>CM046036.1:20150330-20495330 GCA_025215565.1 Flaveria ramosissima | reverse complement strand
CACGTTTTAGAAAACAGTTGAGCAATTTAGGAAGAACATTGAGATCACATATAACTATGATACGTTATTTTCCCCTCATAATTGGCGCTTGTTTCATAAGCGTGACATTCGGTCATAAGAGCATGTCATAGCATAGTTCAATTTCAGATGGGGAAGGTATAGGGTTTTATCAAATTTAAAACAAATGATGCTGGTGGTAATGATTATACTGTGGAGTATCATAATAGAACATGCACATGCGGTAAGTAAATGCAAAGATTTCCATGCTCCCATGTAATCATCAAATTAGAAAAACAAACTAAATAAATCAATTCTTTAATTATGATATTACTCGTAAATTGACCTACCATTTCCTCGGTTAAAGCATGTAGTTGACTTCTATACGCGCTTAACACATGTGAAATGGTGTCGACGTAACTTAAGTGACCCCGCTATCTGTTACAATTATACACAGTTAGATATAAAACATATATGATATATGTAAAAATATTTTTTCATAACACGCGCCATATGGTTTCGTGAAATCAAGGTCATGAAATCTTTGTGAAGCAAACGAAAGAAATCTCTCCCATGCCCATAACTATAGTAAAAACATAGGCCCACCAGCCTCAACATATGATATATATGTGGCCCTACATAGCTGTCAGTATAGACTTGCCAATGCAGCACTTCTCCAACTCAGTCCACCATAGGCATTTAGATCTTCAAGATGGTTTAAATGATTCATGTGGAGTAAGTTGGAAGCTACATCATGAAATAAAAGCGCACCAATCATTAAAAATATGATTAACCTTGCACGTTGGATACATTGGAGCTCCGTTGGATATTCAATAAAGTCCAACTTAATCAGTCTAGAATATAAGGTAGGTTTAACTTAAACCCTTTTACAAAGTTTGGAGGTAGTGGAACACTTATAAGATTGTAAAATATAATAATATTTGTTCGGGTGTCATAGGTTTATCAACTCCCGACACTATATTACCCTTTATTAGTAGACCCCACAAAACTTGTACATCTTGTTGGGTAACCGTGGCTTCTCCAATTGGTAGGTGGAAAGTGTGAGTCTTTGGACGCCATCTCTCGATGAGTGCAAAGATCAAACCACGATCAAATATGCGCCACCCACATTCTATAATACCCGCAAAACCCGCTACTTTTATGAAGTACATAACATTCTCTAGGATGCCATTTGTTTGGATATATTTCCAAAATGCTTAGTCATCACGCCTTACGCTTAACGTTCCTTTATTATAATTTGGTTTTTGTCATCCGCTTGTGATCTCCGTTTAAAAATAACAATTCGTTAACGAGAGGACCGGATGTGAAATGAGAGTTTATTTTTTAAACTAAAAACTAAAACAAATTAATATTATTAGAAGAGGTGTAGAAATTTTCGGTGAAAGTGTTGAACTAAAAAAACACAAACAATCTGAGATTTTTGTAAGTGGTGTTGAATTGATAATTCCTTAAACGGATGGGAGTTGATATATTAAAATTGCCAACCTTATATAGAATTAAAGTTACATGTGGTAGTTAAAATATGTAGTTGAAATTGATTGTGGAAGTTGGTGACAAAATTATTATGGAGAATGTATGCTTTCATTTTTGAAATATTCAAAAGTTGAATTCAATTGAGTTGACAAGTCATTAATTTTGGAATTCATTGAGAAATCACACTTACCAAGTGTGATGTATCAAGCCGAGCCGATAAGCCAATACTATACCGTGCTGTTGACTATTGTACCGTGGTGTTGAATGTCGTGAGTACCGTGCCGTTGACTATTGTACCATGGTGTTGACGATGGCATTGACTGTGGTACTTTATTTGGAATTTTGTAAGATATCACACTTAGCAAGTATGATTTCTCAAAATTTTAAAAGATGGATGTGATGGTTTTCAGAGATCGCACTTGTCAATTTTCTTAGTTTATGTCAGGATTTTGTCAGATTTGGTGGATTCTTGCTAGATAGCACGGGCAATCGCACATACCAACTGCGATAACCCTATAAACGAAACAAAACCCCATGCAAACACATTTGTGATGTACTCCTTCAAACCTACCCTTTTTAAAAAAAGTTGCATGTGGTGAAGATATATGTGCTGAGGCAAGAGATATATATTTTGCACCAATTCGTATATTTTAACACCACAATTAGTTGGATTCAATTTTTTTTAATGTAATAACAAAATATGTGAATTTGATTCTTCATGCCTTTATTTAAACAAACATGTGTGTAAGATTTTTCTAAGACTTTTAAGTCATTAATTAGTAATCTCCAAATATTTAAAAACTAAATATAGAGTTCATAAATGTTGAATGTCTATATCTTAGTATGTAATTTTTTCTATCTCTACTTAATATTTTTATGAACAAGAACAAGCAAAAGATTTTATTCCACAAGAACCGCTAGAAAATGAAAATACTCATTAAATATTTAAAAATAAATAAGATTTTACAACATTAATATTTATAAAAACTACAAATAGATACAATATTTATAAAACGAAATCTAAAATATAGAATATTTATAGCCGCACATAAGAAGTTTAAAAGGAAATTTAAAACAAAAAGATACAATATTTATAAAACTACAAATAATCATATCCTCTCTAGCTATTATCTGGTTGTGTAGAGTGTTCATTTTGAGAAGGAGGCGGATACTCTATGTTATGAATCATTTGAAGACTTAAATCTAACTCTAGCGGGACAAATAATGATGTTCCAATATTTTATTATCATTTAAACCAAACAAAGAGGTGTAAAAATCTCGCGTTTCAAAAATGTCGGTGAATGACATATTCGAGCGATGGTATAAAGCGAGTGGACAAGAGAGCTAAACATGTCTGGACTGTAAACATCTTATGGTGTTTGTGATGTTCCCTCTCCAATGTTTGATGGACTCGCTTTAAAGTTCAAAGGACCTAGTTGAAGATTTACTTGTTTGGTTTGTCTTTTGTTATTTTGTCATCCATGACTCTAACCATCCCTTCTTTCCCATTGTGGTACGGTTTTGTGGTATCATGTTTTCCGTTGTGAAGTGGATCGGCTCTGTTTGAAGATATGATGATTGATACAGACGGTCAGATTCATTAACCATTTATAAGATATTAACAGTCGTGTCTCGAACTGACTGTAAAATTTGAGAATACTGTTCTGTACCCTTATCCATATATCTTGCAGTCTGTTGATATATCTGATTAAAGCCATCCACTTAAAAAAACAAATGCATATAATAAATTACCGTCAATAAACATAATAGAAATTATATATAGTAATATTGATTTACAACCAAGAGTTGAGATCTTCCATCGTAATCCTTAAAACCAGATAGGATGGTACCCTCAACGTATCTTGGATCTATAACATATTTAATAGTACGTTGGTTATACCATTCCATGTAACCTGGTGCCACTCTTGGGTTCTATATAGCAACATTTATATGTATGTTGTTCCAAGAGTCCACATATTGTTCATGAAAATGAATCCAGTTTATGTTTGATCTACCGCCACGACTTAGGTTGTGTAGTGATAGATGGATCGATCGTGTCAAAGGAAGTGGTTGAGGGATTTTTTGAATCCACCCAAATTGTCTCATGACCCTTTCTAGTGCAAGATATTCAACCATATCCAAAAAATCATATAACATTCGCTACTCCAACTACGGATGCCTAATCTGCATATTTCAGGTAGTAGATGGATAATGTTGTCATAAGGATAATACACCGTGCAAGTTGCATGCATTGAATTTCGGTTGCATCTTTGTGTAAACAATTTGAACTCATAAAATTTGATATTGAAGTTATTTTTAAAACTTTGATTTAAAATCACTTCTTATAGGTTTAAAACCAAGTATATCTTCACACCTTTGCATGCGTTCAGCAATATCTAATGGTATATCAATACCCGAGACCACCAAATGCTCTATTGGTAAACCCCATAAAATATTAACATCTTGTAATGTTACTGTTGTTTCACCAAAAGGTAGGTGAAACGTATGCGTCTCTGGACAACACCTTTCTACCTGTGCCTCGATTAACGCACGATCAATGCTGCGCGATTCACAGCTAAGCACCCCACCGAATCCAGCAACAATAACGTAGTGTCTAACGTTACCTGTAATTTGAAGATTGCTTCTAATGTCACGCCAAAAACCTTTATCACCATGTCTTGTGTGTAATATTGATTCGTTGCTTAAATTTGGGTTTTGAAATAAACTTCTAGCTCAGTTCTCCTCCTAAATACAACAGATCGTCGTTAATCGGACCAGTGTTTAAATTAAAGTTCAATTTGTAGGAAATGAGTAGACAATGGTAGTGTTGTGTGTTAAAATATAAGATATGTAGCTAGTTGTTAAAAAACTGATATAAGAATGGAATATTTGGAGGTTATATAGAGTTGTAAAAAATAATTTGAAAGTTTAAATAAAATATATATTGTTTAGTATTATTGTAAAACAAGAAGCATTATTAATGAATCATACAAAACAACAAAAATACTGCAGATGAGATGTGCGTACATATTGCATACAATGTATTCTTCACCACATAACAAAACAACAAAACTCATGTATGTATGCATATGATTTCAATTTGTTTTATGCATGCATGTGTAAGAGTTATGTTCACCGCTTAACAAAACAACAACAACCTAACATTTCATGTATGTATGCATGTGACTTTAAATTGTTTTATGCATGCACGTGCAAAATTCTTCCAACAATCATTTATATTCATTTATTTTACCTAATTCTACATGTCCATCTAACATCTTCAACTATATATTTAAGATAGTGTAATCCACACACTCAAAAAAATACTCTTAAAACAAAACACTCCAAAGAAAGATGGTTTTTTATTGTTGTGCTAAAGAAGCAATGAAAACGTGCATCAACAATCCTTTGAGGTTGATCACCTACCTAGTGACAAACAACAATTGCATGGGAATATGGAAACCGATAGATTTGTCACTTTCTGCACGAGCATTTATTTTGGGCGTACTCCACAGTGTAAGTATTGCCGCCTTTTTCGTTTGTTTGAAGCCTTGACTTGACCTTATACCTTTGCACTGCCATGTCGTAGGCGAATACTGTGTGTTCTTGAGCTCGAGATCTGGTAGTTTTTGGCGTATTGAGTCACATCTCTGTTAAACGTGAAATCAATACAAGCTTTATAGGAAACATCCTAGCTCCACGCAACATATTATTCAAACCTTTTAATATGTTCATAGTTAGGTTACCCCATTGACGATTCCCTCTATCAAACAAAAGCGTCCACTTACTTCTATGAATATTCTTTAGGTATCATTAGGCTTCTTTGTTTATCGTCTTCATCTGTAAAATAGAATCTTTAAAGTTTCTAGCTTGTGACGTGCTACTGATATCCCAACATAATCTTTGCATGCTTAACGTCATGAATCATTTCATAAAATTGCTTCTAACATGTTGAATATAGAATCGATGGAATGCGTTTGGCTCCTTCCACGCATCTAGATTCTCCATAGCTTTCAATATCTCGGCATGTCGATCAGAAAAGAAACACACAACCTACGCACCGTTGGATGAGTGACATGCATTCGAAATTGCTCGAGAAACCAACCCCAACTCTCAACTGTCTCTTCATCCACAATCGCGTATGCCACCGGCAAAATCATACTATTTGTGTTTTTAGAAACCGCAATTAATATTTTGACTTGTAAGGTCCTTTTAAATGAGTAGCATTTATGGAGATAACCATCATGTAATACTTGAAAGCTTCAATAGTAGGACCAAAAGCTCGAAACACATATTTGAATATTGCACAGTTAGATGGACTGTATGGATGACGTAACCACTCTACAATAGTACCAGGATTAGAAGTCTGTAAAGCTTTAACACAATGAGGCAACACACTAAAACTGTCATCCCACCTGCCATATATATTTTCACTAGATTTTCATCTAGCCATCCAAGCTTTACCATACGTGATATCAACATGCAACTTTTCTTTAATAAAAGCTCGAATTTGTTTCATAGGAAATGAGACATCTGTATGAATTTGTGCAGCTATATGTGCTGCGCATCTTTCGATCTTAAAAAATATAATGGAACCAAATGATTATTACTATCTGAAAAAATAGTGCATCAACACAAAATAAGAATAATTCACCGTGCACGTTGCATGCATCGAATTTTGGTTGCATCTTCATTTAAAGGATTTGAATTAATAAAAATTGATATTGAAGTTATTTTTTAAAAATTTTATTAAAATCACTTCCTTATAGGTGTAAAACCAAGTAAATCTTCAAATCTTTGGATGCGTTCAACAATATCTAATGGTATATCAATACCCGAGACCACCAAATGCTCGATTGATAAACCCTACAAAATATTAACATCTTGTAATGTTACTGTTGTTTCACCAAAAGGTAGGTCAAACGTATGCGTCTCCGAACACCTTTTGACCAATGCCTTGGTTAACGCACGATCAATGTTGCGCGATTCACAGCTAAGCACCCCACCGAATCCAGAAACGATAACATACTGTCTAACATTACCCGTAATTTGAAGATTGCTTCTAATGTCACGCTAAAAACCTTGATCACCATGTCTTGTGTGTAATATTGATTCGTTGCCCAAATTTGGATTTTGAAACAAACTTCTAGCCTTGTTCTCCTCCTAAATACAACAGATCGTCGTTAATCAGACCAGGATTTAAGTTAAAGTTCAATTTGTAGGAAATGAGTAGACAATGGTAGTGTTTGTGTGTTAAAATATAATATATGTAGCTACTTGTTAAAATAAAGCTTTTGTAAGAATGAAATATTTGGAGGTTATATATACAGAGTTATAAAAAATAATTTGAAAGTTTAAATAAAAGATATATTGTTTATTATTGTTGTAAAACAATAGCCATTATTAATGAATCATACAAAACAACAAAAATATTGCTGATGAGATGTATGTACATATTGCATATATTTTATTCTTCACCACATAACAAAACAACAAAACTCATGTATGTATTCATGTGACTTCAATTTGTTTTATGCATGCATGGGTACAACAAAACTCATGTATGTATTTATGTATGTATGCATGTGAGTTTAATTTGTTTTATGCATGCATGGGTAAGATCTATTTTCACCACCTAACAAAACAACAACAACCTAACATTTCATGTATGTATGCATATGACTTTAAATTGTTTTATACATGCACGTGTAAGATTCTTCCAACAATCATTTATGTCTATTCAATTTACCTAATTGTACATGTCCATCTAACATCTTCAACTATATATTTAACATTGTCTTATCCACACACTCAAAAAAATACTCTTAAAACCAAACACTCCAAAGAAAAATGGTTTTTTGTTGTTATGGTAAAGAAGCAATGAAAACTTTAATCAACAATCCTTTGAGGTTGATCACCTACCCAGTAACAAATAGCAATTGCATGGGAACATGGAAACCAATAGATTTGCCACTTCTCGCATGAGCATTTATTTTGAGCGTACTCCACTATGTAAGTATTGCCACCATCTTTGCTTGTTTGAAGCCTTAACTCGACCTTATACGTTTGCACTGCCATGTCATAGACAAATACTGTGTGTTCTCGGGCTTGAATATCAAGCTGGATGAACATACGCCACATGTGATCGGGTAAGGTTGTAGAGAAATTCACGGAGATCTAGTAGTTTTTGGGTACTAAGCCACATCTCTCTCAAATGTGAAATCAATGCAAGCTTTTATAGGAAACATCCTTGCTCCTTGCAACACATTATTCCAACTTTCTAATATGTTCATAGTTAGGTTATCCCATCGAAGATTCCCTCTATCATACAAAATCGTCCACTTACTTCTATGGATAATCTTTACGTATCTATAGGCTTCTTTGTTTATCGTCCTCATCTGTAAACATAATCTTTAAACTTTCTAGCTTGTGACGTGCTACCGATATCCCAACATAATCTCTTCATGCTTAACGTCTTGAGTCATTTCATAAAATTGCTTCTAACATGTCGAAGACAGAATCAATGAAATGTGTTTGGCTCCTTCTAAGCATCTAGATTCTCTATAGCATTCAATATTCTGACATATCGATCAGAAAGAACACACAACCTACACACCGTTGGATTAGCGACATGCATTCAAAATTGCTCAAGAAACTAACCCCATTATCACCTGTCTCTTCATCCACAATCACGTATGGCACCAGAAAAATCATATTATTTGCGTTTTTAGAAACCGCAATTAATAGTTTTGACTTGCAACGTCCTTTTAAATGAGTAGCATCTATGAAGATAACCGACATGCAATACTTGAAAGCTTTAATACTAGGACCGAAATCTGAGAACACATTTGAATATTGCACAGTTAGATATATTGTGTGGACGATGTTACCACTCTACAACAGTACCGGGATTAGAAGTCTGTAACGCCTTAACGTAATGAGGCAACATATGAAAATTGTCTTCCCACCTGCCATATATATTTTCAGTAGCTTTTCTTCTAGCCATCCAAACTTTACCATATGTGATATCAACATGCAACTTTTCTTTAATAAAAACTCGAATTTGTTTCATAGGAAATGAGACAACTATACGAATTTGTGTAGATATATATGTTGCATGTCTTTCAATATTAGTGAACGGTTATTATTGCATACAACGGTGCTAAAGCAACTATGTGCTGGGGTCCATCGAGTAATACACCACAAGTTATCAATTCTTCTCTCTACAGCCTTTACCAACCAATAACATGACGAGAGGCTTTGGTTTGTGGAATTCTTAGATTGCTTTGTGCTACGACATTTTGCTAGCCATAGTGACGGTTTGCTTTCAACCACATACGCCTCTCGGTTTTTGGCAATGTTCCACATACGAACACCAAGAATAACATGATCTTTTGATTTAAAGTACACTAATAAAAGTAGTAATAACACTATTAATAATAAGAACAAAAACAATAATAATATTAATAATATAACCTTGGGAAGAATTATCGGATATAAAGTCCTCATCGTTGTTATGCACCGGCTGTAATCGATTGGTTTGCGTTGACATACTGACATCATTTCCAAATTCAATGTGATGGTATTGAATGTTGGTACTTGAGATACAAAAAGGTCGTAGAATATTCATACAACTACTCTGTTCATAACTGAGAATTATTGGATACCATTTAACATGAATTTAACTCATGTAGTTTCCAACGTTTTTAAATAGATGATGGATCATCTTCATACCCTCATCTCCTTTAATATATAACGTTTCTGAAATGCCTTGAAACTCAATACAATTTCAGTTCTAAGCGAACTGATTCTTTATAAATTTCAACATAACTACATATAAGATCAGCAAAATCCGAAAGATAGATTTCAGAAGTCATAATAAACGAACATGATTTTGTTGATTAATCACTCAAAACAACCCATGTTGATATGAAACCTCTCCATCCCAATATAATTTTACTAGAAACAATGTAAATGATCAAAAAGAAGACATCTTGATGATTTTACAACCACTATTTGGAAAGATAGATATAGAGACATAGTTTTGCAACTACTTTTCTTGTTAGATGATATAATACAACGGAAGTTAAAGTACAATCATGTAAAATATGTTGCATTTTTATTATGTGGTAGGTGATTTTTATGGATGTTAAATTATATGGATTTTTATATAAAAAACAAAAAATTTCGTAAATTGTGAGTGAGGAATCATTTAAAAATTAATTAATGGTCAAGGTTGTTATATTAAGTAAAACTAGTTTTTTCTGCCGCGCGTTGCCGCGGCTATGCGAGTTTTAACGTAACCCTAAACCAGCAAAACACACAAAGTAAAACACACCAAAACCCTAAATCTATAACACACAAGAATATTTAAAACCCAAAACTAAATCAAAACCCAACACCGTACACAAGAGAGACGAAAATCAAAGCCGCAAGAAGGCAACAATCAAAATAGAAAACCGACGAAAACCAAAGCCCCAAAAAAAGCAAACAAAAGGAAAACACAAACCTTAATAGCGAGGATCGTCAGGGTATCGATAACAAAAGAAAGAAAGTAAGAACCCGAAGAAAGACAACGACAATGAACATAATCGAAACACACATTAAATAGACGTGTCCGGGCACAAAAAACCAACAAGAAAACCTCACCCCCAAACTCCACAAAAAACCCCACCCCAAAATCTCGAACCTACACCCAAAACAAACCATATTAAAACACAAACAAACAAATAAAAATAAATTATAACACAAACAAAAAACAAAATAAAAATTAAAACATAAAAAAAAAACTACCCACCGACCAAATGTAATAATAAGAATAGTAATAGTAATAGTTGAAACCAATTCCGCAAATGTTGTTTGAAGAATCAGATTTACAGATTTTGTTATTACATTAAAAAAATATATTGAAACCAATTGATTGTGGTGTTAAAATATATATATGAAACCAATTCCGTAATTGATAGTTGAAGAATCAAATTTACATCTTTTGTTATTCCATAAAAAAATTGAAACCAATTGTGGATTTTAAATATTATCTATGATAAATAGATAATAATTTAACTAACAATGTTGATTATTAGTTTGTGGTTATGTGATTAATGAAATTGTGGATTTTAAACATTATTTTTGAATTTTACTTGATAATTTGATTACGTGTAATATTTATTTCATGTGTTTTGCCGTTCGTTGAAAATGTATATGATTATTATTGATGATAAACAATATTTGTGTTTTGTAGTTAAAACCTTTTAAAAAGTTTTTAAAAGATTAGTTTTTATAAAATGTAAACAAGAAGGGTTACTTTGTAATTATCCTTAAACTAAATATTACCAAAATTAATCAAACCCTAGCCCCCCTAACCCCATTTTCGGCCGAAACCTATTCTCCCCACCCTCACCTTGCGATTTCAGCTTCTAGCATCAAGAACGTTCGGTTTTTCTTGGCTTTGATCATTACAACATTGTAGCAAGTTCAATTCTTGTAAGGCCCCGTTCCCGGGACGCTCACAGTTGGATAATCATCGCACATAAAACATAAAACATACATTTAAATTTACTAAAATATCGCAGCAGAATACTTAATAAACCATTCCATATATTAATGACTGCTTTTGCAAGATAATACATCATTGTTAACAGTTACAAAATATTATCGTTTGCATTACATCACAAAAACGTCAATAGATATACAAATGGATGCCATCCCAAAATGCCAAGTAGCTGTCCCGTGCCATCCTCAACAACCTTCACCTGCCAACTGGAAAATGCATAAAAGTCAGCGTTGCTGAGTGAGTTCTAGTTTTATAAAATAAAATACTTTTACTTCCGTTTAAAACCGTTCTTTTACATTCTTATGTGATCAAGCATCATACGTACACATAGATAATAACATTATTATCTTTCATCATCATTCGTTAACTTTTGTTCATGCATCATCATACGTCATTGTTATCATTCGTTACCTTTCTTACCGTTCATTACGTACGTTCATCGTTACTTCTTTACATTCCATACCAACACCATGAACTTTACCCCACCGTCATGCATAAAGCAGGTACTGGGCTGAAGTCTATAAATAAACTCCCAGACCAAATCCACTTTCTTTTAGAGTGATTAGCTCCGTCATGCCTTGCTGCTCTGCCCCTAGCCCTTTCTTAGCTTCGTAGCCCCATTCTTCCATCATCTTCCACTTGAGGTTCCTTTGGAAATTCCTCCTATCCTAGGGGTGAGCTTTCTTGGCTTCACTCTACAGTCCAGGGGGACGTCGAAGACGGATACGTATGTTTCTCCTCCAGATCCTGAAGATGAGCATCTTGGCCTTTGAGGCCTGTCTACCTCTCTCGGAGGAGACCGTCGTCGATGTGATCCAGAATGACGTTCCGGAACGCCAAGCAGTTGACCGTGGAGTGGTTTGTGAAATTGTGCCACTTGCTGTATTCCTTCTTACCGATTTATTCTATTGCGCCCGGTGGCCTGACCACAGTACCGAGGTAAATTCCGGTGTACCAATGCCATGTGCTATACCCCACCGTCATGCATAAAGCAAGTACTGGGCCGAAGTCTATAATAAACTCCCATACATTACGCCCGGTGGCCTGACCACAGTACTGGGGTAAGCGACAAAGGTTCCATACAAATGGTCAATCACAAAGACAGACCCCGGTGTGCATCCTTCTGGGGTAGCTAACCCACTCACCGTTGAACTAACTCCCTTCATTGTATGTGAATCTCCATACAAGGCTTGCAAGACTTTCTTACATTCATTCATTCATTAATGCATGCATTCATCTTTCTTTACATTCCACTTAACATTATCATTAACTTTCGCTTTACGTTACATAATACTTTTCATTCATTTCATACTCATAACATGTAAATCACGGAATAATACATAATAGGAACGTAAGATCAACATAACACATTCATACATAACATCACATAAACATTACATACCCCATCACACATCATCATAAACATCATACATCATCCATTCACATACACATGCACATGCACAACAAGAACAAGTCATCATAGAACATAACCGACCCTTCGCGGGACAGCGGGGGTTCGGGGGCGGCAGCCCCTAACAGCGGGGTCCTAGGGGCTGCAGCCCCTAGTGGGGTCCAAGGGGCAACGCCCCTGGCTGGGGTCGCGCTGCCAGGTCAGCGTGATAGTTTTTTATTTTAACACTTATATATAGCACATTTCCTTATAGAAAAATCGATCTTCCCGTTAAAACCTCTTAAAATCTTGGTCGTTATAAAACGTATATTTGGTATGCATTTCCAGCCCCAAACTAGTTCAAAACCTTTAAAATAGGGGATCTAGAACTCACCTGGACTCGATGAGTAGCTTCTCAATCAAGCTTTCTAAGCAAGGGTCACACTACACAGCCTGCAGATAAGTTAACACTCAAAAAAGTTAATTTCTGTCTAATTTTGCTGCTAAATTCGCTGCAAGATCAGCAGTTTCGCTGCTAGTTTCGCCAGCAGTTTCACTGCTAGTTTCGTCAGCAGTTTCGCTGCTAGTTTCACCAGCAGTTTCGCCGGCAGTTTCGCTGCCAGTTTCGCCCAGCTTTCGTTGGAAAACCATGTCTGGGAAACTACCTGCGAATCTATAGTTTCGCAGGAAGACCCATAATTTCACTGGACGAATAAATAATTTCGCTGGATGAACACCCAGTTTCGCAGAACGGGCTGAAAATTACGAACCACCCATTTTGACCCAATACTTCAATATTTTACATCCAAAACCTTGGTTTATCACCCAATAAGCTATATCTAAGCTTCTTACATGTTTTCTTACACAAAAACGTGAGTTTTGGGCGAATCTTTCCCACTTTCAAAAACCCAAGCCTTAGAATCCGGGTTTACATCAAAATGAAAGATTAAATGATGTTTCTTACCTGGATTCTTGGTGTTTTCTTGTTGTTTGGATGCCCACGAACACCGATCTTCAATCCCGTGATCAACCGAGCCTTAAATCTTCAATTCTCTCCACTTTCTCTCTCTACACTATCTCTCTAGAATTTGGGGTGTTGAGTTGCAAATGAGAGCTGCTTAAGCAGATCCGTTTATATACACCGGGCGTTCCCAGGACCTTAACCTCGCCGAACTCATAACCCGCGAGGTCTACTCGGTCCATACCAAATTCCTCTCTTATTTTCTTCAAATAATCCCGGCTAAGCCCATTATTATTAATTGGCTCGTTTTGACTTTATTCCGGGCGTTACAATTCTTGACCTATTACATGATTTTTGATTCTTGATGAATCCTAATTCAAAAATCATATGAGAAAGTTGAAATTGATGATTGTTTGATGATGATATGTTGTTAGTTATGTTGTATGAATGTTGGGTTATGATGATTATGCAATAAATTCATGGATTTGATGTGTTGTTTATATCTTGCTATAAGTAAAAACTTTTAGATATGAGATGTGTGAATTATGATGATTTGATGATGTTGGTCATTGTAAGGTTTTATGTAAGGCTGATGCACCTAAAACATCTAAAGTCTTGCCTACATGCATGCACTGAGGTACAGAGTAGAAATGCTTCGGAAGTTTTACACCATGCACTAGAAATATTCTAAGTGTTAAATCTTCCGAAGCCAAGACCAACATCTTCCGAAGCCAAAAGTGAAGTCTTCCGTAGCTTTAAAGACAAAGTCTTCTGAAGCCAAGAAGTGAAGACAGATTTCTTTCGAAGACTTTTGAACACATACTTTATCTGATGTACTTTACCATAAAGCTGGACCACTTTCCGCTACAACCCTGTTCAGTCACGAACTTACGTAAGTTGGTGAAATGGTCCATGCTTTTGGTAACTGTACATTGAGGTCTTGAGTCCTTTTGCTTTCTACTTTATGCACTTTTATCCTTTTTGTAATATATTAGGATGTGAGCTATGGCATGTCATAGTCAATAGTCAAAAGGCAATCTGCCTTTTGACTCTACATTTGATTTTGTTGTCTAGTTCAAATGTTTCCAGCTGGCGTTCTAAGTATGGCCGGCTGTAAGATGTAGTATAAAGTATCTCAGGTTGTTGTATCTTTCTTTATGCTTTTGTAACACTTGTAAAAGAACTTGAGAGTAATATACAACACTCTTGAAAACCAAATACTTGTGTTGTTTGTTCTTGTTCTCTCTCTTACTTGCTTGTGTTCTTAGCATCAAACCTTATTGTGTTACTAGTTCCCTATTTGATCTGTTAAGTGTTCTAAACACTCTCCTCATTGTGTGTTATGTTGTAGTTGACCATCCCTCAAACGGTCCTGCAATTGGTATCAAAGCATTCCAGGCTCTTGATTGTAAGATCTCACCATCTTTAGATCCCTCACGCACACAAAATACTTAACATCTCAAATGGCAGCTTTACTAAAGTTGATATGAAAACTGGAACCATGACAAAGTCCCCAATGATCATTCCTGAAGACTTTGACACTTAGTGCCAACGAATGGAAGGGTTCATCAAGTCACAAGACTCCAGGATGTGGGAATCTGTTGTCTCAGGGCCTCACATACCAAGCACCTCTTCAGCTGCTCCTGGAGGTGGTATGATTCGAAAGGCTGTGGCTGACTATTCTGAAGTAGACAGGAAGATATTAATCAGAAAGCCATGATAGCCCTTCAAGAAGAAGACAGGAGGAGAAGACAGCTATGGGATGGACTGAAGCTGATATATGAGGGTTCAACTGAAGCCAAGGAGAACAAGAAGGATCTCCCGAAGTAGCAGTTTGAAAACTTCACCTTCAAAGCAGGTGAAACCATGACTCAACAATACTTCAGGTATGTTGAGATTGTGGACACTCTAATGGATGTTGGAGTGACTCTTGAGAACAGGGACATTGTAAGGAAGTTTTGTGTCTTCTCTTCCTAGACAATGGACATATTATTGTGTTGTTATCAAGAGAACTGAGAACCTTAAGACTCTTACTTTGACAGAGTTGTATGGTATTCTTAGTGGATACCAGATGGAGATGAACATGCAAGGTTCATCTGGTAACACCAGCAGTCAACTGAGTTCAGCCCTCCATGTGGATGAAAGGCATAGTAGAGAACCACAACATCATCTTATCTGCTATCCTAACAACTCACAAAAGGGTCCTTTCATCACCTTCCCGGAGACACCAAGAGAAAGCTACACTCAAAGGAAGCCCATTCCAAGAGACAAGCTCTTCACAAGATTTTGTGTATTTTGATGAAAGCACAAGCAAATTTCTCTTCACCCTTGAAGACCTGGACTGTATCCATCCAGATGATCTGGAATACATGGAGATAGTCAGCAAATAGCGCTTCGCACTCATAGAGCCAAAAAATTCTACAAGAGGACAGGGAGGAAGTTTCCAAGCAATATAGCCAGTGGAAAGTTTAGGCTGGACAAAAGCAAAGTAAATTGTTACAACTGTAACTAGATGGGTCATTTTGCAATGCAGTACAAGGCACTAAGGAAAAATGGTGGCCAAGCACAAGCTAGTCCAAACTACACTAAAAGAGCCACCCAGAATGAGAAGCCAAAGCAGCAAGATGCAGTTGTTGTTGTAGAAGTAGGCTTTGACTGGAGCTTTCAGGTGGAAGATGCATCTCCAAACCAAGCACTAATGGCTGACCATGATGAAGCAAAGGTATTGGAACATCTATGTACACTTGAATGTATTGCTAAGTGAATAGATACTGGTCCTACAACTTAGAGATGAGATCTGATCTTGAGTCTTTAAATATTTTAAATTTTGATTTCAAAAGAGCTGAAAATGATCATAAACTAAAGATAGATGACTTAGAGAAAACCATTTCAACTCTTAAACATGAACATACCAACTACAGGACTCAGATCAAATATCTCATAACTAAGTTGACTGTATGCTAGGCTGAGCTTGTGATCAGCAAAGCCAGGGCCGAGAAATGTGTTCTTGAAGAAGAGACCTTCAAGAACATGATATCCTCATCCTTGCATGCAAAAGTTTATTATCAAAATAGGCAGGGACTAGGATCTAGTGAGATAGCTCCTCCACACACAATCCTGTCTGTAAGATCTCCTAGGTGTGGAACTTGTGAAGACGAGCTTCCTCTCATAGACCCCATATGTGAAGAGGATGAAGAGGAGATAGTGAAGGATGCCTCTAAGAAGAGTGAAGAAGAGCATTCTAAGAAGGGTCACTATTCCTCTAAGGAGAGTAAAAGGGTTGGGATGACCAAGTCAAAGAGAAAGGCCAAGACGAAGTCCAAGAAGGCTCAAGAGATAAAGGCCACCTTTACCTCTATGCAGAAACAAGTCTTTATCTCTACAGGATTGAAGGTTGTTAAGGCTGAAAACACAGACTTGAACTCTAGTACCAGGAGTTATAGTTCATGTTCAAATCATCCCAACAACATGAAGAAGGCTGACCAGTTGTGTACCACTACTACACAACCTGAACCATCCAGCTCCAAAGGCAGCTCTCACCCTAAAAGAATTGCCACATCATCTGCAAAGATGAAGATGGAGAAGGAAAGTGATCAAGTTCAGCCTTGTTCTAAAAAAAAAGACTCTCAGGAACATGAAGATGAACTGTGATATGTGTGGTAGTACTTCTCATTTTGCTAAGGGTTGTCTTCACAATCCAAAAAGTACTGTCCACCAAACCAAGAAGGAGACTTCTGAGAGTTTGAAGAAGAAGAAAGCTTCGGAAGGAAAATCTTTTCCTTTAGGAAGCTTCAAAATGAAGGAGGAGAAAGTGGAAATTTGCCTTCGGAAGAAAATTTGGTCTCGAAAAAAAGAAATACTTCCGAAGCTCTGAAGTCTGCTGCAGTGTTAGCAAGATCTTTCGAAGGTTCAGTCATCAAAACTTCCGAAGTTATCAAAGCTTCCGAGGTGATGAAGGTCAAGTCTATGTCTCCAAAAATGGTGTGGAACACAAAGAAAGACCAAGTGACTGAAAGTTCTTCATCAACATCAGCAAATGATCCTCAAAACATGACAATAGGATCAATTACTCTTGCATTGTCTTCAACTTCTTTTGATGAGCCCAAGACCAATAAGGCTTGGGTTACCAAATGTAACTAACCATCTTTTTTGTGCAGGAACAACTCAAGACAAACAGGAATGTATGGATCATTGATAGTGGCTGTTCTAGGCACATGATATGTAATGGGTCACTACTCCAAAATTTTGAGAAAATTGATGGAGGACCAGTTGCCTTTAGGGGAGATGCTAGAGGTTACATAAATGGAAGGGACATGGTCACAAATGGTAAGCTCGGCATTAAGAAGGTAAACTTTGTCAAGGAGCTTGGGGTACAATCTTTTGAGTGTATCTCAATTTTGTGATCAGAGTCATAACATGCTCTTTACTAAGCATGTGTGCATTGTTCTCAGGCCTGGGGTGGTCATTCCTCATTAGCATATCCTGCTTAAAGACCCCAGGAAAGGGAACATGTACTAGATGGATTTGCAAGAAACATCTCCCTCAGGAGAAGTTTCATGCTTTCTATGTAAAGCAAGTAGTGATGAGTCTTTCCTCTGGCATAAAAGAATGTGCCATGTAAACTTTAAAAACATGAATAAATTAATTAAGAATGATTTGGTAACTGGAATGCCATAGAAAGAGTTTATAAGTTATGACACTGTGTTGCATGCTGAAAGGGAAGCAACACAAGGTATCTCACAAGCCAAAGGAAAGAAACTCCATTACTACACCCCTACACTTATTACATATGGAT
This sequence comes from Flaveria ramosissima, assembly GCA_025215565.1. Classification (NCBI taxonomy): domain Eukaryota; kingdom Viridiplantae; phylum Streptophyta; class Magnoliopsida; order Asterales; family Asteraceae; genus Flaveria; species Flaveria ramosissima. The sequence goes on along the minus strand of CM046036.1, from coordinate 20,477,140 downwards.
ATCTTGGTCCCACTAGTATAATGAGTCTAGGAAGGTCTCTTATTATTTGGTGATCACATATGATTTTACAAAATTCACTTGGGTCTTCTTTCTTAAAACTAAGGATGAGACCTCTAAGATTCTGAAGAATTTCATCTTAAAGATTGAGAATCAATATGATCACAAGGTCAAAACCATAAGATGTGATCAAAAAACTGAATTCAAGAACCAAATCCTTGATACATTTTGTGATGAAAAAGGTATTACAAGACAATATAGTGCTCCCAAGACTCCTCAGCAAAATGGTGTTACTGAGAGGGGAAACACGACACTTATTGAAGCTACAAGAACTATGTTGTTTGAATCTAAACTGCCTATCACCTTCTGGGCAGAGGCAGTGAACACTTCCTGCTATGTGCAAAACAGAGTTTTAGTAGTCAAGACATATGGTACGACTCCTTATGAACTTTGGCACAAGATGAAACCTTTCATTGGTTTTCTCAGTCATTTGCATGTCCTTGCCCCATCTTGAATACCAAGGATCAAATTGCCAAGTTTGATGAGAAATCAGATGATCAACATTTTATTGGATACTCCTCTCAAGCTAAGGCTTATAGAGTACATAATCTCAGAACTAGAGTAGTTGAGGAGTCAGCCAACGTGACTTTCAATGAGCACAGTCCCAGTGTGAAAAGTTATGGTCCTGACTGGCTATTTGATCTTGATTTAGTTACCAACTATTTTAACAAATCTTGTGAGCATATTTTAGGATCTACAGGTATTCTACCTACAGGTGATCTTGATCCAAGATTTGAGCTGAGAAGACCTTCAAGCTATACTGCTTCAGCTCCAGTTGTAACTAACCCTGCCAATGAAGTCCCTATCAGCACAACAATGACAAATTCTGTTGATACTTTTGGGGTGCCTTCAAATTCTAGCATAGAGGCACAAAACTCAAATGAAGGAGCTTCAAATGTAGGAGGAAATGGTGGTGGTGAAAGTGATCAAGAGACAACATCAATGATGTCACACACTCATTGGATCAAGTTACACTTGATAAGTGTGCTAATGTGGTGGGAGAAACTTCAATGCCTGATCTAAATTTCTCTAATTTAGATACAAGCAACTTGCTGTGATCCCTCAATTAAGGATCCACAAGTCTCACCCCATCACAAACATCATTGGTTTTGTTAACACTAGAGTAAGAACAAGGGGACAAACCCATGATGCAAATGTTTGTCTCTATTCTTGTTTTCTATCCTAGATAGAGCCAAAGAAAGTTGATGAGGCTTTAAAGGATGGAAGTTAGGTTGAAGCTATGCAAGAGGAGCTGCTTTAATTTAAAAGGCAAAAGGTTTGGAACCTATGTCCTCTTCCTCAAGGAAAAACTACCATAGGAACCAAATGGGTGTTTAGGAATAAGAAGGATGATAGAGGACTTGTCATAAAAAAACAAGGCTAGACTAGTTGTTCAAGGATACACATAAGAAGAAGAAATTGACTACACAGATGTCTTTGCTCATGTTGCAAGACTTGAAGCTGTTAGAATATTCTTAGCTGTTGCTGCATCCAAGGATTTCAAGGTCTACCAACTTGATGTCAAGTGTGCTTTTCTTTATGGGGTGATTGATGAAGAGGTGTATGTCAAACAACCACCTGGGTGTTTGCAGATCCTGATCATCCTGATTATGTTTGCAAGCTTGATAAAGCTCTTTATGGGCTGCACCAAGCTCCTAGGAAGTGGTATGAGACTCTATCTCAGTATCTCTATTACCATGGATACAAAATAGGTATTATAGATGGAACTCTCTTCATCAAAGAAACAGGGAATGACTTAATGCTAGTACAAGTATATGTAGATGACATTATTTTTGGATCAACCAATCGAAAGCTCTACAAAGACTTTGAGAAGCTGATGAAGAATAAATTTGAAATGAGTGCAATAGGAGAACTCAATTTCTTTCTAGGAATTCAGGTGAAGCAGGTTGACAGTGGCATCTTCATAAGTTAGTCGAAGTATGTGCAAGACATACTTACAAGATTCAACATGACTGACTGTAAGGTTTCTAAGACACCCATAGCAAGAAACCACTCCCTTAGACATGATCTTGAGGGGGAGTGTATGGATGAACACCTCTACAGGGCTATGATTAGGTCTCTTATGTACCTCACAATTAGCAGGCCTTATATCATGTTTGCTATATGTAGTTGTGCAAGATATCAAGCCAACCCTAAGATGTCACATCTAGTCACTGTCAAGGGGATTTTAAGATATCTCAAAGGTGCCTCAACACTTGGCCTTTGGTATCCAAAGAATTCTGACTTTAATCTGTATGCATATACAGATAGTGACTACGGCGCTGCAATATGACTGTAAAGTCTACATCAGGGGGATGTCAGTTCCTTGGTGGAAGGATAGTCTCGTGGCAATGCAAGAAACAATCTTGTGTATCTGCATCAATTGCTGAAGCTGAATACATTGCTGCTACAAGCTGCTGTGCTCAAGTGCTTTGGATTCAGAATCAGATGCTGGACTATGGATTCAACTTCAAAGAGACTCCCATCCACATAGACAACAACAGTGCTATCTCCATAACAGATAATCCTATGCAGCACTCAAGGACAAAACACATCAATATCAGGTTTCATTTGATTAGAGATAACTTTGAAAAGGGTTTAATCAAACTAGTCAAAGCTAACACAAATGAACAATATGCTGATCCGTTCACCAAAGCTTTTGATAAGCAGAGATTTAAGTATCTTATATCAGCTATTGGGATGATTAACTTTGAGTTGCTTTTCTTAAAACTAGCTCATATTATTTCTAAAACCCGTGTGTCTTAAGTTGTCTATTTTATCACCTTGATAAGCCCTTGTTTTCTCTGGAAGAAAAATCTTCTAAATTATATTCCTTAGATTTTTTAAAAATTTTCTTCCGAAGATATGCATTTACCTTCGTAAGAAATTTATGAGACAACTAAAGTGAATTTACCTTCGGAAGAAATTCTCAAAATATCTTCCGAAGCTTAAAACCACTCTTAAATACTTGTATTTTTTAAAGAACAAATTCCTTCCGAAAGCAATTAAGTCTCGGAAGTTTTTTTCTTTTCCAATAAAATTTCTAAGTCTTAATCTCTTCTGAAGCAAAATTCTCTAAACTTTTTGAAATATCTTCCGAAGCCATTTTGGCTTCGGAAGCCTTTTATCAAAACTTCCGAAGTAATATTACCTTTAGAAGATTTTAGACTTCCAAGAAAACTACTTTTTGGGCAAAAGAAAACTGCTTTTTTAGAGGTGGGACCGACATCTGGATTTCAAAGTTTATCCTTTTTTATTAACTTTTTTTTGAGGTCTATTTCATATATATACCCAATGATTACCCCCTCTTTCACTCTCTTCTTCATCTGCACTATTTCAAAACCTAAATTCACCCACAAACGGCCTTTGTTCTTCACTTTCTTCACCTATAAGCTTTCTAAAATGGCCAACCTAAGCCGTACAATCAGGTTGCCCTGTTGAACTCTGATAAAGATTCTAGTTTCTTAGAGGTTTGCTAATTTTTGGCTCTATCCAACTACTTCACCTCCTTAACCATTTATCCTCCACTCTATGAGGATTATCTACTTGAATTCTAGAAGACTTGTCAAGAGGTCATAATGGATGGGGAGAAGGCATTATCTGCTACAGTGCAGGGAAGGACAATCTTCATCACTCTAGCCATCATCAACACTCATCTTCAGCTGGATGATAAGGAAGGTGAATTGTCCTTTCCCAAGGAAGTTGTACACCATTCCTTTCAGTAGATAGGCTATGAAGGAGATTTCTCTGTAAAGACCTTCCGGAAAGGGAAGGTCTTATCCCAGTTGAAGTACCTACTATATGTGGTCATCCACAGGTTGTCCAAGAAGCATGGTGGTATGGACCAGATTCCTGAGGATCTCTTCTTCATTTTGCATGGAATGGTTCAAGGGGTCAAGTTCAGGTATTCTCAATTTGTCTATACAAATTTACTTGCAAACTTGGACTCCTTAGAGTATTACATGTTTCCTAGATATATTCAATACATTCTCAACTGTGAATTGGGCTCACAGTTGAGGGAAACAGGTAATATTCTTAAATTGGGATAGATGAATCCCAACATATTTACAATAATGAAGAAGCCAACTGTTGGCTTCTCTAGGGTAAACAGCCCTTGTCCCTAAAATGTTAGAGCTCATTGCTCAAGGTGACAACCTAGCAACACAAGCTAGTGTTGAACCCACACCTTCTACTTCTCAACCACCTTCACAGCCTAAAACACTCCTCACCTACCAAAGAAAATCCAAGCGAACCCTTGCATTAGCTATTCGGCTTCTGCAGGCACCCATATCATCACCCATACAAGAAGAAGTGGACACTGGAGCTCCCACTTCTCCTGAGGAGCAAACCACTCCCATCTAATCAAGAATCACTGTTGAGGTTTCTCATGCTCAGCCTAATAAGCTCATTAGCCCATCAACCTTAAGCCTTCACTCTGAGCCTCAACGCTCAAGTGAACAACCTTCCGGGGAAAGTTACCATCCCTAACCTCTAGATCTCAACCAACCTATTCCTAACGTTGAATTCTATGATGATGAAGACATGGGATTCAGTGAGTACCATGACTCTCTCTACTCTCTCCCCACTCAAAGAGAGATGAGTGCTCCTGCCTCTCCCCTATCTAGCCCACATCATTCACCCATCACTGAGTTGGATCTCTCTGAACCTGTTCAGGAGGTCCATATGGAAGAGGCTCTCACTTCTACAAATGATTACATCATTAAGACCTCAACCATGGCGACTCAAACCATTGACACTTCTCTTGAACCTGTCACTGAGCAGGGGAAATCCAGCAGCCAAGAACATGATGCTGGTGATGAGAGTGAAGACTTTGATCCAATTCTCTCATCCCTCAATGAATCTTTTGATGAAGATGAGGGGAACATGAGACTAAAGGTGCAAAAACTATCATAAACTTGCTCCTATCTAGTCTCTAAGGTTAGTCATCTGGAATCTCAGGTGACTACCTTATAAAATAGGGTTAAAAATCAGCAACTTGAGATATCTTATCTCAAGGAAGAACTAGTTGGGAGACCTTTAAGGAGAGCTCATCCAGGAACATAAGAACCTGTGGATGTGATTGACCTAAATCCTAGCTCACCTATGCAAGAGGGTGATGCTACCAAAATAGGGGAGAAAGTCATAGCAATTACAGAACATGGGAGTTCTTCACAGAGTATGGACATTGAGGGCTCACCATCCTCACTTCCAATTGCCCACACTTAGCAACCTCCTCAAGTTCATATTGATGTGGACTCACTAGACTCACCATTCAGAGTCTCTTTAAGGAAGGTATTCCAAGGGCTATGTCATCCTCACCCCAAGAAACTTCAAACTACATTATTAGGTGGAGGTATGATGCTAATAGTAGAGCCCTCATACTTCAAAGAGTTCAAGGGCAGCAAGATGTTTTCAACTTTCAGACCTTGAACTACTATGTCATCCCCACCCAAAGAAACTTCAAACTACATTATTGGATGGAGGTATGATGCTAATAGAAGAGCCCTCATACTTCAAAGAGTTCAAGGGCAGCAAGAAGTTTTCAACTTTCAGACCTTGTCAACATGCCACTTGCCAATCCAAGTCGATTGCCTCTAACAGGCTGGCTCAAAGGATCCAAGACAGGATTATTGAAGAGTTTAGCTCAAAAAGAAGACAAAGGCAATCAGGTAATGTCATTGGTCAACTAGATGTTGAGGCAGACCCTGAGATTAGCTTGAAAGGGAAAACCTTGACTCAAGGCCTAGTGATAGAGCTTGAGAGCCTGGTCACAATTACAACTACTTCAACAATCCATTTCCTCGGTGAAATACCTGCTGGTGAGGTGTATCACGACCTCTTTCTGGCTAGAGCATTAAAAGCTACTCCAAGCAATAAAGGCAAAAGCTCTCTCAACCCTAAGTCACAAAGGTTTGTTGGCGACAGAGGGAAAAGGATACTGACTCCTGAGGAGATTGAGGAGGAGAGAGAGAGAGAGAGGGAGAAAGAGGATGTTAATAGGAGAAAGTTCCATTACTGGATCTTCAGGCTTCATGGAAGCTGCAATCAGGGCTGCCCCCATACCAAATACTCAAAATAATGAGTTAAAGGCTGTCAGGATTACTTACTTACACACCAAGAACTATGATATTGATGAAATAATTTCTCTCCTTTTAGAGGAATTAAATGAACTAGTAGACATGGAAATGTCTAGAGAGAGGTAGGAGGCAGAGGATGCAAGGTTTCTTCTCCAAATCAAAGAAGAAAGGAGACAGAAAAGACTGTACAAGCATGCTCCTACTCTCTCTCCAGTTCAAGAAAGTCCTGTGCAAGAGACTATGGCAATACAAGAACCTCAGGTAGATAAAGAAACTGACAGGCAAAACAAGATCAACTACCTGAGTGCCACAGGTCTCTACCAGGTAGCTCTTCTTCTTCCCTTGTCCTTTAAGTATATTGAAGTTGAGTACCTTAAACAACTTGAACTTAAAGTACTCAAAGAACAAAAGGCTAAAAAGAGGAAGATGAGGGAAGAAGCAGCCAAGTCAAGAGCCATCATCTAGAAGAGTAAAAAGAAATCTGTTGACAAGCAGAGGATGATGAGCTTCTTGAAGCTGTTTGGATTCTCCAGAAGGAGACTTAGCCCAATGTCTCTATCCACCATGGATGAGCATATAAGGGTGATCAAGCAAAAGATTAAAAGAGGAGAGCTCATTGACTTACACTCCCCACCAAGTCAAACCCCTCAAGAAGTGGAGGTTAAGGTTGAACCATTTAAGACAACACAACCTGGACCTTCTGCTGAACCTCAGCAAACTTCATCTTCTGGTCCACAGCAGGGTCAAACTCCCTCTCCTTCTAAACTAGTAAGGGAGGTAGACCCAACTAAGAAAGACAAGACTGAACAACAAGGTGTTGAAGGCCATTCTTCTCGGTTGAAGAGTTCAAAGAGGAGGAAAAGGATGGCCTCTAAACCCAAGTCAAAGAAGAAGAAGAAGACAGAGTCATCCACCTCCAAACCTCAGGATGAGTGAGAACATCATGAGGAAGTGCAACAAAAGAAAGCTCAAACAACTCCAATTCAAGCAGCTCCTCTTGCATCAGGAAGACCCATCTTGTCTTGGACTTGCACTACTAATCCAAAAAGATGGCATGTAATTAGAGATCAAGGTATTGAAGATGTCTACACATGGCAGACATGTTCAATCTACCTCTGCATGATCTCTTTGAGATGAGAAGACACTATGAGAGTCTGAGTGATCCTGACCATCTAATGAAGAAGGGTATGGTCATCATCATGATGAGGACTGTCAACATCTAAGGTCTTTAAATATTTTGGTAGCATTAGCCTAGGGGGAGTTTGTAAGGTTTTATGTAAGGTTTTTGTAATATATTAGGATGTGAGCTATGGCATGTCATAGTCACTAGTTAAAAGGCAATCTGTCTTTTGACTCTACATTTGATTTTGTTGTCTAGTTCAAATGTTTCCAGCTGGCCTTCTAAGTATGGCCGGCTGTAGGATGTAGTATAAAGTATCTCAGGTCCTTGTATTTTTCTTTATGCTTTTGTAACACTTGTAAAAGAACTTGAGAGCAATATACAACATTCTTGAAAACCAAATACTTGTGTTGTTTGTTCTTGTTCTATCTCATACTTGGTTGTGTTCTTAGCATCAAACCTTATTGTGTTATCAGTTCCCTATTTGATCTGTTAAGTGTTCTAAACGCTCTCCTCATTGTGTGTGTGTTGTAATTGACCATCCCTCAAACGGTCCTGCAGTCATGTCTAGATGATTGCTATGGACTTGATTAGGTATGATGTTGGAGATTTCATGAATGAATTGGGTGTTAGATGGATTTTGGGTGTTACTTCCTGAAAGGGAAACTTTAATTATGTAGATCTTTTGATATGGTGAATTGGGCATGTTCATGATGTCAGAATCATGTTAGAATGCTTGTTGATGATGTCTAATGTGGTAGAATGTGTTAATTCAGTTGTATGGATGCTTGATTGATTATTTAAGAAATTTAGGTTATTTTTGACTATACATGATGATGGATTATGTTAGGAGTTTATGGAATCATATTTGGGATTGTAATAGATCATTTTTATGTATGTTTGTTGGCATGAATCTTTTTGAATAATGTGAGTATGATCATCATACACGCATGCGAATCTAAGGCCCCTACTTAGTAGGATTGGCAGGGTTTAGGTGTGAAGTCGTGAGTGGCTTCACATGGTATGTAGTTCATGATTAGACCCCATGTTTGATTTACTAGTTGTAATGTAATTATAATTGTGTTGAGCATGTTAATTATTTAAGATTCGCATGTGTTGTATGATAAACTAAGGTAGTATGATGATCTTGGTAGAACAAGAGGTTGCTGATGTGACATATGTGAATAACTTGTATGATAACCATGTATGATGAGTTGCTATACTTAATTAAACAGGATTTCAATTAACATGTCACCAATAGGTCAAACGGGTCAACTAGGTCAATGAGTCTTGTTTTTCCAAAACCTTGTGTTAATGTGTTTATTGAGAACCCAGGGTTGTTAAGCTTTCTGTGTACACGTACTTATGTACTTGTGTGAATAAGGTAACCTTTGAAGGGTTGTCTTTCCATCAATTGTTATCTTTTGTTATTGTTCGTTTACGCACAAGGTGAGTTCATTCCCTAATTTTTATACACTCTCGTTTGGGGGAGATAGCATTCTTGTTTACAAATGCTTTATTATTATAAGTTATGTATAGTGTAACATAGTGTGATATACCTTGGAAGGCCTCATACTTTAAGTTCGTTAATATTAGTAATTAGCGGGAAATTTTGGGTAGTACTGCTAGGTCTGACAAGCCCCACCTGTGCGACTCGAGGTCAAATAGGTGCAATATTGTCCTAAACACAAACATCGTCACGACCTGGTAAGTCGTGACGGGAGATAATAAACGAAAAACAGTTAGCTTCGATCGCGAAATCACTATGGTTATACTTATGAATATGGACTAGCAATCTATTTCAATGCACTTCTTATGTTTTACAATTATTACTGATTATGTTAAACGCAAATTCTTGAACTCACCAACCATTGTTTTACAATTATTACTGATTATGTTAAACGCAAATTCTTGAACTCACCAACCATTGTGTTGACTCTTTTAGTATGCTATTCTCAGGTCGTTAACTCTGGTTGCCGGTAGGAGCACATCACAAGTCCAACATGCATTCAACGCTTCGTATTATGTTTTGAAATTTGAGTTTTAATTTATGTGTTTGATGATATTTGGTTGATGTGTGTTTTGCCAATGGTACATTTTAAATGCTTTGGGTTTGGCTTACTTACATAATGCTTCCGCACAGTTTTAAAGTTTTAAACTCTGGTTTGTTTCTTTTAAACATTGTATATAGTGTCGTTCTGAGTAACTAATGACTGGGATCCTGGTTTGTTCACTCGCCTCGTGGTAAAACCCCGCACGTGGATTGTGAGGGTGTGATAGATTGATATCAGAGCCATTGGTTATAGGGAACTAGGTTGCATACACACTAGTCTATAACTGCACATAGTTAGTTAGTTACTCGTTGCTTATCCTATTACTGTTTACTCATTGGCATACATATCACCTTCACTGCAACATGGCATCTTCTTCAAAAGCTTTAGGTAAAAGGCCTACATGTTCTGATTCCCCTCCTCCTCCTCTCGTACTCGATAGAGGACCTGAGTGGACCCGACTTCCTTACCCTCTCGAGGAGATAAACTGGGATCAACCATTGCAATACCTGCACGCGATCCTCCGCGATATTGGAGCTACTACCCTACCTACATTAACTGTATGCTTCGTAGGGAGTGTGTGCCTGAACTTTTGTCTACTAGACCAAGGACTAGGTATACTTTTGAGTTACCGACACCTACTCTTCCTTTGAAACAATGTCCTAGTGAGCAGGTGATTGTGGCTTTGGTTGCTCCTTTAGACACAGAGAAATGATGCACTAAAGAGCTAGATGGTTGTCACTCTACAACAAGAGCTACGTGAGACTAAAATCATGGTGGAAGAAATGAAGCAGCTGCAATCCAAGTGTTATAATCATTAGCACTCCTTAGCTGACAGTGTGGCTCGGACGATCAACCATTCAGATGCTAGGGATGACACAATCCACAACCATGGGTTAGACTTGGTGATCTGGAGGCCTAGTTTGTCGTGATGCATATTGCCGCAGAACCAGGGGAAGAACCTAAAAAGGATCCCGAGGAAGAGCTAGAGGAAGCCCCAAAAGAAGCAGAACTTGTAGAGATGGAGGGAGATAGTGATGGGTCTGATATATTAGATTGATCTTCAAATTCATCTGACTTGGACTATATAGTGTTTCTTTTAAACCTATGTGGGAAAGGTTGTTTCCCACCTAACTGAAAACTTGAAATTTGGACATTGATTGGATATTTTGTGAGTTACTAACAATTTATTTATTATGAGTTACCATTTTGGTTATAAACGTTGTGGTTGTGACAAATTCATTATTTCTTATTAATTATCGTACTTCAATGAGATTAATATGTTGGATGTTACTCATTATTGTACTTGTGAATGTAAAATGAAATATGGACGGTCGTGGAAGAGGATGTGGATGTCGCGCCGAGGCTATAAACATGACTCCGGCCGAATTAGCCGCCTTAATTAACCAGCATGTGCAGGCAACGATGAACGCTCAAGCTGCCTTATTTGGAGGTAAACGATGACCCTGGTCATCAATTACACAAATATTCCATCAGATGGTTAATCCTTTTGATTTGATTAAACGCCCTGAAAGCGTTGAATATAGGACCACTTGGATGCATGTATAAGGCATTCATGGATTGTAAGCCCCACACCTATAGTGGAGCTGAAGGAGCCGTAGAGCTTGTAAGGTGCTTTGAGAAGACCAGTCGGTATTCGCCAATGCAACTGTCCCGTGGCTGACCAGGTGAAATGAGCCACGGGGACGCTTGAGGTTGCGGCACTCATGTGGTGGAATGCGCAAGTGCAAATGCTTGGCCAGGCAATGGCAAACCCTTTACCGTTGGATGAGTTTAAAACGATGATGACGGAGGAATATTGACTTCACAATGAAGTCCAGAAGCTAGAAGCTAAGTTCTGACAGTTAAATATGGAAGGGTCTGAAATTGAGGCTTACACTATGAGGTCTCACGAGTTGGCGACACTCTGCCCTGGCATGATCGACCCGCCGAGCAAGCGAATTGAGCTCGATCTACGTGGCTTGGTGCCCGAGATTCAAAGCATCGTGACTGCTGCGAATCTCACTACTATTCAGCAGGTTATCTGACTAGCTCAGTAGCTTTCTGATCAAGCTATGGAACAAGGAAGATTACCCAAAAGGGGCGCTGTGGTAAGCGCGCCCGAGAACAAAGGCAAGTGGGCTAACACTGGCAGTAAAAGCTCATCATCTAATAGCGAACCTAGCAGCATCAGCCACAACACCATCAACCACAACAGCATCAAAGGAGGTTTGACAACAACCACAACTATAAATCAATCATCATCCTTATCCCAAGGACCAAGTGGATACGTGGGAAAAAATCCCAAGTGTAGCCGATGCAACTACCATCACACTGGTAGGTGTGACAGCTTTCGATGCTAGTGTTGTGGGAAGGTTGGACATGTGGCAAAGGATTGCCGTAGAGAGTTAATGAAGAAGCCCCAGCAGCCCCAGAAAACACTAAAAGGTTGCTTCGAGTGTGGAAAGGAAGGGCATTACAAAAGGAATTACCCTCAGTTAAGGAAAAATAGAAATGGCATAGGGAATGGTGGAAATAATAAAAACGATGGAAACAATGATAACAATGGTGGCAACAATGGAGGAGCTAAAGGGAGAGCCTTTTTTATGGGTTCAGGTGAGGCTCTAAATGACCCTACTACTGTTACTGGTAAATTTCCTGTTAATGGTTGTTTTGCTTCTGTACTGTTTGACACTAGAGCCGATAGGAGTTTTATCTCTACTAAGTTCTGTAGTCTTTTAAGTGATATGCCTTCTGCGTTGGAATCTAAGTATACCATAGAATTAGCTGATGGAAAACAAATCTTCGTTACATATATCCTTAAGGGTTGCAAGATAGAACTTGCTGATCATACATTCGATATCGATCTTATGCCTATCACACTTGGGAGTTTTGATGTGGTTGTGGCATGGATTGGGTATATGAGAAGAATGCAGAGGTAATTTGTCACGAGAAGGTCATTCGCATTCCTCTCATGGGTGGGGAAATTCTCTCGGTTAAGGGCGAGAAAGTGGTGCTATGATTGGCATCATATCATTTATGAAGGTGCAGAAGTGGCTACGCAAGGGTCACTTAGCCATATTAGCTCTTGTCACTAACAAGCAACAAGAGGAAAAGAAGACAGAGAATATTCCGGTGGTTCGTGACTTTCCAGAGGTGTTTCAAGAAGATATTCCTTGACTACCACCTCATCATCAAGTTGAGTATCAGATCGATTTGTCTCCTGGAGCACCCTCAATTACGAGAGCACCTTACCGGTTAGCGCCAAATGAACTGCAGGAACTATCTACATATCTTCAAGAACTGTTGGATAAAGGGTTTATTCGACCGAGCTCATCACCGTGAGGAGCACCTGTTCTCTTTGTCAAGAAATAAGATGGCACATAAAAAAATGTATCGACTATAGAGAGTTGAACAAAGTTACAGTCAAGAATCGATACAGTTTGCCTCGTATAGATAATTTGTTTGATCAGCTTCAGGAATCAAACTATTATTCTAAGATTGATTTGAGGTCTGGATATCATAAACTGAGTGTTTGAGTGGAAGACATCTCGAAGAATGCATTCCGTATTCGTTATGGTCATTATGAATTCTTAATCATGCCATTTGGGTTGACTAATGCACCAGTAGTATTCATGGATCTCATGAATCGTGTGTGCAAATCCTATCTTGCTTAGTTTGTTATCGTGTTTATCAACGACATCTTGATCTATTCTAAGATCAAGGAGGAACACGAGGAGCACCTACGCCTAATCTTGGAGTTACTTAAAAAGGAACAACTATACGCTAAGTTTTCTAAGTGTGATTTTTGGATTCGTGAAGTGCAATTCTTGGGTCACATCGTTAACGAGAAGGGAATACATATGCATCCTACAAAGATTGAGGCGATAAAGAACTGGTCGGTTCCAAAGACGCCTAGTGAGATACAACCTTGGACTGACAGGATATTATCGGCGCTTCATTGATGGATTTTCTACAATTGCTCAACCTCTCACAACTCTAACCCATAAAGGAACAACGTATAATTGGGGTGAGAGTCAAGAAGCTGCTTTTCAGTTGTTGAAGCAGAAACTTTGTAGCGCACCAATATTAGCATTACAAGAGGGAAGTGATGATTTCGTGGTTTACTGTGATACTTCTATTCAAGGACTTGGTTGTGCTCTAATGCAACATGACAAGGTAATAGCTTATGCCTCAAAACAACTGAAGGTGCATGAGAAGAACTACACCACTCATGACTTGGAACTAGGTGCAGTGGTATTTGCCTTGATGATCTGGAGACATTACTTGTACGGTACCAAATGCACTATTTACACCTATAACACAAGAGTATTTAGCATATCTTTGAGCAAAAATAGTGAAACATGAGGCAGCGACACCTGGTGGAATTGCTAAACTACTATAATTTTGCTATCAAGGATCACCCAGGAAAGGTGAATGTAGTCGCTAATGCCTTGATTAGAAAGGAGACCGCTAAGCCCTAACGAGTGCGAGCTTTGCAGCTTAAGATTAGCACTCACTTACCCGAACAAATCAAGGAAGCTCATATGGAAACTTTGAAAGCGGAAAACGTTGGATCTGAATCCTTACGTGGGATGGACAAGCAGTTGGAAGTGAAATCTGATGGAATTTGGTACTTGATGGATAGACTCTGGGCGGCTCTGTATGGAAATCTGAGAGACTTGGTTATGAGTGAAGCACATAAGTCTAAGTATTCAATACGCCTTGTTTCCGACAAAATGTATCATGATCCGAAGGCACATTATTGGTGGCCTAATATGAAAGCAGACGTAGCTACATATGTGAGCAAGTGTTTGACCCGTTCTAAGGTTAAAGTGGAATATCAGAAGCCATCTGGGTTACTACAATAATCTGAGATTCATTTGTGGAAATGAGAACAGATTTCTATGGATTTCATTACTAAGTTACCCAGGACTTCTAGGGGTTGTTGCAACATATGGGTGATCGTGGATTGGCTGACTAAGTCAGCACTTCTTAGTGATCAAGGAAACTGATAAAATGGATAAGTTAACTCGAATTTACCTGAAGGAGGTAGTTTCGAGACATGGCGTGCCAATCTCGATTATTGTGATCGTGATGCTCGTTTCGCATCTCATTTATGCCAGTCGTTAGAGAAATCTTTAGGTACGCGTCTGGATATAAGCACTGCCTATCATCCTCAAACCGAAGGGCAAAGCAAGTGTACTATTCAAACATTGGGCGACTTGTTGCGTGCTTGTGTGATTGATTTTGGGAATAACTAGGAAGTTTATCTATCGTTGGTGGAGTTTTCATACCACAACAATTATCACACCAGCATCTAGGTAGCACCATTTGAGGTGTTGTATGGGCGAAAGTGCAAATCAGCAGTTTGTTGGGCGGAAGTTGGTGATAGTCAGTTGACTGGCCCAAAATTGCTGCACGAGACTACTGAGAAGATCGTACAGATACGGAATCATATGGCGGCAACGCGAGACCGACAAAAGAGCTAAGCAGACAAGCGACAGAAACCTTTGGAGTTTCAGGTCGGCGACAATATTTTGCTGAAATTCTCACTGTGGAAAGGTGTGATTCGGTTTGGCAAAAGGGGCAAGCTAAATTCGAGATACATTGGACCATTTGAGATTCTGGAAAGAATAGGTCCAGTGGCGTATTGATTAGACCTAACTGATTCATTGAGTTGAGTTCATAATGTATTTCACGTCTCTAATCTGAAAAAGTGTTTATCTGACGAGACTTTGGTCGTACCACTCAAGGAAGTGCAAGTAGATGAGCAATTGCGCTTTGCTGAAAAGCCGGCTGAAATAATGGATCGTGAAGTCAAGACTCCTAAGAAAAGCAATATACCCATAGTCAAAGTTCGTTGGAACTCAAGACATGGACCAGAATTCACGTTGGAACATGAGGATCAGATGAAGCTTCAGTATCCTCATTTGTTCGAAACGAAGACGACAGCCGGTGAAGGTACCGATTAAATTTTGGGACAAAATTTTTTTCAACATAGGGATGACGTGACAACTCATTAAATTTCGTTATGCCAATGTAGTAAACCAGCGATGTAACACAACCATGTATATTTTCGGGACAGAAATTCTTTCAACATGGGGATAATGTGACATCCAGTAACTTCCGTTACAAAACTCCGTTAGTTCCGCTAGGTCTTACATACACGTGTCGTGAGCACACACTAGTTGTCGTTGATTGTTGGTTACTTAATAATAATTATCTATGATAAACAGATAATAATTTAACTAATAATGTTGATTATTAGTTTGTGGTTATGTGATTCATGAAATTATGGATTTTAAATATTATTTGTAAATTTTACTTGATAATGTGATTACGTGTAATATTTATTTCATGTGTCTTGTCATTAGTTGAAAATGTATATGATTATTATTGATGATTAATAATATTTGTGTTTTGTGGTTAACCTTTTAAAAAGTGTTAAAAAGATTTGTTTTTATAAAATGTAAACAAGAAGGGTTACTTTGTAATTATCCTAAAACTAAATATTACCAAAATTAATCAAAACCTAGGCCCCCCCTAACCCCATTTTTGGCCGAAACCTCTTCTCCACACCCTCACCTTGCGATTTCAAGCTTCTAGCATCAAGAACATTCGATTTTGCTTGGCTTTGATCATTACAACATTTTAGCAAGTTCAATTCTTGACCTATTACACGATTTAAGGTGAGTTTTAACAAGTTATTCATGGTTTTTGATTCTTGATGAATCCTAATTCGAAAATCATATGAGAAAGTTGAAATTGATGATTGTTTGATGATGATATGTTGTTAGTTATGTTGTATGAATGTTGGGTTATGACGATTATGCAAGAAAATCATGGATTTGATGTGTTGTTCATACCTTGCTATAAGTAGAAACTTTTGGATATGAGATGTGTGAATTAAGATGCTTTGATGATGTTGGTCATGTCTAGATGATTGTTATGGACTTGATTAGGTATGATGTTGGTGAATTCATGAATGAATTGGGTGTTAGATGCATTTTGGGTGCTACTTTCCGAAAAGGAAACTTTAAATATATAGATCTTTTGATATGGTGAATTGGGCATGTTCATGATGTTAGGATCATGTTAGAATGCTTGTTGATGATGTCTAATGTAGTAGAATATGTTAATTGAGTTATATGGATGCTTGATTGATCATTTAGGAAATTAAGGTTCTTTATGACTATACATGATGATGGATTATGTTAGGAGATTATGAAATCATGTTTAGGATTATAATATATCATTGTTGTGTATGTTGGTTGGCATGAATCTTTTGAATATTGTTGAATCAAGTAAGGCTGGTGCAACCAAAACAATCACTTAGACAATTTTGGTGCAACTGATGAATAACTTCCGAAGGCAAATGCTGAGCTTCCGAAGGTCAAGTTTGAAAGAGCTTCCAAAGAGGAACTCCAACTTCCGAAGACAAAGTCTTCCTTCTTCCAAAGTTCAAAACTTAGAAGAAATCAAGACAATGAATTCCGAAGTATGAAGGCCTAAAGAATGACTCAAGCCTCGGAAGAAGTAGCCTCTTCCGAAGTATAAGTGGCTTCGGAAGAACTTGTTCTTCCGAAGCCAATTAACCTTCGGAAGAACCTACTATGAACTAGTGAACATAAGTATGGTCTCTCTGACACTCCGCTGCAAATCTCTGATACACTGCATGGTGCTTTTCCCACACCAATGTAGTTAACCATACTTTATTTCACTGTTCATTTCTTATCGGTTAGTACAGTTACTTACTTTACTTGGTGACAAAATGTAAGTCATGGACATGTCATGACTACCAAATCTTAGATATTATTTTATCTAAGATACATTACCTTTAACTGGTATCAGATCTTTTTAGGCTCTTGATTGTGAGATCTTACCATCCAAATCAACCTCTTCTTTACTCATAATTTCACCCCACTCAAAATGGCCCTCAACCAAAAACCATCTGAAGGTGAAATGGAAACAATGTCTAAAGCACCCATCATCACACCTGAAAACTTCAGATCTTGCAGCAGACGTATTGAAGGCTTCATTAGATATCAAGATAGCATGATGTGGAAATCTATCACCAATAGCCCTTACAAGCCAAAGGTTGTAGCACCTGCTGGAAATGGTGCTATGATAGAGAAGGCTGTTGAAGACTATTATGATGAAGACCACAAGCTACTAGAGATTGATAGAAAAATAATGACCGTTCTTATGACTGCCATACCCAACTCCATCATGGTGGGTTTTGAACATTGTCAGTCATCCAAAGAACTCTTTGATGCTTTGTCACAGATGTATGCCAACTCTAATGACTCGAAGAAATATTCCCTGAAACAATAGTTTGAAAACTTTACTTACATTGCTAGAGAGACCCTCAGCCAACAATACTTCAGATATATGGATCTTATTTCATTACTTCAGTCTGTGGGAGTGACTCTTGAGATGAGAGATCTCTCAAGAAAGTTCATGAGTGTGCACTCCCAAATGAGTGGTCTTTCTACTGCGTCTCTATCAAGAGGGCAGAGAACTTAAACTCTCTCATAATGACTGAACTATATGGCATCCTTGATGGATACCGTGTAGAGATGGAAAACAAGAGTGGCCACCATGTGAGCAGATCCTCAAGCCTTCCTGCTAGAAACGCTTTAATGGTTGCTGAAGGCTCAAGACCCCCAACCTCAGCAGTACCTAATTTACTCCCAACAGCCATCCTGTTCTTCTGGGCCGTACATTACCTTTCCTGAGACTCCAAGGTCTCAATAGGCTCAGTCAAGTCCTTTCCAGGACAACTATGCCTTTATCTCAGGAAATGGACATTCTAGTGGTTTTTAATTTTGCTTTGATGATCTAGAATGTTTCAGCCCAGATGATGTCGAGTACATGGACATTATGCAACAGATGGCTTTGTTAACTTACAGGGCGAAAAAGTTCTTCAAGAGAACTGGAAGACAATTTACCCAAAACCCAACTAACAACAAGTTTAGGTTTGACAAGACAAAGGCTAAATGTTACAACTATAACCAACTTGGACACTTTGCCAGGGAATGTAAGGCTCCTAAATCAAACCCGAGAGCCTCTCAAGCCTCCATACATCCTACCACACCTAAAACAACCGGAAAGCCAACTAAACAACGCACAACTGCTGTTTCTCAAGAAGTGGATTGGAGCTTCATGGTGCAGGATGTAACCCCTGCTCAAGCATTGATGGTTGGAACTGATGTCAACAAGGTATTTGAACACCTCTGTACTCCAGCTTGCATTGCTAAAGTTAATTTGTATTAGGACTACAAAATGGAAATTAAATATGATACTAAGTCTTTATATATCCTTAAGTGATTTTAAAAGGGCTGAATCTAACTATAAAATGAAAATTGAAGAGTTGGAGAAAACTGTGTCCTTTTTAAAACATGAACATACCAACTATAAGACTCAAATCAAAGATTTAATCTCCAAATTGACTGAGGCTCAAGCCTAGCTTGTCACAGCTCAGGCACAAGCCAGAAAGCATGCTATCTCTGAGCAAAACTTTCAAGCTATTCTTGCATCATCCTCCCACTCAAAAATTTGTTATGAAAACAAAGGTGGGTTGGGAACTAATGAAATTGCTCCACCACACTCTTATGAGTCTATTAGACAACCAAGATGTGGGACTGAAGAGCAAGAGGTTCCATCTGCTGAGCCACCTTCCCATGAGTTGAAGAATGATCAACCATAGAGACCATCACAGGGAAGGATCAGGTAAATCAACCTATCTCCACAAGTGATGATCATCCCCTAACCACCAAAGCCAGAAGAAACAGGGCTAAGGCAGCTAGAAAAACGGCCAAGAAAGTGGCTGAGACCAAGTTGAAAATAGACCCAAAACAAAAGGATGTATTCATTTCAGCCGGATTAAAAGTGGTTGGAAACTATAATCTTGGTAAGGAGTGTAGTACCAGCACCCCTGTCTTGCTGAAGGATCAAAAGTTAAAGGGGAAGATTGTTGATGAAGACAAGAAAAGCAAGAAACAAAAGTCTTCAAATCCCTCAAAGGTTAACATTACATGCATAATGTGTGGTCGCAAAATCATATGGCTAAAGATTGTTACTACAATCCTGCAAGCACACATTATGCAAATAATGTTAAGAAAGAAGAAGTCAAGGAGGGTTTCACATTTGGACCCTATCACATGGTCCAAATGATGAGGAAAGGAAAGCTTATTTCTGAAGCAAAGTTGCTTTTGAAAGAAAATCATACTTCCAAAGGGAAAATAGCTTCGGAAGATAAGGCTAAGAAAATTCAAAAGAATAAAAGAGTTCCTTTAAAACCTTTCGAAAAGAAGACTGCTTCGGAAGAAAAGGTGAGGGAAACTCCTTCTGAGAAGAAAGAAGCCTCATAAGTATGCCATGTTGCACAAGCTTCATCAAGCTCATCTGCTTTGATTATCCAAGGGATGGATTGGAAGATTAAACAAGATGCTACAGCCCAAACCTCTTCTTCATAAACATCTATTGAACCCCCATGCAAACACTTTGGTTCAATTAAATCCTCATTATTAGAAAAGACCAAGACCAATAAGGCTTGGGTTTCGAATAAAAACTAACTTTTTCACCTTATGTGTAGGGACATCCACATGACAAAAATGATAATGTCTGGACTGTAGATAGTGGATGCTTTAGGCACATGACTGGGAATTGATCTCTTCTTCAACAATTTCAATATTTTGATGGAGGTCCTGTTCAATTTGGAGGTGAGGCTAGAGTATACATTTATGGCCGAGGAAGTGTATCCAACGGCAAGTTAAGAATCGACAAAGTAAACTTTGTCAAACAGCTTGAACACAATCTATTAAGTGTTTCTCAGTTTTGTGATCAAAAGCACAAAATGCTTTTCACTAAACATGAGTGCATCATCCTCAAACCCTGGATGAAAATTCCTCAGGAATTGGTGCTTCTTAGATCTCCTAAGAAAGGGGATATGTACAAGCTTGAAATGAACAATGCTTTTCCATTAGGTGAAGTATCATGCATTCTTTCCAAAGCTAATGGTGATGAGTCAACTATGTGGCATAAACGAATATGTCATGTCAATTTCAAAACCATGAATAAATTGGTTGAAACTTGGTACATGGTTTGCCTAAAAAGGAATTTTTCTGCAAAAAATTGTTGCATGTATGAAAGGAACGTAACATAGAACATCTCATAAATCCAAAGTAGTTAACTCTCTCACCACTCCATTACACTTACTGCACATGGATCTATTTGGTCCCACAAGTATAATGAGCATTGGAAGGAAATCATACTACCTTGTGATTGTTGATGATTTTACTAGATTTACATGGGTATTCTTTTTAAGAACTAAAGATGAAACTGATGAAACTTTAAAATCTTATATTCTTATATTAGAAAATTAAATTGATCACAAGGTTAAGATAATTAGAAGTGATCAAGGCACTGAGTTTAAGAATCAAGTTCTTGTCTCATTTTGTAACTCAAAAGGGATTGCCAGACAATATAGTGCGCCTAGGACTCCTCAACAAAATGGTGTTGCTGAGAGGAGAAACAGGACAATTATTAAGGCTGCTCGAACTATGTTAGCTGATTCAAAGCTGCCTCTAACATTCTGGGCAGAGGCAGTCAGCACTGCATGCTATGTGCAGACAGAGTTCTTGTAGTTAAGCCACATGAAAAAACCGCTTATAAGCTATAGAACAAGAGGCCATCGTTCATTGGCTTTCTTAGGTCCTTTGGCAGCAGGTGTACCATACTTAACACAAAGGACAATTTGGCAAAATTTGCTGAAAAGTCGGATGATGCTATCTTTGTTGGATATTCTTCCAACTCTATTGCCTATAGAGTTTACAAAATTAAAAATTAACAATTTGAGGAATCATCCATCATTGTTCTCAATAAGCACACTCCTTGTGTTAAGGGGAATGGCCCTGATCACATCTTTGATTTAGAATTGTTTCCAAACTATTCTAAACCTTCTTGTGTTTTCAGCTAGAACAAGTACTTCAAGTGATTCTGATGATGACCAACTGTTTGAGTTACCCAAACATCTTCCAAGTTCTCCAAGAGTTGCTGAAAATCAAGCTCCCATAATTATCAGATCTGATAGCATAACTACCAAGATATAGTGGAGCTTCAACAAGTTGTCAACTAAATAAGCCTCAAAACTTATTTGGTGACAATGCACAACACCAAACTGATGGAAGTAACAATTTGAAGGAACAGGAAACTGTCAATGCTGCCCCACAACCAACTGATACTGATGTTGTTTCTCCTTCGTTCAACCAGTCCTCATTGAATGAGTGTGAAACATCCGCTGGACCAAGTGTTCAAAACCCTGAGCCAAACTTTTCCAATCTAGATCTATCCATGTAACTGGATGTGATCCCCAGGCTTAGAATTCATAACACTCATCCAGCTAAGAACATCATTGGAGATGTCTCTGAAGGCATAAGAACAAGAAGACAAACTCATACTATCTGTATGCACTCATGCTTCTTATCTCAGATTGAACCCAAGAAAGTAGAAGAAGCCTTGAAAGATAGTAGGTGGGTTGAATCAATGCAAGAGGAATTGCTTCAATTCAAAAGACAAAAGGTTTGGAACCTATGTCCACTACCATCTGGTCAAGTACAAATAGGCATAAAATGGGTATTCAGGAAAAAGAGAGATGATAGAGGCTTGATCATCAAGAACAAGGCAAGACTGGTAGTCAAGGATACACTCAAGAGGAAGGAATTGATTACACTGATGTCTTTACACCTATTGCAAGACTTGAGGCAGTGAGGATCTTTCTTGCTTATGCTGCATCCAAGAATTTTACTGTCTACCAGCTAGATGTCAAGTGTGCATTTCTATATGGGGATATAGATAGTGAAGTCTATATGTGCCAGCCTCTAGGATTTGAAGACCCACAACACCCCAACTATGTGTGCAAACTGGATAAAGCTCTCTATGGGCTGCACTAGGCACCCAGGTTGTGGTATGAGACATTGTCTCAGTTTCTCCTGAAGAATGGTTACACAAGAGGTACCATTGACAAGACTTTATTCATAAGAAAGTTTGGGAAAGACATTTTGCTCGTACAAGTTTATATCGATGACATCATATTTGGTTCCTCAAATGACCAAATGTGCAAAGATTTTGAGAGCATTATGAAGAAGAAGTTTAAGATGAGCTCCATGGGAAAAATGGAATTTTTCCTTGGAATTTAGGTAAAGCAGATGAAAGACGGGTTGTTTATCAATTAGTCTAAGTATGTCAAAGACATCTTAGAGAGATTTGATATGAAAGATTGCAAGCCAGCAAAGACTTCTATACCCAGAAATCACAATCTTTGTCCTGACTCTAAGGGGGAGGATACTGATCAAAATCAGTTTAGGGCAATCATTGGATCTCTGATGTATCTCACAACAAGTAGACCTGATATTATTTTTGCAACATGCATCTATGCAAGATATCAGGCTGCTCCAAAGGTGTCTCACCTAGTTGCTGCCAAAAGAATCCTTATAAACCTCAAATGAGCACTTAAACTGGGTCTCTGGTATCCAAGGAACACCAACTTCAATCTCTATTGCTACGCTGATAGTGACTATGGTGGTTGCAACATCAACAAGAAATCAACATCAGGAGGATGTCAATTTCTTGGTGGAAGGATCATCTCATGGCAATACAAGAAGCAATCATGTGTCTTAATATCTACTGTTGAAGCTGATACATTGTTGTTGCTAGTTGTTGTGCTCAGCTGCTGTGGATTCAAAACCAAATGATAGACTATAGATTCAACTTCATGAGCACTCCTATCCACATTGTCAACAAGAGTGCTATATCCATTACAAAAAATCTTGTCAAGCACTCCAAGACAAAGCATATTGACATCAGGTATTATTTCATTAGATATATTCATGAGAAAATCTGATTAAACTAGTCAAAGTTGATTCAAATGAACAATATGCTGATTTGTTCACCAAAGCATTTGATGAACAAAGATTTAAGTATCTTATTACGGCTATTGGGATGATAAACATTAATTAGCTTATCTCATTTGAAAACCTTTTAAATGTGTGTTGTTTTTGTCAATATAATCTAAGCCCTGTTACAAAAGGTCTTTCTTCAAAAATTTACTAAGTGTAAGTTCTTTTGAAGAGAAATTAACCCTCGGAAGATATGATATGCATCTTCCGAAGGAAAATCTCTCCAAGGTTAATTTATCCCCCGAAGGGCTTTTTGGCTCGGAAGAAAATTTGATGTTGTATCAAATCTATTTTCGAAGATTGAAAATCTCTTCCCCCGGAAGACCTTCTTACTCTCGGAAGTAAATTTCTCTTAGGATAAATTTACTCTCGAAAGTAAGATTGGCTTCGGAAAAAGAATACCTTCAGAAGAACACTTACACTCGGAAGAATGCTTTACTGTGTAATGGAAATCTTTTGGGCCCCACTCTGTAAAAGGTAAAGATTTTCTTAATGGAATATTTTAAATGGATTTAACCTTACCGCCCTTGTCACATCTTACCCCAAACCATCACTTCACCTTATGCATCTGCCACTTTCACCCATTTAAATACTTTTGACTCACTTCCTTAATCTTTTTACCAACTTCACTGCCCAAAGCTTCCTTCGTCTTCAATTTACCCAAATTCAATCTCATTTCTCTGCAACTTTCACACAAAATGGCTCTAAACCCTCAGCACAACCAAGTCGCACTCCTTGACTCGTCCAAGGATGTTGACTTCTCTGAAATCATCTCCTTTCTTACCCAATCCACCTACTACACTACCCTAACTGTTAACCCCACTGTTTATTCAAATCACATGGCCGAATTCTAGGGAAAAGGACAGATTGTAACCCTGAATAGAGTTAGGGTTCTTAGGTCAAGCATTTATGGTCAGGAGTTGATCATATCTGAACAGATCATCAAGGAGCATCTAGAGCTTCATGATGAAGGTTCTCCTACACAGTTCCCCATACTAGACCTGGATGACACATATACCCAGATGAGATATGGTGGTGATGTGAGCAGGTCAACTGTGTATAAATTCAACTTTTCCTACAACTGGAAGTTCCTACTTCACATAGTCCTTCATTGCTTGTCAAACAAGTCTGGGGGATAGGATCAAATCCCTTCTGAACTAGAATGCCTAGTTCCTGGGTTGGTAAAAGGCCTCCGGTTCAACTATTCAAGGTTTGTGCTGACCAATCTGATGGGGAACCTTCAAAGGGAAACATTTTACATATATACCCAGTTCATTCAGCACATCATCAACTGTGAGCTGGACCAGAGTAAGCTTGTCTGTGCAGCTGCTCTACCTGTCCCTCACATGAGGTCGGCCATCTTCAAAGTTCTAAAGAGGATGTCCACCAACTTTACTGGAAGACACACTGCCTTTCTTCCAGGTATGATTGAGCACATAACTCCTAGTGACATCCCTGTTAACCCCACAGGTGATGAACCCACACAAGCAATTACCCTCACAATGCCAAATCTACCTTCTCACCCCATCAAAATTACTTATCAGAGACGATCCAAATGAACCCTTGTTCAATCTACTCTGATTGAACAAGTTCCTCCTGTTCAATCCAAAAAGGCTAGAGTGGAAACATGGGCTCCCACTCAGTCTGAGGTCCCACCTTCCTTCACAATTGACCTCAATATGGGAATTGAGTCTACTCAGTCTCAATCTCATGAGCCCTTATTCAATCTACTCATTCTACTTATCAGAGACGATCCAAATGAACCCTTGTTCAATCTACTCTGATTGAACAAGTTCTTCCTGTTCAATCCAAAAAGGCTAGAGTGGAAACATGGGCTCCCACTCAGTCTGAGGTCCCACCTTCCTTCACAAATGACCTCAATATGGGAATTGAGTCTACTCAGTCTCAATCTCATAAGCCCCAAACCTAAGCCGAAACTCTCAGGATGAGTCACTATACTCTTCTGAGCAGCCCAAAAGGGACAACCCTCTCACAGGCTCAATGCCATTAGACATTGATCAAGGTCTCGGGTGATTAGGCATAACCTCTATATCCTATACTTACCTTTTAATAAGAACTGATGAGGAGATTATGTCTTTTCAAGGCCATGAGGTTGATCCACAACACCCACTTAAGGATCCACTGAGCCTAGAGAGACCTCTAATATCTAGCCCCCATCAGCAATCCCCAACTGAGGTGAGTCCAACTGGTGTGGAGGGGACTCATGTAGATTCAGTTGCCACTACTGAAAGAGTCTCATTGGACCTTCAGGATAGTAGTAGCATATCTGAGAATGAATCTATAGCAACCGTGCTCTTTGATGACTCTGAAAAAGACATCATTAGGCCGGGGAAACCAGGGTGCCAAGAAACCACATCTGGTGGTGAGGATGCACATACTTGGTATGTTACCTCATCTCCCCATGATTCTTCTAAAGAAGATAAGGGAAGTCTGCAACTCACCATAAGAGACCTATTTTATAAAGTCTCAAACCTTGAATCCAGGGTTAGGACTTTAGAGGATAGGTCTGCCACATAGCAACTTGAGATTGAACAGCTCAGGCCAAACTAGCTGAGAAACAGACTGAGAGATCTGTTAGGCATGTACTAATTCAAGTCTCATTGACTTCTTCCTCTAGCTCATCAAGCTTTCAAGATTATGCTACCAAAAAAGGGGAGAGTGTTCAGAGACAACCACATGAGGAACCACAAAGTTTAGGTCTTTCTACATTGACTTCAAAATATCCTGCTCAGCAAGCAACAATTTTCCCTGAGCCTCCTCCAATCATTCTTCAAGTGGACCCAAGGATGCTCAACGATCTAAACAGGTTCTTTTCCAAGTTACTGATGGGATATTCTATTGAACAGCCAAGTCCAGATGTTGCTATGGTATACTTTGGAGCTGAAGAGCTTCAAAGGTTGAATGCACCATCTACCACTATCAAGGAAGTTGGTCAAACTAAGGTCCACATTGAACCTGAGATTGAATTTGAAGGGTAAATGAGGACTGATAGCCCAACAACTGAAACAATTGGGACAGATAGTGCAATCCCATAGACTTTCGAAGCTGAAGTCAAAGCCTCGGAAGAATTTCTTCAAACTTCCGAAGTTGAGATAGAAGCTGCGTAAGGGTTATTTTCTTTGTCCAATGATCTAATTATCACAGATGCAATTCTTGAACTAGCATCTGAGGTAAATAGTGAGGACTTTATCAACCTACCCCGCAATCAAACATCACCATTACCACATGCTCCAATCACCACCTCTCAGCCTGAAACCTCAACACAAGAACCTCCCAAGTCTCAAACTTCTGAAGACGCTAAAGGAAAGAGGAAGATGACTACGGAAGAATTGCTAGAGGAAGAAAGGTTGGAAAAGCTAAAAAGAAAAGGTAGACTCCCCACTGGGAAGCTACTAGCTGCAAGTAGCAAAGCAGTTGTAGCCAACCAGGAGGCTATCAAAAATAGAAGGAGGGTGGAGATCATTGACAAACTTGTCAATCTAGGAGCTGCTAATGAAGATGTGATCCTGCTACCACTGGAGGAGCTGGTTGAGTTAGAAAAGGCAACCCTGCTGCAGATTGAACAAGAAGAAGAAGTAGCAAGGTTGGCCTTAGAGGAAGAAAGGAAAAGAAAGGAAGAAGAAGCTGACCAACAGCTTAGGAATGGGAGGATAGTTTTCCTAAGCTCCAAGGGATTCTCTCATGAGGAATTAACTCCTCACAACAATGATACCATCTTGTGGCTATTCACGAAAGAACAAGATCAAATGGAAAAAGAGAGAAAGAAGACTGCTAAGGAAAAGCTAATGAAAAAGAAGAAGGAGGAGGACGAAGCTGAACTTGCAGCTGTCAAGAAGATGGGTGACAAAGCCTGGATGAAAGATTATCTCAGAACATATGGCTTCTCTAGCAGGCAAGTGGGTCCCATGTCAGAAAAGACCCTGCAGCGACATGTCAGTGACATCAAGGCTGACATTCACTCAGGAAGAAGGAAAGAGATATACAGAAGAGTACAGGGGATGACTTCCAAACCAACACCTCAACCTCAACCTCAACCTCAACCTCAACCTCAACCACAACCATAACCTCAACCTGAACCAATCCCTTTCCCTTTCCCCATCAAAACCGAGCCAACCATTGGGTTATACACTCCTGAACCCACACCATCAACCTTACCCTCTTCCTCACCCACTCAATCACAACAACCACCTCAACTACCTATCCTCAAACCCAAAACACTCCATAGAACCCAAACATCATTACCTACCTAACAACCAACTAAGTCATTTTCTCAGCCCTCCAAACCTCTTTCCTTAGAAGAATTCAAGGAGATCAAGATGAAGCTCATCAAATGTACTACTCTGAGCGATATCTCTTGTGAGGAGGGGTTAATCAAGCTAATCTATGTTGATGGCTCCTCATGTTCCCTCACTAGAGAACAGTTCCTTGATCTGTCAAGAGGAACACTAGACCAGGTTGTTAAACTCCTTGGACTCAACTCTGACTCGCTAAGAATAGAAGAAGCTAAGAAGAAGGCTGGTGACTCTACTAGATTCAAAGAAAGGAGACAAGGTACCAAGTCAGCCTCTTGTGCCTAGAAAGAAAATAATCCAGTGGAGGTTTGAAGACTCTTCTCATAACTTTGTTGTGAAAGAGAGAATGGTGAGACCAACAGGCTTGATGCCTCCTCTCTACTACACTTAAGCAGATTTGATATTACTGAGATAGTATAAAAACCATTCTCCAATCCCTCCAAATCTGAGATAGTTGCTCACATCAACAATCTTCTGAGCAGTCTTCATCTGGCTGAGCTGACCGCAAGGGCCAAGATTAAAGAAGAGTTGAAGCTGAGAGAGAAAGATGAAAAAGAAGGATCAGCAACCATAGGCAAGCCTTTCTTCAAATGGTTGAAGGTCCTGAACTAGAGCCTATAGTTAGATAGGAGTATGAGTACAACTCCCGTCAACTAACTCTCTTCAAGGGGCCACAACAGAGGGTACATATCATTCAAAGTGACAGACTGGATCTCCTGTCCACGAATGATTTGTACAAACTTCTCAGCACCACATCTGGGAAGAATAAAGAGACAAATAAACATCTTCTCTCCCTGGTGCTGAAAGTTTTGAGAAGTACAAACAAGTAAGATTTTGGTAGCATCAGCCTAGGGGGAGTTTGTTGGATCAAGTAAGGCTGGTGCAACCAAAATAAACACTTAGACAATTTTGGTGCAACTGATGAATAACT
Source organism: Flaveria ramosissima (assembly GCA_025215565.1). Lineage (NCBI taxonomy): Eukaryota > Viridiplantae > Streptophyta > Magnoliopsida > Asterales > Asteraceae > Flaveria > Flaveria ramosissima. The sequence goes on along the minus strand of CM046036.1, from coordinate 20,448,630 downwards.
TCCAAAGGCAAATGCTGAGCTTCTGAAGATCAAGTCTGAAAGAGCTTCCGAAGAGGAACTCCAACTTCTGAAGACAAAGTCTTCCTTCTTCCGAATTTCAACACTTCAAAGAAATCAAGACAATGACTTCCGAAGTATGAAGGCCTGAAGAATCTCTCGACCCTCGGAAGAAGTAGCCTCTTCCGAAGTATAAGTGGCTTTGGAAGAACTTGTTCTTCAAAAGCCAATTAACCTTCGGAAGAACCTACTATGAACTAGTGGACATAAGTATGGTCTCTCTGACACTCCGCTGCAAATCTCTGATACACTGCATGGTGCTTTTCCCACACCAATGTAGTTAACCATACTTTCTTCCATTGTTCATTTCTTATCAGTTAGTACAGTTACTAACTTTAGTTGGTGACAAAAGGTAAGTCATGGACATGTCATGACTACCAAATCTTAGATATTATTTTATCTAAGATACCTTACCTTTAGTAATGTAGTATTTGCTTTACTCATAGAGCTGTAGGTAGTAGTATATATAGTTTCTCATTGTAAATCATGTATCATGCTTGTAAGAGTCTTGTAATACTTTGAGTTGAGAAGTAATATATACAAGTATCTTGAAAATTTATCTTTTTGTGTTCTATCTTACTTAGTGTATTATTATCAACTCCGTAAGGATTCTGCATCATCAAACCGAGTGTGAGTTAGTGAATTTGAGAGTTAATATCTGTGTTGAGTGACATAAACCGATCCTGCAAATATTGTGATTATGATCATCATACACGCATGCGAATCTGAGGCCCCTACTTAGTAGGATTGGCAGGGTTTACGGTGTGAAGTCCTGAGTGGCTTCACATGGCATGTAGTACATGATTAGACCCATGTTTGATTTACTAGTTGTAATGTAATTATAATTGTGTTGAGCATGTTGATTATTTGAGATTTGCGTGGGTTGTATGATAAACTAAGGTAGTATGATGATCTTGGTAGAACAAGACGTTGATGATGTGACAGACGTGAATAACTTGTATGATAACCATGTATGATGAGTTGTTATACTTGATTAAACGGGATTTCAATTAACATGTCACCAACGAGTCAAATGGGTCAACTAGGTCAATCAGTCTTGTTTTTCCAAAACATTGGGTTAACGTGTTTATTGAGCACCCACAGTTGTTAAGCTTTCTGTGTACACGTACTTATGTACTTGCGTGTTCTAGGTAAGCTTTGAAGGGTTGTCTTTCTGTCTGTCGTTATCTTTTGTTATCGTTTGTTTGCACACCAAGTGAGTTCATGCCCCACTTTTTATACACTCTCTTTTAGGGGAGATAGCATTCTTGTTTACAAATTATTTATTATTATAAGTTGTGTATAGTGTAACATAGTGTGATATACCTTGGAAGGCCTCACACTTTCGGATCATAAATATTGGTAATTAGCAGGAAATTTTGGGTAGTACTGTTGGGTCTGACAAGCCCCACCTATGCGACTCGAGGTCAAATGGGTGGAATTTTGTCCTAAATACAAACATCGTCACGACCTAGAAAAAATCGTGACGGGAGGCAACAAACGAAACACAGTCATCTTCGATTGTGAAATCACTATGGTTATACTTATAAATATGGACTAGCTATCTATTTCAATGCACTTCTTATGTTTTACAATTATTACTGATTATGTTAAACGCAAATTCTTAAACTCACCAACCATTGTGTTGACTCTTTTAGTATGCTATTCTCAGGTCGTTAACTCTGGTTGCCAGTAGGAGCAAATCATGAGTCTAGCATGCATTCAATGCTTCATATTATGTCTTGACATTTGAGTTTTAATTTATGTGTTTGCAAATATTTGGTTGGAGTGTATTTTGCCAATGGTACACTTTAAATGCTTTGGGTTTGGGTTACTTACATAACGCTTCCATAAAGTTTTAAAGTTTTAAACTATAGTTTGTTTCTTTTAAACGTTGCATATAGTGTCGTTCTGAGTAACTGAAATAATGACTTGGATTCGGGTTTGTTCACTTGCCTCGCGATAAAACCACACACGTGGATTTTGAGGGTGTGACAAGGGTTTTATCAAAGTTACAAACCAATGAAGCTGGTGGTAACGATTATACCGTGAAGTATCATAATAGAACATGCACATGCGGTAAGTGGGAAATGCAAAGATTTCCATGTTCCCATGTAATCATCAAATTAGAAATACAAACTAAATAAATCAATTCTTTAGTTGTGATATTACTCGTAAATTGGCTTACCATTTTGTCAGATAAAGCATGTATTTGACTTCTATACACGCTTAACACATATGAAATGGTGTCTACGTAACTTAATGACCCCGCCATCTGTTTACATTTATACATAGTTAGATATAAAAAATATATGATATATAAGTAAAAATATTTTTTCATACTACGCGCCATATGGTTTCGTGAAATCGAGGTTATGAAATCTTTGTGGGACAAACGCAGGAAATCTTTCCCATGCCCATAGTTGTAGTAAAAACATAGGACAACCAGCCTCAACATATGATACGTATGTGGCCCAACATAGATGTTTGTATAGACTTACCAATGCAGCACTTCCCCAACTTAGTCCACCACAGGCATTTAGATCTCCAAGATGGTTTAAATAATTCAGGTGGACTAAGTTGGAAGCTGTATTAGGAAATAAAACAGTGCTAATCACAAAAAAATGTTATTAACCTTGCACCATGAATACATTGCAGCTCCGTTGGATTTTTCAGGAAAGTCCAACTTAATTAGTTCTAGAATATGAGGCAGGTTTAACTTAAATCCTTTACAGAGTTTGGAGGTAGTGGAAAACCTATAAGATTGTAAAACCATAATGATATTTGATTCGGTGTCATAGGTTTATCAACTCCGCACATTATATTACCCTCTATTGGTAGACCCCATTAAAGTTGTACATCTTGTAGGGTAATAATGGCTTCTCCTATCGATAGGTGGAAAGTGTGAGTCTTTGGACGCCATCCCTCGATCAGTGCGGAGATCAAACCATGATCAAGTCTGCGCCACCCACATTCTATAATACCCGCAAAACCCGCTACTCTTATGAAGTACACAACACTCTCGGGGATGCCGTTTTTTTGGATATATTTCCAAAATACTTGGTCACCACACCTTATGCTTAACGTTACTTTATCACAATTTGGTTTTGTGATATGCTTTGTGATCTCCGCTTAAAAATAACAAATTCTTAATAAGAGGACCGGATGTGAAATGAAAGTTCATTTTTTAAGCTAAAAAAACTAAAACAAGTTTATATTTTTGAAAGAGGTGTAGAAATTTCAAGTGAAAATGTTGAACTAATTAAAAAAAGTCAAAAAATATGAGATTTTTCTAAATGGTGTTGAATTGATAAATATTAAACGGATGGGAGTTGATATATCAAAATTGTCAACCTTATATAGAATTGAAGTTAGATGTGGTAGTTAAAATATGTGGTTGAAATTGATTGTAGAAGTTGGTGACAAAATTATTATGAAGAATGCATGCTTTCATTTTGGAAATATTCAAAAGTTGAATTCAATTGATTTGACAAGTCATTAATTTTGGAATTTATTGAGAAATCACACTTACCAAATGTGATGTCTCAAGCCAAACCAAGCCGATGAGCTAGTATTGTATCGTGGTGTTAACTGTTGTACTGTGGTGTTGTCTATGTTATTGACTAAGGTACTTTATTTGGAATTTTGTTAGATATCACATATAGCAAGTGTGATTTCTCAAAAGTTAAAAAGATGGATTGATGGTTTTGAGAGACCGCATTTATCAACTGTGAGTTCTTAGTTTATGTCAAGACTTTGTCAAATTTGGTGGATTCTTGGCAGATAACATGAGAAATCGCACATACCAACTGCGATAATCCTATAAACAAAACAAAACCCCATGCAAACCCAATTGTGATGTACTCCTTCAAACCTACCCTAATTTTAAAAAAAAATTACATGTGGTGCAGATATTTGTGCTGAGCCAAGAGAAATATATCTGCACAAATTCATATATATTAACATCACAATTAGTTGGATTCAAATTTTTTTTAATGTAGTAACAAAATATGTAAATTTGATTCTTCACACCTTTATTTAAATAAACATGTTTAGAAGAGTTTTCTAAGACTTTTAAGTCATTATTAGTGATCTCCAAATATTTAAAAACATTCAATAATAAATATAGAGTTCATAAATGTTGAATGTCTATACTGTAGTTCGTAATTTTTTTAATTTCTGCTTAATATATAATAACAACAACAAGAAAAAGATTTTATTTCACAAGAACCACTAAAAGATGACAATACCCATTAAATATTTAAAAATAAATAAGATTTAACAACATTAATATTTATAAAAACTACAAATAGATACAATGTTTATAAAATAAAATCTAAAAGGTACAATATTAATAATATAGCCACGCATAAGAAGTTGAAAAAGAAATCTAAAACAAAAAGATACAATATTTATAGAAACTACAAATAATCATATCGTGTCCCGGTATTATCTGGTTGTATAGAGTGTTCATCTTGGGAAGGAGGTGGGTACTCTATATTATGACTCATTTGAAGATTTAAATCTAACTCTTGCGGTGACAAAGAATGATGATCCGATCTTTGATTATCACTTTAAATCTAAACATGGCTAGAGTGTAAACATCTTGTGGTCATTGTGATTTCCCTCTCCATTGTTTGATGGACCCGCTTCAAAGTTCGAAACATTTGGTTAAAAATTTAGTTGTTCGATTTGTCTTTTGTTATTTTGTCATCCACGACTCTGACCATCCCTTCTTTCACATCGTTGTACGTTTTGTGGTATTGTGTTGTCCATTGTGAATTGGACTGGCTGCGTTTGAAGATATGATGTTTGATACAGACGGTCAGATTCATTAACCATTCCTAAGATGTTAATAGTCGTGTCTGGAACCGATTATAAATTTTGAGAATAGTGTTCTGGACCCATATCCATATATCTTGCAGTCTGTTGATATATCTGGTTAAAGTCGTGCACCTAAAAAAATGAACGCATATATTAATTTACTCATGAAATATATTTACATGTACCTTTAACGTATCTTGGATCTAAAACATATTTAAGAGTACGTTGGTTATACCATTCCACGTAATCTGGTTATACCATTCCATGTAACCTGGTGCCACTGTTGGTTTGTCAGTGGTCACCCCATTAACAACATTTCTATGTGTAACGCCCGGTTATTTTCTTTAAAGTCAAACAAAGAAGAAGAAGAAGAAGAAAGAAAAAAAATAAAGTCTAAGTTGAGGGACCAATCTTGCCAAAAGGGGAAAGATTTTGGGAGAGTGGGTATAAAAGGAGGGCTTGGCTGCCCATTCCCCCTTTCCATACTCTTCTATTCAGTTCAAGAGAGAGAGAGAAAGAGAGAAAGAGCAAGTTCGGGTTTTTGAAGGATTCAATCTGCAAAAGTCGAGGTTTAGCGGGTTTGTGTGAAGTTTTACTCAAAGGGGTTGTTAATGTGAGTTCTAGAATCCCTCTTTTACATGTTTTTGACTGCTTTTGAGGCAGGAACACATAGCAAAATCATTTTGAAGTGTTGGGTGTTGAACCCGTATGTATGTGTATGTGTGTGTTTCGGGTGGGGTTTGATTTCGGGCTTGGTTGTGCTTGAATGGTGTTGTGGTAGGTATTTCTAAGGTTTAGGATGGTTGATTTGAGCTTAGAACAGGTTTGAGAGGGTTTGGAGGCCGAAAATTGCAGATTAGGTTCGAGGAAGACTGCATACTACATCAGCTAGGGCTTATGCGACTAGGAGCCATGAGTCCGAATGGCATGCGGCAGGAGGCCATACGGCCAAAAGGCATGCGACTGAGGTCGGTTCCATGCGACTGAGGTTCATACGCACGGTGCCATGCGACTGAAGTTCATGCGCCTGAAAGGCATGCGATTGAAGGTTATGCGATTGAAGGCCATACGTCCGAATGGTCATGCGACTAAAGGTCACACGACTGAAAGTCATGCGACTGAAGGCTATGCGACTGAGGGTCCATACACCTAAGTGTTCATGCGTATGGAAGCTCTCTATACGCATAAGTGTCCATTCGCCCATAGTGTCCATACGCATAAGTGTCCATTCGCCCATAGTGTCCATACGCCTAAGTGTCCTCATGCGCCTGGAATGGCCATGCGATTGAGTGGTGTCCATATGCCCAAATAGGGCTCATGCACCCGGAAGAAATTAGTTTATTATCTGATTCTCGGGAGAAAAGGGTAAATGTAGGCTTTTACTTGGGAGATTCCCGGGGGTTCATGTAAGTTGACTTTTGAGGTCATAGATAATATGTTGGGAATATATGAGGTATGATTGATGCTTACGCATGATGGTATGTATGTGGTATGTTATGTACGTATGATGGTGCCTTGTATGATGATGTTGTATGTTCACGTTCATGTTCCTTGTTATGTATGATTATTTTTCCCGTGGCTTTACGTTGAATGTTAATGAATGAAATGAAAAGTATTATGTAACTTAAATTGGAAGATAATGAAAAGAGGAATGTAATGAAAGAATGCATGCATTAATGAATGAATGAAAGTAAGAAAGGATTGCAAGCAAATGTATGGAGGGTCACACCCAATACGGGGTGTTAGCTCAACCGTGTGCGTGTTAGCTACCCCATGAGGATGCATACTGGGGCTTAATCTATGAGATTAAGCAAATGTATGGAGGTTCACACCCAATAAGGGGTGTCAGCTCAACTGTGTGCGGGTTAAATACCCCATGAGGATTCACACAGGGGTTCAATATTTGTGATTGACCATATGTATGGGGTCCTTGTCGCTTAACCCTAGATGAATTGCTTGGTGCTCTAGAGGGGGGTTAAGCACATGACAGGACCTAGATGGAAACGAAAGATAATAAAATGTACGAAATGAACGATGATGAAGATAATAACTATTATCTATGTGTACGTACGATGTGTGATCACGTTCTAAAACCTGGTATGATTTGAAAGAAAGTAAAGAACGTTTTTAAACGAAAGATAAAGTATGTTTTTTATTACAAAAACTAGAACTCACTTAGCAACACTGACTTTTATGTGTTTCCAGTTGGCAGGTAAGGTTGCTGAGGATGGCACGGGGCGGCTACTCGGCTCATTTTGGATGGCATTCTTTTGTTTAATGTTTTTGCATTGTAATGCAAACAAACGATGTTTTGTAACGAATGTTTTATTAACTTGCAAAAGCATTTATAATGAAAAGTTATTTTAATGTTTCCACTACAAGGTTTATTAAAGTTAATGTAATTATATGTTTTATGTGCGATGATTGGCCAGCTATAAGCGTCCTGGGAATGGGGCCTTACAAGTTGGTATCAGAGCCAAAGTTTAAGTGAAACGGGTAAATTTTCAAAATAAACCTTAACTTAAACTGAAAATGGGACGAAAAGGGAAGGGATGCCAATCTGAGTAGTTGCGTGCCATCATGTATTTTCTTAATGATAATCGGTATTATGTGCGCATGTTATGTGGTTTATGTGCTGCTTTTAGATTTAGATACTGATGTAGTCAGGATAGGTAATGGTCGGGGTATGAAGAGTAAAGTAAGTGGCTAATCACAACTAGCCATTGTAATTAGGGACTTACTATACTTGACATAAACTGAGATGTTCCCTTGAATGACCGTGTTGGTATTTGAATCTTTCAGTGTGTTAAAGGATGGCAGGTGGTAGATCATCTAAGGCTTCGCGTGGTGGAGGTCGTGGTGCAAGTGGTGCAGAACCGCGACCCAAAAGAGGAAGACCTAGAGTCGAAAAGGTGGTTCCTGAAGAACCCGAGACCCCTCATCCGGAGGGTGGTGATGAGATCGCCAATTTGAGAGCCTCAGTAAAGGAGGCTGTTGTTGAAGAAGTTTTTATCAGGTCATGCAGACAATCCTACCGTCTGTGGTGAACGAAGTGATAAAGGCTGTACGAGAAGGAGAGAGAAAGGAAAGGAACAGGTCCGCGGGAGGACAGGAAGGACCGGAGACTGAAATGGTTCTCTCCGATGATGAAGAAGAGGAAGAAGAGCCTGCGCCGGAGGCGGCACGAGCTGCAACTACGGGGCATTTCAAAGATGCAAGCCCCCTACTTTTGATGGTAACGGCACTACTGTTGCTGCTCATCGATGGGTGAGGGAAATGGAAGCTGTTCTGAATATCAGCGAGTGTCGAGAAGACCAAAAGGTGAAGTTTGCTGCCCACTCGTTTGTGGACTCGGCTCTGTGTTGTAGTCGGGCGATTGGAAGAATGAGGTGGTCTGAGTTAAAGAAACTGGTAATTGAGGAGTTCTGTCCTCACCGGGAGATGGATAAGGTGGAAAGGGAGTTCCTGCAGCTGGAGGCGGGAACAATGACACATCAACAATACACCACCAAGTTTAATGAGATGGCACGTTTGGTGCCGGATCAGGTGACGCCTCTATCGTGAAAGATCAAGAGGTATATTCAGGTCTTGCCAGCGGATATTCGCAAGCACATGACCGCTGCCCGCCCAAGCACGTTTAGGTCGGCGGTTGATCTGGCAGGAAGGTTGTATGACGAGCGAGAGGTGGTGGTGGCCGAGGTGAACAAAAAGGGTGGTGGCGACCGGAATTGGAATGGGAAAAGGTTTGGTCGGGGAGGTGCCTCGACGAGTAACAAGAGTGCACGGGTGGATGACCGTCGTGTGGTCACATCTGGTGCAGGATTGAAGAAGTGTGGCAAGTGTGGGAAAGAGCACGCCGATGAATGTAGGTTGGGATTGAATGTGTGCTTTAAGTGTGGGAAGCCTGGTCATATAGCAAGGGATTGTCGTGCGGCCAGATGTTTTAACTGTGGGGAAAGCAGTCATATGAGTAGGGACTACAAGAAGCCGAGGGCTGAAGGTTCGGGAGTGAAGAAGGATGGAGGAGAAGGACAGAGGGCGAGCGCCCAAGCGTTTACGATGACGCAGGAGGAGGCTAGGACGGACCCTGATGTTGTGTCAGGTATGTTTCTAGTAAACCAAAATTTAGCCTCTATGTTGTTTGATTCTGGTGCCAGTAAAAGTTTTATTTCTGCTGCTTTCTATGCTAAACTGCCTGTTAGTAGTAAGAGAGTTTATGTGCCCTTTGATGTAGAAACTGCCATAGGTAAGTCTACCAGGATTTCTGAGATGATAGAAGATTGTGACGTGGAATTAGAAGGTCACAAGTTTCCTGTTAGACCGTTCGTGATGACCTTAGGTGGTTTCGATGTAGTTCTTGGGATGGATTGGTTAGCGGACTACGAGGCGAACATTGTGTGTCGCAAGAAGGTGATTCTTTTGACAGCGCCTGACGGGAGTTCGGTGACGGTTTATGGTGACCGGGTCACTACGATTCCGAAAGTGATTTCAATGGCGGTGGCGGGAAAGTGTATGAGGCGTGGATGTAGTGCCTACTTGGCCTATGTTAAGGACTTGGATAGGCCAACACCACAACTGTCTGATGTACCGGTTGTGTGTGACTTTCCAGATGTACTTCCCGAAGACTTACCAGGAATGCCACCTGACCGTGAGATCGAGTTTTAGATTGATTTGATACCAGGTGCCCAACCTATTACCAAGGCACCGTATCGGTTGGCTCCTACGAAGATGAAGGAGTTGATGGAGCAATTACAAGAGCTGCTTGATAAGGGGTTCATTAGACCGAGTATCTCTCCTTGGGGTGTTCCGGTGTTATTCGTGAAGAAGAAAGACGGTAGCATGAGGATGTGCATCGACTACCGTGAGCTGAATAAGCTGACAGTGAAGAATCGATACCCGTTACCGAGAATTGATGATTGTTTGATTAGCTTCAAGGTGTCAGTTGGTTCTCAAGGATAGATCTTCGATCGGGCTACCATCAGCTGAAGGGGAAAGAGCAAGATATTCCTAAAACAGCTTTTCGCACGCGTTATGGTCACTATAAGTTTCTCGTTATGTCATTTGGTATGTCCAACGCGCCAGCTGCTTTTATGGACTTGATGAATCGAGTGTGTCGGCCGATGTTGGATAAATCAGTGATCGTGTTTATTGATGATATCCTAATCTATTCGAGGAGCGAGAATGAGCATGCCGGTCACATTCGAGAGGTATTGGAAGCATTGAGAAGGGAGAAGTTGTATGCTAAGTTCTCCAAGTGCGTATTCTGGCTACGTGAAGTTCAGTTCTTGGGTCACATGGTGAATCCCGAAGGTATTATGGTGGACCCGGCAAAGGTGGAGGCGGTGATGCAATGGAAGTCTCCAAAGACGCCATCCGAGGTTCGTTGTTTCTTGAGTTTGGTGGGTTATTACCGAAGATTCATTCAAGACTTCTCTAAGATAGCTTCTCCGTTGACTAAGTTGACCCAGAAGGAGGTAAAGTTTGTATGGGGTCAAGCTCAAGAGAAGGCGTTTGAGGAACTAAAGACGAGGTTGACTCAAGCTCCTGTTTTGTCGTTACCCGATGGAAGTGAAGATTTGGTGGTTTATTTAGATGCTTCCTACTCGGGGTTGGGGTGTTTGTTAATGTAGAGAGGAATGGTTATAGCCTATGCATCCTGAAAGTTGAAGGTTCATGAGGTTAACTATCCTACTCATGATTTGGAGCTAGCATCCGTGGTCTTTGCGTTAAAGATTTGGAGGCACTACCTGTATGGGACGAAGTGCACCATATTCACTGACCACAAGAGCTTGAAGTAGTTCTTCGAGCAGAAGGATTTGAACATGAGGCAAAGGAGATGGTTGGAGCTCATTAAGACTATGATTGCGAGATCCATTACCATCCGGGAAAAGCCAGCGTGGTGGCAAATGCCTTTAGCCGAAAGGAGAGACCCGAGCCGATTCGGGTAAAAGCTTACCAGTTGATCATGACCTCAGATGTGATGAAGCAGGTTAAGGAGTTTCAGGATGAGGCATTGAAAGAAGATCATCTTAACTCTGGAAAAATGAGAGGTCTGGTTACGGAATTGGGTGAAAGCACACTTGGTGTTAGAACCCGATTCGGGAAAATGTGGATTCCTCGTTTTGGGGATCTACGGGTGAAGATCATGGATGAAGCTCACAAGACTCGGTACTCTATTCATCCCGGTGCTACAAAGATGTATCAAGACATGAAGAAAGATTATTGGTGGCGGGGTATGAAGCGTGATGTAGTGGAGTATGTGAGTAAATGACTTACTTGCTTACAAGTGAAGGCCGAGCATCAAAAGCCGTATGGGAAGATCCAACCTTTGGATATACCGGAGTGGAAGTGGGAGCACATCACCATGGATTTTATTACGAAGCTGCCGCATACCGCGCGAGGGTATGATGCTATATGGGTTATTGTTGATCGATTGACAAAGAGTGCTCACTTCCTACCGATCCGCGAGACATATTCGTCTGAGAGGTTGGCGGATACGTTCATTAAGGAGATTGTAACTCGTCATGGTGTGCCGGTGTCTATTGTGTCTGATCGTGACACCCGGTTTACATCTAAATTTTAGAAGAAATTCCACGACGCTATGGCGACGAGGTTACATATTAGCACGGCTTATCATCCCCAAACTAATGGTCAGTTAGAAAGGACCATTCAGACACTGGAAGACATGCTTCGGGCATGTGTGATCGATTTTGGGGGAAGTTGGGATGACCACCTACCGTTAGCCGAATTCTCATACAACAATAGCTATCATGCCAGCATTGGTATGCCACCATATGAGATGTTATACGGTAGGAGATCCAGAACACCTGTTTGTTGGGGTGATATTGGTCAGAAGGAATTGGGGAGCGTCGAGGTAATCGAGGCTACGACTGAGAAGCTTGTGAAGATTAAAACCTTTATAAAGGCAGCCAAAGACAGACAGAAGTCGTACGCTGATAAACGACGCAGGCCGATTGAGTTCCAGGTGGGTGATAGAGTTATGTTGAAAGTCTCCCCTTGGAAGGGTGTCATTCGGTTCAGAAAGCGGGGCAAGTTGAGCCCGAGGTACATAGGGCCTTTCCGAATCATTGCTCGAGTAGGAGAGGTGGCCTATAAACTAGAATTACCAGAGGAGTTAAGTGGAATTCATCCGACATTCCATGTATCTCATCTGAGAAAGTGTTTAGCAGACGAGGATATGGTTGTACCACTGGAGGATATCGAGGTAGATGAACGGCTCAATTATGTGGAGTAACCAGTGGCGATCATCGATCGTAAAGTGAAGAGGTTGAGGAATAAAGTGGTTCCTCTTGTGCGTGTACAGCAGAAAGGGATCGGAGTCTACGTAGGAGACTAAAGAAGAGATGAGACAGCATTACCCACAATTGTTCGAGGAATAACAGGTTTCGGGGATGAAACCTATATAAGGGGGGTGGACTTGTAACACCCGGTTATTTTCTTTAAAGTCAAAGAAAGAAGAAGAAGAAAGAAAAGAAATAAAGTCCGAGTTGAGGGACCAATCTTGCCAAAAGGGGAAAGATTTTGGGAGAGTGGGTATAAAAGGGGGGCTTGGCTGCCCATTCCCCCTTTCCATACTCTTCCATTCGGTTCAAGAGAGAGAGAGAAAGGGAGAAAGAGCAAGTTCGGGTTTTTGAAGGATTCAAGGTGCAAAAGTCGAGGTTTAGCGGGTTTGTGTGAAGCTTTACTCGAAGGGGTTGTTAATGTGAGTTCTAGGACCCCTCTTTTACATGTTTTTGACTGATTTTGGGGCTGGAACACATAGCAAAATCGTTTTGAAGTGTTGGGTGTTGAACCCATATGTATGTGTATGTGTGTGTTTCGGGTGGGGTTTGATTTCGGGCTTGGTTGTGCTTGATCGGTGTTGTGGTAGGTGTTTCTAAGGTTTAGGATGGTTGATTTGAGCTTAGAACAGGTTTAAGAGGGTTTGGAGGCCAAAAATTGCAGATTAGGTTCGAGGAAGACTGCATTCTGCATCAGCTAAAGCTCATGCGACTGGGAGCCATGAGTCCGAATGGCATGCGACTGGAAGCCATATGGCCGAAAGGCATGCGACTGAGGTCCATGCGCATGGGTGCCATGCGACTGAGGTTCATACGCATGGGTGCCATACGACTGAAGTTCATGCGCCTGAAAGGCATGCGACTGAAGGTTATGTGACTGATGGCCATACGTCCAAATGGTCATGCGACTGAAGGTCACACGACTGAAAGTCATGCGACTGAAGGCTATGCGACTGAGGGTCCATAGGCCTAAGTGTTCATGCGTATGGAAGCTCTCCATACGCATAAGTGTCCATTCGCCCATAGTGTCCATACGCATAAGTGTCCATTCGCCCATAGTGCCCATACGCCTAAGTGTCCTCATCTGCCTGGAATGGCCATGTGACTGAGTGGTGTCCATACGCCCAAATAGGGCTCATGCACCCGGAAGAACTTAGTTTATTATCTGATTCTCGGGAGAAAAGGGTAAATTTAGGCTTTTACTTGGGAGATTCCCAGGGGTTCATGTAAGTTGACTTTTGAGGTCATAGATGATATGTTGGGCATGTATGAGGTATGATTGATGCTTATGCCTGATGCTATGTATGTGGTATGTTATGTACGTATGATGGTGCCTTGTATGATGATGTTGTATGTTTATGTTCATGTTCCTTGTTATGTATGATTATTTTTCCCGTGGCTTTACGTTGAATGTTAATGAATGAAATGAAAAGTATTATGTAACATAAAATGGAAGATAATGAAAAGAGGAACGTAATGAAAGAATGCATGCATTAATGAATGAACGAAAGTAAGAAAGGCTTGCAAGCAAATGTATGGAGGTTCACACCCAATGCGGGTGTTAGCTCAACCGTGTGCGGACTAGCTACCCCATGAGGATGCACACTGGGCTTAATCCGTGAGATTAAGCAAATGTATGGAGGTTAACACCCAATGAGGGTGTCAGCTCAATTGTGTGCGGGTTAAATACCCCATGAGGATGCACACAGGGGTTCAATATTTGTGATTGACCATATGTATGGGGTCCTTGTCGCTTAACCCTAGATGAATTGCTTGGTGCTCTAGAGGGAGGTTAAGCACATGACAGGACCTAGATGGAAACGAAAGATAATAAAATGTACGAAATGAACGATGATGAAGATAATAACTATTATCTATGTGTACGTATGATCTCTGATCACTTCTAAAACCTGGTATGATTTGAAAGAAAGTAAAGAACGGTTTTAAACGAAAGATAAAGTATGTTTTATATTACAAAAACTAGAACTCACTCAACAACGCTGACTTTTATGTGTTTCCAGTTGGCAGGTAAGGTTGCTGAGGATGGCACGAGGCAGCTACTCGGCTCATTTTGGATGGCATTCTCTTGTTTAATGTTTTTGCATTGTAATGCGAACAAACGATGTTTTGTAACGAATGTTGTATTAACTTGCAAAAGCATTTATAATGAAAAGTTATTTTAATGTTTTCGTTGAAAGGTTTATTAAAGTTAATGTAATTACATGTTTTATGTGCGATGATTGGCCAGCTGTAAGCGTCCCGAGAACGGGGCCTTACACTATGTTTGTTGTTCCAAGAGTTTACATATTGTTCATGAAAATAAATCAGGTTTGTCTTTGCTCTGCCGACACAACTTAGGTTGTGCAGCGAACGATGGATCGAGCGTGTCAAAGGAAGTGGTTGAGGGATTTGTTGAATCCACCCAAATTGTCTCATGACCCTTTCTTTTGCATGATATTCAACCATATCCCAAAAAATCATAAAACATTCGCTCCTCCAACTACAGATGCCTGATCTGCATATTTCAAGTAGTAGATAGATAATGTTGTCATAAGTTGTCCAATTAAACTGCATTATAAAAAAGACTAAATTCCACTTTTCATCTTTAGATTTATAGTAAATTTCAGGTTTCGTCCTTAAACTAAGGAAATTATAATAAAAATCCTTTATGTTTAAAAAAGCTTGCACATATCATCCTTTCCTATAACAGGCGTTAAATTTGGCCGGTAAGCCAGGTCACGTGCCTGACACATGAGAGTAGTTTGGTCTTTTTATCTTATTATTAAAACCCACCCCAACCCACCCCACTCCACATCTCTCTTTCTTTCTCTACCCTTTCTTTCTCTCTATCTTCACACAAGAAACACCACCACCACCCACCGCCGCCGCCACCACTCGCACGCCCACCACTACCATCCACCTTTTTAAGTACGAAGATCTTATGTTCTTTCGGAGGTCTTTAACCAACCTCACATCTCTCTCGACTCTCTATCTCTCTCTCTCTTAATATTTACAAATCTACCATCAAAAGCCAGAAACTTTAAGATTCAAGTATTGTTTTCGAAGCAAAGTTTTATGGATTTGAAGATCTTCTTGTTCAATCTCAATTAAACCCATCAATTTGTGAAGAGATTTATCTTCCGACCCATGATACTGAAATGGGTGGTTGGTAGAGTGGTTGGAGTTTATTGGTGAATGTGGTGGGTGAGGTGGTGGGTGAAGGCATTACATGATGGTGATTGTTTATATATATATATATATATATATATATATATATATATATATATATATATATATATATATATATATATATATATATATATATATATATATATATATATATATATATATATATATATATATATATATATATCTATATATATATAGAGAGAGAGAGAGAGAGATATAGAGAGAGAGAGAGAAAGAGAGAAAGAAAGAAAGAAAGAAAGAGAGATAGTGAAATACATAGAGAGAGAGAGTTGGGAGTGGGGTTAGTTGGATGGTGGCGGTGGCAGTGGATGGGTGGTGGTTGTGGTGGTGGACGGATGGTAGTAGTGTTTCTGGTGTGAAAACAGAGAGAGTGAGGGGTAAAGAGAGAAAGAGAGGTGTGGGGTGGGGGTTTTATGATTAAATATAAAATGACCAAACTACCCTTGTGTGTCAGCCAAATGACCTGACTTATCGACCAAATTTTACGTCCCTTATAGGAAAGGAGGAAACGTGCAAGCTTTTTTAAACATAAAGATGTTTACTATATTTTCCTTAGTTTAAGGACGAAACCTGAATTTTGCTACAAAACTAAAGGACGGAAAGTTTAACTTACTCTAAAAAAATAAGTAAGAAATTTTAATTTATACATTATTTTCTTGTAATGCATGTAACTAACACAATACCTCAATTTCTTGTAATGAATGTAACTGGTAGCGAAATGCTTTCGGCAGATGTGACACCTCTGTGTGGCTGAGTTTTCCATGCCACCTTAGAAGGAAGAAAAATATAACAATAAATAACAAGATAATATTAAAAATTAAATAAAATGGTTCATCAAGTTTTTATAGTACATACATAGCACCGTATGGTCTTTGAAAGTCAAAACTATGCTGAATATTTGGCGCCATTGATCAGATTCTTGTCCACACCCAAATTTGTAGGAGGGCAGTCTTTTACTTTTAGTGATGTTTTCTTACATAAATTTCTATACAAACAGGCTACTGTAGCACCGCCCCAACTAAGGGTCCGAAAAGTTGTTAAATTTTCTATATTTTTTTAAAAATATAATGGAACCAGATTATTATTACTATCTTAAAACATAGTGCCTCCGCACAAAATAAGAATAATACACCATGCAGGTTGCATGCATTGTATTTCGGTTGCATACTCATGTAAAGGATTTAAATTCATAAAATTTGATATTGAAGTTATTTTTAAAAAAATTGATTTAAAATCACTTCTTATAGGTGTAAAACCAAGTAAATCTTCATACCTTTGCATGCTTTCAGAAATATCTAATGGTATATAAATACCCAAGACCACCAAATGCTCAATTGGTAAACCCTATAAAATATTAACATCTTGTAATGTTACCGTTGTTTCACCAAAAGGTAGGTGAAACGTATGTGTCTCCGGACACCACCTTTCTACAGTGCCTCGATTAAGGCACGATCAATGCTGCGCGGTTCACATCTAAGCACCCTACTGAATCTAGCAACAATAAAGCAGTATCTAACGTTATCCGTAATATGAAGATTGCTTCTAATGTCATGTCAAAAACCTTATTCACCATGTCTTGTGTGTAACATTGATTCGTTGCCCAAATTTTGGGTTTTAAAACAAACTTCTAGCTCGATTCTCCTCCTAAATACAACAGATCCTCGTTAATCGGACCAAGGTTTAAGTTAAAGTTCAATTTGTTGGAAATTAGTAGACAGTGGTAGTGTTTGTGTGTTAAAATATAAGATATGTAACTACTTGTTAAAATAAAACTTATGTAAGAATAGAATATTTGGAGGTTATATATAGAGTTGTAAAAAATAATTTGAAAGTTTAAATAAAAATATATTGTTTATTATTGTTGTAAAACAAGAACCATTATTAATGAATCATACAAAACAACAAAAATATTGCAGGTGAGATGTACATACATATTGCATAAACTTTATTCTTCACCACATAACAAAACAACAAAACTCATGTATGTATTCATGTATGTATGCATGTGACTTTAATTTGTTTTATGCATGCATGGGTACAAAAAAACTCATGTATGTATTCATGTAACTTCAATTTGTTTTATGCATGCATGGGTAAGAGCTAAGTTCACCGCCTAACAAAACCACAACACCCTAACCTTTCATGTATGTATGCATGTGACTTTCAATTGTTTTATGCATGATATGTAAGATTCTTTCAATAATCATTTATGTCCATTCAGTTTACCTAATTCTACATGTCCATCTAACATCTTCAACTATATATTTAACATAGTGTTCTCCACACACACAAAACAATACCCTTAAAACAAAACACTCTAAATAAAAATAGTTTTTGTTGTTGTGGTAAAGAAGCAATGAAAATGTGCATTAACAATCCTTTGAGGTTGATCACCTACCTAGTGACAAACAACAATTACATGGGAACATGGAAACCGATAGATTTGCCACTTTTCGCACAAGCATTTGGTTTTGAGCGTACTCCACAGCGTAAGTATTGCCACCATCTTCATTTTTTTGAAGACTTGACTTGACCTTATACATTTTCTCTTCCATGTCGTAGACAAATACTGTGTGTTCTCAGGCTCGAATATCACACTGGATGAACATACGCCACATGCAATCGGGTAATGCTTTAGAGAAAGTAACGGAGATCTGGTAGTTTTTGGCACTGAGCCACATCTCTCTCAAACGTGAAATCAATGCAAGCTTTTATAGCAAAACATTCTAGCTCCACGTAACACATTATTCAAACTTTATGATATGTTGGTAGTTAGGTTACCCCATTGACGATTCCCTCTATCATACAAAAGCATCCATTTACTTCTATCGATATTCTTTAGGTATCGCCAGGCTTCTTTGTTTATCGTCTTCATCTGTAAAACAGAATCTTTAAACTTTCTAGCTTGTGATGTGCTACCGATATCCCAACATAATCTTTTCATGCTTAACCTCTTGAATCGTTTCATAAAATTGCTTCTAACATGTCGAGGACAGAAACGATGAAATACGTTTGGCTCCTTCCATACATATAGATTCTCCATAGCATTTAATATCCTGGTATGTCGATCGAAAAGTACACACAACCTAAGCACAGTTGGATCAACGACATGCATTCGAAATTGCTCAAGAAACCAACCCCAATTCTCAACTGTCTCTTCATCCACAACCGCGTACGCCACCAGCAAAATCATATTATTTATGTGTTTAGAAACCGCAATTACTACTTTTGACTTGTAAGGTCCTATTAAATAAGTAGCATCTACGAGATAACTAGCATGCAATATGTTAGGATCTGGTATTTGAACGAAACACCAACTGCTTAACGTGTTAACCAAACCAAATAGTGCGGAATCCTATTTGATTGGCGATCCAATCAGTGAGAACGCACGTAGAAACAATAAGATATTGATTCTAACGTCAAGAATCGATTAGGAATCGATCTACAGCGTTCTATGAACTTGGAGTATGAACTTGGAGGCTTCTGGACGGCTAGGGTACGTCTGGAGTCGAATTGGAATGAATGCTTTTTTTTCACGAATTAGGTGGTATTTATAGGTTAGGGTTGCTCATTCGTGCGATTGAACCATTAGTATGGTTCAGTCGTGCGATTGAGCCATGCGGTTGAACCACTCGCACGACTGAGTGTTCAGTCGTGCGACTGAGCCAATCTCATGTTACAATCATACGACTGATCCAGTCTCCAGATTCAGTCGTGGGACTGAGTCATTCGCCTGAAGTTGTTCATGCGTATGGTCCATTTGCATGGGCCATTCGCATGAGAACTTCATGTTGCTTCGTTTGAATGTATTCATTAATATAACATTATGTGTATCAATTCAAACAATCACAACCTATAAACCAATTCAATATCAACTCATTAATGAAATATTAAACATTATAAATCACAATCAAACATTCTCATTTCATTAACATCCCAACCATTACATAAGTGTAAGACAAACAAGACATATTACATTCATATCATGATCTAGGTACATATGTATCAACAAACTCCCCCTTGGACCTAGATCTATCTAATGTCTTACCTTCTGCATTACCTCTTCATACTTCTTGTACTTCTCCTCTCTTGTGACTCCTGCGTGTATCTCAAACGCAAAGCAGAGTCTTATGACATTTTGGAATTGGAGAGCTTGTACAATATCTTGCGTGTCATAGAACAATGGCCACTTGTATAATGTGTAAACATCATTAGCAGACAAGTTAGTAAGCCACATTGGGTCAAACACCCTGATGGTATCCATTTGTCCCTCTTTATTTAGAACTATGACCACCTCCCCGATTCTCCAATCATAGTACCAAGTGTGGAGTGAAGTCCTGTGGCATTTCCCTGAGAGGGATTCTTGACATTGTTCTTGGGGGACTCCACTTCAGCACTATCTTGGGCTTACCAGTTATGGGATCAACTTCAGAACGTCTGATATACCTCGTAGGTTGTTGAGGTTTGAAGTTGACCCACCTGGTGTGGTACTCTTTCTTCAGTGCAGCCTCAAACCAGCCTGACATTTTCCTCGGGTCAGCATACAGTAGCTTCAATTTAGCCTGCTGGTTGAGCTCAAAACCAGGGAGAGTCTTTAGATCATGTGAAAATCTAAAGTACTCTATGCCCTTCTCCCTCTTTATAGCATAAACATTAAGATCCTCAAAATGTGCCCACGCAATAATCCTGCCTGACACCTTATGATGTTTCTTCACTTTGTAGAGTTTGGTGTAGACATTCTGTTTAGGAGCGGTGCGTTGGGCTCGGATTTCCTCGAAACATGCAGCCCATTTTGCCTTTCTGATATCAACATCGGCATTTGAGGCTTGAGCTTTTCCTTCAGTCTTCTCAGACTCTTTCTCCATCTGATCCAATACCTCAAATGTATTGCTGACTAGGGATTCACCCAGATTGGGAACCACATTTCCCTCGTTGTCAGCGTACTCAGGATAATGTTCTGCTGTGACGTCTTCTATTTCTATCTCATCAATGTCATTCAGCTCTTCTTCACTGGTAGACTAAAAAGTTGGAGCATCCTTAATGATCTCATCTGGATTCAGCTTGAACATCTCAGCCACTTGCTCATTTGTAAGATCATGAATTATTTCCCCCTCTTCAGGGGTATAACTCACTGATCTTCTGACGATCCCTTGCAGATCAAGAATCATAGTCAGTTGAGTCTTGACCTGCTGAAAGGGAGCAACATCATATTCGTCCCTTTGAAAGTTTGGATCTGCTTGATTTAAACATGTAACACATCAAACATTAATTAATAATCAAGACAGAAATACATTAATCTTATATAAACATTAAGTACATAAGTTTAATACATGATTCAAGTACAAAAGCTATCAAATACATAAACGTCTAATCATTACTTTTGTCTTGAATAGCTGGATCATCACTAGGTGAGTCAGAAGAAGAAGCTCGTTGGTCTTGATTTCTCTTTGATCGTCTTTCTTGACCCTGAGCTGAGGCAGATGCAGCTGCATCTCCTCCTTCATCATCATCATCCTCCTTCCTTTCCTCTGTCTTTTCTTCATCATTCCCTTCATCATCATCACTCTCTTCATCTTCATCCTCATCCTCATCCTCATCATCATCATCATCATCACCGTCATCACCATCTCCTTCCTTTATCTTCAGAGACTCATCTTTAGTTCCTTTGAGCTTGAGCATGATAGTCTTTTTGGCATCCTCCAACTCCTCAATCTTCTTTGCTGATATGACTCTATGCTCTTGGAGTTGGGCAATCTCTAGGCTCTGAGCAGCCATTTGCTATGCCTGCTGCTCAATCAGCTGAGCCTGCTGAGAGATCTGTTGGGACTGTGTAGTTGTGAGATCTGCCAGCTGACGAATCTGTGCAGTCTTCTCGTCATCGGCTGCTAACAGACGCATCACCATACGGTTCAGCGCTGATAGCTGTTCCTCTACCCTAATGGGAGGTAGAGGTGATCCATATAGATGGGAGGGATGTGATGATGGCCCTGCTTGGTGGCTAGTGGTGGTTGTGGTGAAGATTGGGTTAGGTCTAGATGATAGTGGTGGTGATGTAGGTGTGGCAGATATGGTGGTGGATTGGATATATGTAGTGGTGGGTGGTGTGGTGACTGTGGTAGAGGGTATGGTAGTGGTGGTAGGAGCTGTGGTGATGGCTGTGGTGGTGGCTGTGGTGGTGATCAAAGTAAACCTTCTTCTCTTGCTCTTCATGCCATGAGGCTGAGCCATCCTGTTTTTTCTAGTTCCCTTTGAGGAGGATGCTCCCCCTTGGCTGCTGGGTGGATCTGGGGTATATGATGGATCTGTATCAGCAACTGCAGCATCCCCGGACTCCCCTTGGCGTCCACCAACCGCCCTAATACCTCTCTCAGTGGCAACCACCTTGCTGCCCACTGTACGTACCAGAGGTTCTTCGTCTGACTCCTCCTCCTCTTCCATTCAGAAGTCAGGGTGAATAGGAGCAGATTCGGGTCCACCCTGAACATCTCCTCCCTGATCACCATCAAGATCATCGTCATCGGAGGGTAGAGCAATCTGCTCAACATCTGAATCACTGTCATTGTGGCGCCACTTCCTCCGAGCTGGCGCCACATAATCCTCACGGGCCAGATGCCCAAACAGTCGCCTGACAGGGGGTTTCACCTGCTTCCCCCTGTACACCTTCATCCGGCCTAAGGTGGTATCATCCATCACCTCAAGCACCACAGCATCTTCCTTCTCCTTCGGCAAGGAAGGGAGCTTTCTGTCAATAATCATCTGCATGAATCGGGGGTACATGCAGAAGCCCTCCTTCCCTTTCCCCTCAATGTTCTCCACCAGGTAGGTGAAGATCATCCTGGAGAAGCTGAACGGATGGTTCAGCACCAACGCTACATAGGCGTTCTGGATCTGATCCGACAGCTCATCAAATCCTCCCTTCCTGGACGCTATGCACTTCAGCAGTACGTGAGCAAGGTACTTGAACTAGGGACATAGGTTGCTCTTGTTGAGCACCCCTGCGTTGATGTCCCCAGAGTACTTAGCTCGTAGAAAACATCCTCTGACAGTAAGGCGTGTAGTCTAGTAGGACAGTCAGCATCGTCCCCCAACTGCTACACAATCCTGAGATCCTCCTCTGTGATTTCAATAGCCTCTCCAAAGATAGTACTCCTGATACAATGAGGCTCAAAAGATCTGTCAACTACTGCACCTTCCCAGAAGGCTTGCTGTATAGAGCAATACGGTGTACATGGAGCAGATATAGCATGAGCAATCCTTAATCTCCTCAGAAAGGTGATAATGCCAGAAAAGTCTGAAGCATTTCTGGATGTAAGATCCAGATGAGCACAAATGTTATGCTTAGTACTCATGGTCTATCGACTCGCCATCTGTTACACAATGAAAATAAACATTTGTATCTGTTGGCTAATGATGTCTTGAATCACTTGGACTTGAAAACATTTTGTTATGTCATGCGAATGAGGTTGTGCTACTGAGATCAAGTCGTGTGAATAAGTAGTGCGACTGAGATCCAGTCGTGTGAATGACCCCATACGTACGACTGTGTGTGCGATTGAACTCATACGTATGTAAACTCATGCGTTTACACCAGTCGTGCGACTGAACTCATACGCAGGGTTTAGTCGAGATGTTTAGATATTCGCACACCTCAGTCGTGCGACTGAAGTTCATCAACCTGTCCATTCGCATGTTTTTCTGACTGTTCAATTCAAAATTAAGTTTTTCACCAATTTTGAGGTTTAGACTTTGTGTTCTGGTTCATTAGACTCGCAATCCATTAGTTTAACACCTAACCACTTTAATTTCATTTGTTTAATTCGTTTAGTTAGATTATTTGGCCACACATGAGTCGGTTATTTTGAGTGAGTCCGATTGTCAAGATTATGCATCAAATTGAATGATAAAACGATGGTTCTGCACCGCAAATTACCTGTAGAGTCAGTGCAAATAGTCAGTCCACGAAAAACAAGGTTTTATGGTGATCAAACGAAAATTTGGCAGAGTAACGCTAGTCGTGCGAATTAGGGCAAATATGTGGGTGATGAGTCTCTGCGACCGACTCCCCCTCTTTTTATACTAAACCTAAATCCAATCGTACGATTGGGCTCATACGCTCATTTCATTCGTGCGAATGGGTCTCAGTCGTGCGATTGGTTCAGTCGCCCCCCTTCAGTCGTCCGACTGGAGTTCAGTCGTGCGACTTACTCATTCGTTCGCTCTTAATCATCCGACTGGGTCATTCGTATGGGACATTCGGTTGAATGGTCCATACTCATGTCCATTCGGCTATAGAAGGCATAAGTGTGGTCCATTCGCACGATTGGCCCAACCTCATGGTCCAGTCGTGCGACTGGGTCATACTTATGAATTTTTCTGCATTTATTACCATTTGACATTTAAACCCTTTTAAACTGTAGAATCAACATTATACTCATTTGATCATCTCAGACATGATCATTTTAACTTGAAAAACTTTTGATCACCTCAGACGTGATCCTTTTAAACACTTTGTCACCTCAGACGTGACCCATTTATCTTTTGAAAACACATGTGGTCATCTTAGACATGACCCTTTTAGGTGATTTAATCCCTTACTGAATTCCATGATGTAGTCCGACAACAAACAGACTGAAATGACTAAATAAATAAAAAATTAAACTGAAGTACAAAAGTTAAACTTGTTTTTGACTTTTTGTGAGAGGTAAATCCTAAGATAGAAATCTACGAGATTCGGTTCCGGAATAGGCAGCTTCTATTTAGTTTGACCATAACTGGACCAATTCAATTTTGGAATCATACAGGCAAGTCAAATCATTTGGGACATGTTATCAAAACCTTTTGATGCTCACTTCTTGGTTCTCATCCAGAGTCGTTAGCAACTTTAGGAAATCATACTAGTACTATTAGATGCCCACATTGATTTGGACTTTCAAGAATTGTAGCCACAATGATTGTGAGTATATTTGTCCTCTTAAATCCATACACAGACTTTTGACACAGATTTGTGATAGTTTAAGGTTTAATTATTTCAACCAACATTTGTGGATCCCACACTTATAAGGTAATCAACATTCCTCAGGAGCTTTTGAGCGGTCTACGGGTATTTTGACAAGAAGAGACTATTCTTAGAGCTTTCAAAGAGAAGCCAATCCTCAGGTCAGTGCCATCGCATAGCAGAGAGGCGGCAAACAACAATGAATTCTAGAATATCTAGGTTATGCTTATCCTCAGGTCAGTGCCATCGCACAACAGAGAGGCACACAACCTATCTTCTTGTTAGAGCATCTTTAATTTTCTTTTGCACATAATGCACCAACAACATAAGTTATTAGCTTGCTAGCATTTGCTTTTCATTTTTTTCGTGCTTTGCTCTATTTATGGTCATCCGCGCACATTTGTGGCGTTTACATGCTCGTTACCCCTTATTGGAATATTGTTGATTGTGTTAACTAGTGATACGATAGGAGCCCACAGTCAGTTGAACGACTTAGTTTGATCTTGAGATCACCAGTCAGGTCTAATCATCTATTGTGTTGAATCTACCGACATATCATCTGTGGTCTAGCAACCTCTAGGTCTACTTTCGTTGTGTTACCTTAGTAGTTACCAGTTTTCTATCATCTGTCCTTTTATATTGCTCAGACTACACAGACTTATACTTTGAATTTTGAATCTTGTCTAAATTAAAATTTTAAAGTCCCACTTGATTTGTTCCTATGTACTATCATTTTCCAAAGTATTTGAGTCCATATCACAAATACGATTTACCTTCTATCAGCTAGCCTCTCCTTCTCCCTCGTTTTTTTTAATGTCACTGCTGACCTATTCTCCCCCTAAAATTCTAAAATCATAACCGATTTACATATTTTATGATTTTAATAGACAGCTAAATAACATGAATTTAATTTAAACAAAATTAGAATAAATAAAGAAATAAAAAGGAAAAATAGACTAAACTGCATCAGACTACACATGGTCACCATCAGGAATGACATCACTTTTCTTTTTAACGCCGTTGACCTCTAACAGATATAAAAAACGTGGTTTGTCAAAAGCCTTTGTGTAGAGGTCAGCGCGTTGAAAATCAGTATTTATCTTTACCACATCGATTAAATTCTTTTCAAAACAGTCCTGTATAAAATGATATTTAATACCGATGTGTTTGGTCTTAGGATGTTGTACTGGTATTTAGTTACTGCAATTGCAGCAGAGTTATCAACAAAAAATAAGAGTAGATGAGAAATTTAAACCGTAGTCCCGCATTTGTTGTTGAATCCAAATGATTTGTGAACAGCAACTTGCAGCAGCAACGTATTCGGCTTCACAGGTTGACAATGCAACCGAGGTCTGCTTCTTATACTGCCAGGTCACTAATCTCCTCCCAAAGAATTGACACCCTGCTGATGTAGACTTGTAATTCATCTTGCAGCCTCCGTAATCTGAGTCACTATACGCCGTAAGCTTAAAGTCATCATCATGAGGATACCACAACCCAAGTGTGGGTGTGCCCTTCAGATAACGAAGTATCCTTTTGACCCCAATCAGACGGTTCACCTTTGGCTTAGCCTGATATCTAGAACATAGACATGTAGCATACATGATGTCAGGTCTTGAGGCAGTGAGGTACATGAGAGATCCAATCATTCCTCGGTACATTGTTGCATCTACAAGATCTCCATTTTCATCGAGTGCTATATCATGGTTTGTAGCAAGTGGAGTCCCAGCTGCAGAAGCATTCTCCATGTCAAACTGACTGAGAATGTCTCCTACATACTTGGTCTGATGTAGAAAAATTCCTTTGGGTGTCTGATCCACCTGTAACCCGAGAAAGAATTTCATCTCCCCCATGGCACTTATCTCAAACTCCGCCTTCATTACTGCTTCAAATTCTTTGCATAATTCTTCGTTCTTTGAACCGAAGATTATGTAATCGACATAGATCTGTACTAGCAGTAAGTCTCCATCTTTTTCTTTGATAAACAGTGTGCAGTCAATGACTCCCTTACGAAAGCCGTATTTCACAAGATGAGTCGAGAGTTTCTCATACCAGGCCCTTGGAGCTTGATGAAGCCCGTATAAGGCCTTGTTGAGTTTGTAAACTCTGTCCCGATGATAAGGATCTTCAAATCCCTCGGGTTGACTGACATAAACTGTCTCTCGGATCTCACCATGAAGGAATGCACTCTTCACATCTAATTAATAGACTTTGATCTTCATATACGATGCATAGGCAAGGAAGATGCGGATGGCTTCCATCCTTGCCACGAGTGCAAACACTTCATTGTAATCAATACCCTCGACTTGTCGAAATCCCTGAACTACCAGTCGAGCCTTGTTCTTGATAATGACGCCTTGGTCATCCTTCTTGCATTTCAAGACCCATTTGGTGCCAATGACCTTAGCACCTTTAGGTCTATCTACCAGAGTCCATACACCTAACTTCTTGAACTGAAGAAGTTCTTCTTGCATGGCACTCACCCATGCCTTCTCATTCAGTGCTTCTCTGACGTATTTTGGCTCAAACTGCGAGACAAAACACCGATAAGCACCATCGTGAATGTATCCTTTTTCCATTACCGAGGCATAATCAGTTGAGTACTGCTAATTTTTGGTCTGCACTCCTGATCTGACATCCCCAATGACATTGTCTAGGGGATGATAGACATTTAGACGTGATCCTAGAGTGGTAGGAACAACTACCTCAGAGCCAAGATTATGAACATTTGGTTCTGCATCTGAGGTAGAAGGAGTTTGAGGTTCCGAAGTCGAAAAGGCATCATTGTTAGATGCTTGTGGACTTGCAGGAATTGGAACATGTCCCTCTTGATTGTTCTGGTCATCTTCTTCAGCTTCATCTTCTGAGGAGGAGTCACTGTCTTCGAGTGCTCCCCATGAGTGGTGAGATGATTCTCCCTGTGAGCTCGATGATGTTGAATCAAGTGATGGTGTATTCAAGATATCATACATCATCCGTGTAGCTAACTCGTCATCATATTGGGAGATAGGTATGTTGAAGGACTTAAAGAATCCATCATTGTCGAAAAAGTAAGCGGGTCCTTTTCTAGTAGGTGGTGTGGTATATCTCTGAACATCAACATTACACCACACGTCTACTAAACCCGTTGAGTTGTTGTAAACTCTCTTGTTCGGTATGTTGTATCCTAGGAAGATACCGTCATCAGCCTTCTCGCTAAATTTTCCTTCTTGAGTCTTCTTCAGAAGTGTGCACGGCGCGCCAAATGGTTCGAGATACTCCAGATTAGGTTTACGTCGTTGTAGTAACTCGTAACATGTCTTGCCATGGCGCTTGACTACCAGAACTCGATTTAATGTATAACATGCATTTGCCACTGCCTCATTCCAGAATTGGATAGGCAGTTTCGAGTCTGCTAGCATAGTCTGTGCTGTCTCTATCAAGCTTCGATTCTTTCTCTCAGCAACACCATTCGTCTGAGGCGTGTAGGCAGAAGTGAACAGGTGCACAATTCCTTTTTCCTTGCAGTAAGCCTTCATCCATTGATTCTTGAATTCGGTCCCGTTGTCTGAGCGTACCTGTCTTACCTTCACCTTATAGAGAGATTCTAGTGTGGTTACCAATTCCTTGAATGACTCAAATGTTTCTGATTTGGACTTCAGAAACATTACCCAAGAGAATCTTGAGTAGTCATCAGTAACCACATAACAGTACAAGTCACCTGCAATGCTTTTTGTACTGACTGGACCAAACAGATCCATGTGAAGAAGTTCAAGAGAAAGCTCGATAGAATGAACTTTCTTTTCCTTATGAGACTTCTTCGTCTGT
The DNA here is from genome assembly GCA_025215565.1 of Flaveria ramosissima. Classification (NCBI taxonomy): domain Eukaryota; kingdom Viridiplantae; phylum Streptophyta; class Magnoliopsida; order Asterales; family Asteraceae; genus Flaveria; species Flaveria ramosissima. The sequence goes on along the minus strand of CM046036.1, from coordinate 20,420,436 downwards.
TTGCCTTTCTTGCATGCTACACAGAAATCCGGAAGTTGGAAATTTTTGACGTTGACTCCTTTCACGAGATTCTTCTGGATCAAGTGATTAATCCTCCATTGATTAATGTGTCCCATTCTCCTATGCCAGGAAATGGAGTCCTTCTCAGTAGCTTTTGATAGAAAGCACTGAACTTCATGATCCGTTGTAGAAGCCGTTGAGAGATCCAAAACATAAAGGTCTTTATATCTTGAAGATGTCATCAAAACTTGATCCTCCGGAATCACATAGTCTTTCTTTAGGACGTAACACTTCTTGTTGTCGAATATGACTTTAAATCCTTTGTCACATATTTGGGAAACAGAAAGTTGTTTTGAAGTTGTTGAACATAGTTCACTTTATCAAACTTGACTTTCTGATTTCCAACCTCTCCCTGCTCTGTGATATAACCTCCTTTGTTACTAGCGAACGAAACATGCCCTCCTTTTATTTGTTTGACGTTTGATAAAAGAGCCCTGTTTCCTGTCATGTGCCTGGATGCTCCGCTATCTACGATCCACGTGTTGGTTTCAGCACTGTAGCGAACACCCTGCACATACAATTTAACACATTAGTTTAGGTTAGGAACCCAAGCCTTTACTGGCTTGGGTTTCCCAGAGGCATCACACATCATGAATTCAACCCATTGACCCTTAGAAGGTGAGGGTAGCTCAGGTGCCTTCTTGTCATCATTATCAGACACAGAGGATGATTTTTCTTTCCATAAGCCAGATTTGTGTAAGGCATGTTTGTGATAAACAGACGACTGGCTAATGGGTTGAACTTTGGGTTCACTAGTTCTTCTAGGTGGAGTTAAAGAACTTCTCTTAGAAGACCTAGGTTTTGAATCCTGAAGTTCAATTTTCTTCCTAGGTGTCTGATAGTAAGGACAAAAAGAAGCAATGTGTCCACACTCTCCACAGTTGTAGCATGACCTGCTATCAACTTTATGATTAAACTGTCTATGTGGAGATGTGTGTGACACCCTAGTGACATCATTATGTTTGGGTTTTGACTCTGCTTCTTTTGATGGTTTCTCTTGTTTAACAAACTTAATTGTTTTAACATTTTTAACATCTTTACCATTTTGGTTAACTGGACTTTGACATGAGACTCGTGAATGGTTAACATTAACAGTCTGTTTAGGTTCAGATTTGACTTTGTTTGACCCTGGCTTTATATTAACCTTTTCAAATTCTTTTTCCAGATTAACACAAGGCATTTTACCCTTTGCCTTTGAAGTGGCCTCCTTTTGTTTTGTTCCAGATTCAATTGAAGAACATGAGGAATCTGGATTACTTACAAGAGGAGTAGACACCACATGATCCTTGATGGGATTGTTATTTATTGGTCTACTCTTAGAGTTCATCAAGGTCTCAGGTGGTGGTGGAACCACTTTATAACCCAAACCCTCCCCATTGTTACGCTCTCTCACTAAGTGTTGGACAATATGAGATGAACTTGTCCAACTGTGCAATTTTTGCTTTAATGAGTTGACTTCTACTTCTAAAACTGCTTTTTGTTTCTTAGTGTCTTCTAGGGAGTTAAGATAGTACCTAATGTCATTAGCTTGGTTAAATGCTACTACTTCAGTTTCCCTAAGTTGTTTATTCAAAAGGTCTATCTTTTCTTTGTAACTATGCTCATTTTGTTTTAAAACTCTATTTGCCTCAGTTCACAGTTGCAAATCCTTTACTAAGCTATCATTATGATCTAATAACCTAGCAAATTTCTGATCTATGCTTTCTCTAAATTTATTACAATCAGAACAAGCATGAATTATGAAAAGGTGGTCAGTGGTACTTACCTGAGAAGGTTCTGATGAATCAGCCATCAACGCAGCATCTGATGTCTTTGGTTCTGGTGATTCTGTCTTTGTTGTAGACGTCCCTTCTTCAGGCTTGTAGCTGACCTCAGTTGCAGTCTCTTCAATGTTTGACATTGCTAGCTCAACTGCAATATCTCCTTCACTCGCGGAATCATCATCTAAGTCTTCCACGCTCGCTATATTGGATTCTCCTGGAGAGACAAACCGAAAGCTCCAGTCCTGTCCTTCATCATCATGGGCAGTCAAGGCCTTTGGATCCTTGCTTGATGAAGTAGAACTGCCAGCTTGCTTGTCTTGACGAGTGAAAGACGAGAATGGATTCCCGTTTCTAGTCTTCTTTGGCTTCACACACTCTCTTTTGAAATGCCCCTTTTCTCCACAGTTGAAGCAGGTTACTTTGCTCTTGTCAAAGCCAAAAGTAGTGTCCTTAGTAGCAACCAAGTTTTGTCCGGTCTTCTTCACAAACTTCTTCGCCCTCCGGACAGCACTTGCTAAGGCCCACATAATATCCATCCTCTCCAGTTCAGTCTCATCTACCTGCTTGTAGTCCTCATCTGCCAGATGGCAGTTTCCAATTTTCCCAGCAACAAGTCCATCATAGGAATGGACCACTGCTGCCAAGAGATCTATGTGCTCTCGTGCTACTTCTACAGTCACATTTCCAAGATTCTCGGTCTTTAGTCTTGTAGCATTTGCTTCAGATCCAATGTATTGGGTACTAGAAGACCTTAACGTTTCTGATCCTGAAGGATAGGCTTGTGAAGGACCAGATGAGCTTGACACAAAGGCGGTCTGAAGAGGTGCTCTAGACGTCTTAACTTGAGGAGTGGCATTGTACAAAGCTGGATTCTGAGTGTATGAAGACTTCTGAGCTCGGTACTTCATCCTAAGTGCTTCTTCTCGCAGATTTAGAATGAAATCATTGATGTCCAACTTTGCTAACATTCCATTCTGTCTCAGATTTGAAACAAAAGAAACCCAACTTTCTGGCAACCCGTCTACAAAATTCGACACTTTATCTTCCATGGTAGTTGTGACACCATGTGTGTGCAGCTCGCTCATCATATGGTAAAATCTATCAATGACATCGTCTAGACTCTCATTTCCCATTGATGAGAAGTTGTCAAATTCTTTCTTCAACTCCTTAGCTTTAGTGGCCTTCAACGAAGCATTTCCGTCATATCTTTTCTCAAGCTCATCCCATAACTTCTTGGCTTGCTTATTCTCAGAGAATTGCTGAAAAATATCCTTAGGGATAGACTGTGTTAGCAATGCATATACTCTCTTTTCAGCATTATATTTAACTTTCTGTGCATCAGTCATTCCTCCTAAAGTAAGTTTCACCCCATCAGCTACCACCGGCATGCTGTACCCCGTCTTAATAGCTTCCCACATATTTGGATCCACTCCATTTAGGTAGATCTCAAAACATTGTTTCCAGTGGGGAAACTCATCTAAAGTTATAAGCTTCGGGGGTTTATTGTGATTCCCCACCTCACTCTCCAGTAGCAGTAAGTTCTGAATCCGTGAGTCCTTCCCGGCTGTAAACTCTGAAAACTGATCCTCCATCTCGATTAACTTTAAGTCTCTTAAACAATCTGTTAACTGGTGCGAATGGAGTGGTGCGAATGGACTACCCGTGCGACTGAACTATGCGACTGGTTCAATCGTGCGGCTGGACTAAGCGATTGGTCCAGTCGTGCGAATGAAACTGATGCGGATGAACAATGCAAACGGTTTACTTAGTCGTACGAATGAAGATGCGACTGAGTCCCATCGTACGTCTGGGGGATGCGAATGAAGTCCAGTCGTGCGATTGGGTCAATCGTGCGACTGAAGCTGCTGTATTTCGAAAATTTCTAGGTTTAACGTGTTTTGGCCGTAAAAACCTGAATTTTCACCAACCCTAATCGTCTTATGCCGGAGAAACCAAAACTTGATGAGCAGGGGACGTCCAAGACAACGTTTGACACAAAAAGATTGCGTTTTTAGCGAAAAAAACACAACATTTGTATCAAAATTGATTGAATCACACGTAATCAAGAGCCAAAGCTCTGATACCACTTGTTAGGATCTTGTATTTGAACGAAACATCAACTGATTAACGTGTTAACCAAACCAAATAGTACGGAATCCTATTTGATTGGCGATCCAATCAGTGAGAATGCACGTAGAAACAATAAGATATTGATTCTAACGTCAAGAATCGATTAGGAATCGATCTACAACGTTCTATGAACTTGGAGTATGAACTTGGAGGCTTCTGGACGGCTAGGGTACGTCTGGAGTCGAATTGGAATGAATGCTTTTTTTCACGAATTAGGTGGTATTTATAGGTTAGGGTTGCTCATTCGTGCGACTGAACCATTAGTATGGTTCAGTCGTGCGATTGAGCCATGCGGTTGAACTACTCGCACGACTGAGTGTTCAGTCGTGCGACTGAGCCAATCTCATGTTACAATCATACGACTGATCCAGTCTCCTGGTTCAGTCGTGCGACTGAGTCATTCGCCTGAAGTTGTTCATGCGTATGGTCCATTCGCATGGGCCATTCACATGAGAACTTCATGTTGCTTAGTTTGAATGTATTCATTAATATAACATTATGTGTATCAATTCAAACAATCACAACCTATAAACCAATTCAATATCAACTCATTAATGAAATATTAAACATTATAAATCACAATCAAACATTCTCATTTCATTAACATCCCAACCATTACATAAGTGTAAGACAAACAAGACATATTACATTCATATCAGGATCTAGGTACATATGTATCAACACAATACTTGAAAGCTTTAATACTAGGACCGAAATCTCATAACACATATTTGAATATTGCACTATTAGATGGATTGTGTGGATGATGTAACCACTTTACAATAGTACTTGATTAAAAGTCTGTAATGCTTTAACGTAATGTGGCAATATATTAAAATTATCTTCCCACCTGCCATATATATTTTCAATAGCTTTTCTTCTAGCCATCCAAGCTTTACCATACATGATATCAACATGCAACTTTTCTTTAATTAAAGTTCAAATTTGTTTCATAAGAAATGAGACATCTGTACGAATTTGTGCATATATATGTGTTGCGACATCTTTCGATCTTAGCGAATGGTCGTTAATGCGTACAACGGTGCTGAAGCAACTATGTGTTGGGGTCCATTGAGTAATATGCCATAAGTTATCAATTCTTCTCTTTATAGACTTTACCAGCCAACGACATGACGAGAGGCTTTGGCCTGTGGAATTCTTAGATCGATTTGTGCTAAGACATTTTGCTGGCCACAGTGATGGTTTGCTTTCAACCACATACGCTCTCAATTTTGGGAAATGATACGAACACCAAGAATAACATGTCTTTAGATTTAAAGTACATAACAAGACAAATTACATTTAATTCTTCATTCCAGAAAATCATGACATCTTCATTGTATACATCTAGGGGATATAATCCTTCAACCCATCCACGTGTACATTATCTTTAACAAGACTATCAGATAATCTAGTATGAACTCATAACTATATTGTTAAGATATTGAGGGATTGCAGAATCTTCTTTCGAATCATAGTCTGATGGTGATAATTCACTTTCCTCAGTTTCTTCATTAGGATTACCTTCAAAATTTTAAAATACGATTAAAATACTAATAATAAAAGTAGTAATAACACTATTAATAATAACAACAACAATAATAATATTAATACTATAACCTTGGGAAGAATTGTCGGATACAGTCCTCATCATTGTTATGCACCGCTGTAGTCGATTGGTTTGCGTTGACATACCAGTGTCATTTTCAAATTGCATGTGAAGGTATTGAAATGTTGGTACTTGAGATAAAGAAGCTCGTAGAAGATTCATACAATTACTCTGTTCATAACTGAGAATTATTGGATACCGTTTGACATTAATTTGACTAATGTAGTTTCTAACGTTTTTAGATAGATGATGGATCATCTTTATACCCGCATCTCATTTAATATATAACATTTCTGAAATGCCTTGAAATTCATAATACAATTATAGTTCTAAGCGAATTGATTCTTTATGAATTTCAACATAACTACATATAAGATCAGCAAAATCTGAAAAACATATTTCAAAATTCATAATATACGAACATGATTTTGTTGATTAATCACTCATAACAACCCATGTTGATATGAAACCTCACCATCCCAATATAATTTTACTAGAAACGATGTAAATGATGATAAAGAATACATATTGATGATTTTACAACCACTATTTTGAAACATATATATAGAGAAATAGTTTTCCAACTACTTTTCGTGTTAGATGATATAATACAACGAAAGTTAAAGTACAATCATGTAAAATATGTTGTATTTTTATTATGAGGTAGGTAAATTTTATGGATGTTAAATTAGATGAATTTTTTTTTATAAAAAACCAAAGAATTTCGTAAGTTGTGAGTGAGTAATCAATTAAAACTTAATTAATGGTCAATGTTGTTACATTATGTAAAATAGTTGTAACCAATTCCGCAAATATGATTTGAAGAATCAGATTTACATATTTTGTTATTACATTAAAAACATATATTGAAACTGGTGTTAAAATATATATATAAAAGCAATTCCGTAATTGATAGTTGAATAATCAAATTTACATAATTCATTATTACATTAAAAAAATTGAAACTAACTAATTGTGGTGTTAAATACATACATACATACATACATACATACATATAAACAAAGATATATACACATATATATATGTATATATATATACATATATACATATATATATATATATATATAGAGGAGGGATCAAATGAAAACCACATTTATAAATGAAAACCATAAAAACCACTCTCATCCAATCATATTTTTTCTTTTTAAAGTTTTTCTTTTTTATTAAAAAGGCTAATAAGGTAATTTGACACTCTTTTAATTTTGGTAATTATTTATTTCTTTTGAATTCCTTTATTAGCTCCCTAATTAAAATTTTTATTCTTATCTTTCTCTCACCTCTCAAGAATTCAACCATCGCATTCTATCATCACCACCATGAACATACCATCACCGCCATCTCTTACCACCATCGACATCGCATACCACCACGTTTTTCATCTTTGTGCGGCACCCTATAAACCACTATGTTGTCGTCTACCAGTCACAATGCCTTCGAACACCGCTGACACCACCCATTTTCTTCTATCAATGGTTCATGTACTTCGAACACCACGTTCAAACACCATCAGTCGCCTTTGAACAACACCAGAACCACCATTACTAGTTTGATTAAACCTAAAAATCATTCATGAAAACAACAATCGAGAGGAATATGCTAAACATGTGCCATGTAAGTTATGTTACATACATGTATATTGGAAGATAATGGAGAGCGAAGACAAAGAGCATGGGCAAGAACCTTGAAGAATATATTGGACTTACGTATATGTAAACACATATGAGATCTTAATTCTTCTTATTGGTTTTTACATTCTTAGTTTTTAGATAGATTTAACTCATACGTATACGTAAGCAACATATTTTCACTGTTATTACATATGATATCTTAATTGTTTTTCCTGGTTTTTTCAAATTGTATTTACGTATACGTAACACAATGATTTATATACATATCACGTTATTACATATACGTAACAAGATGTTACATATGAAAATTGATTGTTGTTTAACATGGTTACGTATATGTAACTCAGTTTATGCTAATGTGGTTATGTTCTTACTCTTTCAATCATCCGATATACATTGATACATATACGTAATGTAGTGTTACATTTAGTTATTTCAATCAAAATTATCGTTCTAATGATATATATATATTTTGATTGTTACATATACGTAAAGAATATATGTAGCAAGATCTATTAACGTGGTTTAAATGCTCATAAGATTTGAGATTCGATTTGATGAATATAAAGTTTGATTAGGTTACATATATGTATCATAGTATTTCATATACATAACAAACTGATACATATACGTAACATATACAACGTTACATATCGAAACTATAAGTTCTTTTTCCTGTTATAAAAATAAAAAAAATCAGTTTAGTATTATTTTTTAAAAAAAATCATTTTTTCCTTATGATTTATTGATTGTACAAAAAAAAAATGTTGAAAAAATCTTAATTAAGGGTGAGATGGGAGAGAGAATGCATATTTGTAGAAGATTGTTAATTATCTAGTATTTTTCAAAGTCAAACTACTTTTTGTATTCCTAAAATACCCTTGAGAGCTTTTAATTAAATCATTAAAACATCATGTAATTACAACAATGCCATTAATTAATACTAGCCATAGATTAAAAAATCAAGGGTTAAAAAGTGGTTTTTTTAGTTTTCATTTAAAATGAGGTTTTCATTGGAACCCTCCCCTATATATATATATATATATATATATATATATATATATATATATATATATATATATATATAGGGGACGGATCAAATGAGAACTCCCTTTTTTGTGAGAACTCTAAGAACTAATGTAAGCCACTAGTTTTCAATGGCAAAATTGTAAATAACAAAAATACATAATAAAAAAATTTACAAAACAAAAAATAGCTTGAAAATAAAAAAATAAATATACAAAAATGTTTCTCTCGCTTCTCTCTTTCATAGAAAAATTTAAAAAAAAATTTAAAAATAAAAAAAACTCGTTTTTTTTTTCGAAATTCGGTTTACACATGTATAAAACCAGATTTACACATGTGTAAAACTGGATTTACACATGTGTATAACAGGATTTACACATGTGTAAATAACAGTTGGACGAATTTTTTAAAAAAAGTATATCAATATGGTAGACGTTGGAAAGATAAAAAAAATACTAAATTTTATGGTGAAATTTTTTTGAAAAAATAATGTCGTGAAAAAAAGTTATAAACGTTTAAAAAAAGGTGGAAATAGCATGTGATTTGCATATGACCAAAAAATATGTGGCTCATATTGGTTCTTAGAGTTCTCACAAAAAATGATAGTTCTCAAGATAACCCTACCCTATATATATATATATATATATATACATATATATATATATACATATATATATATATATACATATATATATATATACATATATATATACATATATATATATATATATATATATAGGGGAGGGATCAAATGAGAACTAACTTTTTTTGTGAGAACTCTAGGAACCAATCTCAACCACCAGTTCTCAATGGCAAAATTATAATTAACAAAAATATACTTAAAAAATTATAAATCGAAAATAACATAAAAATAAAAAAAAACACAAAAATGTTCCCCTACTTTCCTTGTTTCATAAAAAAAATAAAAAAAAAGTATTATAAAAAATAAAAAAAATTCTCGTTTTTTTAACGAAGTTCGTTTTACACATGTGTAATATCAGATTTACATATGTGTAAATCCAGTACTACACATATGTATAACTAGATTTACACATATGTAAACAACGGATGTACGATTTTTTTTAGAAAAGTATATCAATATGGTAGGCGTTGGAAATATAAAAAATACTGAATTTTGTGATGAATTTTTTTTGAAAAAATGATGTCGTGAAAACAAGTTATGAACATTTTAAAAAAAAGGGGAAATGGCATGTGATTTGCATGTGATAAAAAAGTGAATGACTGAGATTGGTTCCTAGAGTTCTCACAAAAAAAATATGGTTCTCCTTTGAACCCTCCCCTATATATATATACATATATATATATACGTATATATATACATATATACATATATATATATATATATATATATATATATATATATATATATATATATATATATATATATATATATATATATATATATATATATAGATGTACATAGATATACATATAGATATACATATATATATATAAATACATATATATATAGATATATATATATATATATACATATACATATATATATACATATATATATATACATATATATATACAGAGATATATATATACATATATATATACATATATATATATATACATATATATATATACATATACATATATATATATACATATATATATATATATATATATATATATATATATATATATACATATACATACATATATATATATATATATATATATATATATATATATATATATATATATATATATATATATATATATGTATATATATATATGTATATATATATATATATATATTCGTAACCGCAATTACGAATTCAATCATTAAAATAAGTGATTCCATAAACACTATCTACGGAACACCTATTTTTCAAAAACTTTCAAAAATCATGAAACATTGCATCTTTCCAAAAATACCCACTTAAAAAAATCAATAAAAGATAGAGAAAAGTGGCCCAAAATTTAAATCTTCCTCATCTTAACTTCTTGGAGTCTAACATGTTCAAAGGGTTGTATCAGTTATGCTCAAGGGTGTTTACTGTTCGATTTAAAACCGTGAAACAACTCATGTTGTTCATTTGCTTGGTTTCATGGATGAATTTTCTTCTTTATTTTCAGTCGACCGGTTTCAGAAACTTTAAACCACAACAAATGGTTTGGGTTGCAGTTTATGCCAAAAACAATCGTATAAAACCATAGCGAACGGACGGTTTCAAGAATAATTTCTAACATTAAGTTATGTGTTCTTTCGTGATGTTAAAATTCTGACTTCTTCATAATACAGCCTCTTCAGTTACAGTCTTTGTTTCTTCCATCAGAGTCTTCGATTCTTCAGCTAGATTACATCAAACTTGCTTACATTGTGTTTCTACAACACTTTCTCTTTTAGTATCCTAACAATAACCAACGTACATAAGCCTATATTTAACCTAAACAAAACCCATACATACTATGACTCAAACTCTAACTTAGATAAACTCAAGATTTAAATAAAATTTGTTGGAAGATAATGATTAGCATGAAGTTAAGTATTTAACTTAATTATCTAAGATAGGTGTATGTAAATATTATGTGTAATATAAAGTATGTAAATATTAGAAATGGGTCAATTTGGGTAAAGTTAGTTTCCCTAATAAACGGTCTATGGCGGTTGATCGAAGTAACTGCCATGTATGTGTATATTTATGACTCTTGTGTATAGAATCAGATTAATCGAATATAGTATACGTGTGTTCCCACCAATTTTTACTTTTCCCTCAATTCTCTATCATAAGAAAGATAGCAACTTTTGGATATGCCTAACTTCAACATGGTATCAGAGCCGCGATCAAAGGACTGTGAAGAACGATCAAGTAAGTTTGGTGGAAGATTCGATTCATCATTTGAATTGGAGGATGCGTTTATGCCGGAAGTATAGATGGGTGTGAATTTTCTGCATTCTTTCCCACGTTGTATGTAGACCAAGTGGGTCATGGGAAAGTGAATTCGGCATATGATCAGATTGATCAAAAAAGAGAAAGTAGCAGTGGAAATTCTCTTCGCATCAAAGGAAGCAATTCAAACATTAATGGTTGTCGTTCGATGGCAGAAGACAGAAACTTTGCCAAAGGAGAAAGTAATCGACAAACCATATCAAAGGGAATTTACAGTGGGTATCCAAAAGGAATGTGTTGTAGTTATTGTCATCAACCGTTTCATTACAGGCGAGATTGTCCAGATCGAAAGAAGAATAAGGAATATATGGTTGATGGAACCGACAATCAAACATGGGACTGCATATGGTATGCAAGCCTCATACGAAAGCAACACGTAACAAAAACTTGTTTTTAACTTTCTCAAAATCATTTGGAGTGGAAAGTTGTGTAGATGGATACACAAAAGAATTCTTTCGAGGTAAAGGAACCATATTAATCAATAATAACAATCAAAATCATTTGATTAAGGATGTGTTCTACATTCCAACTCTCAAAAAGAATTTGTTGAGTATTGAGAAGTTAGCAAATCAAGGATTTAAGATTCTATTTAATGGGAGTATATGTTCGCTTAAACGACCCATAAACCATGAAAGCTTACCCAACTATATGCACGGAACCGAAGAAAGAAGAGACATGTTTAAGGAAGACACGTTAAATAATATAGAGGAATCAAAGGAAGAACAAAATTCAGAAAGGCACGAGAGAAATGAACAAGCAAAGTTATGGAAACACTTTGAAGACATCACGGTTGAAGCAGAGAAGAATATTCATAGAATCAACAAAGAAAAGGCACCGATCGTGTACCCTACAAATGTCTCATCTGCAAGATTGCATAGTATTTTTAGATCTCATTAACATAGCAACAAAGATAGTGCAATATAAGAAAAACTTCAAGGCAGAATTCGAACGTACTATAGAATGGTTCTTGGAAGACTTCTTAAAGGTTAAGACACCTAACTCGATACCACCAAGGGATGTGTTCGGTCATCAAGTTAACCACATGAAACTGTACATGGTAATGCAAAAGTATAAAGGATATGAAGGTGTTAATAAGAATGGAAAATGGAAGAAAATAGTAACTCAAATGGGCTACACCTTAAACTATCTAACGAGTGCAGATCAAGACAGCCTCATCAAGTCATACAAGATCATCTATCTACAATACTTAGAGATGCTAGAGTGGTATCATCTCAAGTATAAAGGAAGAGATATAAAGATTGAGATAGGAAGCAGCAGCAAGCATACTAAAGGTAAGGAACCAATGATTTGGCAAGATGTGGATCTTCTCCCCCCAAGAAGAGATCCAAAAATTCCAGTGAAGATTGAAGATTAAGGAAGAACTTAATGCTAACATTAAGGGGGACAATGTTGGAAGATAATGATTAGCATTAAGTTAAGTATTTAAGTTAATTATCTAAGATAGGTGTATGTAAATATTATGTGTAATATAAAGTATGTAAATATTAGAAATGGGTCAATTTGGGTAAAGTTAGTTTCCCGCCATAATAAATGGTCTATCGCGGTTGATCGAAGTAACTGCCATGTATGTGTATATATATGACTCTTGTGTACAGAATCAGATTAATCGAATATAGTATATGTGTGTTCCCACCAATTTCTACTTTTCCCTCAATTCTCTATCATAAGAAAGATAGCAACTTTTGGATATGCCTAACTTCAACAAAATAAAACTCCAACTAACTAGCTTAATCAAACATGACAACATACTAACAAATAAATAACTCATCAAACTAATAATGCTCGTAATTTATCTTCTGAAAATCAAAACCGCCATCAAAACTCGACACTTTTAAACCGAATTTCAAACATGACTGTTTTCGATCCTAGTGTTAATACATATAACATAGAAGACATGGAAATCGATTCACTAGTGGCCAAGTCGGTCCCTACAAGATGTTTTAACCATTGAAGTACAAGTAAACATTTGATGATACAATGTGTACTGTTCATACATAAGAACCAGTTTAAAATGAACTCTAGTTACCCTTGGGAACAGATGGTTCTTGTTGGCATAGTCGTTGGCCAAATTGTTACGCCTGTTGCCTGAAATGAGCAACGCATACAAATATCAGCAAGTTAACAAATGATGCATACATGCGATTTACGAACCATTATATTGCTAACTTTGTCATATACTTTAATACTATCTAGTTACAATCAATGATAAACAGGAATACAACAAAGGACAAAGACATCAGTTAAAAGGACATGAATACCAAGAAAATCAAGAAGAAATTCAGTTAAGTTATGATGAAATTACAAACCCATATTAAAGCAACCCAGAAATAGCAGACACATAAAGAAAAATATCCTGTTAAGCAAAGAAGAACCGAATACCAATTCATGTGCATTGCAGAGTTGTTTCTACAAAGAAGTAAAGCAGAAAAAAACAATGACAAACACCTGAGAATGAGTACTCCATCAGAAAAGCATGGTTAGTTTGCAAGATTCAAACCAAATAAGGACAACTACTAAATTTTATCGACGACCCATTAAAGAACATATGTGAATTATAGAAGTAAAAAAAATATTCACAACAAAAATATACCTGAAAAAGCAGCACCGAACAAGACGTTCTTTGACCATTGAATCTGACCATTGCAATGCCTCCCACCAGTCTTGATCCACTTCAATGTTGTGAAGCATGATTGCGCTGTTTCTATCAAACGGCAATTCTTTCAATGCGGGACAATCTTTTACCTTAAAGCTCTCTAATGAAGTCCAATCTAGTCTGGTGCTTATCTTAGTTAAACTTGGCATGTTACAAAGAATCAGTGTTCTTAACTTCGGGATAGCATATGGGTTAACATCTTGAGAACATATAACGACCTCTTCGACCCTACCACAGTCTTGAACTTCTAGATATTCGAGCTCTTGAAGTTGCTGCACAATAGCATTGCAAAATACAATTTTCATCATCGGGCATTTACGTAGAACCAAAGTCTTCAGTTTGGATACGCTTCCTGGTTGCAGACGGCCCTCCCATATTCTTTCCAATTTAGGCATGTTCTTTGCATCCAGTCTTTCCAAATTAGGCAATAATGATTTGTTCTGTGTGTGACAACCTCCTACAATTGTCTTCATGTTGTTGCAACTTTGTATTAAACAACCTTTAACATAATCCATGTGCTCAATGACATTGCTAGATAGGTACTCAATGCCATTGTGGTTGATCAACTCAAATGCATGTACTTTGCTAAGTACATTATTAATAGCATCGTTTTCGCCACTCCCACTGTAACACTTTAGGTACCTATCATAACGGTAGAATTCAGGGATTTCAGGGGCACAAGACATGAAACATCCGATGTAAAACTGAAAAGAACTAGCTTCAAGATCTTTCCTATGTTTGAGAAAACTTATAAGGTGGCGTTCATTAGGTACATAAATCTTCACAGTTTCATCAACTACTTGTATCACATCTATAACCCTGTCTTTAAAACGAAATTGGAAAGAATTCAGCCTGGACAGGCTGCTGACTTTTTCGACTACATCTTCAATCAAAGTATTACACCAATCTTCCATTTCTGAATCCACATCAATGATCAACTCTTCAAGTCCTGATAATTTAAAAATCACATCATAGTTGTCTTGTGTTGACATAGTAAAGGACACTAACAAACGTTTTATTCGAGTTAAGCCTAAAATCTGATGCGGTAATTTACCAACTCCACTGCCACGAATATCAAGCACTTCAAGAGACTTAAGTTGGCCAATAAAATCAGGAAGCTCTTTTAACACACTACAACCATTCAAATACAAAACTTTAAGATTTGATAGCCTGTATATCGACGATGGCAGTGTCATGATCTCTGTCATGTAAAGATCTAAAACCAAAAGGCTAGGCATGTGTTGAAAGAACGAATCAGGAATCTTTTTATTTTTCGAATACTTCTGGACGAAAAGTGTGGAAAGATGAGATGAACGAGGGGCATCGGGTAAGTTATCAAGCGAGTTGTTGGCCAAAGAAATCCATTCCTTATCTGTCCACAAATCAACACACTGACGCTTTGGAATAACGCCATTAACTTTTGGTCGGATCTCACTTGTTTTCACCAAACATCTATCTCTCCTGTCTTCAGACAAAAGATTTAGAGCTGCTGCGCGAATTAACTTATGCATAGTTACATATTGGCCTGTTGCACCTTCCTCAAGTAAGATTACATTTTGGAGGTGGCGCAATATATTTCGTCCACCACTTTTTGCATAGTTATGCATAGTTACATATTGGCCTGTTGCACCTTCCTCAAGTAAGATTACATTTTGGAGGTGGCGCAATATATTTCGTCCACCACTTTTTGCATCATCACTACCCTTAAGAAACTTTTCAGCTTCCCAACAATCCAATAAACCCTCTGTAGAAATTTCAGTGTCTTCTGGATACAATGCACTGTAAAGAAAACATGGTTTATGTTCTTGATCCAAGTGATCACAGCAGAATTTAAGCAAGTCTTTCATTGGCTCATTATTTCCCTTTTCAGGCCACCTTCTTAACGTCTGTAACCCGTCACTCCAACTTATCTCACTTGGTTCATGGTTTTCTATAGATTTGAAGATACGCACTGCCATTTTTATCATCAATGGATGACCGCCACACAGAGAAACAGCTTTGTGAGCCATGCGTTCAAGCTGTGGCTTATTTTTAACACCACTGGGGAGAGACAATAGCCTATGGAACATGTTCCATGACTCACTTTGAGACAACTTCTTCACTTCAATACTGGAACATGAAGGAAGCCGAACATGACGGTATTTTGTTGTCATGACTGTTTTGCTGCCTTTTGCACCTGCAGGAATGCCTATCATTTCTAAATCAAGTTCTGCCTTGACATCATCTAGTAGAAGCAAATACTTTATGCCTGTTAGCTCTTTGTTTATTCTTCTGGCAACACTGTAAACGTCTGTGGCACCTTCGGTATCCACTATTAGTCTTTCAACAATCACATGCTGCAGCATCTCTATGCTCAAATTTTCCTTGTTATTTTCCTCACCCGAAACTGTCACCCATATTACTCTTTCATACATACTAGCAACTTTTTCATGGTTATTCAAATTCTGCAATATCGTCGTTTTCCCTGCCCCTAACATCCCTATCACCCGTACTGCTTTAAGATCATCATTTGATAGATCTTGAAGTATTTTATCCAAAACGCCTTGGAGAGTCGGAAGATAAGTGATATCCGGGGCTGTCACCTTCACCACGCGATCAGCAACTTTGTGGACCAAAGTATCCCCTAATTGATTTCCTTCGATCAAAAGTTCGTCTATTTCTAAACACATGCTAGCCATTTGTTTGCTCAACTTTGACCTTGGAAGTGCATGAACCCATGTTGAGGTTTCTTGTTTCTCTGTGAACCTGCTTTCAAGTTCTTCGACAACCTTTTCCACAGCCATCACCCTATGGAACCAGTCTTCCATGGTTCGGTTCTTTGTTGACTTGTATTTCAAGGTTCTATCTTTCAGATCATCCCTTAATGCGCGCAGGGTCTTCATCTTTGCCTCAAAACGCGAGTGGTTATCGTTCATACAAATAGAAGCCTTGGTGATTCTTTGGACAGAATCCCATACTGTTTCCCCGGGTTTTGGAAGTACTGCGATAACTTCCTCAGCCATCAAGCCACTACAAACCTATAACATGCAACATCACTAGTCAAATTACAAGCAGCCAAACACAATTTTTTTAGCACATGCCATATATTTTAGGTAAGTTCCATTCTATTGTAGCACATGCAGGGTATATAGCACCTGTTCCATTACAACTAATCATAATAAAATCTTTTTCAAAGTTTCATATGGATTTTTAGATGTTTTATTGCACAAACAGAAGCTCTAGCAATCCCAGAATATTAACATGTCAAAATAGCAAGAATATATTAAAGGGAAGTTATGGTGAAGGATGCTTCAATATCCTTAGCTTCATATATAGAATCCGCCACAAAATAAAGATCTTAATTGTGACGCGTTAGGTGTGACACATACGCATTTAATATCATGAACACATGTTTTGACGCATTGGGTGTGGACGAGTGCACTGCTAAACCCATTAAGTGGGTCAAATCCATAATGGATGACATTTTGAGATGTTTATTGTGATCGAACAACCAAAAACGAATATGTAAGCTTACAGGTTATACATTAAAAGAACAAAAGCTAATGATCTTTAAGTTTTTTTTATAACAAAAACCATATTTCAGAAAAAACTAATAGAATTGTAAAAAAGGCTAATCAGTTATATTCAATACACACTGTCACACTAAATACAGAGTTCGAACAGTAGCTAAATCCAGAAACGAATATCAAATTATCAACTATCCAAACCAACTTCATATTACATACAAAGTGGTTTATATAAGTAGCAAAAGACTAATTAATACTGAAACAAACTAAAGTCTCCAAACATAAATTTATATAAACTCTTTAAACTCCAAATTCTAAGCATAATTTATATGGTTCCATCAGTGACAGAAAATCTTGAATTGACAGTATAGATACCTGACTTTCAAGAGAGATGCTAAAATCAATGTTGTGAATCCATCGCAAAGTTTGTATGGAGGTTTAGCTTAAGCATTTCAACGTTGGATCAGAGGAAGAGACCAGGAAGAAGAACATGAGTTGACTGACTTTTTGATCAATTATTGACAATAAATTGAGATATTTTACCCCGTTGTGAATGATTGATGAGAAGATATTATAATAGGTTTTTATTAAAAGTCTGGCATCTAAAATTATGAAATACGGACATGGTGTTTAAGAGTTGAATGTTTTTATTAAAAACAAATATGATGTTTTCTATTTAAGATAATGTTTTTTCACTGATAAATTTGTTTGTTAAAGAATAAATTACTATTTAAATTCCAAGGGTTTGATCAAAATAATCATTTTAGTCTAAAAATTTAAAAATAACATTTTTTATAAAAATCTCATCACAATCGATTGCAACGTTTGTTATGCTACAGGGGTATTATATTCCTTTTAAACCGACTTAACGAAAGAAGACTAACGGTGTTAGCAGACAAGATGAAAATTATTACAAAAATGAATCTATGGGACTAAAAAGGTTATTATAGAAATTTGGATTAAAATGGTTACTTTGAACAAACTTTAGTAATTAAATTAGTAATTTATTTACGTTTAAGTTTTTTTTACTAGTATCTTAATGAACGATGTTATGTAAACTGTCTTATGATATCATTAGCCAACTTTGAGGTCTCATGTAGCATGGCCTGTGTAAAATGATCTCTAATATAAATGCTTTAACATAATGCAAAGGCCTTTTGTTTATATGAAATATAAACAGAGTCTACATAAACTATACTACGATTCATGCAACAGGAGTTTTGAAAAAAATGTAATTGTGTCACCATCTCTAATAAAAAGAAACCCTACCATCATAGACACCATTAAAAGAACACCAAATATGAAAGTTACGACACTACACAACATCATAACTCTTATACATGTCACATATAATACATGAAACTTTTTGCGAAACATCGTGCATTGTATGCCTTTTATCCGGGTTTGAATTTACACATGTAGTCGCTATATTCAATATTTGCATCAGAACTTCTTTGATTTCTGGGTGTGGAACGAGAAGACAATGATCCATGAAGTCTATGAGGTGGTTGTTTTAGGTTCCTAAGGTGTCAATTAGCATGCTAGGCGTCATGCTTAAGAAGTGATTAGTGTCCAAGATGGCTAGGTGTCAAACTTGGGTGTTAATGACACTCTTAGTCATTAAGTCAAGATTAGTTAGTTAATTGGTTACAAATCTGGGTTGGTTAACACCCTAATGAGCCGATTTCTTGAGTTGAGTTTGTGTTTTAGTTTAGTATTCAAGTGTTTATGATTAGTTTGGTTTTGGTTTTTGATATCAATTTTTTAGAAGTTAACTTGTTTGGTAATGTTTGATTAAGTTATAATCTTAGTTCATTACATTCTAAATGAAAGCATCTATAAATCAAGTAACTAATCACATAATCTTATGATTGGGTAACTTGCACACATGATTCAATAATCATAAATTTCACAAAGGTTCATATACATGCACACGTAAATGCTTTTGCATGCATGCATGCATGTTCACGTATCATATGTGCATGTTCAATTAAACATACAAAGTTCTTATAGAGTTAATCAAATAAAATCATCTTAACAATCTCTAATAAGATATATAAGTATATACTATCAATTTATAACAGTTCTTAAGTCGTTAGTTTTACCTAAACTTGGCTTTAGGGTTGTCATAGATAAATTTTGGATTATCCAAATAAGCGCTTGTGTGTTATCTAATTTTGGATTGCATTTTGCACCAAAGTGAGTATTCATAACCCTTTTTCCATTTTATACATTTTTGGGATGTACATGGGCATTATTTTAAATTATTTCATTATTTCAAACTATGCGATTTCCTTCATGTCTTTATGTGGTTCTAAACTTGTTGATTATTTGTATTCAATGTATAAAATCATTCAAGCATTTGATCATTAACTTAAGTTTATCATCTAGTGCTCATGTTGGTGTATTCTTATTCAACTTCTCAGGGTTGACGTATTCTTGTTCAACCCGATCGAGGGAGCTAGATTAATGAACTAAGCCTAAGGTAATGATAATAGATCTATTAGACTGACAACCGTCCATCTTTTGTCTGTTTATACAACATTTGGGTATTAAAATCGCTTAATTCATGACATGACTTTCAAGTTGTGGACACTAGTCATTTGGGGATTGGTCAGTGCGCCGCTCATCGTCTTGACCTTGTTTAAGGCCTTTGGATGTTATTTCACAATTTGACTTACAGGTTAAGGACACTATTCATTTTCGGTTTATTCATATGTACTGAAGTTCCACTGTTGACATTTGAATCGTAATTTTCATATTATAATACTATTTCAACCTTATTTTTACTCACCAACTATTTTTTAGTTGACTTTTTATTTTCATACATGTAGAGGTTGAGACTACTTACAAGAGATGTCACACTTAGGATGCTTGGACTTAGTTAATCAAACAAGATGTTATTTTATGTACATATGTTGTATGAGTTCTATTTGATTTTTTGTAAAACAATTTAATTTGCTTGTATAATTATATTCAAACATTAATAGTGTCATGTGTTATGGACAATTATCGCGCCCTAACGTCTAATCCGCCGTTGGTCGGGGTGTGACATTAGGAGACAAGATGACAATTGTTACAAAAATGAATCTATGGGACCAAAAAGGTTGTTTTTAGACTTTTAGATTAAAATGGTTAATTTGAACAAACCTCAGTGATTAAAGTAGTAACTATTTACATTTTAAGTTTTTTCGCTGTAGTATTTTGATGAACGATGTTATGTAAATTGTCTTATGATATCATTAGCAAACTTTGAGGTCTCATGTGAACATGGCCTTGCGATTATCTGAGTAAACTGTGTTATGTATGTGTAAATTGATCTCTAATCTAAATATGTAACATAATGCAAAGATCTTTTATTTATATGAAATATAAATATGAGTCTAAATAAACTATACTACAATTCATGCAACAGGAATTCTGAAAAAATGTAATTGTGTCACCATCTCTTATAAAAGAAACCCTACCATCATAGACACCATCGAAAGAACACCATATATGAATGTTATGATACTACACAACATCATAACTCTTATACACGTCACATATAATACATGAAATTTTTTGCGAAACATCGTGCATTGTAGGCCTTTTATCAGGATTTGAATTTACACATGTAGTAGCTATATTCAATATTTGCATCAGAACTTCTTTGATTTCTGGGTGTGGAACGAGAAGACGATGATCCATGAAGTCTGTGAGGTTGACCTCTTCCATTGATGTAACGATATTATGAGGATGCTCTCCTTTAATGATTTCTAGCACTAGAACACCAAAACTATATACATCACACTTTGTTGTTACCTTCATCGTGTAGGCGAGTTCTGCATAAAAATTAACATGATGAAGTCCTTTTAATTAAAAAATAAATGACTCTAAAACAATTTACCTGGTGCAAGGTACCCAAATGTTCCTGCAATGTTACTCCAATTCGAAGAATTTGGATTCAAAATTTTCGACGTACCAAAATCAGAAACACAAGCTTCGTACTCAGAATCAAGCAAAATATTTTTGCTTGATATGTCACGATGAATGATGGGTGGCGAACAATCATGATGCATATATGATAAAGCATATGCAACACCTTTGATAACGTTAACTCTCTTCTTCCAGTCCAAAATTTCAGCTGTTTTATCACACAAAATATCTGCTAGACTTCCCCCTTCGAGATACTCATACACCAAAAATGTGTTTTGTGAATGTGAACAATAGCCAAGTAGTTTGACGATGTTTCTATGTCGTATTCTTGTTAACGCCGTAATCTCGTTTAGGAAATCATTGTGATTGACCACCTCAGAAGAAGAGTGAAGTCTTTTTACAGCAACTATATCACCTGATGACAACTTCACTTTGTACACACTTCCACATCCTCCTATTCCGATGCAATATGTTTGGTTAAACTCCTCGGTTTGGGTTAGGATTTCTTCATAAGTCTCTTTTCCGTTGAAAGTCGAAATGGAAAAGAAGTTTTTGCCATGTTTATTTTCGTTCACAAGCTGTGTCGATTGTGACCTCGGTCTCCAACTATAGAAGGTGAATATTCCTATGAGACCACCAAGTAGAAGAGCTCCAAGAAGTGGAAGGGAGATCAGTAATGCGATGTTTTGTTTTCGTTTTGATGAACCACTTTTTGATGCACATTCTTCCAATCCATTAACATTTCCACACAAATCTTCATTTCCTTGCAATGATTCGATTGGAAGATTCATGAAAGCTTTGCTTTTAGGAAGGGGGCCTCGTAAGTGATTATAAGAAAGATCAATGTTCAACAATGCATTCATTGATCCAAAACTCTCTGGAATAGAACCCGAAAGCTCGTTGTGAGAGACATTTAGCGTCTCCATGCTACTCATACTCGAAAGCGCAGAAGGCATCTCCTTGATGAGTGAATTATGACTAAGATCAAGATCTGAGAGTTGAACCAATCTACCGAATTGGACCGGGATCTCGCCAGTAAATTCATTGTTGCTCAAGTTTAAGGAAAAGAGATCTGAGCACTGCCCAAGGGAAGATGGAATGGACCCATTCAGCTTATTCATGGACAGATCAAGTATCAAGAGTTGAACTAGCGATCCTAGTTCTTGTGGCACCACACCCGAAAGTCGATTATTGCTTAAAAATAGCTTCCCCATGCGTATCATCCTACCAAAAGTTTTTGGTATTTCTCCAACCAAATCATTGGATGAAATATTAAGAAATTCCAGCTGAATTGAGTTTCCAAGGGAAGTAGGTATGTTACCTTGGATTCGATTCCCGCCCATCTGTATCGTAGTTATGTTTCTGCACTTACTCCAGTTGTCCGAGATTTCCCCATACAACTGGTTATCATTGAGATTGATGTAATTGAGTTGTGGATAGACACCAAAGCTCTTCGAAATATCTCCTGTAATCTGGTTTCCATCAAAGCGAACTCGGATCAAGCTCGAGCAGTTGTACAAGCTCTTAGGAATTTGACCGGTTAGATGGTTATTATCAACAAGAAGATATTCAAGCCTCCCTCCATTGCAGATTTCATCAGGCAAACTACCAGAAAAACTATTGCTGGTGATTATAATTTCAATCAACTTCAACCTTCCTAATTCCTGTGGAATAGAACCAGAAAGTTGATTATCTTGAAGAGACAATTTTTCCAGGTTTTGTAGATTACCAAATGAACTTGGAATGGAACCGGTGAGTCGATTGATTCCTAATTGCAAATTAGAAAGGGATGACAAGTTTCCTAACTCTTGCGGGATGGGACCAGATAGTTTGTTCGAGTGCAGACGAAGAACAGAAAGGGATTTGAGTTCACCTAGAGACGAAGGAATCGAACCACTGAGATGGTTTGATTGTAGATCCACCCATCTGAGTGAAGTCATGTTACCTATTTCTCTCGGGATTGATCCATTCAAATGATTCTCGTATAAACTTAAGATGGTTAGATTCTTCATTTTGACCAATGCTTTTGGGAGAAATCCCGTTAGATGGTTATTGTTCAGGTAAAGCTCGTCTAGATGGTAAAGATTTCCCAATTCGGGAGGGATTGAACCCGAAATATTGTTACGATTCAGATAAACATAACGTAGATTCAATAACCGACCAAAACAAGTAGGAATCGAACCGTTAAGATTATTATTATCCAAAGCAAGCCCAGAAAGGAACTTCAGTTGACATACAGCTTGCGGAATAGAACCAGTCAACTGATTTTGAAACAAATGAAGAGTGGCAAGATTTCTCAGTTGCCCAATCTCGGGTGGGATTATTCCGGTGAACTGATTAGACGATAAATCAAGATATACAAGTTTGGAAAGGTGACTGATTTCAGGTGGGACGATCCCAGAAAAGTTGTTCAAACTAAGCTCGAAATATGCAAGATTTGGGAACGAGGAGAAGGAGAAGTGATCTAGCGTACCGATTAAACCAGACGAGGAAAGGTTCAGTCTGATTACGCTTGCGTTTTCGTTACATGAAACGCCATACCAGTTGCATGGAGACGCTGTGTTTTGAGCAGAAAAATTGAGATTATGATCATCATGTGTCCATGAAGGTAGAAGGATGCTGGTGTTTTGGGTATGGAGAGTTGCTTTCCATTTGAGGAGAGCATAAGCTTCATCTGCAACAATTATGGTACAGAAAACTGTACATGTAGCAAATAAGATGATTGAAATGGAAAGAGGTGCCATTCTTTGGTTTAGGGGTGTTTACAAACGAATAATATTCATCTTTGATGTATATTATATATAGTGGTTGCTGATGTAAACTTGGTTGTTCTAAACTTTCAAAATACATATTTTTCTAAGCCGAAATGATTAACAGAAGACTATTTGAGAGCCAAGTATGAAACTGCAGACCTCCATCATTTATTCAGTGATTTTCCCGATCCATATATTCATTTTTCAATCGTGTTTACGTCATATAAACATCATGTTTTCCATTTATATTTAGACAAAATTACAAAAAATGTCCTTTAGGTTTATATAAAATTGCAAGTATCTTCATTAATTTTCAAAAAGTATTATAATCATCCTTTATGTATACTTTTCATAACAAATTACGTCCTTTAGACCAACGGACGTTAAAGGATGATGCCTGCAATTTTCTATAAACCTAAAGAATGTTTTCTGTAATTTTGTCTTATATTTATAACAAGTTATTTATTAGATAAACTAGTTATTTTATGATAATTAAAGGAAACACATAGATAGGTTTTATTTATATATTTTATTTGTGTGAGAAATTGTATAATAAATAGTTTTTTTTGACAAAAGCGTACGAAGGAAATTAAACAGTTTTGGTCGAATATTTGTGGCAATGATAAAAACTAGAAATGTTCCGGCGCGCGTCGCGCATGTAGTTGCATCACGGATTTAAATATGAAAACCGCAATACAAAAAGCATCATAATAGCTATCGCTCTAACTTAGAACTCAAAGACATCAAGGTAATGGAAAAAATAACGTCAATATAACATATTAAACTGAACAAACATGTTGAATTAACGTGAGTTTTATCATACTTTCAAACACCCTTCACGTGCAATAAAGAGGAAAAAACTATCTAACCTCTATACATGCATGAAGTTTTGTTTTCATACATACATTTTTAAGGTAACTATTCAATTTATTTTATATGTCCATATCACTTGTGAAGTAAAGAAGTGCATGAAAAGAGTAAAATCAATGACATCAAAACAATTGGCAGTAACCAGACTCAAATCCGCACCCCTTAGTAGGAGGGATGACACATTAACCTTATGGCTGGCTAGCTTCTTTGTTATATATTTATAACAAAAATATTTATGTTAACTTTTTTGTTTCGGCTTGTTAAAAAAACACAAATGGCTATCGCATGACATCTCTTAATTTGGCACTTAGAAAAATTAAACCAATCAAAATCTTTTACTGACTTTTAAGGTAACTATTTGATTTTTTTCTCTTTGTTCGTATCATCTACGAAACCAAAATATAGCAACAGAAAAAAGATCGGTGGAGTAATAAACTAGCAGCGACTGAACCTAAATTTACGCTACTTAGAGAGGCAGCGTACTAAACAATGGGTTGGCTAGATTCTTATTAAAAATTTACAACAAAAATACTCATATTCTCTCTATAATTTTGATTTTAAAAAGTATCACGTAGTTGTGACATGATATTCTTTGATCGACACTCAGCAAACCATAACCAATCAAAATGATTTACCATAAAAGGTCGTAAATTAATATTATGATTAATTGCTTTAAGTAACTTGGTGGTAAAATAAGAAATCATTGATGCGAACTTATTTTTATAAAAATAACTAGAGATGATCCTGTGTGCGTTGCGCGAGTAATTGCATCATGAACTTGAATATAAAAACCAGAATACAAAAAAGTATAGTAGCGGCTATCAATCCGACTTTGAACTCGAAGGCATCAAGCAAATGGAATGAAAGAAATACTGTCAATATAACATAATAAACTTAACAAACGTGTCAATTTAGCGCAAGTTTCATAATTTAATGATAAAAAATTAAATAAATAGGTATTTAGAGTAACTTTTAATTACTAAAATAATACGACAAATAAAAAGTGGCCAAATATAAAAACAATAATGTTGGAGCTCTTTTGAAGATTAGCATTACTCTTTTTGTTTTTTTCATAGTGTAGGGACTTATTGTGTAAATATATGTTCCTTAGTTTTCATTGTGAGTATAAATAGGATATTATATGTATTTTGCAGGTAGTTCGAAACTGTTAGAACTTCTGTTATTCACTTTGTACATTGTATCCACTTTGCTTTTACTATCAATAAAATTGCTATGAATTTTTGAAGTATTTGCTTGTGTTTGATTACTTTATGCTTATAATTGATCATTGCATTACAATATCATCACAGATCGATCCATTTGAACCTATCAAATGGTATCAGAGCTTTCGGTTCAGTGGTTTGAGCTTAATATCGACATTCTGATCTCTGTGAATCACTTGAATCTGTGATTGATATCAATTTGATCAATTGATTATTGAATTCAGTTGTGTTTCATCATTAGAAACATGAATTGAATCACAATTTGGTGTTTAACTCATTCAGATCTAAATTTTCATCAGATTTGTGTGCGAAAGTTGTTCTTCTTCTTCGAACTCAAATTCAATAAGAAAAATAGACTTATTGTTGTTAATTGAGAGAAATGATGAATTAGGATTGATTATCGATCTATATACTACCTTATTGCAAGTTTTTAGATCAATTGATCAAGTTTTGAAGAAACTGATAAGATCAGGTTGTTATGAAGATGATGAATTAGGCGCTTGAAGTGTTAAAATCATCTGAAATTTGCTTAAGTGTTTAGGCGCATAACAACTGTTTAGGCGTTTTAGCACTGTTTAGGTGTTCAGAGTTAGGCGTTTTAATACTTTTTGGGAGTTTGAAGACTATTTGGATGTTTCTGAAACCTAAGAATTCTAGGCGTTTGAAGACCCTTGGGCGTTTCGGGTTAAAATTCAGAAATTTTAACCAAGTATCCAGGCGTTTGACAACTATTTAGGCTCTTTACAACTGTTCAGGCGCTTGATAACTGTTCAGACGTTTCACAACTGTGAAGGCGTATGACCACTGTTGAGACGCATCTTCAGTTGGACGTTTCAGAATTCTACTAAGGCATTCCCTTAGACGTTTCTTGTTCAAAGTTGGGCGTTTCACAAGTAGTAGGTGTATCAGAATTCAGACTTTTCATTCAACACTTAGAAATTTTTTTCTAAAAACTAAAATCCAAAAATATTTTCATTTATTTGTTTCATTTCAAACTTTAAAAACAACAAAAACAGGTTTTTTCGTAAATTCAAAACTCAAAATAGTTAAGTCTGAAGATTCTGAGAACAGAGTTCCTAAGCTGAAGAACAGAGCTGATTTCAAGAACTGGTCTCTCAGATTAAAACATCATCTAAACTCTATTGATACTGATCTTCGGAAGTCAATAAAGAAAAGACCACATATCCCTATTACATGAGATGGTCCTGATAGAGAATTTGTTTACATCAAAGATTCTCAAGAACCTTATCCTGAGGATGGTCTGCATGGTGATGGTTTAAAAAAAGTTAAGAATGACATTAAAGCTTACTCACTAATGTATAAGGGCTTACCTTTAGAGGTCTTGACCAGACCTGAAGGTTATCAAACTGGTTACACCATGTACAAAGCATTAAAGATTATTTGTGATGGTGGTAAAGAGATACAAGATCTTAAAAAGCAGAAACTCAAGAGGCAACTAGAGTTATTTGAGCATATATCTGGAGAAACAATCAACCAGATGATGAACCGATTTGTGCAACTTACTACAGAAATGTCAACTACAAGAATCAAGAATGATCTTAAAGACCTAAATGACAGACTTCTCAATGCTCTTCCATCCACATGGAAACAGACAGTGACTCTGTTAAAGCATACTTAAAAGTTCCCAATGGATCTTGATCTTCTGATTGCTAAAATTGAATCAGTTGAAATTGATGAGAACTATAGAAACAATGACAGAGCTACATCAACATCTTAGTATAAGTATATTGCTTCTCCTGCAAATACAATAGAGAATGCATTTCTGGCAAAGGATGAAAGTACTCCAGAAGATGAGGGTGACTTGTTTGTGGGAGCTGGGTTCTTTACAAGTGCTCCTGTCTATTCAACTCAACCTCAGTCTCCTCCTAAAACTCAAATTCCTAAACCTCAAACTGAGACTCCATCTTCAAACTCTGTTAAACCTAGCAAAGTTAAAGATGTCATTAATATCCTTTTACAGGATGAAGAGTCAAAATTTGCTTTTACTGCTTTCATGGAAAGTTTTTAAGCTTATCAAGGTAGTCATTTAACTCAAGTTGATCTTACTTTGTAGGATTTGTTTGAGATGGATCCTGATGATGTGGAAGAGATGGATTTAAACTTGCAGATGGTGATGATTGCTTATAGAACTCCAAAACACTCCTATGTGAACAAAAATTACAAGCCAAGTGCAAATAAAACTGTTGGCTTCGACAAATCAAAGTCAAGGTGTTTCAACTGCAATAGCTATGGTCATTTTTCAAGAGAATGTAAAGCTCCAAGAAATCAAGAAGGAAATGGTCAAGCTAGCTCTAGTAGTCAAAGATATCAGCAACAGTCTTAGAAAACATTCCAGAAGCCTTATCAAAGTCTTACTATGCCAGAACTAAAGATAAAATAAAAAGAACTGAAGAGCCAAAGAAAGCTCTTGTTGTTAGTATCAAAGATGGATATGACTGGAGTGCATATGCTAAACAGTTCACAGCTGATCTCACTTCTAGTTTAGCTCTTGTTGCTGAAATTCATAATGAAGATTGGTATGAAGATAATGATACCAAGGCAAATGGTGATTAAGACAATGATGAAGACTATGATTGGAGTGATAAATCTGATCCAAAAGAAGATTCAGAAGAAATTGCTCTCATGGCTCAGTCAGAACGACCTAAGGTTGAACACTCATCATATGATTCTGAGACTTCACCTTCTTATCCAGAAATTCCTATGGAAGTCAAAGAAAAAATATGCACAAAAGCAGCTTTTGATCAAGTTGAGCATTACAGAACATACTCATTCAAAATATGTGATAAACTCAAACAAGAAGAAGTAATGCACAACAAACTTAAAAATGATCATAAAATCTCTGATGAAAAGATCTTATCTCTTCAAACATCATGGAACAAAACTCTCAAAGAACTTGAACTTGTTAAAAAGCAACTTGAAGAGATGACCAAAAATCTTAAACAAGAGAAAATAGTTCATGCTACAACTCAGGTTGATCTTGCTAAAGTTAAAAGTTCAAAACCATTGTAGAATAGTTGGTAAGTGGAAGAAAAGATAAAGACAAACCAGGTTAGGTTTCACACATGAGCCCATGCTTGAATCTATCTCAAATACCTTACTAGAGAACTTTAACACACATGCTCATTCACCTGAAAACAAAGCTAAGCTAAAAGCATTTCAAGATAAGAAACAAAATGTGCAATCTAATGCAGAAAGTGAGGAAGAAAAGATAAATGTTAAGATATTTAAGGAACAAGACTCAGAAAAGATTAAAAATAGTCATCCAGTAAAAGTTAAATCTTATGAACCACGACCAAAGAATAAGAAGTTATTTGTTCCCAAAGGATCTCATGAGTTTGTTGTTAAAAAATGTGACCCTAAAAAATGCATTGAAGAAAGTGTTGAGATCAATGACAAACAAAACATAAAGAAGAAAGAGAAGACAAAAAAAGATGACGTAACATCTGATGATTCATGTTCTTACGGATTAAACAATCCTGATTTCATCAAATGTCAGAAAGAACATAAAGTTAAAGAAACTGAAAAATTATCTTCTCCAAATGCAATTAATCCCAAAGCAAGAAAAAATCATAAAGATCAAGAAATCAAAGAAGGAGAAGGAAAAATGCTAAAGCTAAAACCTCTCAAACTCAAAATGAACGAACAAATCAAATAAATCAATTTAAATCAGTGAAGTTTGTGTCTGCAGGTACATTTGACATGAACATAATTTCTTAAACAAAATCAAACCAAAAGACCAAATCTATCTTTGATATGAAAATAGGTTCATGTCCTAAGTCTTCCATTGTCACCAAAAGATTTGTATCTAAGGAATCAAGGAACAGTGTTAATGATCAAAATCAAAAACCTAAATTCAAAAGAACAAATTCACTAATAAAAAACAACAGATTAACCTTAAAACTCCTAAGTAAACCCAAAGATCAAATGTGGCTTCCACATCTAGGGTTAATCAACAGTTGTTTAAACTTCCACAAAGGTACTGTGACATATGTGATATGTATAACCATAACACAGATGAATGTTACTTTAACAAATATTGTCATATTTGTGATATGAACAATCATTCAACAGTTGATTGTTATTTCAACAAGTACTGTGCCTTGTTTGATAAAAGAAATCATAATACTAAGGATTGTTACTTCAGAAAGAACTCGCCAAGGAAAGGATATATTAACCCAAGATTTCAAAGAAATCAAAATAATGGTTTTCAAGGTTTAACAAATCAACCTTTCTTAGGCTTGAGATCTATCAGAATAATCAATTCTGATTATGATGATTCCTATGCTTTGAAAACAAAGCAGTATAATAAAGGAAACTTCATTCCACGACCTGTGAGAATGAACAATGGAACATTTAATAAGCAAAATTTCTCTAAGAACGTTTATGTTGATGGTTCAAACTTTCTTGATAATGATCTTGAAAATGGTTCAATGCTTTGAGGATTAAACAAAACAAAGATAATCAAAAATTTGTCAGAAAAGGAATTGATAATCTGAAATATCAAAAGCAACCTAATATGAATAAAGTTCATTTTAAACAGTTTACCATTGTTGATAAGTATGGCAAGCTCAAGACCATCTCAGCTTGGGTTGATAACTCACCTTAAATTTCTTTGAAATGAAGGTTGCCCAAGAAGACCTATTAACACGTGGTATGTTGATAGCGGGTGTAGCCGGCATATGACAGGCAATCATCCCTTACTTCAAGATTTTAAAATGGAAGATGGTACTCATGTTGCATTTGGAGGTGATACAGGTGGAAAGATTACTGGAGAAGGAACAATGTCAAATAGGGTTATCAGCTTTGATAAAGTCAACTATTGTGCTCAGTTGAACTTTAATCTTTTAAGCGTTTCCCAAATTTGTGTCAAATCATATTCTGCTTTATTTGATGACTCTTATTGTTATATTTTGAAGCCAGGTTTTCCGATTAGCAAGGAATGGATAATGGTTAAAACTGTTCGTGATCCGGATGTATACAAGTTAGATATGTCTCAAGTAGATCCTTCAACAGAAACAACTTGTCTAATTGCTCAAGCATCAAATGATAAAAGTCAGTTATGGCATAGACGTCTCGTGCATTCCAATTTCAAGAACATGAACAAGCTTGTTGCAGGAAACCATATAATAGGCATTCCAACAAAGAAGTTTGCTATATCAGATCTCAATTTCCAAGCCTCTCAAGATGTTGCACATGGATTTATTCGGTCCAGTAAATGTGCAGACCATTGGAAATAAATCTTATTGTTTAGTTATCATTGATGACTTTACAATATTTTCATGGGTTCTCTTTTTGCATGCTAAATCTGAAACGACAAAATTGTTAAAAGAGTTTGTCATTAAAGTAGAAAATCAATTAGAACAAAAAGTGAAAATTATTAGAAGTGATTATGGAACTGTATTTAAAAATGCTAATGTTGACATGTTTTGTGCAGAAAAAGGAATTGCTTGTCAGTTCAGTGCTCCTAGAACTCCATAACAAAATGGAGTTGCTGAAAGAAGAACATAACTTTGATTGAAGCTGCACGTTCTATAATTAGCAGATGCAAAGATTCCTATCACTTTCTGGGATGAAGCCATATCCACTACGTGTTTTGTACAAAATCATACATTTATAGTGACAGATAAACATAAAACTCCTTATGAGTTGATGTTTAGAAGGAAACCTAATATAGATTTTCTTAAATCTTTTGGTTGTCCAGTTTTGATTTTAAATTCAAATGATCAGCTTGGAAAATTTGAAGCAAAATCTGATGATGGATTTTTCGTTGGATATTCGTTAGTTTCCAAAGCCTTTAGAGTGTATAACTCTAGGATGAATGTTATCATTGAAACTTTCAATGTTAAATTCCTTGAAACATCATTTCTATCAGTTGCAAATGGTCCAACTTGGTTATTTGATTTAGATTCTCTATCAAATTCATTCAATTCTAACTTATTTGAATCTCCAGGGTGAGAAGCAGAAACAAGTAGGAGATCTCGGATCTTTCAGTGATGATTCAGATTTTGATGATATGGATGATTCAAGCCCAGATTATCCATTCTTTTTATTTGTAAAAGATCTTGAATTTCGATTTGAATCTCATGATCAATCTCAACAAGCCCAAGAACATCCCGTCTCTGAAAATTGAAATGTTTCGCAACCAATTCCTAATGATGGTCCTGAAATTATACAACCTGAGTCTGGGACTTCATCAGTTTCTGATGATGCAGTTGTGAATGATCATCTTGATTACTTTATCAACTCACCGACTCAAGTTCCTAATTTCACTCCACATTCTTCGAACCTCTTGCAACATCTTTCTGACTTGAACCAGACTAATCTTGATGTTGATGTTCAAGAAGATGAGATTCTAATGTCTCGTGTTCACAAGAACCATCCTACGTCACAGATTACCGGTCTATTGAATGAGAGAACGACGAGGAGTCATTCCGAACGAGCAAACCTCTACTTGTACTCGTGTTTTCTATCTCAAATTGTCCCTAAAAATATTACTGAAGCACTAGAGGACAATAGTTGGATTGAGGCTATACAAGAAGAGTTATTATAGTTCCGTAAACAGGACGTATGGAAGCTTGTGGATTTGCCTGAAGGAGAAAATGCCATCGGCACAAAATGGTTGTTTAGAAAGAAACGAGACGATAGAGGAATTGTTATTTGCAACAAAGCAAGACTCGTTGCACAAGGTTTCACCCAAGAGGAAGGAATTGATTATGATGAAGTATTTGCTCCAGTTGCAAGACTTGAAGCAATTCGTGTCTTCCTGGCTTATGCATCATATATGAAATTCAAGGTGTACAAGATGGACGTTAAAGGTGCTTTTATGTATGGTCCAATCAGTGATGATGTGTATGTCAAGCAATCAAAAGGTTTTGAATATTCTATATACCCTCATCGTGTGTACAAGCTTAGTAAAGCTTTGTATGGTCTGCATCAAGCTCCTAGAATTTGGTATGATAAATTGTCACAACATTTGATTCAATATGGATACACAAGAGGGAAAATTGATCTGACTTTATTCATAAAGAAGGATGCTGATGATCTCTTATATGTTCAAGTGTATGTTGATGGTATCGTATTTGGTTCTACAAGTCCAACATTGTGCAATGAATTTGAAGAAATCATGAAGTCTCGTTTTCAAATGAGTTCTAAGGGTGAAATTATTTTTTTCCTTGGTCTTCAAGTGAAGCAGTCTGCAGATAGGATTTCTATTAATAAGGAGAAATTCGTTGAAAAGCTCTTGAAAAAGTTCGATTGTCAATCCATCTAAACTCCAACAGACGTTAATACCAAGATTGAATCTGATCCGAAAGGAAAATCAATCAACCAAACTTTATACAGATCTATGATTGGATCTTTGATGTATCTTACTACATGTAGACCTGATATAATGTATGTTGTTTGTGTCTGTGCCAGGTATCAATAATGTTGTTTGTGTCTGTGCCAGGTATCAATCAGACCCGAAGGAATCTCACCTTATCGTTGTCAAAAGAATATTCAGATATCTCAAAGGAAAACCGGCTCTAGGGTTATGGTATCCTTATGAAGGAACTTCGAGTTACATGGATATACTGATAGTGATTATGGGGGATGTTGCCAAGATCGTAAATCTACGACGGGTGGTTGTCAGTTTTTAGGTCCCAGATTAGTCTCATGGCAATGTAAGAAACAAATAAATGTCTCCGTTTCAATAGCAAAAGCCGAGTACATAGCTGCATTAGCAGGATGCTCTCAAATCCTTTGGTTACACAACCAGCTGTTGTATTACGGGTTCAATTTTCTTAAAACTCCTATTTACATTGATAACACCGCTACTACGTTTATAACAACTAATCTTGTCCAACATTAAAAAACAAAGCATATCGAGATTCGATATCATTTTCTCAGAGATAACTCTGAAAAAGGTTTAATCATTTTGATTCAAATCTCAACTGAAAAACAATTGGCTGACCTATTTACAAAACCCTTTTTACCAGGTTTGTTTGAGTATTTGGTTGAGTCAACTGGACTTATTAACCATGTTTGACAACTGGTTTTGAATCATAAAAATGAAAAGAACCCTCCCTTATCCGAAAAAGAAAAATAAAAGAGAAACTATCAAAGTTAACTGCCTGATTGTATATATTGTGTGTGTGCTAAAGAGAAAAAGCAAATACAAAACTAGAAAATTATATAATCAAATGAGAAAAATATAAAATGAAAATGAAAAAATATAGTTTAGTTATTCATTATTTATTTTAGGATTGAATCTGCCATTGCAATATGTGAGAAATGATAGTATATCGGTTTTAATTAGTTGCATACTTCACTTGTTAATAAAGTCTGACATGATCAGATATGATGTGCAGGTAAACTCATGCAATTATACTGAAAAAAATAAATTCTTGTGATTAAACTAAATCAATTATGCATTTGTGTGTTTCCATCTTAGTACCAATGAGTAGTGATGGCTTATCTGATTGATTGCTTGTAAAGTCACAACCGCACACCTGGTGGTGATATGAAAAACCATGAGATCTGTTTAAAGCATCTGTTCACTTCTCTCTTATGAGTCATCATAGACCTGAAGTGACGAGGTATCCTCTGTTGTAAGTCATTACAGACCTCGATATTCTCACCTGATGCAAAAGATGCTAATGTACACAATCCTTTCAAAAGTCTAAAATGGATGCCCTATGATTCTTTATGGATCATCTCTATCTATTTCTTTATGAAACGGATTCAGAGATTACCTAATGGTTCGTCCATGGTGGTTTTCTAGGAGATTATCAAATGGTTTAGCCATGATGATTCTCTCATTGACCTAAACATGAGATCTGGTTATACATATATGTCAGGTTTCTAAGTTGAGTAATAGTTCTTGCTTGCATACCTTGATGAGGGCCGGGCTCTCTACGTCTAAGTGTGGGTTACATAATGTCATATCTAATCGAACCTTAATCAATCCAAAAATTGAAAAAGTAAGTGTGATGATACTTTTGCAAAGCACTTATTTTCTGTCTTTAGATCTCGTGTCTCCTTTGCTGCGGGAACGCTGACCTGGAACACACCTGATCCGGATTTAATCACTATCTATGACTATCCATAATCTTTTTTAGTTTTAATGTGCTGATTTTTAACTGATATAATCTTACTGCAGGCATGTGATTCCATATGTATATAGTAGATTTTTATTCTGCTTTATTTTGATTTTTGCATGATAATCTGTGTGCAGGCATGTTGATAATGATTGGTTTTCTCTATTTTGCAACATAAAATAAACTTCTAGTTTGTGAACTTAAAAGTTTAGGGGGAGTAAAGATTGAAAAAAAATAATCAAAATAAAATATTTGGATGGAAAGGATGAAGCTAAAATTTTACAAGCATGTGTGTGTTTGATTTGATGACATAATGAGCCTGAAAATGAAAAGGTTCTTGTAATAAAAAAATGATATCATTTGTATTTTTGAAAAATTTTAAAATACAGACTAAAATGATAGGAAATTATTTGAAAAATAAGAATTAAAAAAAATTGTGTCAAATATTGATTTTCAATGTTAAAAAGTCAAAATGTTCTTGATTGGTGATTAAAGTCAAAATTTGACAAAGTATTGAAATTTTTACGAGGAACAGTGCTAATGTGCATAATTAGGGTTTGGATGAATTTTGTGAGAAAATACCAAGTGTTAGACGTATGGAAAGGTTCTCATACGCCTGAACAGTGTTCAAAAGTCAATTTCAGGAGTATGATAGATTTTAAGAAATTTGTTCAAGTGTTGGGCGTTTAGTTCAACCTCATGCGCCTAAACAGTTGTCATGTTGCTGAAAAACTGGTAAGTGTTGGGCGTTTCAAGTCAAGCTTGCACCTGAATAGTACCAGACTTCCAATGTTGAAAATATTCCAAATGTAGACACTTTGAAAGGATCATACGCCTAAACAGTTCTCATGTGCACTAACGGTTCATGAAATGTCCAAGTGTTAGGCGTTTCAGACTGAGTCATGCGCCTGAACAGTGCCCATGCTCCTGAATAGTGCCCCCAAGCGCCTGAACAGTGCTCATGAGCCTAAGACTTTTTAATGAAATCTGACTAAGTGAGCTCATGCGCCTAAGTCTCATGCGTCTCAAGAGTGGTCATACGCCTTCACAGTGGTCATGCGTCTAAGAATTTTTACACTTATATATATTCAATACTTGATAGAATTTTTCATTTTCACTCGTTCATTCACTCTCAAACTCTCTGTTTACTCTCATTCGCATCCGATACTTTCCATTACCTAGTTCTGATTGATTCTTTGGAATCATTGTGATAAATAGGTAAAATCATTGATTATAAACATCATGTTGTATAACATCAAATTTCAGAACAATAATCGAACAAATGATTGGGCGTTCGACTGCTATTTAGGCGTTCGAACCCTAAGGGTTTAGAAAATCAAAATCAGGGAAATAAATGTTTAATAAAATCATAAATTGAACATTAATGTGTTGTTAATACATGTTTTCGACCAGATTAGAATAATCAAAACCTGATTTCATCATAAATTGTTCTTGATGATTTTGATGTTCATCAGTGTACTATAATAAATAAGAAATGAATAGTCACTTTAAAGTTTTGATCAAAGTTAAATTGTAAATCATCATAATTCTCACATTAAACTGTTTTTGGAAAGATTGTTAATGACTTAGTTTTTCTAATTTTTTTAACTTGATTTTGAATATATTATGTTTATAGCAGATTGTATTCAACATTTAGAAAATTTAAATAAAAAAATAAACCCTTAAGATTAAGTTTGCAAAATTTAAAATTTACTAAGTAAATCTGAAAAATTAACAAATGTGCATATTTTGTTGTGTTTTACTTGATATTAATCTCAAAGTGTGAATTGAGTTTGTAACCAGTACATTATAAGTGCTTAGTGTATAAAACACTTAGAAAATTTTCTAAGTGTTATTGGTTCAAAATTGATAATACATAATGAGATTTACATCAATGTAAGTCATTCATACTTATACTTTGTTTTGTGTCAACAGATGGCTGAGTTAAAGTTTGAGCCAAAGCATAATGTTATAGCTTTCCTCAATGAAGATGCAAGAGATGTTGTTGGATATGAAGAAATGATTAGATTCCTGTTGAGAACCAGATATGTATGTGCTATGTGTGCATCTCCTATTATATATGCATGGCTGATCAAGAAGTTCTGGGGAACAACTGACAATGAAAGAGATGATGAAGGAAGAAAAGTTGTAAGGGGATTCATCACTGAGCAAAGGATGATAGAAGTTTCAGAGCACTGAATCAGAGATGCTCTTAGATGGGGTGAAAATGATGCATAAGATTTATCTGAGCTCACTTTAATGAATGTAGAAAGACATTCATGTTGATGGCTCATCCTGATCACTTTCACAAACAACAATTTTTAGAGCCAGAGTGTTTAACTGTTAGGACCTGGTATTTGAACGAAATACCTAGTGATTAGCGTGTTAAACCAACTCAAATAGTGCGGAATCCTATTTGATTGGCGATCCAATCAGTGAGAACACACGATGAATCAATCAAGAATTGAAATCAACGTCATAAATCGATTAGCAATCGATCTGATGTGTTCTGTGAACTTGGAGAAAGATTTGGGAGGCTTCTGGACGGCTAGGGTACGTCTGGAATCGTAATGGGATGAATGCTTACGTTTTTCCACGAATTGGGTCTATTTATAGGTTAGTATTGTTCAATCGTGCGACTGGGCCATAAGTATGGTTCAGTCGTGCGATTGAACCATGCGGTTGATTCATCCGCACGACTGAGTGTTCACTCGTGCGATTGAGTC
Organism: Flaveria ramosissima; assembly: GCA_025215565.1. Taxonomy (NCBI): domain Eukaryota; kingdom Viridiplantae; phylum Streptophyta; class Magnoliopsida; order Asterales; family Asteraceae; genus Flaveria; species Flaveria ramosissima. Next base: position 20,382,507 of record CM046036.1, on the reverse strand, counting down.
AATCTTATGTGTCAATCATACGACTGATCCAGTCTCCTGGTTCAGTCGTGCGATTGAGTCAATCGTATGAAGTTATTCATGCGTGTGGTCCATTCGCATGGGCCATTTGCATGAGGACTTCATTAAGTTAAGTTTGAATGTTTTAATTAATATAACATAATGTGCAATCATTCAAACAATCATAAACCCAATCAATTCAATCACGACTCATTAATGAAATATTAAACATCACAAGCAACAAACAATTCATATCATTTCATTAATCGATACTATTACATCATAATCAGACAGACAAGATTTATTACATTACACCTCATGATCTAGGGACATACATGCATCAACAAACTCCCCCTTGGACCTAGATCTATCTAATCTCTTGTCTTCTGCATCACCTCCTTATACTTCTTGTACTTCTCCTCTTTAGTGACTCCTGCGTGTATCTCAAACGCAAAGCAAAGTCGTATAACGTTTTGGAACTGGAGGGCTTGTACAATGTCTTGTGTGTCATAGAACAGTGGCCACTTGTATAATGTGTAGACATCATTAGCAGACAAGTTGGTTAGCCACATTGGGTCGAATACCCTGATAGTATCCATTTTGCCCTCTTTATTCAGAACTATGACAGCTTCAGCAGTTCTCCAATCATAGTACCACCATTTGAAGTGTGGAGTGAAGTCCTGTGGCATTTCCCTGAGAGGGATTCTCGACATAGTGCGCGGAGGACTCCACTTCAACACAATCTTGGGTTTGCCAGTAATGGCATCAACCTCAGACCTTCTTATGTACCTCGTAGGCTGTTGTGGTCTGAAGTTAACCCATCTGGTGTGGTACTCCTTCTTCAGGGCAGCCTCGAACCAGGCTGACATCTTTCTTGGGTCAGCATACAGCAGCTTTAGCTTAGCCAGCTGGTTGAGCTCAAAACCAGGTAGAGTCTTCAGATCATGTGGGAACCTGAAGTACTCTATTCCCTGCTCCCTCTTAACTGCATACGCGTTAAGGTCATCAAAATAAGCCCATGCAATAATCCTGCCTGACACCTTATGGTATTTCTTGACTCTGTAGAGCTTGGTGTAGGCATCTTTCTTTGGTGCAGCACGCTGGGCTCTTACTTCTTCAAAACAGGCAGCCCACTCAGCCTTGCAAATGTCTACATCATCATTGGAGGCTTGGGTTGTTCCTTTAGTCTTTTCGGTTTCCTGCTCCATCTTGTCTAGTACCTCAAACGTATCACTGACTAGGGATTCACCCAGATTGGGGACCACATTACCCTCGGTGTCAGCATACTGAGGGTACTCTTCTGCAGTAATATCTTCAACCTCAACTTCATCAACGTCATTTAGTTCTTCATCACTGGTTGAATCAACTGTTGGAGCATCCTTGACAATTTCATCAGGATTGAGTCTGAACATCTCTGCCAGTTGCTCATCAGGTAGGTCATGAATTATTTCCCCTTCTTCAGGGGTATAACTCATAGACCTTCTTACAATCCCTTGCAGATCAAGAATCATGGTTAATTGAGTCTTGACCATTTGAAGGGGAGCAAAGTCAAACTCATCCCTTTGAAAGTTTGGATCTGTTTGATTTAAACATTTAACACATAAACCATTAGTAAGTAATCAAACAGAAGTATATTAACTTAATATATAAACATTTAACACACTTGCTTTTCATTACATGATTCAAATACAAAATAAATAAATACATAAGACATCTAATCTGTACTTTTGTCTTGAATCATGTGCGTGTCGCTCGGAGGAGCAGAAGTGGTGGATGACTGGTCCTGTCGATGCTTAGATCTTCGTTCTTGACCAGAAGCAGAGGCCGATGCAGCCGCATCCCCTCCTTCTGCTTCGTCATCATCATCTCTACCTTCTGTCCTTTCTTCCTCAGTCTCTTCCTCATCATCATCATCTTCCTCATCATCATCATCTTCATCATCACCATCTCCATCATCCCCGTCACCCTCCTTTAGCTTCAAGGGCTCATCCTTCGAACCCTTTAACCTCAGCATAATCGTCTTGTTGGTCGTCTCCAACTCCTCTATACGTTTGACGGACTGGGCCTGCTGGTCCTGGAGTTGGGACACCTCGACTCTCTGTGCATCGATTAGCTGGTTCTGCTGGTCTATCACCCGAGCCTGCTCTGCCATCTGCTGAGACTGGGCAGCAGTCAGGTCGGTCAGCTGGCGGATCTGCGCCGCCTTCTCCTCATCTGCAGCGAGCAGGCGCATCACCATACGGTTAAGCGCCGACAGCTGCTCCTCTACCCCGATGTGAGGTAGAGTAGATCTATAAACATGTGGTGGCTGGGCTGAGGGTCCAGCATGATGTGAAGTGGTGGTGGTAGTGGCAGTGGTGAATATGGGTCGGTAGGCTGGTGCTGGTGATGTAGGTGTGAATGGTATGGTGGTGGATGGGAAGTACACAGTGGTGGTAGGTAAGGTGGTGGCTGTGGTAGTGGAAGTAGTGGATGTGGTGGCTGTGGTAATGGGTGGTATGTCAGTGGAGGTGGTAGTGGTGGCTGTGGTGGTGGAAGTAGTGGCAGCAGTGGTAACGAAGGTCAGGCGACGCTTCTTCTTCTTCAATCCATGGGGTTGAGCCATCCGCTTCCTCCTAGTCCCGGTGGAAGTGGATGCTCCCCCTGCAGCTCTGCCCACTGAACCCGGAAGATAGTTCGGGTCAGTCTCTCTCTCTGAGGAGTCCCGAGGGTGTTCACCAACCACCCTAAGCCCGTGGTCTGTGGGAACAACTTTGCTTCCCACAGTCCTAGTGAGGGGCTCCTCATCTGACTCCTACTCCTCTTGATCCCCAGCTACAAACTCCTGATGGAAACCGGCCATCTCAGCAACCTCTCCGGCAGTGGCTGACCCCGAGGGAATAACGTCTGAATCAGTGCCTCTAGATGGAGCAGGCATATCATCCCCGGCGTCGCCGCTATCATCATCATCTGAGTCAGTATCTGGTATAGCAATATGCTCAACATCTGAATCACTGTCATCGTGGCGCCACTTTCTCTTGGCTGGCGCCACATAGTCAGCACGGGCCAGATGCCCAAACAACCTCCTGACAGGGGGTTTCACCTGCTTCCCCCTGTATACCTTCATCCGGCCTAGCGTAGTGTCATCCATGACCTCTAGCACCACAGCATCCTCCTTCTCCTTCGGCAGGGAGGGAAGCTTCTGATCAATAATCATCTGTATGAACCTCGGATACATACAGAAGCCTTCCTTCCCTTTCCCCTCAATGTTCTCCACCAGGTAGGTGAAGATCATTTTGGAGAAGCTGAACGGGTGGTTCAGCACCAACGCAGCATAAGCGTTCTGGATCTGATCTGACAACTCATCAAATCCTCCCTTCCTCGACGCTATGCACTTCAGCAGAACATGCGCAAGATACTTGAACTGGGGACAGAGGTTACTCTTGTTGAGTACCCCAGCATTGATGTCCCCAGAGTACTTGGCTCTCATAAAACATCCTCTGACAGTGAGGGGGTGTAGACGAGTAGGACAATCAGTATCATTCCCTAACTGTAGAACAATCCTCAAATCCTCCTCTGATACGGTGATAGCCTCACCAAAGATCGTACTCCTGATGTAATGAGGCTCAGAGGATCTATCAACAGTCGTGCCTTCCCAGAAGGCCTACTGCACTGATCTATACGGCGTGCATGGTGTAGAGATAGCATGAGCGATCCTGGATCTCAACAGAAACGTAATGATGCCTGAGAAGTCAGCTGCGTTCCTGGATGTCAAATCCAGATGAGCACATATGTTGTGCTTGGTGCTCATGTTCCATCGACTCGCCATCTGTAACACATAACAATATAAACATTAGTTCCACTGGCTACAAGTATAATGAAACACTTAGACTTTGAGTAGAATGTCTCTGTCATGCGATTGAGGTTGTGCGACTGAAGACAGTCGTGCGACTGAACAGTGCGATTGAGGTTCAGACGTGCGAATGATCTCATGCGTACGACTGAGTGTGCGACTGGACTCATGCGCATGTACTCTTATGCGGTTACACCAGTCGTGCGACTGAGTCTCATTCGCATGGTTCAGTCGTGCGGTTAAGTAAATCTCCCCCTTCAGTCGTGCGACTGAAGTTCATCCGGACGACCAGTCGCCTGTCTCAGTTGTTCAGTCGCCAATCGTTCGAAACTTCAACAATTAATTCTTTTAACCCAATTAACCGGTTCATTAGACTCGCATTCTCGTTACTAATAACCTATTTAACTTAATTTTAACATTTTGCTTGGTTTTAATAGGTTATTAGGGCTTTCTTGTCTCGGTTCAAGTTTCACAGTCGAATAATCCCAATTAGGGTTCCAATCTTTCTGTTTTTGATGAAATAAGACTTCAAAATACCTGTATGATGAATGGCGAACGTCAGTGAATCACAATCAACGGTAAAACTAGGGCAAATAAAATTTTGGCAGCGTAACGGTAGGGAGTGCGATTTAGGGGCGATTTGAGGGTGATGAGTCTCTGCGACCGACTCCTCCTCTATTTATACCAACCCTAGATCCAATCGTGCGACTGAGTTCATACGCACCTTTCAGTCGTGCGAGTGGGACTCAGTCGTGCGATTGGGTCAGTCGCCCTTCTCCAGTCGTCCGACTGAAGTTCAGTCGTGCGACTGACTCACTCGTTCGCACTTAAGCCTCCGACTGGACTAATCGTATGGGCCATTCGGTTTGATGGTCCATACTCATAGTTCATTCGTGCGAATGGACTCCATTCGTATGGTTAGTCCATACGTATGGTCCATTCGTGCGAATGGGTCATACTTAGTTAATTTTCTGCCATTTTGACCAATTTACACTTAAAACCCCTTTTAACTTTATGAAATTAACATTATGAACCTTTGATCATCTTAGACATGATCATCTTATCTGGAAAACATTTTGATCACCTCAGACGTGGCCATTTTATCTTGAAAACATTTTGATCACCTCAGACGTGATCCTTTTAAAACACTTTGTCACCTCAGACGTGACTATTTTAACCTTTCAAAGCACATATGGTCATCTCAGACATGACCCTTTTAGTGAGTTGATTCCTTCTGATTTTCCTGATGTAGCCCGACACATGACTAAAATTAAAATTAAAACAACTAACTAATTTAAGAACTTAAACAAATTACATAAACAGACATATTTTTGGCTTTTTGTGAGAGATAAATCCAGAGATTGATATCTACGGGATTTGGTTCGGGAGTAGGTAGCTTCAACTTAGATTGATCATATCTGGACCAATTCCATTTTGGAATCATACAGGTAAGTCAAATCATTTGGGACTAGTTATTAAAACTTTTGATGCTAAAATTCTCGGTGTTCATCCAGAGTCGTTAGCAACTTAAGGAAATCATACTGAAACTCTTAGATTTTCACATTGATTTGAACCTTTGAGAATGTAGCCACAATGATTGTCAGTATGTTTGTCCACTTAAATCCATACACAGACTTTTGACATAGACTGGTGACTTATTTAGGTTTAATTATTTCAACTAACATTTGTGGATCCCACACTTATATGGTAATCAACATTCCTCAGGAGCTTTTGAGCGGTCTACGGGTATTATTACAAGAAGAGACTATTCTTAGAGCTTTCAAAGAGAAGCCTGTCCTCAGGTCAGTGCCATCGCACAGCAGAGAGGCGGCAAACAACATGAATTCTAGAATATCTAGGTTATGCTTATCCTCAGGTCAGTGCCATCGCACAGCAGAGAGGCACACAACCTATCTCCTTGTTAGAGCAGCTTATTTTATTTTGCACAAAATGCACCAACAACATAAATCATTAGCTTTATTGCATTTGTCTTTCATTTTTTTCTTCTTGCTTTGCTCTAATTATGGTCATCCGCACACATTTGTGGCGTTTAATTGCTCATTACCCCTTATTGGAATATTGTTGATTGTGTTAACCAGTGATAAGATGGAAGCCCACAGTCAGTTGAACAACTTAGTTTGATCTTGAGATCACCAATCAGGTCTAATTGTCTATTGTGTTGAATCTACCAACATATCATTTGTGGTCTAGCAGCCTCTAAGTCTACTTTCTTTGTGTCACCTTAGGAGTTGCCAGTTTTCTATCATCTTTCCTTTTTATATTGCTCAGACTACACAGACTTATACTTTGAACTTTTTCATCTTTTCAAAACTTAAATTTTTAAAGTCCCTCTTGATATGTTCCTGTGTACTATCATTTTCCAAAGGTATTGAATCGGTATCACACACACAATCTACCTTATTTCAGCTAGTTACTCCTTCTCCCTCAATTTTTTTTTTTAATGTTAACTTGCTGACATATTCTCCCCCTAAAATACTAAAATCATTTCTGGTTTAATTATTTTAGGATTTTAATAAACAGCAAAATAACATGAGTTTAAATACACAGACGAAAATAAAACAAATAAGATAAAATAAAATAAACTTTAACTCAACTACATCGGACTACACATTATCATCATCAGGAATTACCTCACTTTTCTTTTTAACACCGTTGACCTCTAACAAATATTGAAAACGTGGTTTATCAAAGGCTTTAGTATAGAGGTCAGCGCGTTGAAAATCAGTATTAATTTTAACCACATCAATTAAGTTCTTTTCAAAGCAATCTCTTATGAAATGGTATTTAATACCGATGTGTTTGGTCTTAGGATGTTGAACCGGATTTTTAGTTACTGCAATTGCAGCAGAGTTATCAACAAAAATAGGAGTAGATGAGAATTTTAAACCGTAATCCCGCATTTGCTGTTGAATCCAGATGATTTGTGAACAGCAACTTGCAGCAGCAACATATTCGGCTTCACAGGTTGACAATGCAACCGATGTCTGCTTCTTACACTGCCAGGTAACTAATCTTCTCCCAAAGAATTGACATCCCGCTGATGTAGACTTGTAGTTCATCTTGCAGCCCCCGTAATCCGAGTCACTATACGCGGTAAGCTCAAAGTCATCATCATGAGGATACCACAATCCAAGTGTGGGTGTACCCTTCAGATAACGAAAAATCCTCTTGACCCCGATCAGATGGTTGACCTTTGGTTTAGCCTGATATCTAGAACATAGACATGTAGCATACATAATATCAGGTCTTGAGGCAGTGAGATACATGAGGGATCCAATCATTCCTCGGTACATAGTGGCATCTACTAGATCTCCATTCTCATCAGGTGCTATATCATGATTCGTAGCAAGTGGAGTCCCAGCAGCAGAAGCATTCTCCATGTCAAAGCGACTGAGAATGTCTCCTACATACTTGGTCTGATGTAGAAAGATTCCATTAGGTGTTTGATCCACCTGTAACCCGAGAAAGAACTTCATCTCCCCCATAGCACTCATCTCAAACTCTTTCTTCATCACTGCTTCAAACTCTTTACATAACTCTTCGTTCTTTGACCCGAAGATTATGTCATCAACATATATCTGTACAAGCAGTAGGTCGCCATCCTTTTCTTTAATAAACAGTGTACAGTCAATGACTCCCCTGCGAAAGCCGTGTTTCACAAGATGAGTCGAGAGTTTCTCATACCAGCTCGAGGAGCTTGATGAAGCCCATATAAAGCTTTGTCGAGCTTGTAAACTCTATCCCGATGATAAGGATCTCAAATCCCTCGGGTTGACTTACATAGACTGTTTCCCTGATTTCCCCATGAAGGAATGCACTCTTCACATCTAATTGGTAGACTTTAATCTTCATGTACGATGCATAGGCAAGGAAGATACGAATAGCTTCCATCCTTGCCACGGGTGCAAACACCTCATTATAGTCAATCCCCTCGACTTGGCGAAAACCTTGAACCACCAGTCGAGCTTTGTTCCTGATAATGACTCCTTGGTCATCCTTCTTGCATTTTAGTACCCATTTGGTGCCAATGACTTTAGCACCTTTAGGTCTATCAACCAGAGTCCATACACCTAACTTCTTAAACTGCAGAAGTTCTTCTTGCATGGCACTCACCCACGCCTCATCATTTAGTGCCTCACTGACATATTTTGGCTCAACCTGCGAGACAAAACATCGATAAGCACCATCATGAATGTAACCTTTCTCCATAACCGAGGCGTAATCAGCTGAGTATAGCTGATTTCGGGTTTGTACTCCTGATCTGACATCCCCAATAACATTGTCAAGGGGATGATAGACGTTTAGTCGTGATCCTGGAGTAGTAGGAACAGCCACCTCAGAACCGAGATTATGAACATTTTGTTCTGCATCTGAGGTAGTTGGAGTTTGAGGTTCCGAAGTCGAAGGAGCATCACTCGTAGATGCTTGTGGACTTTCAGGAACTGGAACCTGTTCCTCCTGACTGTTCTGGTCATCTGCTTCAGTTTCATCTTCAGAGGAGGAGTCACTGTCATCGACTACTCCCCCTGACTGAGTAGATGATTCTCCCTGTGTGCTAGATGGTGTATTCAGAATATCATACATCATCCTAGTAGCTAACTCATCATCCGAGGGAGAGAGAGGAATGTTGAAGGACTTGAAGAATCCATCATAATCGAAGAAGTATGCAGGTCCTTTGCCTGTAGGTGGTGTGGTATATCTCTGAACGTCGACATTACACCACACTTCTACAAGACCCGTTGAGTTATTGTAAACTCGCTTGTTCGGTATGTTGTATCCTAGAAAAATTCCTTCATCTGCCTTCTCGCTGAATTTTCCTTCTTGTGTCTTCTTCAGAAGTGTACACGGCGCGCCAAAAGGTTCAAGATACTCCAAATTTGGTTTGCGTCTTTGTAGTAGCTCATAACATGTCTTTCCGTGGCGCTTGACTATTAGGACTCGATTCAGTGTATAACATGCATTTGCCACTGCCTCATTCCAGAATTGAATAGGCAGTTTCGAGTCAGCCAGCATAGTCCGTGCAGTCTCTATCAAGCTTCGTTCTTTCTCTCAGCAACACCATTCATCTGAGGCGTGTAGGCAGAAGTGAATTGATGAACAATTCCCTTTTCCTTGCAGTATGCCTCCATCCATTGATTCTTGAATTCTGTCCCGTTGTCTGAGCGTACTTGTCTAACTTTTAGCTTGTAGAGAGATTCCAGTGTGGTTACTAATTCCTTGAATGACTCAAATGTTTCTGATTTGGATTTCAGAAACATTACCCAAGTGAACCTTGAGTAGTCATCAGTGACCACAAAACAGTACAAATCGCCTGCAATGCTCCTTGTACTGACTGGACCAAACAGATCCATGTGAAGAAGTTCAAGAGGAAGTTCTATTGAATGAACTTTCTTTTCCTTATGAGACTTCTTTGTCTGTTTGCCTTTCTTGCAAGCTACACAAAAGTCAGGAAGTTGGAAGTTCTTGACATTTACTCCTCTCACTAAATCCTTCTGAATCAAATGATTCATCTTCCTTTGACTAATGTGTCCCATTCTCCTATGCCAGGAGATTGAGTCCTTCTCAGTAGCTTTAGATAGAAAGCACTGAACCTCATGATCCGTTGTAGCAGCTGTTGACAGATCCAAGACATAAAGGTCTTTATATCTTGAAGCAGTCATCAGAACTTGGTCCTCTGGGATCATGTAGTCTTTCTTCAGCACGTAACACTTCTTGTTGTCGAAGATGACTTTAAATCCTTTATCGCAGATTTGGGAAACAGAAAGTAAGTTATTCTGAAGTTGTTGAACGTAGTTCACCTTATCAAACTTAACTTTCTGATTTCCCACTTCTCCCTGTGCTGTGATGTATCCTCCCTTGTTTCCTGCAAAGGAAACATGCCCTCCTTTTATTTGTTTGACGTTTGATAAAAGGGCTCTATTTCCTGTCATGTGCCTGGATGCTCCGCTGTCTATAATCCACGTGTTAGTCTCAGCGCTATATCGAACACCCTGCACATACAAAGTAAATGTATTAGTTTAGGTTAGGAACCCAAGCCTTTACTGTCTTGGGTTTCCCAGAGGCATCACACATCATAAACTCTACCCATTGACCCTTAGAGGGTGAGGGTAGCTCAGATTCCTTCTTGTCATCAGTATCAGACACGCAGGATGACTTCTCTTTCCATAAGCCAGATTTGTGCAATGCCTGTTTATGATAAACAGTCGTCTGGCTTACAGGTTGGACTTTAGGTTCACTAGATCTTCTAGGTGGAGTTAGAGAACTCCTCTTAGAAGACCTAGGTCTAGAGTCCTGAAGATCAATCTTCTTCCTAGGTGTCTGATAGAAAGGACAATAGGAAGCAATGTGTCCACATTCTCCACAGTTGTAGCATGATCTGCTATCAACTTTATAAGTAGACTTTCTTTGTGGAGAAGTGCGTGACACTCTAGTAACATCAATCACTTTAGGTTTTGACTCTTGTATGTTTGATGTTTTCTCTGGTTTAACAAAATTAACTGTTTTAACCTGTTTAACATGTTTCACTTTTTGGTTAACTGGTTTTTGACTTGAAGCATGTGAAAAAGTTAACGTTTGAAGTCCTTTTAGGTTCTGATTTGACTCTGTTTGACCCTGACTTTAAGTTAACTTTTTCAAATTCATTTTCCAGATTAACACAAGGCAATTTACCCTTTGCCTTTGAAGTGGCCTCCTTTTGTTTCTGTCCAGATTCAGTAGATGAACATGATGTGTCTGGATCAGTAACAAGAGGAGTAGTCACCACATGATCCTTGATGGGGTTGTTGTTTACTGGTCTAGACTTAGTGTTCATCAAGGTCTCAGGTGGAGGTGGAACCACTTTGTAGCCTAATCCCTCCCCGTTATTCCTTTCTCTCACTAAGTGTTGAACTATGTGTGAAGAACTAGTCCAACTGTGCAGTTTCTGTTTTAATGAGTTAACTTCTACTTCTAGAACTGCCTTTTGCTTCTTAGTGTCCTCTAGGGAGTTTAGATAGTACCTAATGTCATTTGCTTGGTTAAAGGCAACTACTTCGGTTTCCCTAAGCTGTTTAGTCAATAGGTCTATCTTTTCTTTATAACTATGCTCATTTTGTTTTAGAACTCTATTAGCCTCAGTGCACAGTTGTAAATCTTTTACTAAGTTATCATTGTGATCTAATAACCTAGCAAATTTTTCATCAATGCTATTCCTAAACATATCACAATAGAACAAGCATGATTATCAAACATTTGGTCAGTTGTACTTACCTGTGTTGGTTCAGAAGAGTTAGCCATCAACGCAGCATCAGACGTCTCTGGTTCTGGTGATTCTGACTTTTCTGTCTCTGACGTGAAGTCTCCTCCTTTGGCTTGTAACTGACCTCAGCTGCAGTTGTTTCTTCACTATGTGACATTGCTATCTCAACTGCTAGATCACCTTCACTCGCAGAATCATCATCAATATCTTCAACACTGGCAATGTTAGATTCTCCTGGTGAGACAAACCTAAAACTCCAATCCTGTCCTTCATCATCATGAGCAGTCAAGGCTTTTGGGTCCTTGTTTGATGAAGTAGAACTGGAAGCTTGCTTGTCTTGGCGAGTAAAGGACGAGAACGGGTTCCCATTACCCGTCTTCTTTGGCTTGACACATTCTCTCTTGAAGTGCCCCTTCTCTCCACAGTTGAAGCAGGTCACTTTGCTCTTGTCAAAGCCAAATGTGGTATCCTTAGTAGCTATCAAGTTCTGTCCTGTCTTCTTAACAAACTTCTTCGCCCTTCGGACAGCGCTAGCTAAGGCCCACATTATATCCATCCTCTCAAGCTCCATTTCATCCACCTGCTCGTAGTCCTCATCTGCCAGATGGCAGTTTCCAATCTTCCCAGCAACAAGTCCATCATATGAATGAACCACTGCTGCTAAAAGATCCATATGCTCTCGTGCTACTTCTACGGTCACATTACCGAGGTTCTCGGTCTTCAATTTGGTAGCACTTGCTTCTGATCCAATATAGTGGGTACATGATGACCCTGACGTGTCTGATCCAGAAGGAGAAGCATGTGAAGGACCTGACGAGCTAGACACAAATGCTGTCTGGAGAGGTGCTCCAGAGGTCTTAGCTTGAGGCGTGGCGTTGTATAAAGCTGGATTTTGTGTGTACGCAGACTTCTGAGCTCTATACTTCATCCTTAGAGCTTCTTCTCGCAACTTGAGAATGAAGTCATTTATATCCAGCTTTATAAGCATTTCATTCTGTCTAAGGTTAGACACGAATGAAGCCCACTTATCAGGCAATCCGTCTGCGAAGTTGCTCACTTTCTCTTCCATAGTCGTTTCAACTCCATGTGTATGCAATTCGCTCATCAAGTGGTAGAATCTGTCTATGACTTCGTCTAAACTCTCATTACCAATCGATGAGAAGTTATCGAATTCCTTCTTTAACTCCTTTGCCTTGATTGCCTTCAATGACGCATTCCCATCATATCTCTTCTCTAGCTCATCCCACAGTTTCTTGGACTGCTTGTTCTCTGAATACTGGTGGAATATGTCTTTGGGGATAGACTGAGTGATCAATGCATAAACCCTTTTCTCTGCATTGTACTTTACTTTCTGTGCGTCTGTCATCCCACTTAACGTTAATTTAACTCCATCAGCTCCCACCGGTGTACTATAATCGACCTCAATAGCTTCCCACAGATTAGGATCTACTCCATTGAGGTAGATCTCAAAACGTTGTTTCCAGTGGGGAAACTCATCTAAAGTCAAGAGCTTTGGTGGTTTATTGTGATTACCACCTCACTCTCAAGCAACAGCAGGTTCTGAATCCTCGAGTCCTTCCCAGCAGTAAAGGCTGACATTTGATCTTCCATGGCTAATAAACTTAGAATCTAATCAAACAAACTTTCACTGATGCGACTGAAGGATGCGAATGGTCTAATCGTGCGTATGAACTCTGCGATTGGTTCAACCGTGCGACTGAACTGGGCGATTGGTTCAGTCGTGCGAATGAATCTGGTGCGTATGAGTTATGCGAACGAACGGTTCAGTCGGCCGAATGAGGGTGCGACTAGGTCCAATCGTGCGAATGGGCAATGCGAATGGAGTCCAGTCGTGCGAATGGGTCACTCGTGCGACTGAAGCTGCTGTTTTGCGAAAATTTCTAGGTTTGACGGGTTTCAGCCGTAAAAATTCAAATTTCACAAGTCCTAATCGCCTAAGTCCGTAGAAACTGAACTTCGATGAGCAGGGAACGTCCAAGATCACTTTTGATGCCAAAGATTGCGTTTTTCGTGCAAAAACACAAATTTTATGCAATCTTGATTGAATCAACACGTAATCAAGAGCCAAAGCTCTGATACCACTTGTTAGGACCTGGTATTTGAACGAAATACCTAGTGATTAGCGTGTTAAACCAACTCAAATAGTGCGGAATCCTATTTGATTGGCGATCCAATCAGTGAGAACACACGATGAATCAATCAAGAATTGAAATCAACGTCAGAAATCGATTAGCAATCGATCTGATGTGTTCTGTGAACTTGGAGAACGATTTGGGAGGCTTCTGGACGGCTAGGGTACGTCTGGAATCGTAATGGGATGAATGCTTACGTTTTCCACGAATTGGGTCTATTTATAGGTTAGTATTGTTCAATCGTGCGACTGGGCCATAAGTATGGTTCAGTCGTGCGATTGAACCATGCGGTTGATTCATCCGCACGACTGAGTGTTCAGTCGTGCGATTGAGTCAATCTTATGTGTCAATCATACGACTGATCCAGTCTCCTGGTTCAGTCGTGCGATTGAGTCAATCGTATGAAGTTATTCATGCGTGTGGTCCATTCGCATGGGCCATTCGCATGAGGACTTCATTAAGTTAAGTTTGAATGTTTTAATTAATATAACATAATGTGCAATCATTCAAACAATCATAAACCCAATCAATTCAATCACGACTCATTAATGAAATATTAAACATCACAAGCAACAAACAATTCATATCATTTCATTAATCGATACTATTACATCATAATCAGACAGACAAGATTTATTACATTACAACTCATGATCTAGGGACATACATGCATCAACATTAACCACTAGAAGTTATTATGCTATATTTTCCAACATTGTAAGTCAAAGAGGAGTGCTAGTTGGAACTCTTTCCCTGATGATATATCATCACCTATAGTTGTTGTGGCTACAAATAGAAGATTTAATATGGCTAAATGGATCTTGAATGGATTCACTTATAATTTTGAGTAAGGGATAAGGAACAAATACTTGATGTGTAAAGTTTAATGTAAGGCTGATGCACCTAAAACATCCTAAGTCTCTCCTGCATGCATGCACTTAAATGCAGCGTAGAAATGCTTTGAAAGTTTTACACGCTGCATCAGAATTATTCCAAGTGTAAAATCTTCCGAAGCCAAGACCAACATCTTCCGAAGCTAATAATGAAGTCTTCCTAAGCTTCAAAGACAAAGTCTTCCGAAGCTAAGAAGTGAAGACTGATTTCTTCCAAAGACTTTTAACACATGCTTTATCTGATGTAGTTTTCCATAAAGCTAGACCACTTTCCGCTGCAACTATGAAGACTCACCAACTTGTATAAGTTGGTGAAAAGGTCTATGCTTTTGGTAACTGTATATTGAGATCTTGAGTCTATTTTATCCTTTTGGTAACATATTAGGATGTGAGCTATGTCATGTCATAGTCACTAGTTAAAAGACAATCTTCCTTTTGACTCTACATCTGATTTTGTTGTTGTCTAGATCAAATGTTTCCAGCTGGCTTTCTAAGTATGGCCGGTTGTAGGACGTAGTATAAAGTATCTCATGTCTTTGCATTTTTCTTTATGCTTTGTAACAATTGTAAAGAACTTGAGAGCAATATCCTTGTGTTGTTTGCTTCTTGTTCTATCTCATATTTGCTTGTGTTCTAAGTATCAAACCATATTGTTCCTAGTTCCCTATTTGATCTGTTAAGTGTTCTAAACACTCTCCTCATTCTGTGTTGTGTTGTATTGACCATCCCTTCAACAGTCCTGCAATTGGTATCAAAGCATTCCAGGCTCTTGATTGTAAGATCTCACCATCTTAAGATCCCTCACAAACATAAAATACTTAACATCTCAAATGGTAGCTCTCACTAAAGCTGATATGGAAACTAGAACCATGAAAAAGTCCTCACTAATCACTCCTGAAGACTTTGATATTTGGTGCCAAAGAATGGAAGGCTTCATCAAGTCTCAAGACTCTAGGATGTGGGAGTCTTTTCAGGACCTCACATACCAAGCACCCCTTCAGCTGCTGCTGGGGGTGGTATGAAACCAAAGGTGCCAGCTGACTTTTCTGAAGAAGACAAGAAGAAGATTAACATAGACTAGAAAGCCATGACTGCCCTCCAAACTGCTCTTCCAAACTCCATATAAAGGGGCTTCAAGAATTACAAAACTGCTAAGCAACTATGGGAGGCACTGAAGCTCATGTATGAGGGGTCCAATGAAGCAAAAGAGAACAAGAAGGACCTTTTGAAGCAACAGTTTGAGAAATTCACCTTCAAGACAGGTGAAACCATCAATGACTCAACAATACTTTAGGTATATTGAGATTGTGGACACTCTAGTGGATGTTGGAGTAACTCTTGAAAACAGGGACATTGTAAGGAAGTTTATGTCCTCTCTTCCTAGACAATAGACACACTATTGTGTTGTTATCAAAAAAATTGAGAACCTTAAGACTCTTACTTTGACAGAGTTGTATGGTATTCTTAGTGGATACCAGATGGAGATGACATACAAAGTTCAACTGGTAACTCTAGCAATCAGCAGAGTTCAGCCCTCCATGTAGTTGAAAGGGATGGTAGAGAACCACAACATCATCTAATCTGCTACCCTGACAACTCACAAAAGGGTCCTTTCATCACCTTCCCGGAGACACCAAGAGAAAGCAACACCAAGGAAGCCCATTCCAAGAGACAAGCTCTTTACATGGCTTTGTGTCTGCTGATGAAAGCACAAGAAACTTTCTCTTCACCCTTGAAGATCTGGACTGTATCCATCCAGATGACCTGGAATACATGGAGATAGTTCAGCAAATGGCTTTCCTCACTCATAGAGCCAAGAAATTCTACAAGAGGACAGGGAGGAAGTTTCTAAGCAATGCAGCCAGTGGAAAGTTTGGGCTGGACAAAAGCAAAGTAAAGTGTTACAACTATAACTAGATGGGCTACTTTGCAAGGGAGTGTAAGGCACCAAGGACAAATGGTGGCCAAACACAAGCCAAGCCAAACTACATTGAAAGAGCCACCCAGAATGAGAAGCCAAAGAAGCAAGCTGCAGTTGCTGTTGAAGAAGGAGGTTTTAACTAGAGCTTTCAGGTGGAAGATGCATCTCCAAACCAAGCACTTATGGCAGACCACGATGAAGCTAAGGTATTGGAACATCTTTGTACACCTAAATGTAGTGCTAAAGTTAACAGATACAGGTCCTACAATTTAGAGATGAGTTTGGTCTTGAGTCTTTAAATATCTTAAGATCTGATTTCAAAAGAGCTGAAAATAATTACAAACTATAAATAGAGGACTTAGAGAAAACCATTTCAGCTCTTTAACATGAACATTCCAACTACAGGACTCCGATCAAAGATCTCATAACTAAGTTGACTGAATGCCAGGCTAAGCTTGTGATCAGCAAAGCCAGGGCAGAAAAATGTGTTCATCAAGAAGAGACCTTCAAGAATATAATATCCTCATCCTTGCATGCAAAAGTTTGTTATCAAAATAAGCAGGTACTAGGATCTAGTGAGATAGCTTCTCCACACATAATCTTGTCTGTAAGATCTCCTAGGTGTGGAACTTGTGAAGATGAGCTTCCCCTCATAGACCCTATGAGTGAAGAGGATGAAGAGGAAATAGTGAAGGATGCCTTTGAGAAGAGTGAAGAAGAGTGCAGGATCGGGTTTGTCACTTAAACACTTGGATTTCTCTCAAACTCACTTATAGAAACACTCAAATCGGATGAAGTAAAGTCTTTTACAAGAGTTGATAATAATATAATAAGTAGCAAAGGAACACACAGAAATAATTTTCAAGGCACTTCTATATATTACTTCTCAACTCAAGATATTACAAGACTCTTACAAGCATGATACATGAGTTACAATGAGAAACTATATATACTAGATCCTACAGCCGGATATACTTTGATACCAGCTGGAAACCTAAGACTGAAGCATATACTACAATGCTAAAGTTAAGGAATCTTAGATAAAGTATTATCTAAAATATGGTAGTCATGACATGTCCATGACTTACCTTTTGTCTAAAGATGGCAATTGGACTAACATAAAAAGGTAAACAGTGGATTAAAGTATGGTCAACTACATGGCTTTTGAGAAAACGCCATGCAGTATCTCAAAGGTCTGCAGCGGAGTGTTAGGGAGACCATACTTATGTCCACTGGATAATAGCAGTGTCTTCCGAAGGTAAGTTGGCTTCGGAAGAACAAGTTCTTCCGAAGCCACTTATACTTCGGAAGAGGCTTCTATACTTCCGAGGCTTGAGGACTTCTGTACTTCGGAAGTTGACTTCAGATCTTTCATTCTAAGTCTTGATCTTCGGAAGTAGGTTCTTTGTCTACGGAAGTTGGAGTTTTCCTTCGGAAGTAAGTCTTACACTTTGTCTTCGGAAGAGCTCCTTTTTCCTTCGGAAGTTCCACACTTAGCTTCGGAAATCCTTTATTTGTTGTACCAAAATCTTCTAAGTGATTTGGTTTTGGTTGCACCAGCCTTTCTAGATCCAACAAACTCCCCCTAGGCTGATGCTACCAAAACCTCACTTATTTCTGCTTGTCAAAGCTTTCAGCACCAGGGACAAAAGATATTTGTCTGTCTCTCTGTTCTTCCCTGAAGTGGTGCTGAGAAGCTTGTACAAGTCATTGGTGGATAGAAGATCCAGTCTATCACTCTGAATGACATGTACCCTTTGTTGTGTCCCCCTGAAAAGAGTTAGTTGACGGGAGTTATAGTCATACTCCTATCTAACTATGGATTCGAGTTCAGGACCTTCAACCAATTGTAAAAAGGCTTGCCTTTGGTTGCTGATCCCTTCCTTTCCTCCTCCTCTCTCAGTTTCAACTCTTCTTCAACCTTGCTTCTAGCAGTTAGCTCAGCCATATGAAGGCTGCCTAGATGATTTCTGATATGGGCAGCTACATTAGAGTTTGAAGGGTTGGAGAATGGCTTCTCTGCTAACTCAGCAATGTCAAATCTGCTCAAGTGTAGCAGAGATGAGGCACTTAGCCTGTTGAGCTCTCCATTCTCTCTTTCAAAAACAAAGTTGTGAGAAAAGTCTTCGAACCTCCACTGGATGATCTTCTTTCTAGGTGTAAGAGGTTGTCTTGGCACCCGGTTACTTTTCTTGGTATCTAGTAGAGTCACCAGCCTTCTCCTTAACTTCTTTTCTTCCTTATTCAAAGTGTCTGAATTGAGGCCAAAGAGATTTGTAGCTTGGTCCAATGTTCCTCTGGGCAGATCAAGAAATTGATCTCTAGTGAGGGAACTTGAGGATCCATCAACATAGGTCAAATTGACTGAATCCTCCTCACAGAAGATATCGCTCAGAGTTGTGCAATTGATGAGCTTTGTCTTGACTTCCTTGAATTCTTCTAAGGAGAGATGTTTAGAAGGCTGAAAGGATGGTTTGATGGGTTGATGGGTAGGTTGAGGTGTTTGGGTTCTGGCTAGAGTTTTGGGTTGGAGGATGGGTAGTTTAGGTGGTTGAGGTGAAGAGAGATTGGTAGAGGTGATGGTGTAGGTTCAGGGGTGTATGGTGAAGTGGTTGGTTCGGTTTTGATGGGGAATGGAAAGGGTATTGGTTCAGGTTGTGTATGGGTTTGGAGTTTGGGTTGAGTGGTTGCTTTGAAGGTCATCCCCTGTCCCCTTTTGTACATCTCCTTCCTCTTCCCCGCGCGAATGTCAGCCTTTATGTCACTGACATGTCGTTGGAGAGTCTTTTCTGACATAGGACCCACCTGCCTGCCAGAGAAGCCATGAGCCTTGAGATAGCTCTTCATCCAGGCCTTCTCACCTATCTTTTTGCCAGCAGTCAGCCCTGCTTCCTCTTCCTTCTTCTTCTTCTGCATTAGCTTTTCCCTTGCAGCTCTCTTTCTCTCTTTCTCCATTTGATCTTGCTCTTTGTTGAAGAGCCATAAGATCGTATCATTTTTATGTGGAGATAATTCTTCTTGAGAGAAACCTCTGGAGGTTAGGAAAGTTATCCTTTCCCTCCTGAGCTGCAGATCAGCTTCTCTTTCTTTCCTCTCCCTTTCTTCTTCTAAGGCCAACCTTGCTGCCTCTTCTTTTTGTTGGTTTTAGCAGCAAGGTTGCCTTTTCTAGCTCTACTACCTCCTCTAATGGTAGCAGGAGTACATCTTCATTTGCAGCTCCTAGACTAACAAGTCTATCAATAATCTCTATTCTTTTTCTGTTGTTGACTGCCTCCTGGTTGGCTGCAGCTGCTTTGGTACTTGCAGCTAGCAGTTTTCCAGTTGGAAGCCTACCTTTTCTTTTGCATTTCTCCAACCTTTCTTCCT
Organism: Flaveria ramosissima; assembly: GCA_025215565.1. Taxonomy (NCBI): domain Eukaryota; kingdom Viridiplantae; phylum Streptophyta; class Magnoliopsida; order Asterales; family Asteraceae; genus Flaveria; species Flaveria ramosissima. Next base: position 20,363,087 of record CM046036.1, on the reverse strand, counting down.
CCTGAAGCTCTTCCGAATTCATCATCCTCTTTCCTTTGATGTCTTCGGAAGTGCTAGACTTTGGGGGTTCTTGGATGGAAGATTCAGGTTGAGTAGTAGAGATGGAAGCTGGAGTTAATGCTGATGTTAGAGCTAGATGTTGGGTGAGAAAATCCTCCCTATTGACCTCAGATGCAAGTTCCAGGATTGCATATGTGACTATTAGATCATCGGATAATGAGAATAGTCCTTCCGCAGCAGCAATCTCAGCTTCGGAAGTTTGAAGTTGTTCTTCCGAGGCTTTGAATTGTGCTTCAGAAGTCTGTGAAAATGCACTATCTGTCCCAACTATTTCAGTTGCTGGGCCATCAGTCCTTGTTTCCCCTTCGAAGTTAATCTCAGGTTCCACTTGGACCTTAGGTTGAACAACTTCCTCAATAGTGGTAGAAGGTGCATTTAACCTCTAAAGCTCTTGAGCTCCAAGGTAGATCACAGACAGATCAGGACTTGGCTGTTCTATAAGAGATTCCAACAAGAACTTGTTAAAGAACCTATTGAGATCTTGGAGCATCCTTTGATCCAATTGAATGACAACTGGAGGAGGCTCAGGGAAAATTGAAGCTTGTTGTACAGGATACTTTGAGCTCAAGGAAGTGAGAGCTTGACTTTGGGTTTCCTCTTGTCTTTGACTTTGTCTCTGAACACTCTCCCCCTTTTTGGTAGCATCATCCTGAGAGCTTGATGAGCTAGAGGAAGAAGTCAAGGAGACCTGAGTTGGTACATGCCTAACAGACCTCTCAATCTGTTTCTCTGCTAGTTTGGCCTTGAGAGTGTCAATCTCAAGTTGCTGAGCGGCAGACCTATCCTCTAAAGTCCTAACCTTGGATTAAAGATTTGAGACTTTAGAAAGTAAGTCTTGAATGGTAAGTTGCATTCTTCCCTCATCTTCTTTTGAAGAATCACGGGGAGATGAGGTAACATACCTTGTATGTTTATCCTCACCACCAGATGTGGTTTCTTGGCACCCTGGTTTCCCTTGCTCAAAGATGTCTCTTTCAGAGTCATCAAAGGGCATGGTTGCCGTAGATTCAGTCTCAGTGATGTTACCACAGTTCTGAGGATCCCTTGAGGCTCCTTCAGTAGTGGCAGCTGAATCTACATGAGTCCCCTCCACATCAGTGGGACTCACCTCAGTAAAGGTTTGCTGATGGGGGCTAGAGATAAGAGATCTCTATGGGCTCTGTTTATCCTTGAGAGGGTGTTGTGGATCAACTTCATTGCCCTGAAGAGACATAATCTCTTCATCAGCTCCAATTAAAAGGTCAGTAAAGGATATGGAAGTGTAACCTAATGACCCGGGACTTTGATCAATGTCTAAAGGCATTGAGCCTGTGATAGGGCTGTAACTTTTTGGCTGCTCAGAGGAGTATAGAGACTCTCCCTGAGGGCTTTCATCTTGGGTTTCGGGCTCATGGGTTTGAGACTGAGGAGACTCAAGACCCATATTGAGGTCAATTGTGAAGGATGGTTGGACCTCAGGCTGAGTGGGAGCCCTTTGTTCCACTCTAGCCTTTTTGGGTAGAACATGAGGAGCTTGTTCAATCAGAGAAGATTGAAGAAGGGTTCGTTTGGGACATCTCTGATAAGTAAAGGTAATGGGTGGAGAAGGTAGATTTGGCAAAGTGAGGGTAGTTGCTGGTGTGGGTTCATCACCTGTGGGGTTAACAGGGATGTCACCAGGAGCCATTGGCTCAATCATACCTGGAAGAAGTGCAGTATCTCTTCCGGTGAAGTTGGTGGACAATTTCTTCAAAGTTTTGAAGATGGTCGGCCTCATTTGAGGAAGAATCAGAGCAGCTACATAGACAAGCTTGCTCTAGTCCAGCTCACAATTGATTATGTGCTGGAGAAACCTGGGATACATGAAGAATGTGTCCCGTTGAAGGTTTCCCATGAGATTGGTCAGCACAAATCTTGAGTAGTTGAAGCGGAGGCTTCTCACCAAACCATGAACTAGGCACCCAAGTTCATATGGGATTTGATCCCATCCCCCAGATTTGTTGGACAAGCAGTGAAGAACTACATGCAGCAGGAACTTCCAGTTGTAAGAGAAGTTGAATTTGTAGATGGTTGACCTGCTAACATCTCCACCATATCCCATTTGGATATAAGTGTTGTCCAAATCTGCTTTGGGGAATTCTGTAGGAGCGCTCTCATCATGAAGCTCTAGATGCTCCCTGATGATCTGTTTAGAAATGACCAACTCCTGGCCACAGATGTTCGATCGAATGACACGAACCCCATTTAGGGTTTCAATCTGACCATTTGCCCAAAATTCATACATATGGTTTGAGTAAATCGTGGGGTTTACAGTCAGAGCGGTGTAGTAAGAAGATTGGGTTAGAAAGGAGATGATGTCTGAGAAGTCAACATCCCTTGAAGAGTCAAGGAGTGCGACTTGGTTGTGCTGAGGGTTAAGTGCCATTGAAGAAAGTTACAGGAAGATAGTTCGGAATAGGGTAAATTGAAGATGAAGAAAGCTTTTAGGGCAGTAATTTTGGTAAAAAGGATGTAAGTAATTAGCCGGAGGTACTTAAATGGTTGGAATGGCGGTTTAAAGGGGGTTTTGGATAAGACGATGTGAGGTTTCGGTGGATGATGTGACATGGGCGGTAAGGTAAGTTCATTTAAATAATCCGACATCATTAACAAAATCTTTACTTTTTACAGAGTGGGGCCCAAAAGATTTCCGTTACACAGTAAAATCTTTCTTCCGAGTATAAAGCATTTCCGAAGGTAATGTTCTTCCGAAAGCAAATTTACTTCCGAAGGTAAATTGATTACTTTCGAGAGTATATGTTGCTTTTCAAATGGAGTGTGTTATAAGCTTCAGAAGTAAATCTGATATGAAATTAATCGCTTCTTCCGACACTTAACACTCTTCCGAGAAGAAAATTATCCTGGGAGAAATTTGCTTCGGAAGATATGTGAAATATATTCCGAGGGTTAATTTCTCTTCGGAAGAATTCATACTTGGATAAAATTTAGAAAAAGATTATTTGTAACAGGGCTTAGATTGTTTTGACATAAGACTTTACACATTAAAAGGTTTTCAAATGAGATCAACTAATCAAGGTTTATCATCCCAATAGCTGTAATGAGATATTTAAATCTTTGTTCATCAAAGGCTTTGGTGAACAAGTCAGCATATTGTTCATTTGAGTCAACTTTGATTAGCTTGATAAGATTTTTCTCATGAATATCTCTAATGAAATGATAGCTGATATCAATGTGCTTAGTCTTGGAGTGCTTCACTGGATTTTCAGTAATGGATATAGCACTGTTGTTGTCAATGTTGATAGGAGTGCTCATGAAGTTGAATCCGTAGTCTATCATCTGGTTTTGAATCCACAGCAGTTGAGCACAGCAACTAGCAGCAGCAATGTATTCAGCTTCAGCAGTTGATGTAGAGACACATGATTGCTTTTTGCATTGCCATGAGATGATCCTTCCACCAAGAAATTGACATCCACCGGATGTTGATTTCTTGTTGATGTTGCAGCCACCATAATCACTGTCAGAGTACCCATAGAGATTGAAATCACTATTTTTTGGATACCAGAGACCTAGTTTAGGTGCTCCTTTAAGGTATCTAAGAATTCTCTTGGCAGCTATTAGGTGAGACACCTTTGGAGCAGCCTGATATCTTGCATAAATGCAAGTTGCAAACATGATATCAGATCTACTTGCTGTGAGATACATCAGAGAACCAATAATCGCTCTATACTGATGTTGATCAGTATCCTCCCCCTCAGAATCAGGGCAGAGATTGTAGTTTCTGGGTATAGGTGTTTTTACTGCTTTACAATCTTTCATATCAAATTGTTCTAAGATATCATTGCCATACTTAGATTGATTGATAAAGAACCCTTCCTTCATTTGCTTTACTTGAATTCCAAGGAAAAAGTCCAGTTTTCCCACGGAACTCATCTCAAACTTCTTCTTCATAATGCTCTCAAAGTCTTTACACATTTGGTCATTTGAAGAACCAAATATGATATCATCAACATAGACTTGAACGAGCAAGATGTCCTTCCCAGACTTTCTTAAGAAAAGAGTCTTATCAATGGTACCTCTAGTGTAACCATTCTTCAGGAGAAACTGAGACAATGTCTCATACCATAGCCTAGGTGCTTGGTGCAGCCCATATAGAACTTTATCCAATTTACACACATAGTTGGGATGCTGTGGATCTTCAAATACTGGAGGTTGGCATACATAGACTTCCCTATCTATATCCCCATATAGAAAGGCACACTTGACATCAAGCTGGTAGACAGTGAAATTCTTGGATGCAGCATAAGCAAGGAAGATCCTAACTGCCTCAAGTCTTGCAACAGGTGCAAAGACATCAGTATAATCGATTCCCTCCTCTTGAGTGTTTCCTTGAACCACCAGTCTTGCCTTGTTCTTGATAATCAAGCCTCTATCATCCTTCTTGTTTCTGAAAACCCATTTAGTGCCTATAGGTACTTGACCAGATGGTAGCGGACATAGGTTCCAAACCTTTTGTCTTTTGAATTGAAGTAGCTCCTCTTGCATTGATTCAACCCAGCTACTATCTTTCAAGGCATATTCCACCTTCTTAGATTCCATTTGGGATAAAAAGCATGAGTACAAACAGACATTCCCATTATGAGTTTGTCCTCTTGTTCTCACGCCTTCAGAGACTTCCCCTATGATGTTCTCAGCTGGATGAGTGTTATGAATCCTAAGTCTAGGAATCACCTCCAGTTGCAAAGATAAATCCAAATTGGACATATTTTGCTCAGGAGCTTAAATACTTGGTCCAGCTGTTGTTTCAAACTCATTCAATGAGGACTGATTGAATGAAAGAGAAACATCATCATTTGTTTGCTGTGAAGCATCATCAACAGTTGCCTGTTCCTTCAAGATGTTGCTTTCATCAGCTTGGTGTTGTGCAGGGTCACCTGAGGAGATTTGAAAGTCAGCAGGTGAACTCCTTGTTGAAGTACCACGATCTCTTGAGATGGTTATACTGTCAGATCTTTCAATAGTGGGAACTTGATTTGTTGCAACTCTTGGAGAACTTGGAATAGGTCTGGGAAGCTCAAACAATTGATCTTCATCAGAGTCACTTTGAGCACCTGTTCCAACTGAAACATTCTCACAAGATGGTTTAGAATAGTTTGGAAACAATTCTAAATCAAAGATATGATCAGGGCCATTCTCCCTAACACAAGGAGTGTGCTCATTGACTACAATGTTGGAAGATTCCTCAAATTGTTGATTTTTAATATTATAAACTCTATAAGCTTTAGAGTAAGAAGAATATCCAACAAAGATAGCATCATCCGACTTTTCAGCAAATTTTGCCAAATTTTCTTTTGTGTTAAGTATGGTACACCTGCTTCCAAAGGACCTTAGAAAGCCAATGAATGGTGGCCTCTTGTTCCATAACTTATAAGGGGGTTTTCCATGTGGCTTTACTACAAGAACTCTGTTCTGCAAATAGCATGCAGTGCTGACTGCCTCTGCTCAGAATGTTAGAGGCAGCTTTGAATCAGCTAACATAGTCCGAGCAGCCTCAATAAGTGTCCTATTTCTCCTCTCAGCAACACCATTTTGTTACGGAGTTCTGGGAGCACTATATTGTCTGGCAATCCCTTTTGAGTTACAAAATGAGTCAAGAACTAGGTTCTTAAACTCAGTCCCTTGATCACTTCTAATTATTTTAACCTTGTGATCAACTTGATTTTCTATTTTAAGAATAAAAGATTTCAAAGTTGCAGCAGTTTCATCTTTGGTTCTTAAAAAGAATACCCATGTAAATCTTGTAAAATCATCAACAATCACAAGGCAATATGATTTCCTTCCAATGCTAATTATACTTGTGGGACCAAATAGATCCATGTGCAATAAGTGTAATGGGGTGGTGATGGAGTTAACAACTTTGGATTTATGAGATGCCCTGTGTTGTTTCCCTTTCAGGCAAGCAACACAGTTATCTTTGCAGAAAAATTCCTTTTTAGGCAAACCATGTACCAAGTTATTTTTGCAATTTATTCATTGTCTTAAAATTTACATGACATATTTGTTTATGCCATAGTGTTGACTCATCACCATCAGCTTTGGAAAGAAAGCATGATCCTTCTCCCATTGGGGAAGCATTGTTCATATCTAGCTTGTACATATCCCCTTTTCTGGGAGATCTAAGAAGCACCAATTCCTGAGGAATTGTCATCCCGGGTTTGAGGATAATGCACTCATGTTTAGTGAAGAGCATTTGATGCTTTTGATAACAGAATTGAGAAAAACTTAAGAGGTTGTGTTCAAGCTGTTTGACAAAATTAACTTTGTCAACTTTTAACTTTCCATTGGATATACTTCCTCTGCCAGAAATATATCCTCCGGCCTCACCTCCAAACTGGACAGACCTCCATCATAATGTTGAAATTGTTGAAGGAGAGATCTATTCCCTGTCATGTGCCTGGAGCATCCACTATCTACAATCCAAATGTGGTTATTCTTGTCATATGGATGTCCCTGCACATAAGATGAGATGATTAGTTTTGATTAGAAACCCAAGCCTTATTGGTCTTGGGTTCTTCCAATGATAATGGCATAATTGAACCAAATGCATGGGGGTTCAATGGATGTCTTTGAAGAAGAGGTTTGGGCTACAACATCTTCCTTGATCTTCCATTCCATCCATTGGTTGATCATGGAGGATGAGCTTGTTGAAGCTTTTGTAGCTTGGCATTCTTCCGAAGCTTCTTTCTTTTTGGAAGAAGCCTTCACCACCTTTTCTTCCGAAGCAATCTTCTTCTGGGATGGTTTTAAGGGGATTCTTTTATTCTTCTAAGTCTTGACAACTTTACCTTCCGAAGCATTTTTCCTTTCGGAAGAAGAATCTTCTTCCGAAAGCAGCCTTGCTTCGGAAACAAGCTTTTCCTTTTTCATCACTTGAACCATTTGATATGGTCCAAATGAGAAACCTTCCCTGACTCCTTCCTTTTTAACATTATTTGCATAATGTGTGCTAGCAGGATTGTAGTAACAATCTTTGGCCATGTGGTTTTGCAGACCACACATTATGCATGCAATGTTAATCTTTTGGGAACTTGAGGATTGCCGTTTCTTGTTCTTTTTATCTTCATCAGCAACCTTTCCCTTTAACTTCTGATCCTTTGGTAGGATAGGAGTGCTGGTACTACACCCCTTTCCTAAATCAGAGTTTCCAACCACCTGGAATCCAGCTGAGATGAATACACCCTTTTGCTTTGGGTCTATCTTTAGCTTGGACTCAGCCACTTTCTTGGCAGTTTTTCTGGCTGCCTTAGCTCTGCTTCTTCTGGCTTTGGTGGTCAAGTTTGATCATCATTGGAAGGGGAGGGCATAATTACCTGGTTCTTCCTTGTGATGGTCTCCATAGTTGCATCATTCTTTGAGTCATGAGAAGGTGGGTCAGCAGATGGAACCTCTTGCTCTTCAGTACCACACCTTGGTTGTCTTATAGACTCATAAGAGTGTGGTGGAGCAATTTCATTGGTTCCCAACCCACCTTTGTTTTGGTAACAAAGTTTTGAGTGAGAGGATGATGCAAGAATGGCTTGGAAGTTTTGCTCGGAAATAGCATACTTCCTGGCTTGAGCCTCAGCTGTGACAAGCTGGGGTTGAGCCTCAGTCAATCTGGATATTAAATCCTTTATCGAAGTCTTATAGTTTGTGTGTTCATGTTTTAATAGGGACACAGTTTTCTCTAACTCCTCAATTTTTCTTTGGTAGTCAGATTCAGCCCTTTTAAAGTCAGATTTTAACACATTTAAACACTCAATATCAGATTTAATCTCCATATTGTAGTCCTGATACAATTTAACCTTAGTAATACAGGCAGGACTACATAGATGTTCATATACCTTATTTTCATCTGTTCTGGCCATGAGTGCTTGAGCAGGAGTCACATCCTGTACCATGAAGCTCCAGTCAACTTCTTGAGCCATTGCAGCTGTTTCTGTTGACTTTCCAGTGGGCTTTGGTGTAGAGGGATATGTGGAGGCCTGTGGGGTTCCCGGGTTGGACTTGGGAGCCTTGCATTCCCTTGCAAAATGACCAAGTTGGTTACAGTTATAACATTTGGCCTTGGTTTTGTCAAACCCAAATTTGCTGTTGATTGGGTTCTGGGGAAATTGCCTTCCAGTTCATTTAAAGAACTTCTTTGCTCTGTAGGTTAGAAGAGCCATTTGTTGGACTATGTCCACGTATTCCACGTCATCCGGGCTAAAACACTCTAGATCATCAAAGCAGTATTGATAATCATTTGAGTGTCCACTTCCTGAGACAAAAGCACAGCTGTCCTGAAAGGAGCTTTGCTGAGCTTGTTGAGACCTTGGAGTCTCAACAAAATGTGATGTATGGCCCAGAAGAACAAGATGGCTGCTGGGTGTAAGTCAGGTATTGTTAGCAGGAATACTCAAGGGTCTGCTTGTCTGATGACCCCTCTTACTTTCCATTTCCAAACGGTATCCATCAAGGATTCCATAAAGTTCGGTCATGGTGAGTGTATTCAGATTCTCTGTTCTGTTGATATAGACACAGTAGAATGTCCACTCATTGGGTAATGCACTCATGAACTTTCTTGTAAGGTCTCTGAGTTCATGAGCAATTCCCACAGATTGAAGGGAAGAAATGAGATCCATGTACCTGAAATATTGCTGGCTAAGAGTCTCTCCAGCAACATAGGTGAAGTTCTTGAACTGCTGCTTCAGTGAGTCCTTCTTGGAGTCATTTGAGCTTGATTACATTTGAGCAAGCGCATCAAACAGTTCTTTGGCAGACTTGCAATGCTCAAACACCACCATGATAGAGTTTGGAATTGGAGTCATGAGAACAATCATAGCGTTGCTGTCGATGTCTAGCTTCTTCCTGTCCTCATCAGAATAATCTTCAACAGCTTTCTCAATTATGGCACCGTTTCCACCAGCTACTTTTGGCTTATACGGGCCATTGACAATGGATTGCCACATGCTGTCTTGATACCTAATGAAGCCTTCCATTCTTTTGCTCCAGGACCTGAAGTTTTCAGCTGTGATGATGGGTGCTTTGGTCATCGTCCCCATCTCTACTTCACATTTGTTAAGGGCCATATGAGTGAGGTATAAGGAGGAGTGAAAAACAAGTTGATTAGGATGGTAAGATCTCACAATCAAGAGCCTAAAAAGCTCTGATACCAATTGCAGGATCGGGTTTGTCACTTAAACACTTGGATTTCTCTCAAACTCATTTATAGATACACTCAAATCAGATGAAGTGAAGTCTTTTACAAGAGTTGATAATAATATAATAAGTAGCAAAGGAACACACAGAAATAATTTTCAAGGCACTTGTATATATTACTTCTCAACTCAAGATATTACAAGACTCTTACAAGCATGATACATGAGTTACAATGAGAAACTATATACACTAGATCCTACAACCGGATATACTTTGATACCAGCTGGAAACCTAAGACTAAAGCATATACTACAATGCTAAAGTTAAGGTATCTTAGATAAAGTATTATCTAAGATATGGTAGTCATGACATGTCCATGACTTACCTTTTGTCACCAACTAAAGATGGCAACTGTACTAACATAAAAAGGTAAACAGTGGATTAAAGTATGGTCAACTACATGGCTTCTGAGAAAACGCCATGCAGTATCTCAAAGGTTTGTAGCGGAGTGTCAGGGAGACCATACTTATGTCCACTGGATAATAGCAGTGTCCTCCGAAGGTAAGTTGGCTTCGAAAGAACAAGTTCTTCCGAAGCCACTTATACTTCGGAAGAGGCTTCTATACTTCCGAGGCTTGAGGACTTCTGTACTTTGGAAGTTGACTTCAGATCTTTCATTCTAAGTCTTGATCTTCGGAAGTAGGTTCTTTGTCTACGGAAGTTGGAGTTTTCCTTCGGAAGTAAGTTTTACACTTTGTCTTCGGAAGAGCTCCTTTTTTCCTTCGGAAGTTCCACACTTAGCTTCGGAAGTCCTTTATTTGTTGTACCAAAATCTTCTAAGTGATTTGGTTTTGGTTGCACCAGCCTTTCTAGATCCAACAAAGAGCATCTTAAGAAGGGTCACTATTCCTCTGAGGAGAGTAAAAGAGTTGGGATGACCAAGTCAAGAAGCAAGAACTTGATAAGGAAGGCCAAGAGGAAGTCCAAGAAGGCTCAAGAGATCAAGGCCACCTTTAACTCTATGCAGAAACAAGTCTTTATGTCTACAGGTTTTGAGGTGGTCAAGGCTGAAGACACAAACTTGAACTCTAGTACCAGGAGTTTTAGTTCATGTCCAAATCATCCCAGCATCAAGAAGAAGGCTGATCAGTTGTGTACCACTGCTGCACAACCTGAACCATCCAGCTCCAAAGGTAGTTCTCACACTAAAAGAATTGCCATAACATCTGCAAAGATGAAGATGGAGAAGGAAAGTGATCAAGTTCAGCCTTGTTCACAAAAGAAGACTTAGGAAGAAGAAAATGGAATGTGTCATATGTGGGAGTACTTCTCATCTTGCTAAGGATTGCCTATACAATCCAAAAAGTACTATCCACATGACCAAGAAAGAAACTTCTGAGAGTTTGAAGAAGAAGCAAGCTTCGAAAGGAAAATCTTTTTCTTTAGGAAGCTCTAAAATGAAGAAGAAGACAAGTGGAAACTTGCCTTCGGAAGAAAATTTGGTCTCAGAAGAAAGGAATACTTCCGAAGCACTAAAGCCTACTGCAGTATTAGCAAGATCTTCCGAAGGTCCAGTCATCAAAACTTCTGAAGTCATCAAAACTTCCTAAGTGTTGATGGTCAAGTCTAAGCTTCCAATGGTGGTGTGAAAGATAAAGAAAGACCAAGTGACTAAAAGTTCTTCATCAACATCAACAAATGATCCTCAAAACCTGACAATAGGATCTATTACTGTTGCATTGTCTTCAACTTCTTTTGATAAGCCCAAGACCAATAAGGCTTGGGTTTCTAAATGTAACTAACCATCGCTTTTGTGCAGGAACAACTCAAGACAAACATGAATGTATGGATCATTGATAGTGGTTGTTCCAGGCACATGACAGGCAATGGGTCACTACTCCAAAATTTTGAGAAAATTGATGGAGGGCCAGTTGCTTTTGGAGGAGATAGAGGAGGTTACATAACTGGAAGGGGCAAGGTCACAAATGATAAGCTCAACATTAAGAAGGTAAACTTTGTCAAGGAGCTTAGATACAATCTTTTGAGTGTATTTCAATTTTGTGATTAGAGTCATAACATGCTCTTTACTGAGCATGATTGCATTGTTCTCAGGCCCGAGGTGGTCATTCCTCATGAGCATATCCTACTTAGAGCCCCCATGAAAGGGAACATGTACAAGATGGATTTGCAAGAAACATCTCCCTTAGGAGAAGTTTCATGCTTTCTATCCAGCCAATAGTGATGAGTCTTTCCTCTGGCATAAAAGAATGTGCCATGTTAACTTTAAAAAATGAATAAATTAATTACGAATGATTTGGTAACTGGACTGCCAAAGAAAGAGTTTACAAGTGATGACCACTGTGTTGCATGCCTCAAAGGGAAGCAACATAAGGTATCTCACAAGCTAAACAAAAGAAACTCCATCACTACTCCCCTACACTTATTACATATGGATCTCTTTAGCCCCACTAGTGTAATCAGTCTAGGAGGGACCTCTTACTGCTTGGTGATCATAGATGACTTTACAAGATTCACTTGGGTCTTTTTCCTTATAACTAAGGATGAGACTCCTAATATCTTGAAGAGTTTTATCCTAAAGATTGAGAATCAATATGATCACAAGGTCAAAACCATAAGATGTGATCAAGGAAATGAATTCAAAAACCAAATCCTTGATACATTTTGTGATGAAAAGGGTATTACAAGACAATATATTGCTCCTAGGACTCCTTAGCAAAACTGTGTTGCTGAGAGGAGAAACATGACACTAATTGAAGCTACAAGAACTATGTTGTCTGACTCTAAACTGCCCATCACCTTCTGGGAAGAGGTAGTGAACACTGCTTGCTATGTGCAAAAACATAGTTGTAGTAGTTAAGACACATTGTAAGACTCCTTATGAACTTGGCACAAGAGATAACCTTTCATTGGCTTTCTCAGGTCATTTGAATGTCCTTGCACCATCTTGAATACCAAGGATCAAGTTGTCAAGTTTGATGAGAAATCAGATGGACACTTTATTAGATACTCTTCCCAAGCTAAGGCTTATAGAGTATACAATCTCAGAACTAGAGTAGTTAAGTAGTAAGCCAATATGACTTTCAATGAGCACACTCCCAGTGTGAAAGGTTCTGGTCCTGATTGTCTATTTGATCTTGATTTATTTGCCAATTATTTTAACAAATCTTGTGAGCATGTTTCGAGATCTACAAATATATTATCAACAGATGATCTTGATCCAAGATTTGAGCTCAGAAGACCATCAAGCTACACTACTTCAGCTCCAGTTGTGTTAGGACCTGGTATTTGAACGAAATACCTAGTGATTAGCGTGTTAAACCAACTCAAATAGTGCGGAATCCTATTTGATTGGCGATCCAATCAGTGAGAACACATGAAGAATCAATCAAGAATTGAATCTAACGTTAGAAGTCGATTAGGAATCGATCTAATGTGTTCTGTGAACTTGGAGAACGATTTGGGAGGTCTCTGGACGGCTAGGGTACGTCTGGAATCGTAATGGGATGAATACTTACGTTTTTCCACGAATTGGGTCTATTTATAGGTTAGTATTGTTCAATCGTGCGACTGGGCCATAAGTATGGTTCAGTCGTGCGATTGAACCATGCGGTTGATTCATCCGCACGACTGAGTGTTCAGTCGTGCGATTGAGCCAATCTTATGTGTCAATCATACGACTGATCCAGTCTCCTGGTTCAGTCGTGCGATTGAGTCAATCGTATGAAGTTATTCATGCGTGTGGTCCATTCGCATGGGCCATTCGCATGAGAACTTCATTAAGTTAAGTTTGAATGTTTTAATTAATATAACATAATGTGTAACCATTCAAACAATCATAAACCCAATCAATTCAATCACGACTCATTAATGAAATATTAAACATCACAAATAACAAACAATCCATGTCATTTCATTAATCAATACAATTACATCATAATCAGACAGACAAGATCTATTACATTACAAATCATGATCTAGGGACATACATGCATCAACAAACTCCCCCTTGGACCTAGATCTATCTAATCTCTTGTCTTCTGCATAACCTCCTTATACTTCTTGTACTTCTCCTCTTTGGTGACTCCTGCGTGAATCTCAAACGCAAAGCAGAGTCGTATAACGTTTTGGAACTGGAGGGCTTGTACAATGTCTTGTGTGTCATAGAACAGTGGCCACTTGTATAATGTATAGACATCATTAGCAGACAAGTTGGTTAGCCACATCGGGTCGAATACCCTGATTGTATCCATTTGGCCCTCTTTATTTAGAACTATGACAGCTTCAGCAGTTCTCCAATCATAGTACCACCATTTGAAGTGTGGAGTGAAGTCCTGTGGCATTTCCCTGAGAGGGATTCTCGACATAGTGCGCGGAGGACTCCACTTCAACACAATCTTGGGCTTGCCAGTAATGGCATCAACCTCAGACCTTCTTATGTACCTCGTAGGCTGTTGTGGTCTGAAGTTAACCCATCTGGTGTGGTACTCCTTCTTCAGGGCAGCCTCGAACCAGCCTGACATCTTTCTTGGGTCAGCATACAGCAGCTTTAGCTTAGCCAGCTGGTTGAGCTCAAAACCAGGTAGAGTCTTCAGATCATGTGGAAACCTGAAGTACTCTATGCCCTGTTCCCTCTTAACTGCATACGCGTTAAGATCATCAAAATAAGCCCATGCAATAATCCTGCCTGACACCTTGTGGTGTTTCTTGACTCTGTAGAGCTTGGTGTAGGCATCTTTCTTTGGTGCAGCACGTTGGGCTCTCACTTCTTCAAAACAGGCAGCCCATTCAGCCTTTCGAATGTCTACGTCATCATTTGAGGCTTGGGCTGTTCCTTCTGCCTTTTCGGTTTCCTGCTCCATCTTGTCTAGTACCTCAAACGTATCACTGACTAGGGACTCACCCAGATTGGGGACCACATTACCCTCGTTGTCAGCGTACTGAGGGTACTCTTCTGCAGTGATATCTTCGACCTCAACTTCATCAACATCATTTAGCTCTTCATCACTGGTCGAATCAACTGTTGGAGCATCCTTGACGATTTCATCAGGATTGAGTCTGAACATCTCTGCCAGTTGCTCGTTAGATAGGTCATGAATTATTTCCCCTTCTTCAGGGGTATAACTCACAGACCTTCTTACAATCCCTTGCAGATCAAGAATCATGGTTAGTTGAGTCTTGACCTGTTGAAGGGGAGCAATGTCAAACTCATCTCTTTGAAAGTTTGGATCTGTTTGATTTAAACATTCAACACATAAATCATTAGTAAGTAATCAAACAGAATTACATTAACTTAATACATAAACATTCAAACATTTGTTTTCTAACATGATTCAAACACAAAAATAAATAAATACATAAGACATCTAATCTGTACTTTTGTCTTGAATCATGGCCTCGTCGCTCGGAGGAGCAGAAGTGGTAGATGACTGGTCCTGTCGATTCTTCGATCTTCGTTCTTGACCAGAAGCAGAGGCCGATGCAGCCGCATCCCCTCCTTCTGCTTCGTCATCATCATCTTTTCCTTCTGTCCTTTCTTCCTCTGTCTCTTCATCATCCTCATCATCCTCCTCATCCTCATCATCATCTTCATCGTCATCATCACCATCTCCATCATCCCCATCACCCTCCTTTATCTTTAAGGGCTCATCCTTTGACCCCTTTAACCGCAGCATAATGGTCTTGTTGGTAGTCTCCAACTCCTCTATACGTTTGGCTGATTGGGCCTGCTGGTCCTGGAGTTGGGACATCTCGACTCTCTGTGCATCCATTAGCTGGGTCTGCTGCTCTATCACCCGAGCCTGCTCTGCCATCTGCTGAGACTGGGCAGCAGTCAGGTCGGTCAACTGGCGAATCTGCGCAGCTTTCTCCTCATCTGCAGCTAGCAGGCGCATCACCATACGGTTTAGCGCCGACAGCTGCTCCTCTACCCCGATTGGAGGTAGAGTAGATCCATATAAGTGTGATGGCTGGGCTGATGGTCCTGCATGATGTGAGGTGGTGGTGGTAGTGGCAGTGGTGAATATGGGTCGGTAAACAGGTGCAGGTGATGTAGGTGTAAATGGTATGGTGGTGGATGGGAAATGTACAGTGGTGGTAGGTGAGGTGGTGGCTGTGGTAGCAGTAGTGGATGTGGTGGCTGTGGTGATGGGTGGTATATCAGTGGAGGTGGTAGTGGTGGCTGTGGTGGTGGAAGTAGAGGCAGCAGTGGTAACGAAGGTCAGGCGACGCTTCTTCTTCTTCAGTCCATGGGGTTGAGCCATCCTCTTCCTCCTAGTCCCAGTGGAAGTGGATGCTCCCCCTGCAGCTCTGCCCACTGAACCCGGAGCATAGCTCGGGTCAGTCTCTGTCTCTGTGGAGTCCCGAGGGTGTTCACCAACCACCCTAAGCCCGTGTTCTGTGGGAACAACCTTGCTTCCCACAGTCCTCGTGAGGGGCTCCTCATCCGACTCCTCCTCCTCCTGATCACCAACAACAAACTCCTGATGGAAACCGGCCGTCTCAGCAACCTCTCCGGCAGGGGCAGACCCGGGGGAATAACATCTGAATCAGTGCCTCTAGGTGGAGCAGGCATATCATCCCCGGCGTCGCCGCTATCATCATCATCAGAATCCATCTCTGGGAGGAGCAGCCTCTCATCATCAGAGTCACTGTCATCATGACGCCATTTGCGTCTGCCTGGCGCCACATACCTCTCGTTGGCCAGGTGGCCAATCAGTCTCTTCACTTGGGGCTTCACCTGCTTCCCCCTATAAACTCTCATCCGGCCTAGAGTAGTATCATCCATAATCTCTAAGGCCACTGCGTCATGACTCTCTTTGGGCAACTGTGGCAGCTTCTCGTTGAAGACGAGCTGTAAGAACCTGGGGTACATGCAAAACCCCTCCTTTCCCTTGGCCTCCAAGTTCTCCACCAAGTAGGAGAATATCATGCTAGAAAAACTGAAGGGGTGGTTCAGAACCAGTGCCACGTAGGCATTTTGGATCTGGTCTGAGAGGTCGTCGAACCCACCCCTCCTCGATGCAACACACTTGAGGATCACGTGTGCTAAGTACTTGTACTGGGGGCTCAGGTTGCTCTTGTTGAGCACACCTGAGTTGATGTCCCCAGCGTACTTTATCCTCAGAAAGCATCCTCGCACTGTCAGTGGATGTAGTCTAGTAGGATGATCAGTGTCGTCCCCAAACTCTAGGACCCTCTGAATGTCGGCAGCAGTGATCTCAATATCATGGCCCAATATAGAGCTCCTAATGCAGTAGGGCTCACGGGAGCGGTCCACAGAGGCATTCTCCCAGAATGCCTGATGCAATGATCTGTATGGCGTGCAAGGGGTGGAGATAGCCTTATGAATCCTGGACCGTCTGAGAAAGGCTATAATGTCGGTAAACTCGGCCCCGTTCCTGGTGGTGTGATCCAAATGAGCACAGATGTTGTGCTTTGGATTTATGGACCATCTTTCTGCCATTTTCCTGAAACACACATGACATAGAACCATTAGTACATAAGACATGAAAAATTCTGTTCTAAGTGTAATGTTGAAAATCATTCTGATTCATTCGTGCGAATGAATCATGCGACTGAAGTCAGTCGTCTGTTCTTTCATGCGACTGGACTCATTCTGGTCAATGTGACATGCGATTGGGTTCAGTCTGCTGACTGAGTCTGCGAATGGTTCAGTCGGCCGACTGAGCTCAATCGTATGGTTCATTCGGCCGAATGACCCAATCGCAAGATTCAATCGTGCGATTGAAGTTCATCCGGACGACCAGTCGCCTGTCTCAATAGTTCAGTCGCCATCGTTCGAAACTTCAACAAAATAAGTGTTTTACCCAAATAACCGGTTCAGTAGACTCGCATTCTCGTTACTAATAACCTATTTGACTTAATTTTAACGTTTTGCTTAGTTTTAATAGGTTATTAGGGCTTTCTTGTCTCGGTTCTTGTTTCACAGTCGAATAATCAAAATTAGGGTTTCAATCCTTCTGATTTCGGTGAAATAAGACTTCAATCTACCTGTATAATCAATAGCGAACGTCAGTGAATCAAAAGCGATGAGAAAACAAGGTCTAATAAGATTTTGGCAGCGTAACGGTAGGAGTATGCGATTTAAGGGCGATTTGGATGTGATGAATGAAATGCGATCGACTGTGCCCTTTAAATACTGAAGCTGGGTTCAGTCGGCCGACTGGCCTCAGTCGCCCAGTTCATTCGGGCGACTCAGGCTCAATCGTACGATTGGCCCAACCAGTCGCATGCAGTTGACCGACTGAGGTTCAGTCGGTCGACTGACTCAGTCGTGCCTTTCATTCGCATGTTCAGTTGACCGAATGAGTTTCAATCGGTCGACTGACTCATTCGCCCTCTTCCAATCGGTCGAATGGGCTATTCTGATAAGCCATTCGTATGAAAGGCTCACTCTTATGTCCATTCGTGCGAGTGGAAGCCATTCGCATGGTTGGTCCATTCTCATGGTCCAATCGTGCGAATGGGTCACACTTAGTTAATTTTCTGCCATTTTTACCAATTTACATTTAAAACCCTTTTAAATAATTGAAATTAACGTTATGAGCTTTTGATCATCTCAGACATGATCATTTTATCTTGAAAACTTTATGATCACCTCAGACGTGATCCTTTTAAATAATTTAGTCACCTCAGACGTGACCTTTTTTAAACACTTTGTCACCTCAGACGTGACTGTTTTAAATTTCAAAGCACATGTGGTCATCTCAGACATGACCCTTTTAGTAAGTTGATTCCTTTCTGATTTTCCTGATGTAGTCCGACACACTAATAAAAATTAAAATTAAAACGACTAACTAACTTAGAAACTTTAAACTAATTACTTAAACAAACTTGTTTTTGGCTTTTTGTGAGAGATAAATCCTGAGATAGATATCTACGGGATTTGGTTCGGGAATAGACAGCTTCAACTTGGATTGATCATACCTGGACCAATTCAATTTTGGAATCATACAGGCAAGTCAAATCATTTGGGACTTGTTATCAAAACTTTTGATGCTCAATTCTCGGTGTTCATCCAGAGTCGTTAGCAACTTAAGGAAATCATACTGAAACTCTTAGATTTTCACATTGATTTGAACTTTTGAGAATGTAGCCACAATGATTGTCAATATGTTTGTCCACTTAAATCCATACACAGACTTTTGACACAGACTGGTGACTGATTTAGGTTTAATTATTTCAACTAACATTTGTGGATCCCACACTTATATGGTAATCAACATTCCTCGGGAGCTTTTGAGCGGTCTACGGGTATTATTACAAGAAGAGACTATTCTTAGAGCTTTCAAAGAGAAGCCTGTCCTCAGGTCAGTGCCATCGCACAGCAGAGAGGCGGCAAACAACAATGAATTCTAGAATATCTAGGTTATGCTTATCCTCAGGTCAGTGCCATCGCACAGCAGAGAGGCACACAACCTATCTCCTTGTTAGAGCAGCTTATTTTATTTTACACAAAATGCACCAACAACATAAGTCATTAGCTTTATAGCATTTGTCTTTCATTTTTTCTTGCTTTGCTCTAATTATGGTCATCCGCACACATTTGTGGCGTTTAATGCTCATTACCCCTTATTGGAATATATTTGATTGTGTTAACCAGTGATAAGATGGAAGCCCACAGTCAGTTGAACAACTTAGTTTGATCTTGAGATCACCAATCAGGTCTAATTATCTATTGTGTTGAATCTACCAACATATCATTTGTGGTCTAGCAGCCTCTAAGTCTACTTTCTTTGTGTCACCTTAGGAGTTGCCAGTTTTCTATCATCTTCCCTTTTATATTGCTTAGACTACACAGACTTATACTTTGAATTTTTGCATCTTTTCAAAACTTAAATTTTTAAAGTCCCTCTTGATTTGTTCCTGTGTACTATCATTTTCCAAAGGTATTGAATCGGTATCACAGACACAATCTACCTTATATCAGCTATTTACTTCCTTCTCCCTCGTTTTTTTTAATGTTAACTTGCTGACATATTCTCCCCCTAAAATACTAAAATCATTACTGGTTTAATTATTTTAGGATTTTAATAAACAGCAAAATAACATGAGTTTAAATTAACAGACGAAAATAACAAATAAAATAAAATAAAATAAAAAACTTTAACTAAACTACATCGGACTACACATTATCATCATCAGGAATTACCTCACTTTTCTTTTTAACGCCGTTGACCTCTAGCAAATATTGAAAACGTGGTTTATCAAAGGCTTTAGTATAGAGGTCAGCGCGTTGAAAATCAGTATTAATTTTAACCACATCAATTAAGTTCTTTTCAAAACAGTCTCTTATGAAATGGTATTTAATACCGATGTGTTTGGTCTTAGGATGTTGAACCGGATTTTTAGTTACTGCAATTGCAGCAGAGTTATCAACAAAAATAGGAGTAGATGAGAATTTTAAACCGTAATCCCGCATTTGCTGTTGAATCCAGATGATTTGTGAACAGCAACTTGCAGCAGCAACATATTCGGCTTCACAGGTTGACAATGCAACCGATGTCTGCTTCTTACACTGCCAGGTAACTAATCTTCTCCCAAAGAATTGACACCCTGCTGATGTAGACTTGTAGTTCATCTTGCAGCCCCCGTAATCCGAGTCACTATACGCGGTAAGCTCAAAGTCATCATCATGAGGATACCACAATCCAAGTGTGGGTGTACCCTTCAGATAACGAAAAATCCTCTTGACCCCGATCAGATGGTTGACCTTAGGTTTAGCCTGATATCTAGAACATAAACATGTAGCATACATAATATCAGGTCTTGAGGCAGTGAGATACATGAGGGATCCAATCATTCCTCGGTACATAGTGGCATCTACAAGATCTCCATTCTCATCAGGTGCTATATCATGATTCGTAGCAAGTGGAGTCCCAGCAGCAGAAGCATTCTCCATGTCAAAGCGACTGAGAATGTCTCCTACATACTTGGTCTGATGTAGAAAGATCCCATTAGGTGTCTGATCCACCTGTAACCCGAGAAAGAACTTCATCTCCCCCATAGCACTCATCTCAAACTCTTTCTTCATCACTGCTTCAAACTCTTTGCATAACTCTTCGTTCTTTGATCCGAAGATTATGTCATCAACATAGATCTGTACAAGCAGTAGGTCGCCATCCTTTTCTTTAATAAACAGTGTGCAGTCAATGACTCCCCTGCGAAAGCCGTGTTTCACAAGATGAGTCGAGAGTTTCTCATACCAAGCTCGAGGAGCTTGATGAAGCCCGTATAAAGCCTTGTCGAGCTTGTAAACTCTATCCCGATGATAAGGATCTTCAAATCCCTCGGGTTGACTTACGTAGACTGTTTCCCTGATTTCCCCATGAAGGAATGCACTCTTCACATCTAATTGGTAGACTTTAATCTTCATGTACGATGCATAGGCAAGGAAGATACGAATAGCTTCCATCCTTGCCACGGGTGCAAACACCTCATTGTAGTCAATTCCCTCGACTTGGCGAAAACCTTGAACCACCAGTCGAGCTTTGTTCCTGATAATGACTCCTTGGTCATCCTTCTTGCATTTTAGTACCCATTTGGTGCCGATGACTTTAGCACCTTTAGGTCTATCAACCAGAGTCCATACACCTAACTTCTTGAACTGCAGAAGTTCTTCTTGCATGGCACTCACCCACGCCTCATCATTTAGTGCCTCACTGACATATTTTGGCTCAACCTGCGAGACAAAACATCGATAAGCACCATCATGAATGTAACCCTTCTCCATAACCGAGGCGTAATCAGCTGAGTATAGCTGATTTCGGGTTTGTACTCCTGATCTGACATCCCCAATAACATTGTCAAGGGGATGATAGACGTTTAGTCGTGATCCTGGAGTAGTAGGAACAGCCACCTCAGAACCGAGATTATGAACATTTGGTTCTGCATCTGAGGTAGTTGGAGTTTGAGGTTCCGAAGTCGAAGGTGCATCACTGGTAGATGCTTGTGGACTTTCAGGAACTGGAACCTGTTCCTCCTGACTGTTCTGGTCATCTGCTTCAGTTTCATCTTCAGAGGAGGAGTCACTGTCATCGACTACTCCCCCTGACTGAGTAGATGATTCTCCCTGTGTGCTAGATGGTGTATTCAGAATATCATACATCATCCTAGTAGCTAACTCATCATCCGAGGGAGAGAGAGGGATGTTGAAGGACTTGAAGAATCCATCATAATCGAAGAAGTATGCGGGTCCTTTGCCTGTAGGTGGTGTGGTATATCTCTGAACGTCGACATTACACCACACTTCTACAAGACCCGTTGAGTTGTTGTAAACTCGCTTGTTCGGTATGTTGTATCCTAGAAAGATTCCTTCATCAGCCTTCTCGCTGAATTTGCCTTCTTGTGTCTTCTTCAGAAGTGTGCACGGCGCGCCAAAAGGTTCAAGATACTCCAAATTCGGTTTGCGTCTTTGTAGTAGCTCGTAACATGTCTTTCCGTGGCGCTTGACTATTAGGACTCGATTCAGTGTATAACATGCATTCGCCACTGCCTCATTCCAGAATTGGATAGGCAGTTTCGAGTCCGCCAGCATAGTCCGTGCTGTCTCTATCAAGCTTCTGTTCTTCCTCTCAGCAACACCATTCATCTGAGGCGTGTAGGCAGAAGTGAATTGATGCACAATTCCCTTTTCCTTGCAGTATGCCTCCATCCATTGATTCTTGAATTCTGTCCCGTTGTCTGAGCGTACTTGTCTAACTTTTAGCTTGTAGAGAGATTCCAGTGTGGTTACTAACTCCTTGAATGACTCAAATGTTTCTGATTTGGATTTCAGAAACATTACCCAAGTGAACCTTGAGTAGTCATCAGTGACCACAAAACAGTACAAGTCGCCTGCAATGCTCTTTGTACTGACTGGACCAAACAGATCCATGTGAAGAAGTTCAAGAGGAAGGTCTATTGAATGAACTTTCCTTATGAGACTTCTTTGTCTGTTTGCCTTTCTTGCAAGCTACACAAAAGTCAGGAAGTTGGAAGTTCTTGACATTAACTCCTCTCACCAAATCCTTCTGAATCAAATGATTCATCTTCCTTTGACTAATGTGTCCCATTCTCCTATGCCAGGAGATGGAATCCTTCTCAGTAGCTTTAGATAGAAAGCACTGAACCTCATGATCCGTTGTAGCAGCTGTTGACAGATCCAAGACATAAAGGTCTTTATATCTTGAAGCAGTCATCAGAACTTGGTCCTCTGGGATCATGTAGTCTTTCTTCAGCACGTAACACTTCTTGTTGTCGAAGATGACTTTAATCCTTTATCACAGATTTGGGAAACAGAAAGTAAGTTATTCTGAAGTTGTTGAACGTAGTTCACCTTATCAAACTTAACTTTCTGATTTCCCACTTCTCCCTGAGCTGTGATATAGCCTCCCTTGTTTCCTGCAAAGGAAACATGCCCTCCTTTTATTTGTTTGACGTTTGATAAAAGGGCTTATTTCCTGTCATGTGCCTGGATGCTCCGCTGTCTACAATCCACGTGTTAGTCTCAGCGCTGTATCGAACACCCTGCACATACAAAGTAAATGAATTAGTTTAGGTTAGGAACCCAAGCCTTTACTGTCTTGGGTTTCCCAGAGGCATCACACATCATAAACTCCACCCATTGACCCTTAGAGGGTGAGGGTAGCTCAGGTTCCTTCTTGTCATCAGTATCAGACACGTAGGATGGCTTTTCCTTCCATAAGCTAGATTTGTGCAAGGCCTGTTTATGATAAACAGTCGTCTGGCTTACAGGTTGGACTTTAGGTTCACTAGCTCTTCTAGGTGGATTCAAAGAACTCCTCTTAGAAGACCTAGGTCTAGAGTCCTGAAGATCAATCTTCTTCCTAGGTGTCTGATAGAAAGGACAATAGGAAGCAATGTGTCCACATTCTCCACAGTTGTAGCATGACCGGCTATCAACTTTATGAGTAGACTTTCTTTGTGGAGAAGTGCGTGACACTCTAGTAACATCAATCACTTTAGTTTTGACTCTTGTGCGTTTGATGTTTTCTCTGGTTTAACAAAATTAACTGTTTTAACCTGTTTAACATCTTTCTCTTTTGGTTAACTGGTTTTTGACTTGAAGCATGTGAAAAATTAACATTTGAAGTCCTTTTAGGTTCTGATTTGACTCTGTTTGACCCTGACTTTAAGTTAATTTTTCAAATTCATTTTCCAGATTAACACAAGGCAATTTACCCTTTGCCTTTGAAGTGGCCTCCTTTTGTTTCTGTCCAGATTCAGTAGATGAACATGAGGTGTCTGGATCAGTAACAAGAGGAGTAGTCACCACATGATCCTTGATGGGGTTATTATTTACTGGTCTAGACTTAGTGTTCATCAAGGTCTCAGGTGTGGTGGAACCACTTTGTAGCCTAATCCCTCCCCGTTATTCCTTTCTCTCACTAAGTGTTGAACTATGTGTGAAGAACTAGTCCAACAATGCAGTTTATGTTTTAATGAATTTACTTCCACTTCTAGAACTGCCTTTTGCTTTTTAGTGTCTTCTAGGGAGTTTAGATAGTACCTAATGTCATTTGCTTGGTTAAAGGCAACTACTTCGGTTTCCCTAAGCTGTTTAGTCAATAGGTCTATCTTTTCTTTATAACTATGCTCATTTTGTTTTAGTACTCTATTAGCCTCAGTGCACAGTTGTAAATCTTTTACTAAGTTATCATTATGATCTAATAACCTAGCAAAATTTTCATCTATGCTATTCCTAAAAGTATCACAATCAGAACAAGCATGATTATTAAACATTTGGTCAGTAGTACTTACCTGAGTTGGTTCAGAAGAGTTAGCCATCAACGCAGCATCAGATGTCTCTGGTTCTGGTGATTCTGACTTTTCTGTCTTGACGTGGAAGTCTCCTCCTTTGGCTTGTAACTGACCTCAGCTGCAGTTGTTTTTCACTATGTGACATTGCTATCTCAACTGCTAGATCACCTTCACTCGCAGAATCATCATCAATATCCTCTACACTGGCAATGTTAGATTCCCCTGGTGAGACAAACCTAAAGCTCCAATCCTGTCCTTCATCATCATGAGCAGTCAAGGCTTTTGGATCCTTGTTTGATGAAGTAGAACTGGAAGCTTGCTTGTCTTGGCGAGTAAAGGACGAGAACGGGTTCCCATTACCCGTCTTCTTTGGCTTGACACATTCTCTCTTGAAGTGCCCCTTCTCTCCACAGTTGAAGCAGGTCACTTTTCTCTTGTCAAAGCCAAATGTGGTATCCTTAGTAGCTACCAAGTTCTGTCCAGTCTTTTTAACAAACTTCTTTGCCCTTCGGACAGCACTAGCTAAGGCCCAATTATATCCATCCTCTCAAGCTCCATTTCATCCACCTGCTCGTAGTCCTCATCTGCCAGATGGCAGTTTCCAATCTTCCCGGCAACAAGTCCATCATATGAATGAACCACTGCAGCTAAAAGATCCATATGCTCTCGAGCTACTTCCACAGTCACATTATCGAGGTTCTCGGTCTTCAGTTTGGTAGCACTTGCTTCTGATCCAATATAGTGGGTACATGACGACCCTGACGTGTCTGATCCAGAAGGAGAAGCATGTGAAGGACCTGACGAGCTAGACACAAAAGCAGTCTGGAGAGGTGCCCCAGATGTCTTAGCTTGAGGCGTGGCGTTGTATAAAGCTGGATTTTGTGTGTACGAGGACTTCTGAGCTCTGTACTTCATCCTTAGTGCTTCTTCTCGCAACTTAAGAATGAAGTCATTAATATCCAGCTTTATAAGCATTTCATTCTGTCTTAGGTTAGACACGAATGAAGCCCACTTATCAGGCAATCTGTCTGCGAAGTTGCTCACTTTCTCTTCCATGGTCGTTTCCACTCCATGTGTATGCAGTTCGCTCATCAAGTGGTAGAATCTGTCTATGATTTCGTCTAAACTCTCGTTGCCAATCGATGAGAAGTTATCGAATTCCTTCTTTAACTCCTTTGCCTTGATTGCCTTCAATGAAGCATTCCCATCATACCTCTTCTCTAGCTCATCCCACAGTTTCTTGGACTGCTTATTCTCTGAATACTGGTGGAATATGTCTTTGTGGATAGACTGAGTGATCAATGCATAAACCCTCTTCTCTGCATTGTACTTGACTTTCTGTGCGTCTGTCATCCCACTTAACGTTAGCTTAACTCCATCAGCTCCCACCGGTGTACTATAACCAATCTCAATGGCTTCCCACAGATTAGGATCTACTCCATTGAGGTAGATCTCAAAACGTTGTTTCCAGTGGGGAAACTCATCTAAAGTCAAAAGCTTTGGTGGTTTATTGTGATTACCCACCTCACTCTCAAGCAACAGCAGGTTCTGTATCCTCGAGTCCTTCCCAGCAGTAAAGGCTGACATCTGATCTTCCATGGCGAATAACTTAGAATCTAATCAAACAAACTTTCACTGATGCGACTGAAGGATGCGGATGGTCTAATCGTGCGTATGAACTCTGCGATTGGTTCAATCGTGCGGCTGAACTGGGCGATTGGTTCAGTCGTGCGAATGAATCTGGTGCGTATGAGCTATGCGAACGAACGGTTCAGTCGGCCGAATGAGGTTGTGACTAGGTCCAATCGTGCGAATGAGCAATGCGAATGGAGTCCAGTCGTGCGAACGGGTCAC
The DNA here is from genome assembly GCA_025215565.1 of Flaveria ramosissima. Classification (NCBI taxonomy): domain Eukaryota; kingdom Viridiplantae; phylum Streptophyta; class Magnoliopsida; order Asterales; family Asteraceae; genus Flaveria; species Flaveria ramosissima. Next base: position 20,337,215 of record CM046036.1, on the reverse strand, counting down.
TCGTGCGACTGAAGCTGCTGTTTTGCGAAAATTTCTAGGTTGGACGGGTTTCAGCCGTAAAAATTCGAAATTTCACAAGTCCTAATCGCCTAAGTCCGTAGAAACCAAACTTCGATGAGCAGGGAACGTCCAGGATCACTTTTGACACCAAAGATTGCGTTTTTTAGTGCAAAAACACAAACTTTTATGCAATCTTGATTGAATCAACACGTAATCAAGAGCCAAAGCTCTGATACCACTTGTTAGGACCTGGTATTTGAACGAAATACCTAGTGATTAGCGTGTTAAACCAACTCAAATAGTGCGGAATCCTATTTGATTGGCGATCCAATCAGTGAGAACACACGAAGAATCGATCAAGAATTGAATCTAACGTTAGAAGTCGATTAGGAATCGATCTAATGTGTTCTGTGAACTTGGAGAACGATTTGGAAGGTCTCTGGACGGCTAGGGTACGTCTGGAATCGTAATGGGATCAATACTTACGTTTTTCCACGAATTGGGTCTATTTATAGGTTAGTATTGTTCAATCATGCGACTGGGCCATAAGTATGGTTCAGTCGTGCGATTGAACCATGCGGTTGATTCATCCGCACGACTGAGTGTTCAGTCGTGCGATTGAGCCAATCTTATGTGTCAATCATACGACTGATCCAGTCTCCTGGTTCAGTCGTGCGATTGAGTCAATCGTATGAAGTTATTCATGCGTGTGGTCCATTCGCATGGGCCATTCGCATGAGAACTTCATTAAGTTAAGTTTGAATGTTTTAATTAATATAACATAATGTGTAACCATTCAAACAATCATAAACCCAATCAATTCAATCACGACTCATTAATGAAATATTAAACATCACAAATAACAAACAATCCGTGTCATTTCATTAATCAATACAATTACATCATAATCAGACAGACAAGATCTATTACATTACAAATCATGATCTAGGGACATACATGCATCAACAAGTTGTATCTAACCCTGTAAATGGAGTTTCTATCAGCACAACCATGACAAATCCAGCTGATACTTCTGTGGTGCCTTCAAATTCCAGCTTAGAGGCACAAAACTCAGATGAAAGAGTTTTAAATGTAGGAGGAAATGGTGGTGGTGAAAGTGATCAAGAATTTCTTGATGTTGACAACCACTCCATTAAAGACAACATTAATGATGTCACATACTCATTGGATGAAGTCTCTCTTGATAAGTGTTCTAATGTTGTGGGTGAATCATCAATGCCAGATCTAAAATTTTCTAATTGAGATCTTTCCAAGCAACTTACTATGATCCCTCAACTAAGGATCCACAAGTCTCACCCCACCACAAACATCATTGGAAATGTTGAAACAGGGGTAAGAACAAGAGGACAAACCCATGATGCAAATTTTTGTCTCCACTCTTGTTTTCTATCCCAGATAGAGCCTAAGAATTTGAAAAGGCTTTAAAAGATGGAAGTTAGGTTGAAGCTATGCAAGAGGAGTTGCTTCAATTGAAAAGGCAAAAGGTTTGGAACTTATGTCCTCTTCCTAAAGGGAAGACTACCATAGGAACCAAATGGGTGTTTAGGAATAAGAAGGATGATAGAGGACTTGTCATAAAAAACGAGGCTAGAATAGTTGTCCAAGGATACACACAAGAAGACTGAATTGACTACACAGATGTCTTTGTTCCTGTGGCAAGACTTGAAGCTTTCAGGATATTCTTAGCTTTTGCTGCATCCAAGGATTTCAAGGTCTACTAACTTGATGTCAAGTGTGCTTTTCTCTATAGGGTGATTGATAAAGATGTGTATGTCAGACAACCACTTTGCAGATCATGATCCTCCTGATTATGTCTGCAGGCTTGATAAAGCTCTTTATGGGATGCACCAAGCACCAAGGAAGTGGTATGAAACTCTATTTCAGTATCTCTGTCAGCATGGCTACAAAAGGGGTACTATATATGGAACTCTCTTCATCAAAGGAACATGGAATGACTTAATGCTAGTTCAAGTGTATGTAGATGACATTATCTTTGGTCAACTAATACAAATCTCTGCAGTGACTTTGAGAAGCTGATAAGGATAGCTTTGAAATAAGTCCCAAGGGGGAACTCAATTTCTTTCTAGGAATTCAAGTGAAGCAAGTTGAAAATGGCATCTTCATAAGTCAGTCAAAGTATGTACAAGACATACTTAAAAGATTCAACATGACTGATGGTAAGGTTGCTAAGACACCCGTAGATAGAAACATCTCCCCTAGACTTGATCTTGAGGGGGAGTGTGTGGATGAATATCTTTACAGGGCTATGATTGGGTATCTTATGTACCTCACAGCTAGCAGGCTTGATATCATATTTACCACATGTATTTGTGCAAGATATAAAGCCAACCCCAAGATGTAACACCTGGTCACTGTCAAGAGGATTTAAAGATATCTCATAGGTGCCTTGGCCTTTGGTATCCAAAGAATTCTGACTTCAATCTGTATGCATATACAAATAGTGACTATGGTGGCTGCAACATGACTTCAAAGTCTACATCAGGCAGATGTCGGTTCCTTGGTGGAAGGATAGTCTCTTGGCAATGCAAGAAACAATCATATGTGTCTTCATCCACTGCTGAAGCTGAATACATTGCTGCTGCTAGCTGCTGGCTCAAGTGCTTTGGATTCAGAATCAGATGCAAGACTATGGATTCAACTTCAAGGAGACTCCCATCCACATAGACAACAACAGTGCTATCTCTATTACAGAGAATCCTATGCAACAGTCAAGGACAAAGCATATCAATATCAGGTACCATTTGATTAGAGATAACTTTAAAACGGATTAATCAAACTAGTCAAAGTTAACACAAATGAACAATATGCTGATTTGTTCACCAAAGCTTTTGGTGAGCAGAGATTTAAATATTCTTGTATCAGCTATTGGGATGATTAACTTTGAGTAACTCTTCTTAAAACTAACTCATATTATTTCTAAAACCTATGTATCCTAAGTTGTCTATTCTATCACCTTCATAAGCTCTTGTTTACTCTGGAAGAAAAAATCTTTTTAGAAGACATTCCTTAGATTTTTGAAAATTTTGATCATTCTATCCTTAGGAAGATATAAATTTACCTTCGAAAGAAACTTCTATCTTCAAAACAAATAACTACTAAAGTAAAATTTACATTCGGAAGAAATTTTCAAAATATATTCCGAAGCTTAAAACCCTTTTGAGTACATATAGGTTTTGAAGAATAATTTTCTTCCGAAAGCAATTTACTCTTGAAAGTTTTATTCTCCTTAGAATAAAATCTTTGAGTATTAATATCTTCCGAAGCAAAATTTTCTAAACTCTTTGGAATATCTTCCGAAGTCATTTTGGCTTCAGAAGCTGTTCATCAAAAAAACCTTCCGAAGTATAACTACCTTCGGAAGATTTTAGACTTCCAAGAAAAGTACTTTTTGGGCACTTTTTTAGAGGTGGGACCAACATCCAGATTTCAAAGTTTATCCTCTTTCATTAGCTTTGTCTCAGATCCATTTCATATATATACCCAACGGATTCCACCTCTTTCACTCTATTCTTCGTCTACACTGTTCCAAAAACCTAAATTCACCCACAAACAACCTTTGTTCTTCACTTTCTTCACCTTTAAGCTTTCTAAATGGCCAACCTTAACCGCAGAAACAACCCTGATTTGTCCATGCAACTTCACAGGCAGCACAATCAGGTTACCCTATTAAACTCTGAGAAAGATTCTACTTCCACAGAGGTTTGCCAATTCTTGGCACTATCCAACTATTTCACCTCCCTGACCATTGATCCTTCACTATTTGAGGATCAGCTGTTAGAATTATGGAAGATCTGCCAAGAGGTCATTATGGGCGGGGAGAAGGCATTGTTTGCCATAGTGGAGGGGAGGACAATCTTCGTCACTCCAGCCATCATCAACACTCATCTTCAGCCGGATGATATAGAAGGTGAATTGTCCTTTCCCAAGGAAGCTGTAAACCACTCCTTTGAGCAGATGGGCTATGAAGGAGTGAAGATCATGTATAGGTTGGACTGACCTTAGTTTAGATTGCTTACTTTACTTGTAATAGGACTTTTGTTAGTTTCCTTTTGTATGTACTTAGATTTGTGTAGTTTAGCAGTCTAGCGAAACTGTGAGCAAAACTGTAAGTTCGCTCACAGTTTGCTGTTTTTGTTTACCTGGCAAATTTAATGTTCTGCCGGGCGAAACTATAGTTTCGGCAGGACAGTTTCGCTGACAGCGAAAGTGTCTGCGAAACTAAGACTGCTATATATACTCATGTTAATTTTCATTGTATGGAAAGCTTGCAAAACCCTAATCGTGGATCATTGTTGCAAGTTGCCTTTTTCAAGCAGTTATTACACAAAAATATCATTGTGCTTTTTGTTATTGATTGTCATTGATCATTGTCTTATCAAGTATGAGTTAGTATTGTGTTCAATCTTCTCTATTATCATTGTTTAGCATGCTTGTTGGATATTGAGTGATTCTTCACATCATTTGCACAGTTATTCGATCACATGGACCAACAAGGAGATTTCTCGGTAAAGACTTTCAGGAAAGGAAAGGTCTCATCCCGTTGGAAGTACCTACTCCATGTGGTCATTCACAGCTTGTCCAACAAGCATGGTGTATGGGACCAGATTCATGAGGATCTCTCCTTTATAGTTCATGGAATGGTCGAAGGGGTCAAATTTAGGTATTCACAGTTTGTTTACACAAATTTACTTGCAAATTTGGACTCCTTAGAGTATTACATCTTCCCTAATATGTTTAACACATTCTTAACTGTAAACTGGGTTCACAGTTAACGGGAACATCATATATTCTTAAATTAGGACTGATGAAGCCTGACATCTTTAAAATAATAAAGAAGCCAACTGTTGGCTTCTCTGGGGTAGAAACAACTCTTGTCTCCAAAATGTTAGAGCTCATTGCTCAAGGTGACAACCTAGCAATACAAGCTAGTGTTGAACCCACACCTTCTACTTCACAACCCAAAAGACAACCACAAATCACCTTCACCTACCAAAGAAATTCCAAAGGAACCCCTACACAAGCTCCTTAGCTTGTGTAGGCCCCCATATCACTACATATACAAGAAGAAGTGGACACTAGAGCTCCCACTTCTCTTGAGGAGAAAACCACTCCCATCTCATCAAGAATCAGTGTTGAGGTTCCTCATGCTCAGCCTGATGACCTCATTAGCCTATCAGCCTTAAGCCTTCACTCAGAGTCTCAATACTCTAGTGAACAACTTAGGGGAAAGTTACCATCCCCAGCCTTTTGATCTCAACCAACCAATTCCCAACCTAGAATTCTATGATGATGAAGACATGGGATTCAGTGAGTACTATGATTCTCTATACTCCTCCCTAACTCAAAGAGAGATGAGTGCTCCTGATTCTCCCATGTCTAGCCCACATCATTACTCATCACTGAGATGAATCTTCCTTAACCTGTTTAGGAGGTTCATATGGAAGAAGCTTTCACTTCTGCAAGTGATAACATCATTAGGACCTCAACCATGGCAACCCATCCCATTGACACTTCAACTGAAGTTGTCATTGAGCAGGGGAAATCCAGCAGCCAAGAACCCCATGTTGGTGGCAAGAGACAAGACTTTGGTCCCATTCTCTCATCCCCTATGATTCTTCTGATGAAGATGAGGGGAAAATGAGTCTAAAGGTGCAAAACCTGACAAAAACATGACCTATTTAGCCTAAAAGGTTAGTCACTTGGAGTTTCAAGTGACTACCTTACAAAAGAGGGTCAATGATCAGCAACTTCAGATATCTTATCTAAAGGAAAAACTAGCTGGGAGACCGTTAAGAGGAGCTCATCCAGGAACACAAGAGCTTGTGGATGTGATTGACCTAACTCCTAGCTCACCTATGCAAGAGGGTGATGCTAACCAACAAGGTGGAGAAAGTCATAACAATCACAGAACCTAGGAGTTCTTCACAGAGTATGGACATAGAGGATTCAACAACCTCACTTGTAAATGTCCATACTTAGTAACCTCCTCAAGTTTACTTTGATGTGAACTCACTCATACAACAACTGTTTGAGGAGGGTATTCCAAGGGCTATGTCATCCCCACCCCAAGAAACATCAAAATACATATTTGGTTGGAGGTATGATGCTGACAGAAGAGCTCTCATACTTCAAAGAATTCAAGGACAACAAGAAGTCTTCAACTTTCAGAACTTGAACTATTATGAAAGTCTTGATCTGGTCAACATGCCACTTGCTAATCCAAGCCAATCTACACAAGCTGACAGGATGGCCCAAGGGATTCAAGACATGATTATTGAAGAGGTTAGCCAAAGAAGAAGACAAAGGCAATCAGGTAATGTCATTGGACAACTGGATGTTGAGTCAGACCCTAAGATTAGCTTTAAAGGGATAACCTCAACTGAAGGCCCAGTGATAGAGCCTGAGAGCATTGTCACAACAACAACTAATTCAACAATCCATCCCCTCATTGAAGCACCAACTGGTGAAGGTGCCTTACAACCTCTCTCTGACCAGAGTCTGGATGCTACACCAGGCAATGAAGGCCAAAGCTCTCTCCACCCTGTGTCACAAAGGTCTGTGGTTGACAAAGGGAAAAGGATTTTAACTCCCGAGGAGATTGAGGAGGAGGAGAGAAAGAGGAAGAGGAAGCTAAAGGGATAAAGTTCCATTGGGTCTTCAGGCTTCATGCAAGCTGCAATCAGGGCTGCCCCCAGACCAAACACTTAAGATGATGAGTTAAAGGTAGTCAGGATTACTTACCTGTAGACCAGAAACTATGACATTGATGAGATCATTTCTCTCCCCTTAGAAGAACTGAATGAACTGAAAGACATGGAAGTGTCTAGAGAGAGGAAGGAAGACGAGGATGCAAGGTTGCTCCTCCAAATCAAAGAAGAAAGAAGACAGAAAAGGCTGTACAAACATATTCCTACTCTCTCTCCAGTTCAAGAAAGCCCTATGCAAGAGGCTGTGGCGACTCCAGAACCTCAGGTAGATAAAGAAGCTGATAGGCAAAACATGGTCAGCTACCTGAGCGCCATAAGACTCTACCAGGCAGCTACACTCCTTCCCTTGTCCTTTGAGTATATTAAGTTTAAGTATCTCAAACAACTTGAACTTCAAGTACTCAAAGAACAAAAGGCTACAAAGAAAAAGATGAGGGAAGAAGCTGCAAAGTCAAGAGCCATCATCCAAAAAAGTCTAAAGAAGTCAGCTAACAGACAATGGATGATAAGCTTCTTGAAGTTGTATGGATTCTCCGGAAGGAGGCTTGGTCCAATGTCTCTATCCACCATGGATGGGCACATAAGGATGATCAAGCAGAAGATCAAGAGAGGAGAGCTTATTGACTTACACTCCCCACCAAGTCAAGCTCCTCCTAAAGTTGAGGTTAAGGTTGAACAATTTGAGACAACACAACCTGGACCTCATGCTGAGCCTCAGCAAGCTTCATCTTCTGATCCATAGCAGGGTCCAACGCCCTCTCCTTCTAAACATGTGAGGGAGGTAGACCGAACTGAGAAAGACAATATTGAACAACATGGTGCTGAAGGCTAGTCTTCTTAGTTGTAGTTTCCAAAAAAGAGGAAGAGGATGGCTTCTAGACCCAAATCAAAGAAGAAGAAGAAGTCAAAGTCATCCACCTCCAAGCCTCAGGATGAATCAGATCATACTGAGAGAGTGCATGAAGAGGCAGCTCAACCAACTCCAATCCAAGTAGCTCCTCTTGCATCAGGAAGACCCATCTTATCCTGGACCTTCACTACAAGTCCAGAAAGATGGCATGTCAACAGAGATCAAGGTTGTCAAGATGTCTACACATGGCAAGACATGTTTAACCTACCTCTACATGATCTTTTTAAGATGAGAAGATACTTTGAAAGCCTGAGTGATCCTGACCATCTGATGAAGAAGGGTACGGTCATTATCATGATGAGGATTGTCAATATCTAAGGTCTTCAAATGTTTTGGTAGCATCAGCCTTGGTGGAGTTTGTAAGGTTTAATGTAAGGCTGATGCATGTAAAAACATCCTAAGTCTCTCCTGCATGCATGCACTTAAGTGTAGAGTAGAAATGCTTCGGAAGTTTTACACCCTGCATCAGAATTATTCCAAGTGTAAAATCTTCCGAAGCCAAGACCAACATCTTCCGAAGCCAAAAGTGAAGTCTTCCGAAGCTTCAAAGACAAAGTCTTTCGAAGCCAAGAAGTGAAGACTGATTTCTTCTGAAGATTTTTAACACATGCTTTATTTGATGTACTTTTCCATAAAGCTGGAGCACTTTCCATTGCAACTCTGAAGACTCACCAACTTATATAAGTTGGTGAAAAGGTCCATGCTTTTGATAACTGTACATTGAGTTCTTGAGTCTGTTGCTTTCCATTTTATGTACTTTTATTCTTTTTGTAATATATTAGGATGTGAACTATGGCATGTCATAGTCACTCTGCCTTTTGACTATACATTTGATTTTGTTGTTGTAGGATGTAGTATAAAGTATCTCAGGTCTTTGTATTTTTCTTTATGCTTTGTAACACTTGTAAAGAACTTGATAGCAATATACAACATTCTTAAAAACCAATATCCTTGTGTTGTTTGCTTCTTGTTCTGTCTCATATTTGCTTGTGTTCTATGTATCAAACCATATTGTTCCCAATTTCCTATTTGATCAGTTAAGTGTTCTAAACACTCTCCTTATTGTGTGTTGTGTTGTATTGACCATCCCTTAAACGGTCCTGCATGATGTATCCAAGGTTTCTTCAAATGATCATTAATGAAGAATACCATGACTTTCATGTTCATGGAGTTAGTGGAGAAATATTTGATCTTGAACACATGTCTGAAACGGTGTACAAGAGACTTGTTGTTGTCACTGGAGCCCAAAATGTTCCAATGTTTTATTATATGAGGGCTATAGCAAGGGATGAAGTGAACATTGATCAAGATCATTTTCATCTGACTGAGCACGAACCTATTGACCCAAATGATTTGAGAGATGTTATTCAAGAGGTGTCTGAGTCAGAAGTTGAAGAGGATGAAGATGATGATGAAGATGTGTTGGAGCTGTACAAGATAGTCTATTTTATCAACACAGTCAAAGTCAACAAAAGTCAACGTCATGGTCAAAGTCAACACAAAAGTCAAACCCGACACGTTCGAGACGAAGAACCGAGACGAGACGTTGAAGATTTAGATGACTAGGAGTTTTATTGTAATAAATATAATTTGTGTGAACAAAATATATTTTATTTTGTTTTTAGTCATTTTTATGTTTTATATGTAATTTCATTAATTAGCCTAAGTCTAGGGGGTTAAATCATTAGTGAATATTATATTCACTATAAATAGCCTAATTGTTATTAGGGTTAGGTTAATGGTTGCATGACCAAAAGATTGAGGGATTATTTGTAAACACATATTTTGCAATCTAATTAAAGATCAAAGGGGTTTTGATTGTGATTATCATATTTTGATCTAATTCTTCATGATTTGATTCAAGTGTGATTATCCTGGAGTTACAATTTGGTATCAGAGCCATATTGGATCAAATGCATTGAAGATTTGAAGAATTTGTTACTAATTTTTGAAGGTGTTCATCAGAATTTTAGAGAGAGAAAGTGAGGGTTTAGAGAGAGAAAGTAGATCTGAAATTCAAATTTCATCCCAAACACAATCAATTCATCAGATCTACAACAATCTATTACAAATTTGAAGATATTCAACATATATTTCTGATCTACAACATATTTTAAACAAGTTGAAAGAATAATTCTGATCTAAAGAAGTTTCTCTCTCACACACTAGTGTGTGTGTTCTTGGTGTTCTTGGAGCTTCAACATCTTCATCCAGCGAATTTAGCACTTTTCTGAACGAAAGTTCAAAGTTTCCGGCGAAATTACAGTTTCGTCCGGCGAAACTCGGCGAAGTTTATAATTGGGTTGGATAGTATTTTAAATAAATTGTTGTGTGGACTCATTAAACATAAAAAATAATATATATTCAACGAAATATTCAACGATTTTTAAAAGATTTAGAAAAAAAAACAAGCTGACCTGACAGCTTGACCCCAGTTGCTAAGATTGCATAGAGTGACATTTTAAAAAAATAATATATATTTTTCCCGGGGAGAATTATTCTAAACATTACAATTTTGGGAAAAATATTTTTGGGGAGTTTAATTGCAATAAACATAAAATAAATAAAAATGGCTTTTGCAGAATTGTTTAAATCCTTCGAATCTGATAATCTCACAATTGCACAATGTTGGTTTAATAATTTTGCAGCTTTAAAGAATGAAAAGATGTCTGATTTTGTTGATCATTTTTTATTGGTGGCAAGTAATCTGAAGAAGTTTGATGCCCAATTGGGAAATCATGAACAAGTTCTGAGATTGCTTGATTATCTCCCATCAGAATGGAGCTCACACGACAAGTCGATCAAACGAGATAGAGGTTTTCGGGATTACAAACTAATGGAGGTGACCAACAAACTGAAAGAAATGGAGTTGGATATCAAACGTCGTGAGTACTATGAATCGACATATCTAACTCCAAAGATCACTTCAAACTCTAAAGAGAAACAAGAAGAGAGATCATATGCTAGCATCAATTCTGACGGTTTACCTAAACCTAGAATTGAAGAGGTACAAGAGGAGCTTAAGCAGACATCAATGGGTAAAGGTGGACTAAGTTGAATGATGAAGTTTTTGTTGCTGAGAGGAAGAGGAATGGAAGCGAAATATGAGAGTTTGCAACTGCGAGAAGGCTCTTACTGCTGAAAGAGTTATCGTGGATCTTCCATACGAGACAGTTCAGGATATGTGTTCTTCTGCTTGCAAAATTAGGCTATTTGGTGTGTATAAAGCTAATAGGTTACTTTTAGATAACCAAAAGGAATTAACCACCATAAACGCAGAACTTAAAAAGAATGAAGCCAAGTATTTCATAAATTAAATGAAGCTTTAAAAGAAAATGATCATTTAAAACGAACTCTTCTTGAACGAAATGCTGAAGTTAATCTTTTAAACGAAAGAGTCACCTTGCCTGAATTTGAAACAAGCAAGCTTAAAACAAAGCTTAATAGATGGACCATATCCGGAATGAAACAAGAAGAGCTACTATGTAAACAAAGGAGAGCTAGGATTAAAACGGGAGTGGGTTATGGTGAAAATCCATACATCTATCCTCCTCATAGCACTCATTGTTACTATCCTATGCCTCAACCTCATCCATCTAATGATTTGATTGAAGCTGCTGAAACTAATAGTCTAAATGCAGGTTTAAGCAACATTAATCTTAAAGAGGTTAGAGATGTGCAGGATTCTCCTGTAGGTTTGGGATTCCTCAGGCAGAAGTCTGATAAGAAGATTAATGACGATTCCACCTTTGATGCTCTAAAACCAATATCAATTGCTTCTCCAACCTTCTTCAACAAATTCAAAACAGGTAATATTCCTTCGTTTGTTCCTGTCAGGTTTGTAAAAGAAGGAATAGTTGTCGAATCATCAAGCAATCAGAATCCTATAATCGAAGCCGACACAATAGGAGATGTCAATCAAGATCCGTTGGAGAAAGATCTGTGTATACGAGATTGGATAAGCTCAGATGATGAATCAATCACAGAGGAGCGTGTTGGTTCCTCACAGATCAAGATATCTCCTGACATTGTCAAGTCACAAAAGCTTCCAAAAGCTGAATCCAGACAAATATAGATCTCTTCTCCAATTGAAAAACAACCAAGTCAATCAGTGAAGATCTCATACCTGTTCAGCATAGCAAACGCCAAAACAAGCAAGAATCAGCAACAACCTCAAAGCAATCTCCAATTCCAAATGCTTCACACGGGACTACAAAGCATCAAAAGCCTTTCAAGGCTTGTTTTGAGTGTGGACAAAAAGGTCATGTGGTAAAGAAATATCCTCTAAGGCTTGCTACGGATGGTAAAGGCAAAACGAATTGCTTCTCCAGTTATAAGTCTACAAAGAATGTTCCAGATGGTAAAGGCAACATGGTTTGCTTCTCTGGATCAAGAGGTAAAAAGCATACATCTTTGAATGGTTGGATGAAAAACCCTCCATCCAAACCTTTTCATGTGAAGCCGGTTTCACATAATACAAAGATGAAAATGACCAAAGGTTCAAAACCAAATTCTTTTCCTTGTGGTCTTAAACAGAAAATGTTTTCCAAATTTAATTCGTGCAAATCCAAATTAATTGAATCGAAACAAATTTGGAAAATTAAAAAGAAGGATACAGATATCCAAGATTGTTTTAACGGTTGTGTGCAGAAGCAGGTTTCTTATATTGATTAAAAAGTAACTTCCAGGACTACGATGGCCTGGGTTCCCCTTTCAACTAATCTGTTAATGAGTGCAGGAACAATTCAGAAGGACTGTTAGTAATCCGGTTTACTGACAAAGATTGTTCCTAATTCAAATTTGAGGCAGAACAAACAGGTCAAGGTTACGGTATTTTATTCACAATCTGAATTTTTATCTACACAATCACCGTTGCATATTTCTTGAGAATACATTTTTTATATTCATATCAGTGTAGTTTGGAAGACCTTCTTCGGTAAATTTCTATTTTTGTACAGGTTTATAAAAAACAAAATTAAAGAATAATAATAATAAATATAAACAATATAAAAAATTTTTCTCAAAAAATAGGTTTACAAAAATAAAAATTTAGGGGGAGAGTAAATGAGTAATACATAAAAAATGAAAAAAGAACTGGGAACTTGATTCGAGATGACTGAGAAATGATTGTATATCATCTTGAAATGCTTCTTTTTGCATGACTTGCGTTTTAAAATGAGAAATGATAGTAACTGATGCTGTTATCTGATTTACATATTATTTTTAATTGTAAATAATAGAAAAACAAACAGATTCTTTAATGATATGCTTGGTAGACTCAGCCTGAAGAATAAAGTAGACAGCAACATAATGATTTAAATTAAAATATATGCTTAAGGATGTCTGGATTTACGTAATCATTTTGGCCTGCACAAAAACTAAGTCCCAAAAAAAATTGGATTGATAATTGATCTTTCTCCCACCATGATACAAATCATATAAGCCATATATTTGAGTCAGGATTAGTGTATTTATGTGTCTTGTGTTTGTGCTAATCTCCTCTGCTTTACAGAAGTACCGACCTGGAGTGATGATCTCCTCTGCTGTACAATAGTACTGACCTGGAGCTCTCATCAGCAAATGATTAAATGGTCATCTCCTTTGTTATACGTGAGTATAGACCTGGAGCTCTCACCATTTTGATCAAAGTTGTGTCAAATCATCTAACGATGAATTCATCACTGAATGCAATATTCTGATAATAATCACTTGCACACTAATATACAAGCCTTGTTCCAAAAATATCGTAACAAAATTCAAGAAATCCTGAGGTTGGGTGAGGGTTTTTGCCAAATGATTGTGGGGTCCTAGCATTCTAAAGTATTTAATCGAACCTTAACGAATCATCTGTTGCTTGTTGAAAAAGATAGGGCATGGGTTTAAGTGGACAAACATACCAACAATCGTTATTTACCTTGTTTGAGAATATCAAAATTCATTCAAAGACTGGGATTAGATTCAATTATCAGTGTGATCTCATTGCTTGTCGATGATTAAATTCATCTTTGTGCTAAAGTATATCTTGAGGATGTGATCTCATGATCAATTCAGTTCTCGGTTATAAAAAAAATAGATAAAAAATGTTATAATAAATGCATATGATAAAAATAAAAATTATAATAAATTTTTATTTTAAAATTCTTTTAGGTCTTCCATATTATGCTGTTACATTTTATCATTTTTCATGCATTTCATAGAAATTGCGCATAAACGAACACGGGTTCGCTTGTTTTCACACACAGATAAACATGGGTTTATTTTGTTAAAATGAAATGATCTAATTAGAAATGTCGAAATTGTGTTTGTGAATGTGTTTTAGATTTTTGCTGAATGTGATGGCCGATCATCAGTTGAGCAATGTACCTGATCAGAGAACCTGTTCTTTAAGTTTGTAGAAGATACCGAGCTAGGAATCCTCCTCCTACATCTTTTGAAGCACTCAAGATTAGAGATTGGGGAAAGCTGTTCCAATATATTCTCAAAGGATGCACTTGAAAAGAGGGAGCATATAAATAGGGGGAGCTTATGAGATGAATAACTTTTCTCATCAAATTCAAAGAGCTTTAATTTGAAGATATTTCTATTGTTGACTTCTCAGTGCTGATTTTGTTTGAAGACGTTGATAAGATAGACTAAGGGGGAGTATTTTTGGAGCTGTACAAGATAGTCTATTTTATCAACACAGTCAAAGTCAACAAAAGTCAACGTCATGGTCAAAGTCAACACAAAAGTCAAACCCGACACGTTTGAGACGAAGAACCGAGATGAGAAGTTGAAGATTTAGATGACTTGGAGTTTTATTGTAATAAATATATTTTGTGTCAACAAAATATATTTTATCTTGTTTTTAGTCATATTTATGTTTTATACGTAATTTCATTAATTAGCCTAAGTCTAAGGGGTTAAATGTAATTAGTGAATATTATATTCACTATAAATAGCCTATTTGTTATTAGGATTAGGCTAATGGTTGCATGACCAATAGATTGAGGGATTATTTGTAAACACATATTTTGCAATCTAATTGAAGATCAAAGAGGTTTTGATTGTGATTATCATATTTTGATCCAATTCTTCATGATTTGATTCAAATGTGATTATCCTGGAGTTACAAGATGAACATGATAATGATGAAAGTTCATCTCGTAGTGATGATGATGATGATAGATGATGAAGATGAACATGATAATGATGAAAGTTCATCTAGTAGTGATGATGATGATGATAATGACACTGGTGGAAATGTGATTGAAACAGAACAAGAGATAGACAGTGAAGAAACACTATTAGATAATATGAATGAAAATGCTGATGAGGCTGAGACTAGAGATAATGTGAATGATGATGTGAATGAAGAAGAGAATGATGTTGTTGATGATGTGAATGAAGTAGAGAATGTTGTTGTTGATGATGTTTATGAGCATGTAAATGAAGGATTGGAGCAACAACATACCTTTGATTTTGATTACATTTATGTAATTGTATCAAATCCTGTTCTGCAAAGTCTATCTCCTATTATGGATTCTCCAATTCAAAAAGATCAAGAAATAATCATTGTTGATGAGTCTTTACTCAAGAAAACTCAATGTGTCTGTGCAAACTAAAGAGTCTAATGCTGAAGAGAATATTGATGAGTAGAAAGAAAAGAACAATGAACAATCTGAGTTGATTAAAAGTTACAAGAAGAGAATGAAGTGTCAAAAGCTGATTCAGTGAAGAAAGATTTGATGATGATTGAACTTGAAGAGAAAGTAAAAAGATTGAATGATGAAGTTGAGATACTCAAAGAAGTTTAAAAGATATAAAGAAAGAATCTGAAATTTTAATATCTGAAAAAGAGAATGAACCAGAAGTCCAAGTGAGTGTGATTGAAAGGACTTCTGAAGTAGATAAAGGAAAGAGAAAACTGGATGAAGCTGTGATTGAATCATCTTCTGAACCATCGAAGGTATAGAAAACTGGAGATGAATCAGTGAATGTTGATGAAGGTGATGTTTAAAAGCAAATTGAAGCTTTAGATGATTTAGACTCATAGTTTCTAGATGACTGGTATGATGAAGTTCTTTAAGAAGAAGATGTATATGAGATTTCAGATTCACCAATGAAAAATGTACAAGAAGACATCCCAAGTGATTTTGAAGATAGATATAATATAAGGTGAAAAAGAAGTACAATCGTGTCTTCTTAGATGGTCTGGCTGTAACTCAAATAAATGAAGAAAAGAAGTACAATTGTGTCTTCTTAGATGGTCTGACTGTAACTCAAAGAAAATAAAAAATGTGGGAAATGTTTGTTAGCTGAGTCTACTGCTCCGGTGGATCCAAATGAAATATGTATAGAGCATGGTGAATGGACTCCTATGAGTGAAAGCATCAATGCAGATGATATTCCTACTTCTGAATTTCATCACCCTGATCCTGAAGATATGAGCATTACAGCTTTGAGGTTATGGTTGCAATCAAGGAATTATCCTAGAAAAAGATTGAACAGATTACAAGGAACATCTCTGAGAAACTTGGTGAGACGCTTTCAATTAACAGAGAAACAAAACAATAAGATGATAGTGCTTGATACAGATAATCCACAGTATCTGGAGATTACTAAAAGAACAAGGATTCTAAAGCCTCAAGAAATCAAATCTATAGAATTGGTTAGACGGAGTCATGAAAGATATGAAGAATTGATAAAGAAGTTTCCTGAAAGAAAAACAAGCATACAAAATCTCTATTGATCATAAACAATTATGGAATAAAGCAAGATCGGCTGGAGATATAGTGAGAATTGTGTTGCAAACAGGACAATCAATATCTGAGTTGTTGAATGCTATGATTATTCCTGATACTACTAAAGAGGTGATAATAGCATGGAAATATGATGAAGTGTTTGATGCATTTTTTATCAAAAGAGTGAATGCTATCTGTGATGTATACCATTTCTACTCTAGCATTATTGCTTTGCCTGTTCAAGACTTGAAAGAATTACACAAGTTACCTCTAATTAACCCTTCAAAGGCGGCAAGAGGAGAAATCTTTGTGAAATTATTAGATCGAGGCATTTCAAGAATGGCATCTTTTCTTCAAACACGATGTGATCTGGAAGACAAGATGTACTTTCGGGAATCTAGCTCTACTAAGAAGAAAGTTTCTTGGAAGCTTATTGTGATAAGTATTTTGACAAAGTGACAAATCCTGTATTGAAAGTGATCGATGGAACTCAAACTATAAAACCAATATTAAGATGGTTTTATCATGCTGATACCTTCCAGTTGATGCTTGTAAGCAATGTGGATGATTGGGACAAGGACATGATATGTCTATTTTGAGTGTTTGAGACGAAGTTATTACATCCAAGTTATATCCTTCGTTTTTATCAATCAAAAGTTTGATCAAGTGTCATCTGAAGTGGTTGAAACTGATATAAAGTATTTTATGACAATCATTAAAGTGATGAATGCGGCTATGGAGCAGATTTCATTAAGGAAAGCTCTAGACTATGCAAACACTTTGAAGAAGGATTTAAAGTATATTGAGTTCATGAGGATATCAAGTAAAGGAGTTTTGGAGATACATTCGAATGATTATCCTAAACCGATTGAATTTTATGCTAACATTGATATTTCCGGATTGTCCAAGGAAACACAGCAAGTCATGGATCAAATGGAGATAAAAACAAATGAATCATAACCAGAGCAAACAATTTTAGCTGCGAAGTTCAAGTCAGCCAACAAGAAAGCATTGAAGGAGTTGGAGATCTACAAAGAAAAACCAATGTTTTTAATAAAAGAAGAACTAAATGCAGGACCAGTGAAGGGTATGCACTTACAACACAACAACACAAAGAGGAGAGTTGCTTAGAATACTTAACAAATCAAATAGGGAACTGGTTAACTTGTTAATGAAAGATGCTAAGAACATAAGTAAGTATGAGATAGAACAAGATTGCAAACAACACAAATATTTGGTTTTCAAGAATGTTGTATATTGCTTCTCAAGTTCTATTACAAGTTACAAAGCATCGATAGAAAGTTACAAGTACTTGAGATACTTTATACTACATCCTACAGCCGGCCATACTTTGAAAGCCAGCGGGATACAATTGACTAGACAACTACAAAATCAAATGTAGAGTCAAAAGGCATATTTGCCTTTTGACTTGTGACTATGATATGCCATAGCTCACATCCTAATATATTACAAAAAGGATAAAAGTACATAAAGTAGAAAGCATGGACTCAAGACCTCAATGTACAGTTACCAAAAGCATGGAACCTTACACCAACTCATGTAAGTTGGTGACTTTACAGTTGCAGCGGAAAGGTGGTCCAGCTTTATGTAAAGTACATCAGATAAAGGCATATCTCTAAAAGTCTTCGGAAGAAATCTGTCTTCACTCTTTGTCTTCGTAAGACTTTGTCTTTAAAGCTTCGGAAGACTTCACTTTTGGCTTCTGAAGATGTTGGTCTTGGCTTCGGAACATTTTACACTTAGAATATTTCTAGTGCATGGTGTAAAACTCCCGAAGCATTTCTACTTCTGTTCTTTGGTGCATGCTTGCAGAGAGACTTTGGATGTTTTGGTTGCATCAGACTTATAGGAATCCTTACAAACTCCTCTAGGCTGATGCTTTTAGAACATTTAGAAGATCTTCAGATGTTTGTAGTCTTAAGCACAATGATAACCATACCCTTCTTCATTAGATGGTCAGGATCATTCAGTCTCTCATAATATCTTCTCATCTCAAAGAGATCATGCAGAGGTAAGTTGATTATGTGTTGCCATGTATAGGCATTCTCAACACCTTGATCTCTGATCACATGCCATCTCTCTGGATTAGTAGTGAAGGTCCAGGATAAGATGGGTGTCTCAGCTGCAAGAGGAGCCACTTGAATTGGAGTTGATTGGGCTGCCTCTTCATACACTTCCTCAGGTTGATCTGACTCAGCCTGAGGTGTAGAGGTGGATGATTCAGGCTTCTTCTTCTTAGAGTTTGGTTTGGAAGTCATCCTCTTCTTCCTCTTAGAAGACTTTAACTGAGAAGACTGGTCTGCAGCACCTTGTTGATCATCCTTGTCTTTCTCAGTTGGGTGTTCCTCCCTCACAGGTTCAGAAGGAGAGGGAGTTTGACCTTGCTGTGGATCAGAAGATGAAGCTTGCTGAGGCTCAGCAGGAGGTCCAAGTTGTGTTGTCTCAGGTTGTTCAACCTTAACCTCCACTTCAGGTGGGATTTGACTTGGAGGAGAATATAAGTCAATCAGCTCTCCACTCTTGATCTTCTGCTTGATTACCCTGATATGCTCATCCATTGTGGATGGAGACATAGGGCCAAGTCTCCTTCTAGAGAATCCATACAACTTTAAGAAGCTCATCATCCTTTGTCTGTTAGCAGACTTTTTCATACTCTTTTGGATGATAGCTCTTGACTTTGCAGCATCTTCCCTCATCTTTCTTTTTGTTGCCTTTTGTTCTTTGAGCACTTGAAGTTCAAGCTGTTTGAGATACTCAAACTCAATGTACTCAAAGGACAAGGAAAGAAGTGCAGATGCCTGGTAGAGACCTGTGGCACTCAGGTAGTAGATCATGTTTTGCTATCTGTTTCCTTGTCTACCTGAGGTTCTTGTTAGTAGCAGCACATCCTCTTGCACAGGACTTTCCTGAACTGGGGAGAGAGTTGGAGCATGCTTGTAAAATCTTTTTTGTCTCTTGTCTTCTTTGAATTGGAGAAGTAATCTTGCATCCTCTTTTTCCTTCATATCTCTTGACACTTCCATGTCAGGCAGTTCATTTAATTGCTCTAAGGGGAGAGATATAATCTTATCTACGTCGAGTTCCTGGTCTGCATGTAAGTAATCCTGACTGCCCTTAACTCATCTTCTTGAGTGCTTGGTATGGGGGCCGCCCTGATTGCAGCTTGCATAAAGCCTGAAGACCTAGAGGAACTTTCTCCCCTTAGCTTCCTCTTCCTCTCTCTCTCCTCTCCTCCTCATCTCCTTAGGAGTCAAATCCTTTTCCTTTGTCACCCACAACTTTGTGACTCAGGGTGGATAGAGGTTTGGCCTTCATTGCTTGGTGTATCCCAAGCTCTGGCCAGAGAGAGGTTGTGAGACACCTTCACCAGCAGTTGTTTCACTGAGGGAATGAATTTCTGAAGCAGTTGTTGGTGTGACAATGCTCTCAGGCTCTATCACTGGGCCTTCAACCAAGGTTTTCCCTTTGAAGCTAATCTCAGGGTCTGCCTCAGCATCCAGTTGACCAATGACATTACCTGATTGCCTTTGTCTCCTTCTAAGGCTGAACTCTTTAGTAGTTCTGTCTTGAATCCTGTGTGCTAACCTGTTAGCTTGTCTTGATTTGCTTGGGTTGACAAGTGGCATGTTGATCAGGTCAAGACCTTCATAGTAGTCCAAAGTCTGAAAATTGAACACTTCTTGCTGCCCTTGAACTTTGTGAAGAATGAGGGCTCTTCTATCAGCATCATACCTCCACCCAATAATGTAGTTTGAAGTTCCTTGAGGTGGAGATGACACAGCCCTTGGAATGCCTTCCTCAAAGAGACTCCTAATGACGGAGTCTATTATGTCCACATTAATGTGAACTTGAGAAAGTTGCTGAGTATGCAAAGTTGCAAGTTAGGATGGTAAGTCCTCAATGTCCATACCCCATGAATAACTCCCAAGTTCTGTGACTGTAATGACTTTCTCCCCCTTTTTGGTAGCATCACCCTCTTGCATAGGTGAGCTAGAGGATAGTTCAATCACATTCACAGGTTCTTGTGTTCCAAGTTGAGCTCTTCTTAAAGGTCTCCCAGCTAGTTTTTCCCTGAGATAAGATATCTCAAGTTATTGATCATTGACCCTATTATGCAGGGTAGTCACCTGAGATTCAAGGTGACTAACCTTAGAGACTAAATAGGAGCATGTTTTTGACAGTTTTTGCACCTTTAGTCTCAGATTCCCCTCTTCTTCATCAAAAGAATCATTGGGGGATGAGATGATTGGACCAAAGTCCTCTCTCTCACCACCAGCTTTAGGTTCTTGGCTGTTGGATTTCCACTGCACATTGACATCCTCAGTTGAGGTGTCAATGGGCTGAGTTGCCATGGTTGAGGTCTTAATGATGTAATCACTTGTAGAAGTGAGAGCCTCTTCCATATGGATATCCTGAACAGGTTCAGAAGTATCCACCTCGGTTATGGGTGACTGATGTGGGCTAGACAAAGGAGACTCAGGAGTACTCATCTCTCTTTGAGTAGGGGAAGAGTAGAGAGACTCATGGTACCCACTGAAACCTAAGTCTTCATCAGTATAGAATGAGAGGTTGGGAATGGGTTGTAAGTCTAATGGCTGGGGATGGTAACTGTCCCCTGAAGGTTGTTCACTTGAGTGTTGAGACTCAGAGTGAAAGCTTAAGCCAGTTGGGCTTATGAGCTCATCAGGGTGAGCATGAGGAACTTCAGCCCTGATTGTTGAAGAGATGGGAGTGGTTTGCTCCTTATTGGAAGTGGGAGCTCTAGTGTCCACTTCCTCTTGTATGGGTGAATATATGGGGGCCTGTACAGACTTAATAGTTTGAGCAGGGGTCTGTTTGGATTTTCTTTGGTAGGTGAGGGTAACTTGGTGCCTTTTTGGTGGTTGAGAGGTAGAAGGTGTGGGTTCAACACTAGCTTGTGTTGCTAGGTTGTCACCTTGAGCAATGAGCTCTAACATTTTTGGGACTAGGGCTGTTTCTACCCCTGAGAAGCCTACAGTTGGCTTCTTCATAATTTTAAAGATGTCGGGCTTCATCTGTCCCAATTTAAGAATATTATCTGTTTCCCTTAATTGTGAGCCCAGTTCACGGTTGAGAATGTGTTGAACATATCTAGGAAACATATAATACTCTAAGAGTCCAAGTTAGCAAGCAAATTTGTATAAACAAATTAAGAGTACCTGAACTTGACCCCTTGTACCATTCCATGTACTATGAAGGAGAGATCCTCAGGAATCTGGTCCCACCCTCCATGCTTGTTTGACAAGCTGTGGATAATCACATGAAGCAGGTATTTCCACTGGGATGAGACCTTTCCTTTCCTGAAGGTCTTTACAGAGAAATCTCCCTCATAGCCTATCTGCTTAAAGGAATGATTTAAAGCTTCCTTTTGGAAGGAAAACTCACCTTCTTCATCATCCAGCTGCAAGTGAGTGTTTATGATGGCCGGAGTGATGAAGATTCTCCTCCCTTGCACTATGGCAGACAGTACCTTCTCCCCATTCATAATGACCTCTTGGTAGGTCTTCTTAAATTCAAGCAGATGATCCTCATAGAGAGTAGGATCAATGGTTAGGGAGGTGGAGTAGTTTGATAGAGCTAAGAAGCGGCAAATCTCTGAGAAACTTTCATCTTTCTCAGAGCTTAACAGAGCAACTTGGTTATGTTGCCTGTGAAGTTGCATGGAGAAATCAGGGTTGTTTCTGAGGTTTAGGTTGGCCATTTTAGAAGCTTAAGGATGAAGATAGATGAAGAACAAAGGGCGGATTGGGAGAATTTAGGTTTAAGGAATAATGTAATTGAGGAAGATAGTGAAAGAGGGGGAACCGTTGGGCATTTATGTGAAAAGGATTTGAGACAAAGTTAATGAATGAGGATAAACTATGAAATCCGGATGTCGGTCCCACCTCCGAAAAGTAGTTTACTTTTGCCCAAAAAGTAGTTTTCTTGGAAGTCGAGACATCTTCCTAAGGTTATTTGCTTCAGAAGTTCTGAAGAAAAAACTTCTGAAGGCAAATTGGCTTCGGAAGAGATTTCAAAGGTTTTTTTTGAGAGTTTTGCTTCGGAAGAGAATTTTACACTCAGAGATTTTTATTCTAAGAAGAATAAATACTTCCGAAGGTAAAGTTGCTTTCGGAAGAAACTTGTTCTTTGAATACATACAAAGTACTTAAGTTGATTTTAAGCTTCGAAGGTATTTCAGAAATCTCTTCCAAAGGTAAAATCACTGAAGCAATTATTTGTTTACTAAGACCTAAACTTTTTCCGAAGGCAATTTTGAATCTTCCGAAGAGATCAAGATTTTCAAAAATCTAAGAAAAGTCTTTTGAAAAGATTTTCTTCCAAAGAAAACAAGAGCTTATGAAGGTGATATAATAGACAACTTAGGACACACAAGTTTTAGAAATAAATATGATTAAGTTTTAAGAAAAGCTATTCAAAGTTAATCATCCCAATAGCTGATACAATATATTTAAATCTCTTCTCATCAAAAGCTTTGGTGAATAGATCAGCATATTATTCATTTGTGTTAACTTTGACTAGTTTGATTAATCCATTTTCAAAGTTATCTCTAATCAAATGATACCTGATATTAATATGCTTTGTCCTTGAGTGCTACACAGGATTCTCTGTGATGGAGATAGCACTATTGTTGTCTATGTGGATGGGAGTCTCTTTAAAGTTAAATCCATAGTCCAGCATCTGATTTTGAATCCAAAGCACTTGAGCACAAGAACTTGCAGCAGCAATGTATTCAGCCTCAGCAGTTGATGCAAACACACAAGATTGTTTCTTGCATTATGAGGAGACTACTCTTCCACCAAGAAATTGACATCCCCTTGATGTAGACTTTGCAGTCATGTTGCAACCACCATAGTCACTATCTGTATAAGCATACAGATTAAAGTCAGAATTCTTTGGATACCAAAGGCCAAGTGATGGAGCACCTTTGAGATATCTTAAATTCTTTTGACATGGCCAGGCGACATCTTGGGGTTGGCTTGATATCTTTCACAAATACATGTAGCAAACATGACATCTCGCCTGCTAGCTGTGAGGTACATAAGAGAGCAATCATTGCCCTATAGAGATGCCCTCAAGATCAGGTCCAAGGGAGTGATTTCTGGCTATGGGAGTCTTAGCAACCTTACAGTCAGTCATGTTAAACCTTTTAAGTATGTCCTGTACATACTTTGACTGACTTATGAAGATGCCATTGTCAACTTGCTTCACTTGAATTCCTAGAAAGAAATTGAGTACCCCCATGGCACTCATTTCAAACCTATCCTTCATCAGCTTCTCAAAGTCTTTGCAGAGCTTTGGGAGTTGACCCAAAGATAATGTCATCTACATATACTTGAACTAGCATTATGTCATTCTTGTTCCTTTGATGAAGAGAGTTCCATCTATAGTACCTCTTTTGTAGCCATATTGACAGAGATACTGAGATAGAGGTCTCATACCACTTTCTTGGTGCTTGGTGCAGCCCATATAGAGCTTTATCAAGCCTGCAGACATAATCAAATGATCAGGATCTGCAAACCCAGGTGGATGTCTGACATACACCTCTTCATCAATACAATACCAAATAAAAAAGCACACTTGACATCAAGTTGGTAGACCTTGAAATTCTTGGATGCAGCAAAAGCTAGGAATATTCTAACTGCTTCAAGTCTTGCCACAGGAGCAAAAACATCTGTATAGTCAATTTCTTCTTCTTGAGTATATCCTTGAACAACTAGTCTTGCCTTGTTTTTGATGACAAGTCATCTATCATCCTTCTTGTTCCTAAAAACCCATTTGGTTCCTATGGTAGTCTTCCCTTGAGGAAGAGGACATAGGTTCCAAACCTTTTGTCTTTTGAATTGATGCAGCTCCTCTTGCATAGCTTTAACCCAACTTCCATCCTTTAGAGCCTCATCAATTTTCTTTGCCTCTATCTGGGACAAGAAACAAGAGTGAAGACAAACATTTGCTTCATGGGTTTGTCCTCTTGTTCTCACTCCTAAATCAACATCTCCAATGATGTTTGTGGTAGGATGAGACTTGTGGATCCTTAGATGAGGGATCACAACAAGTTGCTTAGACAGATCTAGATTTGAAAAATTTTGATCTGGCAAAGAAGATTCACCCTCCACATCACCATACTTATCAAGGTTGACTTGATCCAATGAGTGTGTGACATCAATGATGTTGTCTTCAATGCAGAGGTTATCAGCATCAAGAAATTCTTGATCACTTTCACCACCACTATTTTCTCCAACATTTGAAGCTCCTTCTTCTGAGTTTTATGCCTCTAAGCTGGAATTTGAAGGCACCCCAGAAGCATAAGCAGGATTTGTCATTGATGTGCTGGTAGAAGCTTCATTTGCAGGAATAGTTACCACTGGAGCTGAAGATGTGTAACTTGAAGGTCTTCTGAGCTCAAATCTTGGGTCAGGATCACCTGTTGGTAATATATCTATAGATCCTGAAACATTTTCACAAGATTTGTCAAAACAGTTGGTAACTAAATCAAGATTAAATAGCCAATCCGGACCAGAACCTTTCACACTAGGAGTGTGCTCATCGAAAGTCACATTGGCTAACTCCTCAACTACTCTAGTTTTGAGATTGTATACTCTATAAGCTTTAGCTTGAGAAGAGTATCCAATAAAGTGTCCATCATCTGATTTCTCAGCTAACTTAGCAATTTGATCCTTGGTATTCAAGATGGTGCAAGGACATCCAAATGACCTAAGAAAACCAATAAAGGGTTTTCTCTTGTGCCAAAGTTCATAAGGAGTCTTACCATGTGTCTTAACCACTAAAACTCTGTTTTGCACATAGCAAGTAGTGTTCACTGCCTCTGCCCAGAAGGTGATGGGCAGTTTAGAGTCAGACAACATAGTTCTTGTAGCTTCAATTAGTGTCCTGTTTCTCCTCTCAGCAACACCATTTTGCTGAGGAGTCCTGGGAGCACTATATTGTCTTGTAATACCTTTTTCATCACAAAATGTATTAAGGATTAGATTCTTAAATTCAGTTCTTTGATCACATCTTATGGTTTTGACCTTGTGATCATATTGATTCTCAATCTTTAAGATGAAATTCTTTAGAATCTCAAGAGTCTCATCCTTAGTTCTAAGAAAGAAGACCCAAGTGAATCTTGTAAAATTATCTGTGATCACCAAACAATAAGAGGTCCTTCCTAGACTCATTACACTGGTGGGGCCAAAAAGATCCATATGTAATAAGTGTAGGGGATTAATGATGGAGTTTCTTTCCTTTGGCTTGTGAGATACCTTGTGTTGCTTCCCTTTTAGGCATGCAACACAGTGGTCATCACTTGTAAACTCTTTCTTTGGTATTCCAGTTACCAAATCATTCTTAATTAATTTATTCATGTTTTTAAATTTTACATGGCACATTCTTTTATGCCAGAGGAAGGATTCATCAATATTTGCTTTAGATAGAAAGAATGAAACTTCTCCTGAGGGAGACGTTTCTTGCAAGTCCATCTTGTACATGTTCCCTTTCTTGGGGGCTCTGAGCAAGATGTGCTCATGAGGAATGACCACCCCGGGCCTGAGAACAATGCACTCATGCTCAGTAAAGAGCATGTTATGACTCTGATCATAAAATTTGGATACACTCAAAAGATTGTACCCAAGCTCCTTGACAAAGTTTACCTTCTCAATGCTGAGCTTACCATTTGTGACCTTGCCCCTTCCAGTAATGTAAACTCCTGCATCTCCTCCAAAAGCAATTGGTCCTCCATTAATTCTTTCAAACTTTTAGAGTAGTGACCTATTGCCTGTCATGTGCCTGGAACAACCACTATCAATGATCCATACATTTCTATTTGTCTTGAGCTGTCCCTGCACAAAAGAGATGATTAGTTACATTTCGAAACCCACGCCTCATTGGTCTTGGGCTCATCAAAAGAAGTAGAAGACAATGCAAATGTAATTGATTCTATAGTCATGCTAGAGAGATCATCTGCTGATGTTGATGAAGAACTTTCAGCCACTTGTTCTTTCTTTGACTTCCATACCACCTTTGGAAGCTTAGACTTGACCTACAATACTTTGGAACTTTTGATGACTTTGGAAGTTTTATTGACTAGCCCTTCGGAAGATCTTGCTTTCACTGCAGTAGGCTTCAGTGCTTTGGAAGTATTCCTTTCTTCCGAGACCAAATTTTCTTCCGAAGGCAAGTTTCCACTTGTCTTCTTGTTCATTATGGAGCTTCCGAAGGAAAGAGATTTTCCTTCCGAAGCTTTCTTCTTCTTCTCCAAACTCTTAGAAGTTTCTTTCTTGGTCATGTGGAGAGTACTCCTTGGATTGTAAACACAATCTTTAGCAAGATGAGAGGTACTCCCACACATAACATAATCCATTTTCTTCCTTCTAGGAGTTCTTCTTTGTGAACAAGGCTGAACTTGATCACTTTCCTTCTCCATCTTCACCTTTGCAGATGGTGTGGCAATTCTTGTGGGGTTAGAACTACCTTTGGAGCAGGATGGTTCAGGTTGTATAGCAGCAATGCACAACTGATCAGCCTTCTTCTTGATGATGGGATGATTTGGACATGAACTAGAACTCTTGTTGATGGAGTTGAAGTTTGTTTCTTCAGCCTTTACCACTTTAAATCCTGCAGAGATGAAGACTTGTTTCTATGCAGAATTGATGGTAGCCTTGATCTCTTGAGCCTTTTTGGACTTTCTTTTGGCCTTCCTGATCAAGTTCTTTCTTCTTGACTTGGTCATCCCAACAGCTTTGCTCTACTCAAAGGGATGGTGACCCTTCTTAGAATGCTCTTCTTCACTCTTCTCAGATCCATTCTTCACCATCTCATTTTCATCCTCTTCTACCATAGGATCTATGAGGGGAAGCTCATCTTCACAAGTTCCACACCTTGGAGATCTTACAGACAAGATTGTGTGTGGAGGAGCTATCTCACAAGATCCTAGTCCCTGCTTATTTTGATAACAAACTTTTGCATGCAAGGATGGGGATATTATGTTCTTGAAGGTCTCTTCTTCAAGAACACATTTTTCTGCCTTGGCTTTGCTGATCACAAGCTCAGCCTGGCATTCAGTTAATTTAGTAATGAGATCTTTAATCTGAGTCCTGTAGTTTGTATGCTCATGTTTAAGAGTTGAAATGGTTTTCTATAAGTCCTCTATCTTTAGTTTATAATCATTTTCAGCTCTTTTAAAATCAGCTTTTAAAATATTTAAGGACTCAAGGTCAGATCTTATTTCTAAATTATAAGACCTGTATCTATTAACTTTAACAATGCATTCAGGAGTACAAAGATGTTCCAATACCTTGGCTTCATCGTGGTCTGCCATGAGTGCATGGTTTGGAGATGCATCTTCTACTTGAAAGCTCTAGTCAAAGCCTCCTTCTTCAACAGCAACTGCAGCTTGCTGCTTTGGCTTCTTATTCTAGGGGGCTTTCTCAGTGTAGTTTGGTCTGGTTTGTGCTTGGCCACTATTTGTCCATGGTGCCTTACACTCTCTTTCAAAGTGTTCCATCTGGTTACAGTTGTAACACTTTACTTTGCTTTTGTCCAACCCAAACTTTCCACTGGCTTTATTACTTGGAAACTTTCTCCATGTCCTCTTGTAGAACTTCTTGGCTCTGTGAGTGAGAAGAGCCATCTACTGGACTATCTCCATGTACTCCATATCATCTGGATGGATACAGTCCAGATCTTAAAGAGTGAAGAGAAAGTTGCCTGAAGTTTCATCAGCAGAGAAAGGCATGAAAGAACTTGTCTCTTGGAAAGGACTTCCTTGAGTGTAGCTTTCCCTTGGAGTCTCTGGGAAGGTGATGAAAGGGCCCTTTGATGAGTTGTTAGGGAAGCATATAAGATGATGTTGTGGTTCAATGCTTTCCCTTTTAACCACATGGAGGGATGAACTCAGTTGATTGCTGGAGTTACAAGATGAGTTTTGCATGTTCATCTCCATTTGGTAGCCACTAAGAATACCATACAACTCTGTGAGAGTAAGAGTCTTAAGGTTCTCAGTCCTCTTGATAACAACACAATAATGTGTCCATTGTCTAGGAAGAGAGGACATAAACTTCCTTACAATGTCCCTGTTCTCAAGAGTTACTCCAACATCCATTAGAGTATCCACAATCTCAACATACCAGAATTATTGTTGA
Source organism: Flaveria ramosissima (assembly GCA_025215565.1). Lineage (NCBI taxonomy): Eukaryota > Viridiplantae > Streptophyta > Magnoliopsida > Asterales > Asteraceae > Flaveria > Flaveria ramosissima. Next base: position 20,308,651 of record CM046036.1, on the reverse strand, counting down.
GTCATGGTTTCACCTGCCTTGAAGGTGAAGTTTTCAAACTGCTGCTTCAGGAGATCCTTCTTGTTCTCCTTTGCTTCAGTAGACCCCTCATACATCAGCTTCAGTGCTTCCCATAGTTGCTTGGCAGTTTTGCACTTCTTGAGCCTCTGTAGATGGAGTTTGGAAGAGCAGTTTGAAGGGCTGTCATGGCTTTTTGATCAATCTATATTCTCTTTCTATCTGCTTAAGAGTAATCAGCCACAGCCTTAGGAATCATACCACCACCAGTAGCAGAAGTGGTGCTTGGTATGTAAGGTCCTTCAACAACAGAGTCCCACATCCTGGAGTCTCGAGACTTGATGAAGCCTTCCATTCTTTGACACCAAGTATCAAAGTCTTCAGGAGTGATCAGTGGAGACTTTGTCATTGTTCCAATTTCCATATCAGCTTTAGTTATAGCTGCCATTTTGAATTGTTAAGTATTTTGTGTGGTGTGAGGGATCTTAAGATGGTGAGATTTTATATCAGGAGCCTGAAATGCTCTGATACCAAATGCAGGACCAGTGAAGGGTATGCACTTACAGCACAACAACACAAAGAGGAGAGTTGCTTAGAACACTTAACAGATAAAATAGAGAACTGGTTAACTTGTTAATAAAAGATGCTAAGAACATAAGTAAGTATGAGACAGAACAAGATTACAAACAACACAAGTATTTAGTTTTCAATAATGTTGTATATTGCTTCTCAAGTTCTATTACAAGTTACAAAGCATCGATGGAAAGTTACAAGTACTTGAGATACTTTATACTACTCCTCCTACAGCCGGCCATACTTGAAAGCCAGCGGGATACAATGACTAGACAACTACAAAATCAAATGTAGACTCAAAAGGCATATTTGCCTTTTGACTTGTGACTATGACATGCCATAGCTCACATCCTATTATATTACAAAAAGGATAAAAGTACATAAAGTAGAAAGCATGGACTCAAGACCTCAATGTACAGTTACCAAAAGCATGGACCTTTCACCAACTCATGTAAGTTGGTGACTTTACAGAGTTGCAGCGGAAAGGTGGTCCAACTTTATGGTAAAGTACATCAGATAAAGGCATATCTCTAAAAGTCTTCGGAAGAAATTTGTCTTCACTCTTTGGCTTCGGAAGACTTTGTCTTTGAAGCTTCGGAAGACTTCACTTTTGGCTTCGGAAGATGTTGGTCTTGGCTTCGGAAGATTTTACACTTAGAATATTTCTAGCGCATGGTGTAAAACTTCCGAACCATTTCTACTTCTGTTCTTTGGTGCATGCTTGCAGAGAGACTTTGGATGTTTTGGCTGCATCAGACTTATAGGAATCCTTACACTAAAAGATTTCATGTTTGACTGAAGACGCAATGCAAATCTTAGGGGGAGTATTGTTGGAGCTCTTTTGAAAATTAGCATTAGTCTTTTTGTTTTTTGTCATAGTGTAGGGACTTATCGTGTAAATATATGTTCCTTAGTTTTCATTGTTAATATAAATAGGATATTATATGTATTTTGTAGGTAGTTCGAAAATGTTAGAACTTCTATTATTCACTTTGTACATTGTATCCACTTCCCTTTTACTATCAATGAAATTGCTATGAATTTTTGAAGTATTTGCTTGTGTTTGATTACTTTGTGCTTATAATTGATCATTGCATTACAATATCATCACAGATCGATCCATTTGAACCTTTTAAATAAAAATTGGGTGGCCAAAACCCCAAAACAAAAAATTTCATGTAACTAAGAGTTCAAAATTATATAGATAGATAATAATTTATACTTTGTTTCCTTCACTGTCTTGATGCAAAGTAAATAAATAGGTATTTAAAAAAATTTTAATAACTAAAATCACTTTCATAAACATAAAAATATGTCATAAGAGATGACAAATAAAAAAGGATCAATTATGAAAAACAAAGAACTTTTGTGGCCAAAACATAAAAGCTAGAAATTCCTTGTTAGTAGAAGTTTCAAATTATATAGATAAATAATTTTAAAATTGTCTAAAAAGTTTACCATGAAAGTTTTTATGATTTGTTTTCTTTGAAAATTTGTAGCTAATAACTGTTTAGTGCGCATTTCCAACAAAATTGATGTTGTAACATCTCAGTTTTTTAGTAGTCTATGTGTTTTTCAAATGTTTCACTTTCTTACTTTATCAATATGTGTTAAAAGATTTTCCTGAAAACATTCTATCAGACTTGTAGAATAAACTAATTAAAAATTTGTTATTAAATTCATCTAATTTTGTTTTGGTGAAAATTAAATACCATGAAAAAATCTAGATAAATGCCATGAAATAGGCAGAGCATAGACAGTTATTGAGTGAATGTTCTTTAACTCTAACTCTCTGAGTGACAGAAAAAAAAATGTAAAATCTCTTTTATTTTCGTAACATTATTATGTTCTTTTATAGAATTTAGAGCATAATGTGATACTTTATTTTTAAGAGCAATATTCTAGGTATATTCAAACCGCATTTCGCGGCGGTTCTCAATCGACACCAACACATACATAAACACCTTGTAAGGCCCCGTTCCCGGGACGCCTACAGTTGGATCCTCATCGCACATAAAGCATATAATTACATTTGTATTTCATAAAACATCACAGCGGAAACATTTAAAACTTTCTTCCATTTCAAAATAAAAGCTTTTGCCAGATAATACATCATTAACCAGTTACAAAATACATTGTTGCATTACATCACAAAAGCATTATATAAATGGATGTCATCCCAAAAGAGCTGAGTAGGCTCGCAGCGCCATCCTCAGCAACATTACCTACCAACTGGATACACATAAAAAGTCAGCGTTGCTGAGTGAGTTCTAGTTTTATAATAAAACATACTTTACTTTCATTAAAACCGTTTGTTACTTTTGCATGATCACACATCATACGTACACGTAGATAATATCATTATTATCTTCTTCATTCGTTCATTCATCATTACATCTTTTCTTGCGCATTTGATATCTTCCGTACCAATACCATGTGCTACACCCAAAACTATATGGCTACTGGGCCAAAGTCTATACATAGACAGCTAAACATGGTGCCGCAGTACCGGGGTAAGCGGTAGAGGTTCTATACAAATGGTCGGTCACAAAGACGGACCCCAATGTGCATCCTCCCGGGGTAGCGAACCCGCACACCGTTGGGCTAACACCTTATAATTGGCGTGTCCTGATATCCAATGCTTGCAAGACATTCATTACTTTTGTCATTTATGCATGCATTCAATTCATGTTCCCTTTTTTATCATCTTTCACTTTACGTTATATAATACTTTCAATTAATTCATTAACGTAACACGTAAAGCCACAGGAATGATAAACATTCATCATAATCAGGAACATCAACAAACACAACCATCAACATCATACACGGCAACATCATGCATACATAACATACATCATACATAAATATGCAACATCATCAGCATCATGCCCAACATATCCTCTAAGGCCTCAACAGTCATCTTACATGAACTTACGGGACTTTCCAGGTCAAAACCTACATCTGGACTTTCCCCCGAAAGTCAGTAATTAAACTACACTTTTCCCCGGGTACAACAGCCCTACTTGGGCGTATGGACACCCTTCAGTCGCATGGCCTCTAGGCGACTGAATATCATGCGATTGGACCAATGCAGATGAACACCTATGCGGATGAACACCTAGTCATGCGTATGGACCTCATGTGGATGGAACTAATGCGAATGAGCACCTATGCGACTGACCTCATGCGAATGGACTCAATTGGAATGAGTCCCATGCGATTGGAACTAATGCGACTAAGCACCTATGTGACTGGACCCTCAGTCGTATGACTCCCCATGCGACTGGCACCCAATCATACGAATGAATCCTTAATCGTGCGAATGAACCCTCAATCGTGCGAATGAACCTCAATCGCACCCCAGTCGGCCGTATGGCCTCTAGTCGGTCACCTAGCCCTAGCTGATGCAGAATGGAGTTCATCCTGAACCCAATCTGCTATTTTCGACCTCCAAGCTCATCCGAACCCATTCTAAGCCTAAATCAACCATCCTAAACCTTAGGAATGCATACCACAACACCATTCAAGCACACACAAGCCCGGGGGTCATGATCAACTGATACGTTTTCACCCGAATCGGCTCGGGTCTCTCCTTTCGGCTAAGGGCATCCGCCACCACGTTAGCTTTGCCCAGATGGTAATGGATCTCGCAATCATAGTCTTTATGAGCTCCAACCATCGTCTCTGCCTCATGTTCAGGTCCTTCTGCTCAAAGAAGTACTTCAAGCTCTTGTGGTCAGTGAATATGGTGCACTTCGTCCCGTAAAGATAGTGCCTCCACATCTTTAGTGCAAAGACCACGGCCGCTAGCTCCAAGTCATGAGTAGGATAATAGACCTCATGAACCTTCAACTGTCAGGATGCATAGGCTATAACCTATCCTCTCTGTATTAACACACACTCTAACCCCGAGTAAGAAGCATCCGAATAAACCACCAGATCTTCACTTCCATCGGGTAATGACAGAACAGGAGCTTGATTCAACCTCGCCTTAAGTTCCTCAAACGCCTTCTCTTGAGCTTGACCCCATACAAACTTCACATCTTTTTGGGTCAACATAGTTAGTGGAGAGGCAATCTTAGAGAAGTCTTGATAGAATCTTTTATAGTAGCCTGCCAAACCCAAGAAGCTACGAATCTCAGATGGCATCTTTGGTGACTTCCATGGCATATCGGCCTCCACCTTTGCCGGGTCCACCATAATCCCGTCAGGATTCACCACATGACCCAAGAACTGAACTTCGCGCAACCAGAACGCACACTTGGAGAACTTGGCGTACAACTTCTCCCTTCTCAACGTCTCTAGAACCTCCCGAATGTGACCGGCATGCTCTATCTCGCTCTTCGAATAAATCAGGATATCATCAATAAACATGATCACTGATTTATCCAACATCGACCGACACACTCGATTCATCAAGTCCATAAAATTAGCTGGCGCGTTGGTCAAACCAAATGACATAACGAGGAACTCATAGTGACCATAACGCATGCGAAAAGCTGTTTTAGGAATATCCTGCTCCTTTACCTTTAGCTGATGGTAGCCAGATCAAAGATCTATCCTTGAGAACCAACTGGCACTTTGAAGCTGATCAAACAAATAGTCAATCCTCAGTAACGGGCATCGGTTCTTCACTGTCAACTTGTTCAACTCACGGTAGTCAATACACATATGCTACCGTCCTTCTTCTTCACAAATAAGACCAGAGCAACCCAAGGAGAGATACTCGGCCTAATAAACCCCTTGTCGAGCAACTCTTGTAGCTGTTCCATCAACTCCTTCATCTCTGTCGGAGCTAACCGATACGGTCCCTTTGCAACAGGTTGGGTACCCGGTATCAAGTCAATCTGGAACTCGATCTCACGATCAGGTGGCACTCCTGGTAAGTCTTTTGGGAACACGTCTGGAAAGTCACACACAACCGGTACATCGACTAGTTGTGGTGTTGGCATATCCACATCCTTTACATAGGTCAAGTAGGCACTACATCCACGCCTCATACACTTTCCCGCCACCGCCATCGAAATTACTTTCGGAATCGTCGTGACCCGATCACTATAAACCGTCACCGAACTCCCGTCAGGCGCTGTCAACCGAATCACCTTCTTGCGACACACAATGTTCGCCTCGTAATCCACTAACCAATCCATCCCAAGAACCAAATCGAAACCACCCAAGGTCATCACAAACGGTCTAACAGGAAACTTATGACCTTCTATCTCCACATCATAGTCCTCTATCATCTCAGAAATCCTGGTAGACTTACCTATGGAAGTTTCTACATCAAAGGGCGCATCGAAACGTCTACTACTAACAGGCAGCTTAGCATAGAAAGTAGCAGAAATAAAACTTTTACTAGCACCAGAATCGAATAACACAGAAGCTAAAGTTTGGTTCACTAGAAACGTACCGGACACAACGTCAGGGAATGTCCTAGCCTCCTCCTGTGTCATGGTGAATGCCCTGGCACTCGCCCTCGGTCCTTCACTCCCCGTCTTCTTCACCCCAGAACCCTCAGCCCTCGGCTTCTTATAGTCTTTACTCTATGACCACTTTCCCCACAGTTGAAACATCTGCCCGCACGACACTCCTTTGCTATATGACCGGGTTTCCGACACTTGAAGCACACATTCAATCCCAGCCTACATTCTCCCACATGCTCCCTACCACACTTGCCACACCTCTTCGACCCCGCTCCCGATGTGGCCACATGGCGGTCATCCACCCGTGCCTTTTTGTTACCCGTCGAGGCATCACCCCGACCAAACCTTTTCCCGTTCCAGTTCCGATCACCACCACCCTTCTTGTTCGCTTCAGTCACCACCACCTCCCGATCATCATATAGTCTCCCTGCCAAATCAACTGCGGACCTAAACATGCCTGGCGGGGCGGCGATCATATGCCTGCGAACATCCACCGGCAAACTCTGAACGTACCTCTTAATCTTTCAAGACAGAGGCGTCACCAGATCCGGCACCAGCCGTGCTATTTCGTTGAATTTGGTGGTGTACTGCTGGTGTGTCATGGTTCCCGCCTCCAGCTGCAGGAACTCTCTCTCTATCTTATCCATCTCCCGATAAGGACAGAACTCCTCAATCACCATCTTCTTCAACTCCTCCCACCTCATCCTTCCTACCGCCCGGTTACCCTCGGCTTGGACAATGTTGTCCCACCAACACAGAGCCGAGTCCACAAACGAGTGGGTAGCGAACTTAACCTTCTGGTCCTCCCGGCACTCGCTGATATCAAGAACAACCTCCATTTCCCTCACCCACCGGTGAGCAGCAGTAGCAGCAGTGTCGTTTCCATCGAAAATAAGGGGCTTGCATCTCATAAACGCCCCATAGTTACAGCCTCGTGCCACTTCTTCATTGTCAGAGAAAATCGTTTCAGGCTCCGGTTGCTCCCGTCCCCCCGATGCCCTGTTCCTCTCCTTTCTTTCTCATTCCTTTACAGCCTTGATGATTTCGGTCACCACATACGGTAAGATTGTCTGCATGACCTGATGCACCTCTTCAACAACAACCTCCTTTACCGAGGCCCTCAAGTTAGCACTCTCATCCCCAGCCTCCAGATGAGGGGTTTCAGGTTCTTCAGGAACCACTCTTTCAACTCTAGGCCTTCCTCTTTTGGGTCGCAGTTCAGCACCAGGCCCACCACGGCCTCCACCCCTAGAAGCTTTAAAAGATCTACCACCGGCCATTCTCTATCACCCTGAAAGATTCAAACACCAACACGGTCATTCAAGGGAACAACTCAGTTTATGTCAAGTATAGTAAGTCCCTAATTACAGTGGCCAGTTGTGATTAGCCACTTACTTTACTCTTCATACCCCGAGCATTACCTATCCTGACTACATCAGTATCTAAATCTACATACAACACATAAACCACATAACATGCGCACATAATGCCGGTTATCATTAAGAAAACACCTGATGGCACGCAACTACTCAGATTGGCATCCCATTCCCATTCCGTCCCATTTTCAGTTTAAGTTAAGGTTTATTTTGAAAATTTACCCATTTCACTTAAACTTTGGGTCTGATACCAACTTGTAAGGCCCCGTTCCCGGGACGCCTATAGTTGGATCCTCATCGCACATAAAGCATATAATTACATTTGTATTTCATAAAACATCGCAGCGGAAACATTTAAAACTTTCTTCCATTTCAATATAAAAGCTTTTGCCAAATAATACATCCTTAACCAGTTACAAAATACATTGTTACATTACATCACAAAATCCTTATATAAATGGATGCCATCCCAAAAGAGCTGAGTAGCCTCGCAGCGCCATCCTCAGCAACATTACCTGCCAACTGGAAACACATAATAAGTCAGCGTTGCTGAGTGAGTTCTAGTTTTATAATAAAACATACTTTACTTTCATTAAAACCGTTCGATACTTTTGCATGATCACACAACATACGTAGACGTAGATGATATCATTATTATCTTCTTCATTCGTTCTTTCATCATTACATATTTTCTTGCGCATTTGATATCTTCCGTACCAATACCATGTGCTACACCCCAAACTATATGGCTACTGGGCCGAAGTCTTAAATAGACAGCTAAACATGGTGCCGCAGTACCGGGGTAAGCGGTAGAGGTTCTATACAAATGGTCGGTCACAAAGACGGACCCCAATGTGCATCCTCCCGGGGTAGCGAACCCGCACACCGTTGGGCTAACACCTTATAATTGGCGTGTCTCGATTTCCAATGCTTGCAAGACTTTCATTACTTTCGTTCATTTATGAATGCATTCAATTCATGTATCCTTTTTTATCATCTTTCACTTTACGTTATATAATACTTTCAATTCATTCATTAACGTAAGACGTAAAGCCATAGGAAAGATAAACATTCATCATAATCAGGAACATCAACAAACACAACCATCAACATCATACAAGGCAACATCATGCATACATAACATACATCATACATAAATATGCAACATCATCATCATCATGCCCAACATACCCTCTAAGGCCTCAACAATCATCGTACATGAACTTACGAGAATTTCCAGGTCAAAACCTACATCTGCACTTTCCCCCAAAAGTCGGTAATAAACTACAACTTCCCCCTGGTACAACAGCTGTACTTGGGCGTATGGGCAACCTTCAATCGCATGGCCTCCAGGCGACTGAACATCATGCGATTGGACCAATGCGGATGAACACATATGCAGATAACACCCAGTCGTGCATATGGACTTCATGCGGATGGAACTAATGCGAATGAGCACCTATGCGACTGACCTCATGCGAATGGACTCAATGCGAATGAGTCCCATGCGATTGGAACTAATGCGACTAGACCCTCAGTCGTATGACTCCCCATGCGACTGGCCCCCAATCGTACGAATGAATCCTTAATCATGCAAATGAACCCTCAATCGTGCGAATGAACCTCAATCACACCCCTGTCGGTCGTATGGCCTCCAGTCGGTCGCCTAGCCCTAGCTAATGCAGAATGGAGTTCATCCCGAACCCAATCTGCCATTTTCGACCTCCAAGCTCATCCAAACCCATTCTAAGCCTAAATCAACCATCCTAAACCTTAGGAAGGCATACCACAACACCATTCAAGCACACACAACCCAAAAAAAAACTCCAAACGCATCACATGCAAACACACCCAAATGGGTCAAACACACACACATACAAAAATGGCTTTTATATGCTTTCTAGCCCCAAAATTGTTTGAAAACACGTAAAAGAGGGGTCCTAGAACTCACACAAATGACCACAACGAGAAGATCTTCGATTGGACTCGCTACACGACGATTTGGCACACTAAAATCCACTCGAACCACCCTTTTTCTCTCTTTTTCTCTTTTCTTCTTCTCCTCTCTTTCTTGGCTGAAATGTGGGTGTGGGGAGAGGGTTATGGCTGCCCTCTCCCTTCAAATATCACCACATACTCAACTTTCTCTGGTTGGCGAGTTTGGTCCCTCGACTTTGGACTTTATTTCTTTTCTTCTTCCGTCGGCTTCAAAATAAATAAATAACCGGGTGTTACACACCTTAACGATAAATGATGGCTCAAAAATGGTGGTTCGTTGTGGCTGCAAAGCTTTTACCACGCTACAAGAATGGATTAACCAATTTTTTTCATCGTCACCTTTAAACCCATAATGCGCAATCAGTCATTGTACAACATTGTCTAAAACATGTATGTGCATCGGTATGCAATCAAGGAAACCCCCAATAATACAAGTACAGGAAAGTAGTATGGGCAAAACATAAATATAAATAACTTCACTATTCCTTAGCTTTGCTATAAAAAGGCTCAGATTATAGCTTGTTGTGGCTGCAAATGCTGCGTTTACCACGCCAAAGCAATCAACATACACTTTTTTTGGTATCGTCACCAAGTAACTTTCATGTAGTTCTCTAAAGTAATCGAGTTAACAATCAACCAACACCATGTTGACCGAAGATGATCTGGATAATCCCATTCAAAACTCAAAAAAAATATCATGGCTTACATAGGATTTTTCAGGATTTAAACCATTTCAAATAAGTTATAGCTTGCAAATATTCGTAGATCTCTGAACTGAGCATACACTCAACATCATAGAGCCAGACACCAACAAACACTATTACAACTTGCAACGATCCAGAAAAGGTCCGCTATCCATAACAACAGAAAATACCATGAACATCGTCTTAGATGAAAGCATGCTCATCATCATCGACAAGAAAGCAGTGTCATAGAAGAAACCAAAGCTGAGTTTAGGATTTACACAAGCAATAACTAAAATGAAAACTTATAAGAATGTCATTGCAATAGAAGATAGTCCATGGTGTAATCAACACAAAGCCAAAGTTCCAACCAAAAAATTGAACTCATGATAACAGTCACTACGAAAGAAACTGGCTTTTGCCTCTTCCATACCGGGCTGGGGTATTTTCTTTCGTCACTTGTCATTCAGGTACTAGTATCTGTAAATCAACTCCACTCTGATTGGCCCACCCCTCCTGGCAAAGAAAGAAAGGCAGGTTCAGGCGATTGATTTCCCGTCTTAAGCCCCACCTCGGTAGCTCAGCGCTAGAGCGGCCTCTTAAAGTATGTACAGAGAAACGCATGTTTTTTTATTAAATGTGTTATCACCCATGAAGTATGCTAAACAGGTGTTCTAAGGTCCTGTAGGAATATGATTTCCAAAGCCACAGGATACGACTGATTAACTGATGTTTGACAACCAGATTAGCCGACCAAAGTCTACTCTGAACTCTTTCAATTGCGCTCAGATTCATCTTTGTAGGATTTGGGTTCAAGCTTTCCCCAGCCCCTTGTAACAACCAACCATCACCGAGACAAGACAACCCACTCCTTAGATTACCCAAAGAGAACACACCTCGATGGTGCAAAAGTTGTCACAACACCAACGCCACCAAAGGCTACTGTAAACGGCCTCCACGGCATCTAGCAATGATAGAAACACATATGGTGCAAAAGTTGTCACAACACCAACGCCACCAAAGGCTACTGTAAACGGCCTCCACGGAATCTAGCCATGATAAAAACACATGGAATTTGAGTGAATGCTCAGATTACCTACACAGGTGACACCTTGATGGCTGCTAAAACTGTCGCAACACCTACGCCACCAATGGCTGCAATGAACAGCCACCCGCGGCGTATGACGTCGACTTTGAGCTTGCACGGGAAGCGGGTGGGTACACAACCCCATAAGGCAAGAAAAGAAGGGCACCGCATGCTGCCGACATCCGGCTCACACACCTCCGGTCTCTTTACAAGGAAGGAGAAGGTGGTGGTGGCTGTAAAGTCCTCATTACGATCTATTGCACATATTGTTGCACTTGATTATCAGTTTGTGATGGATTTGTGCGTGCGTGATATCAACGAACTTCAAACAAACTTAATCAAATATTTAAATAAACGATTACAATACCAAAGGAGTTTACATCGTTGAAGGTCGATCCACCCGATGTGAGTTCCCCTTGGGTGGCCTATCACACAACTCTCTACTCTCTCACACTCAGAGAACTTTAAGAAAATAAACACACATAATGAAATACAAAGAAAAAACATCTATACATATTATCCAGATGTTCTCGCGTGAGAACATTAGCTTCTCGCGTGGCGACTTCAAGTTTTCGCACAATGAGATTTTATCCATCATCTTGGGGTTCTCGCATCCTTGTATTTATCGCATGATTTGAGTGTTTTTTCTTCACTTGATATGGTAATTCATAAAGTCTAGTTCCTTAGAGTGTTTGTTTTTCACTTGGAACTGACCTTTATGGATTACAATATCAAGTGAAAAGCAAACATTAAAATCATACGAGAAATACAAGGATGTGAGAACTTCAAGATGATAGATAAAGATTTCATCGCGCAAACACTTAAAATAGCCACGCGAGAAAAAGATGTTCTTGTGCGAGAATATTTGGATAGTATATATAGATGTTTTTTATTTGAATTTCATTATGTGTGTTTCATTTGGAAAAGTAATCGGAGGGTGAGAGAGAAGAGGGTTGTGTAATAGGCCGCCCGAAGGGAAGTCACCTCGAGTGGATCTAGCTTCAATGATGTAAACTCCATTGGTATTGTAATTGTTCAATTAATAATATTCGATTTAGTTTGTTTGAAGTTCGTTGATACCACACACGCACACATCCGTGTTTATTTTATTATCAAGTACAACAATATGTGGAATCGACTGTGATGAGATCTTTACAAGTTAGTCTTTCTACAAGGAAGGAAAAGGTCGTGGTGGCAGTGTGGATCGGTGACTGGTGCCTCACAGAATGCACACCGAATGCACAACCTGCCGTTGTTGAGACCTCCCTTTCTTTCTCTATCTAAAAATGAGTGGAGCAAATAAACCGAAAAACCACTTGTTCTTTTCTATATAAACTACTGAGGCTAGAAGTTGCAAATCTGCAAAAGTAGTGTGGTAAAAACACAAACACAAACAACTAAACAATTTTTTTTCTTTGCAATTAATAATATGTAAACTAATAATCAAGTACATTTTAATAATTTAAACATTATATAATAGGTGGAAAATTTTAAATTTAAAACTTCAAACGTTGAGTGGACATTATTGTAAATAATTATCAGCTTTAAAAAGTACATAAAATAAACAATTATAACATGTTTAATAAATGATAGAAAATAAGATAAGGCAAATATATAAGTGAAATGAAGGGGGATCAATATATATTATAAATATATATATATATATATATATATATATATAGATATATAATATATATATATAATATACCTATATATCATATATATATATATATATATATATATAGAGAGATACACTATATATATATATATACATATATACTATATATATCCATACATATATCTATATCTATATATCTATATATACATATATATAGATATCTATATATATATACATCCTCTATATATCTATATCTCTCTCTATCCTATCCCTCTCTCTCTATCTATATATATATCTCTCATCATCTCTTCTATCTAGATATCCCTAATATATATATATATAGATCTATGTATCTCTATACCTATATCTCTCTATCCATATATATCTAGACCTCTATGTCTATATCTATCTATACTTCCTTCTCTATATCTCTATATATGTCTCTCTATCTCTCTTTCTCTCATCTCTGTCTCTCTCCTCTCGTCTTCTCTGTCTATCTCTCTCTCTATCTCTCTATCTCTCTCTCTCTCTCTCTCTCTCCTCTCTTCTCTCTCTCTATTCTCTCTCCTCTCTCTCTCTATATATATATATATTATATTATATATCTATATATATATATAGGGTAACGTTATCTTGAGAACCACCCTTTTTAGTGAGAACTCTAGGAACCAATATCAACCACACATTTTAGTCACATGCAATCACATGCCACTTTCACTTTTTTTTTAAAACGTTCATAACTTTTTTTCATGACATTATTTTTTCATAAATTTCACCATTAATTTCATTATTTTTTATCTTTCCAACCGCCTACCATATTGATATATTTTTTTAAAAAATTCGTCCACCCGTTCTTTACACATGTGTAAATTAGTCATTACATATGTGTAAATTCGTTTTAACACATGTGTAATTCCAAGAATTACATATGTGTAAAATAACGTTCGTAAAAAACGAGTTTTTTTTTTTATTTTTATAATTTTTTTTATTTTTTTTATGGTAGAGGGAAACGAGAGAAACACTTTTGTGTTTTTACTTTTTTTATTTTTTTATTACTTTTTATTTTATGATTTTTCTGATTATGTTATTGTTAATTACAATTTTGCCAATGAAAACTAGTGGTTCACATTGGTTCCTAGAGTTCTCACAAAAAAAGAGGTTCTCATTTGATCCCTCCCCTATAATATATACATATATATATATATATATGTATATAATATATAGATAGATGGATATATCTATAGATATATATATGTATATATATCTATATGTATATATATATATATATATTGTTATATCTATATATATATTATATATAATATAATGTATCTATCTCTATATTAGAGATAGAATCTAGATATGTCTGTATATATACGTATATATGGATATATATATATGTATCTACATGGGTCTGTCTAGAGGGGGATGGATCTATCTGTATCTAGAGATGTGTCTCTCCCTTGTATACTCTCTCTATATAGTCTCTATATCTCTATATCTATATAGCTCTCCTCTCTCTATCTCTCTACTCTCTCTCTCTCTCTTCTCTCTCCCTCTCCTCTCTCTCTCTCTCTGTCTCCTCTCTCTCTACCTTCATGATCTATACATCTTCTCTCTATACCTCCCCTCTGTCTCTTACCTCTATATCTCTCTCTCCCCTCTCTCTCTCTCGTCTCTCTCTCTCTCTACCTCCCTCTGTCTCTCCTTCCTCTCTCTCCTCTTCTCTCTCTATCTATATCTCTCTCTCTTCTATCTCTATATCTATATCTCTCTCTCTCTCTCTCTCTCTCTCTCTCTCTCTCTCTCTCTCTCTCTCTCTCTCTCTCTCTCTCCCTCTGTCTTTTCTCCCCTTGTTCTGTTCTCTCTCCCTCCTCCCTCCTCTCTCCCTCTCTCTCTCTCTCTCTCTCTCTCTCTCTCTCTCATCTCTCTCTCTCTCTCTCTATCTCTCTCTCTCTCTCTCTCTCCTCTCCTCTCCCTCCTCCCTCTCTCTCTCTCTCTCCCTCCTATCTCTCTCTCTCCTCCCTCCCCCTCCCTCCCTCTCTCTCTCATCCTCTCCCTCTCTCTCTCTGTATCTATATCTCTCCTCTATATACCTCCATCTGTCTCACCTATCTCTGTGTATCTATCTATCTCTCTTATCTCTCTCTTCCTATCTCCTATCATCTATATATCTATTCCTCTCTCCTCTATCTTTATCTATCTCTCTCTCCCTATCTCTTCTCTCTCTCTCCCATCTCGATCTTTCTCTCTCTATTCTATCTCTCTCTCTTCTCTCTCTCTCTCTCTCCTCTCTCTCTCTCTCGTATGTCTATCTCTCTCTATCTCTCTCTTTCTCTATCATCCTCTATCTCTCTATATCTATCCTACCTCTATATCTCTCTCTCTATCTATATCCCTCTCTCTCTATCTCTCTCTCTCTCTGTATGTATTTTATTTATATATATATTGTT
Source organism: Flaveria ramosissima (assembly GCA_025215565.1). NCBI lineage: Eukaryota > Viridiplantae > Streptophyta > Magnoliopsida > Asterales > Asteraceae > Flaveria > Flaveria ramosissima. Next base: position 20,293,443 of record CM046036.1, on the reverse strand, counting down.
AGGATCGTGTATTGAACAAAATACTAACTGATTAACGTGTATACCGAATCAAATAGTGTGGAATCCTATTTGATTGGCGATCCAATCAGTTAGAACGCGTGTAGAATCAATTATGGATTGAATCTAAACGTTAAGAACGATATGGAATCGATCTAGTGCGATCTGTGAACTTGGAACAGGTTCATAGAGGTCTCTGGATGGCTAGGGTACGTCTGGAGTCGAAGTGATCTGAATTGTTACGTTTTTCCTAGAATTAAGTGGTATTTATAGGTTAGGGTTTCTTATTCGGGCGACTGAACCATTAGTATGGTTCAGTCATGCGATTGAGTCATGCGGTTGTACCATTCGCACGACTGAGTGTTCAGTCGTGCGACTGAGCCAATCTCATGTCACACTCGTGCGACTGATCCAGTCTCCTGATTCAGTCGTGCGACTGAGTCATTCGCATGAAGTTTTTCATGCGTATGGTCCATTCGCATGGGCCATTCGTATGAGAACTTCATATTACTAAGTTTGAATGTATTTATCAATCATTACATTATCAAAATTCATTCAAACAACCACAAACCTATAGAATCAAGTCAATATGCGTTACACAACTCATTAATAAAATATTAAACATTATAACACAACCAAACATTTACATTTCATTAAGTAGCCAACTATTACATAAGTGTAAGACACTAAAGACATATTACATTCAGTTCAGAAACTAGGGACACATGTACCTACAAACTCCCCCTTTGACCTAGTTTTATCTAATGTCTTACCTTCTTCATAACCTCTTCATACTTCTTGTACTTCTCTTCTTTTGTGACTCATGCGTGTATCTCAAACGCAAAGCAGAGTCGTATAACATTCTGAAACTGTAGAGCTTGTACAATATCTTGGAGATCATAGAATATTGGCAACTTGTATAATGTGTATATATCATTTGCAGACAAGTTTGTGAGCCACATCGGGTCAAATACCCTGATAGTATCCATTTTGCCCTCTTTGTTCAAGACTATGACTGCCTCTCCTGTCCTCCAATCATAGTACCACCATTTGAAGTGTGGAGTGAAGTCCTGTGGCATTTCCCGTCGTGGGATCTTAGACATGGTGCGCGGAGGACTCCACTTCAGCACTATTCTTGGTTTTCCAGTTATGGCATCAACCTCAGACCTTCGGATATACGTTGTTGGTTGTTGAGGTTTGAAGTTGACCCATCTAGTGTGGTACTCTCTCTTCTAAGCTGCTTCAAACCATCCGGACATCTTGCGTGGATCAGCGTATAACAATTTCAGCTTCGCTAACTGGTTCAGCTCAAATCCAGGAAGAGTCTTCAGGTCGTGTGGGAACCTGAAGTACTCGATCCCTTGCTCACGTTTAACTGCATAAACGTTGAGATCTTCAAAATATGCCCATGCTATAATTCTGCCTGACACCTTGTGATGTTTCTTCACTTTGTACAGCTTGGTGTAGACAGTCACTTTTGATGCACTACGTTGGGCTCTTACTTCTTCAAAGCATGCAGCCCACTCTGCCTTTCTGATATTAACTTCAGCATCCGAGGCTTGGGCCTTATCTTCCGTCTTGTCCGACTCTTGTTCCAGTTTATCCAGAGTCTCCAAGGTTTCACTAACTAGATTGTCTCCCAGATTGGGAATGACATTGCCCTCATTGTCAGTGTACTCTGGATAATGCTGGTCAGTGACATCTTCAATCTCGATTTCATCCACATCGTTGAGCTCGTCGTCACTTTCCATATGGACTGTTGGAGCGTCTTTCACGATCTCGTCGACATTGAGTTTGAACAATTCTGCTATTTGCTCATCAATGAGATTGTGAATGATCTCTCCTTCTTCAGGAGTGTACGTCACCGATCTCCTGACTATACCCTGCAGATCAAGAATCAACGTGAGCTGAGTCTTGATCTGTTGGAGGGGAGCAACATCATATTCATCCCTCTGAAAGTTTGGATCTGCTTGATTTAGACATTCAACACAGCAATCATTAGTTAATAATCAAAACAGAAACATCAACATTAAATATAAACATTCATTTCATTAATGTGATACAAGATTCAAATACATATGATTTAAATAACAAAAACAGCTAACTATTACTCTTGTCCTCGATAATATGCTCTTCTCCTGACGGGGCGGTTGTGGAGGCACCTTGATCTTGTGCTTTCTTTGTCCTCCTCTCACTTGCAGGTGTGACACCCGCAGCAGATGTGTCGTCTTCATCATCATCAACATCATCATCAACAATATCATCACCAACATCAGTATCATCCTCAATGTCATCAGCACCATTATCATCATCATCACTGTCATCATCACTATCATCTCCATCTCCTTCCTTGATCTTTAAGGGCTCGTCCTTTGATCCCTTGAGCCGCAACATGATGGTCTTGTTGGTGGTCTCCAACTCCTCTATCCTTTTAGCTGATTGGGCATGCTGCTCCCGGAGTTGGGACATCTCTACGCGTTGTGCATCCATCAGCTGGGCCTGCTGCTCTATCTGTTGTGCCTGCTGAGATATCTGCAGAGATTAGGACATAAGGTCTATTTAGCTGACGAATCTTCTGAGCAGTCTTCTCGTCATCGGATCGGCATCCAACAGCCTCACACCATACGGTTAAGTGCCGAGACCTGTTCCTCTACCCCACTGGGAGGTAGGTGATCCAGATGTATAGGAGGGGTATGATGAATGGGCCTGGCATATGGCTATGTGGTGGTGGTGGCAGTGGTGAAGATTGGGGTGGGTCTTGATGAAGGTGGTGGTGGATGAGGTGAGGTAGATATGGTGGTAGATGGGATGGTGGTAGTAGGTGGAGTGGTGGTAGTAGGTTGAGTGGTGGTTCGCAAGTGACACAAGCTTAAGGCATATCTTGTGAATACGTATCGCTCCTCCGGTTAAATCGTCAGGTTAAGAATGATACGATATGCCGAGATTTTGAGCTAGGTTCCCAAGGATGATTAGAGGCATTGCTAATAACATAAAGTGAATCGATCATCAGAATTAACGATTGATGTTTATCGAGACACCATGATAACCGACTATTTGAGGTAAGTACGAGTCAATTTCTCGACTCGTTATCTCACATGAGTCAATATGAAATGCGCAAAAGTAGCCAATCGTTCAATAATGCACCAAATGATATCAAGAAATACAAGGAAATTTGAACATATACCAAGCTACATCAACATTTCCTTTACGCCAAACCATGCATACTAATCGCGGAAATTCATGATCCTTTTTGTCCACATCGGAATGAATGTAATAACAAGCCTTGTGAGTCGCAATCAAGATAGAGATTTAGAGATTTTCAAGATTAGGAGTTCAAGGTTATCCAAAATAATGGGAATTGCATTTTTAATTATGGGTAATGTAAGGCCCCGTTCCTGGGACGCCTACAGTTGGTCATTCATCGCACATAAAACATGCATTTACATTTGATCTTCATAACATCGCAGCGAAACGTTAAAATAAGCTTTCATTTTATATAATTGCTTTTGCAGATTATTACAACATTCATTACAAAAATAGTTTGTTCGCATTACAATGCAAAAACATTATCATCAAAGAATGCCACCCCAAAAAGAGCCGAGTAGCCTTGCAGTGCTGCCATCCTCAGCAATCATTACCTGCCAACTGGAAAACATATAAAAAGTCACGCGTTGCTGATGAGTTCTAGTTTTATAAAATAAACATACTTTACTTACTTTCATTAAAACTATTCCATTTATCATGCGATCATTCAACATACGTATACACAGATAATGTCATTATTATCTTTTATCACATTCATTATCTTTCGTTCCTTTCATACATTCATTCTTCCGAGTTTGTTGCGACGACAAAGTCGCTCACCTCAATAGCAATCTCAATGATTGCACGCTATCCGTCTGTTACAAACCATAGGGTTGCTCACCTCATGGCCCATTTAATGATAGCAAGACTATCCGAGTCTCTTGCAACAACAAGGTTGCTCACCTCCTGGCAACATCACGATAACACGTTACTCGAGTCTCTTGCAACGACAAGGTTGCTCACCCAATAGGCATTCTCAATGATTGCACTTCGTCCGAGTCTTTTGCAACAAAAAAGTCGCTCACCCCATATATATATGCGTGTAAGCCTTTCTTTCGTTCATTAATCATTCATTAATGCATGCATTCTTACTTCATGTTCCTCTTTCATTATCTTTCGCTTTACATTACATCATACTTCATTCATTCATTAACATGTCATGCAAAGCCACAGGAATGATAAGCATACATCATAATAAGGAACATATCATACACATTCATCATCATCATACAGGGCAACATCATACATACATACCATGCATAACATGCACACATCATCATCATCATGCCCTACATGCTCTCTAAGGCATAACAGTCATCTTACATGCTCTTACAAGAAACTTTACGTCAAAACTACATCTGCAGCACCTTCCCCCGAAGGCCAGAAGTCAAACTACACTTTCCTTCGAGTGCAACAACCCTATTCGGGCGTATGGACACCCCTCAGTCGCATGGCCTCCATGCGACTGAACATCATGCGATTGGACTCATGCGGTCGAACATCTATGCGAATGAACTTTCAATCGGGCGTATGGACCTCATGCGGATGGAACTAATGCGAATGTGGGCACCTATGCGACTAACCTCATGCGAATGGACTCATGCGACTAAGCATCTATGCGACTGAACCCTCAGTCGTATGACTCCCCATGCGACTGGACTCCCAATCGTGCGACTGAAACCTTAGTCGTGCGATTGAACCCTCAGTCGTGCGAATGAGTCCCAATCGTGCGAATGACCCTCAATCGCCTCTCATTCGGCCGTATGGCCTCCATTCGGTCGCCTAGCCCTAGCTGATGCAGAATGGAGTTCATCCCGAACCCATCTGCCATTTTCGGCCTCCAAGCTCATCCAAACCCATTCTAAGCCTAAATTACCCTCCTGGACCTTAGAATGCATACCATAACACCATACAAGCACACACAGCCGGAAACAAACACAAATCGATCACACACACATCACACCCAAATGGGTCAAACACATACTCACACCAAAAACGGGTTTTAACATTTTCCAGCCCAAAATCGATTGAAAACAAGTAAAAGTGGGGTCCTAGAACTCACACAAACGAGCACAACGTCAAGGGCTTCGATTTGGCTTGCTACACAACGAGTTTGGCCACCCGAATCACCCGAACCAACCCTTTTTCTCTTTTCTTCTTCTTTCTCTCTTCTCCTCTCTATGTTGGCTGAAAATTTGAGTATGGGGGAGAGGGTAAGGGCTGCCCTCTCCCTTATATACCCACCTCCACCCGACTTTCTTTCATTGGCGAGTTTGGTCCCTCGACTTTGGACTTTATTTTCTTTTCTTTCTTCGTCGGTTTCAAAATAAGAAATATCCGGGTGTTACAAGTCCACCCCCCTTAAATAGGTTTCGTCCCCGAAACTTGTTATTCTTCGAACAAACGTGGATAATGCTGTCTCATTTCTTCCTCAGTCTCCCACGTTGACTCGGATCCCTTCCTGTGCTTCCACTGTACACGCACAAGAGGAACCACTTTATTCCTCATCCTTTTCTCATTCCGGTCGATGATTGCCACTGATTGCTCCACATAATTGAGTCGTTCGTCTTCCTTGATATCCTCCAATGGAACAATCATATCTTCATCAGCTAAGCACTTCCTTAGATGAGATACATGGAATGTCGAGTGAATTCCACTCAACTCATCCGGTAACTCTAGTCTATAGGCCACCTCTCCTACTCGAGCAATGATTCGGAAAGGGCCTATATACCTTGGGCTCAACTTGCCCCGCTTTCGGAAGCGAATGATACCCTTCCAAGGTGAGACCTTCAACATAACCCGGTCACCCACCTAAAACTCAATCGGCCTGCGTCGTTTATCAGCATACGACTTCTGTCTGTCTTTGGCTGCCTTCATGAAGGCTTTGATCTTCTCAAGCTTCTCAGTCGTTGCCTCGATTACCTCGACACTCCCCAATTCCTTCTGACCAATATCACCCCAACAAACGGGTGTTCTGCATCTCCTACCGTATAGCATCTCATAGGGAGGCATGCCAATGCTGGCGTGATAGCTGTTGTTGCATGAGAATTCAGCTAACGGTGTGGTCATCCCCAACTTCCACCAAAATCAATCACACATGCCCGAAGCATGTCTTCCAGTGTCTGAATGGTCCTTTCTGACTGACCATCAGTCTGGGGATGATAAGCCGTGCTGATATGTAACCTCATCCCCATAGCGTCGTGGAACTTCTTCCAAAATTTAGATGCAAACCGAGTGTCGCGATCCGACATGTAGACACTGGAACACCATGACGAGTTACAATTTCCTTGATGAATAGATCAGCCAACCTCTCGGATGAATATGTCTCGCGGATCGGTAGGAAGTGAGCACTCTTCGTCGAACGATCAACTATCACCCATATGGCATCGTACCCTTTCGGGGTACGCGGCAGCTTCGTAATGAAATCCATGGTGATGTGCTCCCACTTCCATTCCGGTATATCCAAAGGTTGTATCTTCCCATACGGCTTTTGGTGCTCGGCCTTCACCTGTAAGCAAGTAAGACACTTACTCACATACTCCACCACATCGCGCTTCATACCCGGCCACCAATAATCTTTCTTCATATCATGGTACATTTTCGTGGCACCAGGATGAATGGAGTATCGAGTCTTGTGAGCTTCATCCATTATCTTTACCCGTAGATCCCCAAAACGAGGAATCCACACACGACCGAACCGGGTTCTAACACCGAGTGTGTTTTTCACCCAACCCACTCCGCGACCAGACCTCTCATTCTTTCAGAGTTAGATGATCTTCTTTCAATGCCTCATCTTGAAGCTCTTTGACTTGCTTCATCACATCGGGGGTCATGATCAACTGATACGCTTTCACCCAAATCGGCTCGGGCCTCTCCTTCCGGCTAAGGGCATCAGCCACCACATTGGCCTTGCCCGGATGGTAGTGGATCTCACAATCATAATCCTTTATAAGTTCCAACCACCGTCTCTGCCTCATGTTCAGATCCTTTTGCTCAAAGAAGTATTTCAGACTTTTGTGGTCGGTGAATATGGTGCACTTCGTCCCGTAAAGATAGTGCCTCCAAATCTTTAACGCAAAGACCACGGCTGCCAGCTCCATGTCATGAGTAGGGTAATTGACCTCATGAACTTTCAACTGTCGAGATGCATAGGCTATAACTTTTCCTCTTTGCATTAACACGCACCCCCGCCCCGAGTAAGAAGCATCAGAATAAACCACCAGATCTTCACTTCCATCGGGTAATGACAGAACAGGAGCTTGAGTCAATCTCGCCTTCAACTCCTCGAACGCCTTCTCTTGAGCTTGACCCCATACATTCAACTTCTTTTCTTTCGGTCAACTTAGTCAGTGGAGAAGCAATCTTAGAGAAGTCTTGGATAAATCTTCTATAGTAGCCTGCCAAACCCAAGAAGCTACGAATCTCAGATGACGTCTTTGGTGACTTCCATTGTATAACCGCCTCCACTTTCGCCGGGTCCACCATAATCCCGTCAGGATTCACCACGTGACCCAAGAACTGAACTTCGCGTAACCAGAATGCGCACTTGGAGATTTAGCATACAACTTCTCCCTTCTCAACGTCTAGAGAACCTCCCGAATGTGATCGGCGTGCTCTGCTTCGCTCCTCGAGTAAATCAGGATATCATCAATAAACACGATCACTGATTTATCCAACATCGGCCGACACACTCGATTCATCAGATCCATAAAAGCAGCTGGCGCATTGGTCAAACCAAATGACATGACGAGGAACTCGTAATGATCATAGCGCATACGGAAAGCTATCTTAGGAATATATTGTTCCTTCACCTTCAACTGATGGTAACCAGATCGAAGATCTATCCTTGAAAACCAACTGGCACCTTGAAGCTGATCGAACAAATCATCTATCCTCGGTAAGGGGTATCGGTTCTTCACCGTCAACTTGTTTAGCTTGCGGTAGTCAAAGAACATCCTCATCCTACCGTCCTTCTTCTTTACAAACAGGACCGGAGCACCCCAAGGAGAGATACTCGGTCTAATGAACCCTTTATCAAGCAGCTCTTGCAACTGCTCCATCAACTCTTTCATCTTGGTCGGAGCCAACCGATACGGTGCTTTGGCGACAGGTTGGGCACCCGGTATCAGATCAATCTGAAATTCAATCTCTTTGTCAGGTGGCACTCCTGATAAGTCCTCCGGGAACACATCTGGAAAGTCACACACAACAGGTACATCGGCTAGTTGTGGTGTTGGCGTATCCACATCCTTTACGTGGGCCAAGTAGGCACTACATCCACGCCTCATACACTTTCCCACCACTGCCATCGAGATCACCTTCGGAATCGTAGTAACCCGATCACCATAAACCGCCACTGAACTACCGTCAGGCGCCAACAACCGAATCATCTTCTTGCGACACACAATGTTCGCCTCGTAGTCCGCTAGCCAATCCATCCCAAGAACCAAATTAGAACCACCCAAAGTCATCACAAACAGTCTAACAGGAAACTTATGACCCTTGAGTTCCACATCACAGTTCTCTATCATCTCAGAAATCCTGGTAGACTTACCTATGGCAGTTTCTACATCAAAGGGCGCATCAACACGTCTACTACTAACAGGCAGCTTAGCACAAAAAGCAGCACAAATAAAACTTTTACTGGCACCCGAATCGAATAACAAAGAAGCTAAAGTTTGGTTCACCAGAAACGTACCGGACACGACATCAGGGTCCGTTCTAGCTTCCTCCTGTGTCATGGTGAATGCCCTGGCGCTCGCCCTCGGTCCTTCACCTCCTGTCTTCTTCGCCCCAGAGCTCTCAGCCCTCGGCCTCTTGCAATCTTGATCACGTGACCCTCTTCACCACAATTAAAGCACCGGACCGTACGATAGTCCTTTGCCATGTGCCCCGCCTTTCCACACTTGAAGCACAAGTTCGACCCAAACCTGCACTCCCCACTATGCTCCCGTCCACATTTGCCACACCTTCTCGATCCCGCACCCGACATGACCACACGGCGATCATCCACCCGTGCCTTCTTATTACCCGTCGAGGCATTACCCCTACCAAACCTCTTCCCCTGCCAGATTCGATCACCACCGTTCTTTCTGCCACCTTCAGTCACCACCACCGTTCTCTCATCATACAATCTTCCCGCCAAATCCACCGCCGACCTAAACGTGCTCGGCCGGGCAGCGATCATGTGCCTGCGAATATCCGTTGGCAAACCCTGTATATACCTCTTGATCTTTCGGGACAAAGGTGTCACCTGATCCGGCACCAGACTTGCCATCTCGTTGAATTTCGTGGTGTACTGTTGGTGAGTCATGGTTCCCGCCTCCAGTTGCAGAAACTCCCTTTCGACCTTATCCATTTCCCGATGAGGACAAAACTCCTCGATCACCAACCTTTTCAGCTCAGACCATTTCATCCTCCCAATGGCCCTGCTACCCTCGGCTTGGAAAATATTGTCCCACCAACATAGAGCCAAATCCACAAAAGCGTGGGTAGCGAACTTCACCTTCTGGTCTTCACGGCATTCGCTGATATCCAGAACGGCCTCCATTTCCCTCACCCACCGGTGAGCAGCAGTAGCAGTGTCGTTTCCATCAAAAATTGGGGGCTTGCAGTTGGTCATTCATCGCACATAAAACATGCATTTACATTTGTTCTTCATAAACATCGCAGCGGAACGTTAAAATAAGCTTTCATTTCTATATAATTGCTTTTGCAGATTAATACAACATTCATTACAAAAATAGTTTGTTCGCATTACAATGCAAAAACATTAATCAAAAGAATGCCACCCCAAAAAGAGCCGAGTAGCTTTGCAGTGCCATCCTCAGCAATCATTACCTGCCAACTGGAAAACATATAAAAAGTTAGCGTTGCTGAGTGAGTTCTAGTTTTATAAATTAAACATACTTTACTTTCATTAAAAACTATTCCCTTTATCATGCGATCATTCAACATACGTATACACAGATAATGTTATTATTATCTTTCATCACATTCATTATCTTTCATTCCTTTCATACATTTATTCTTCTGAGTCTGTTGCGACGACAAAGTCGCTCACCTCAATAGCAATCTTAATGATTGCACGCTATGATTGTTACAACCATAGGGTTGCTATCCGAGTCTGATAGCAACCATAGGGTTGCTCACCTCATGGCAACATCACGATAGCACGTTACTCGAGTCTCTTGCAACGACAAGGTTGCTCACCCCATAGGCAATCTCAAGGATTGCACTTCGTCCGAGTCTTTTGCAACACAAAGTCGCTCACCCCATATATATATGCTTGCAAGCCTTTCTTTCGTTCATTCATCATTCATTAATGCATGCATTCTTACTTCATGTTCCTCTTCAATTATCTTTCGCTTTACATTACATCATACTTCATTCATTCATTAACATGACATGCAAAGGCACAGGAAAGATAAGCATACATCATAATAAGAAACATATCATACACATTCATCATCATCATCATACAGGGCAACATCATACATACATAACATGCATAAACATGCAACATCATCATCATCATTCCCTACATGCTCTCTAAGGCCATAACAGTCATCTTACATGCTCTTACGAGAAACGTTACTTCAAAACTTACATCTGCACCTTCCCCCGAAGGCCGGAATTCAAACTACACTTTCCTTCGAGTGCAACAGCCCTATTCGGGCGTATGGACACCCCTCAGTCGCATGGCCTCCATGCGACTGAACATCATGCGATTGGACTCATGCGGTCGAACATCTATGCGAATGAACTTTCAATCGGGCGTATGGACCTCATGCGGATGGAACTACTGCGAATGGGCACCTATGCGACTAACCTCATGCGAATGGACTCATGCGACTAAGCATCTATGCGACTGAACCCTCAGTCGTATGACTCCCCATGCGATTGGACTCCCAATCGTGCGACTGAAACCTTAGTCGTGTGATTGAATCCTCAGTCGTGCAAATGAGTCCCAATCATGCGAATGACCCTCAATCGCCTCTCATTCGGCCGTATGGCCTCCATTGGGTCGCCTAGCCCTAGCTGATGCAGAATGGAGTTCATCCCGAACCCAATCTGCCATTTTCGGCCTCCAAGCTCATCCAAACCCATTCTAAGCCTAAATTAACCCTCCTGGACCTTAGGAATGCATACCATAACACCATACAAGCACACACAAGCCCGGAAACATACACGAATCGCATCACACACATCACACCCAAATGGGTCAAACACATACTCACACTAAAAACGGGTTTTAACATTTTCCAGCCCCAAAGTCGATTGAAAACAAGTAAAAGTGAGGTCCTAGAACTCACACAAACGAGCACAACGTCAAGGGCTTCGATTTGGCTTGCTACACAACGAGTTTGGCCACCCGAATCACTCGAACCAACCCTTTTTCTCTTTTCTTCTTCTTTCTCTCTTCTCCTCTCTATGTTGGCTGAAAATTTGAGTATGGGGGAGAGGGTAAGGGCTGCCCTCTCCCTTATATACTCCACTCACCCAACTTTCTTTCGTTGGCGAGTTTGGTCCCTCGACTTTGGACTTTATTTCCTTTTCTTTCTTCGTCGGTTTCAAAATAAGATATATCCGGGTGTTACAGGTAAAGAGTTAAACAAAGACGTCGTTCATGATCTTATTGGAATTTAAACAATTCAGAATGTCGACAATTAAGGCAAACACAAATAGCTTTCCAAGTACGGCTTGCACACGCGGTTCATCAAACTCATGAACACAACCGTACATTGCTATAACCAGAAAGGCATGGCATAAATTTATAATAAATTTATCTTGTACGAAAGATTGTTTTAGGAGTGTTAACATCGTGCAATTAGGTTTTGATGATAACTCAGAATGAATGTCGATAAAAAGTTTCCATAAAGCTAGATCAAACGTCAAAATGAAACATAAAAGCGTGAGAGAAGAAATCAATTAAAATTTAAATGTTCCATGCTTGGAACTAGGGTTACCCTAAAGTAACAACGACCCCTTTTGAATTCAAGATTCATGCTTTAGCTTGACTGGCTGGAACACTATCGTCGACAAATCAGATAACGGTATTCACCCTTCAAGTTATTACATGTTTCTTGTCAATTGAAGTCTTAAAACCCTGGTAAGTTTGAGATCAAGGAATTTGAATACTCACCAAGATGTGGTTATCACTCCTAGCTTGGTGGTGTATTTTCCAAAGTATGACTCTTAACTACCAAACGAAAGCTTGATCCTAACTCATTGTTGAGGATCCACAAGAATAAAATGAAGTAACTTACCATTAAGGTAAGGATAAGCACTCCTATCTCAACAGTGAAGTTGTTGGACCAAAAGAACCAATGAGCCTGATCAGAAAAACCTGTAAGTCCCACAGACATTACAACTGCTGAAGATAGTTACATCAGCTGAAGACATCAGCTGATTACAAAGGTCTGAAGACAAAGTCTGAAAGCAAAGGTCTGAAGACAAAGTCTGAAAGCAAAGAACTGAAGACAAAGTCTGAAGATGAAGTGCTGAAGACAAAGACTGAAGACCAGAGTGATCAGCAGTTGTCACAACAGCTGAAGTTGTTAACTTCAGTAGTTGTGATGGTTTTACTTTTCAGTACTTGTAATTTTATATTTCAGTAGTTTATTATTTCAGTAGTTATTAGTCAGTAGTTTATGTAATTGTACTTAGCATTTACTGAGATGTAATCAGTTGTTGAGAACATCTCAGTAGTTTGCTTATTTCAGTTGTTTTTGTAATTCTGTTAGATGTCACTGTCAAGTGACATCAGCAGACGTCACATTCCTCTATATAAGGGATGTTGACCTAGCTGTATTTCCAACCGAAGGATTACGCGTGAATGAAATCTTTCCCTTAACAAAAATATTCTCTCTATAATTGTGATTGATTGTCTTGCTTATTCATTAACTTTCTTGCTTCAATTCGATTTCAATCTGTGATATTCCGCTGCATAATTCTAACCTAATTGATCCGATCCTATCAAATGGTATCAGAGCAGGTTATTCATTGATCGATCTAACAATTGATCATTGAAACTGTTCTTTTGATAGCAAAGGTTGATTGAATTAGTAGTTTTGCAAGAATTGATTATAGAGATTAATTTTCTGTGCTTCCGGTTCATTAATTGTGATTCTAATTGTGTTTTCTAAGTATATTGTTGAGTTTTCAAACCAGACAAATTTTAATCTCCCTGACTTCAATTGAATTAGTGAAAATGACTACTTCAATGAATGATCCTCACAATACTGGCTCCTCAACTAAGCCTCCTATGCTTGTTAGGAGTGAGTATAACATATGGCAACGCCGAATGCTCCATCACCTGTCTGTTAACAGTTCAGGTTGTTGGAAGTCTGTGGTTCATGGACCATACAAGCCTATGGTGAGTAATCCTGAAACTAAGGAGATGGTTCCTAAAAAGAAGGAACAATATTCTGATGAGGATTTAAAACTATTTGAGATTGATTCTAAAGCCCATGGAATTCTGGCCATGGCAATACCTAATGAAATCTATTCTGGGCTCATGCATCATGAAACTGCTTATGATCTCTGGTTGCTCTAAAGGAACAATTTGGAGGAACTGATGAGGTCTTAGCAAACAATAGAGAAATCCTTGCCCAGCAATATGAGACATTCTCTCATAGGAAGGGTGAGACACTGACTCAACAGTTTGAGCGGTTTTCATGTTTAATCTCTGAGCTTAAAATGGTTCAACATGAATACACAAACAGCCAGATGAATAATAGATTCCTCAGATCCCTGCCTGAGAGATGGGACACTTACACCATTGTCCTACGCTCCAGTGCAAATCTGGATACTCTATCTCTCACCCAACTTCATGGGAAGCTCTTAACATTTGAGAGAGAGATAGAACAGAAAAGGAAACTATCTTATCTGGAAAGCTCACTGATGACTTTGTACCAGGCAATACTGCTCTGGTTGGTCATGAGTCTGAATATGCTTCATCTGAAAGTTCATATGATGAGCATATTGATTTCTCTTCAAACAGTGGAAATCATGCTTTTGTTGGAGTTGAGGGAAACTCATGTTTTAATGTTGATAATTTGTGTTTTGTGATGGATGATTTGAAGGGAATAGCTGATGATGATCTTGAAGAGATGGATATTTTGAGCCAAATGGCATTGATTAATATCAGATCTCAAAAATTTTATAAGAGAACAGGTAGGAAATTTCCTGGTCTCTCTGGCAAAACCAAGGTTGGTTTTGACAAGAGTAAGTTGAGATGTCACAAGTGTCACAGACTTGGACATTTTGCTAGAGAGTGTAGATCATCTGGATCTAACTCATCTGCACCCTTTGTGACTTTTCCAAGTAATAATTCACAATCCAAAGGGCAACATCCTACCAGTTCTGATCATCATTCTCAGCATCAATCATCTCCTGCATACTTTGTCCCTCAAAGCCCCATGCCATATCCTTATCCATGCTTTTACATGCCTCAGTCGGGTCAAGTTTCAGTACCAATGGCTCAACAATCACATGCTCTACCTGATTCTCAGCCTTCTCAATCAAATCAGCAATCTCAACCTCAATCTCATCAGAGCTTTTTCACCCCTGAGGTTGTTGACTGGAGCAGCCTACCAGATGATGTCTCTGGTTATTCTGAGCAATTTGCTGGTGCTGGTCAACATGGTGGTGACAATCCTTTTGGAAACCTTGCTTTAATGGCCCTGGAATCTACTGATGACAATCCTTCATCATCACAAGGTTCTTCATCACAGGTACCACAGGTATCTTCTGAGGCTAAGGCCAAGATTTGTTCTGAATCATGCATAGCTGCTTTTGTTTCTATTAGGGAAGCAAATGTAGCTTTAATTAATCAAAATCTTGACCTAGAAAAGGCAATTTCTAAAAGAAAATTTGAGTTTGAGTCTGTGTTAAAAGAAAAGGATGAAGAGATTTATAAGCTTAAATGTCAAATTACTGATGAAAAGGCTAAGGTAGAGGTCATTCTAGAAAATCACAAGAATCTCAAGGAAACACTTGCAGCTACCCAAGTTGATTGTGAACGATGGGTAACATCCTGCAAGGGATTTGAAATGCTTCTCAGTAAGCAAACTGCTTCAAATGTGAAGTTTGGGATTGGGTATAATCATACCATACCTCCCACAGATTTTACTCCTAAGTAAGAAGTACAATCTGAGGTTGAGAGTCATTCCCAAACCACATCATCAGGTGTTTCATCCTCTATTGAAAATTTAAAATCTGAGGATGAAGATAGTGTGAGTATCTCAGTTAATCAAATAACTGATGATCCTACTACTTCGAAACACTTGATCAAGAAGCAGCTGAAAATCTCAGGTGTTGTTCCACAAGGTACTCAAAGTACTGAAGGGCAAAACACAACACCTGAAGAGCATTTCAAATCATAAAAAAATGAGCAATCCTTGACAACTGCTGAAGAATCTATCAGGATTTCAAGAAATACTGATAGCAAACCACTGAAGAAGAAATCTTCAGTTGTTGAAAATCCTTCAGTGCTTCCCAAAAGTACTGAAAGGAAGAAAGTACTGAAGAACAAATCTTTAGTAGATTCCTCAACTTCAGCAGTTGATCAAGAAAAGATGAAAACAAAACCATGTGAAATATGTGGTTTGTTCAATCATCTGACTGATGAGTGCTGGTATAGCAAGGGTTTAAAATTCAATAAAAAGAAAATCATTAAGCAGGAAATGCAGAAAATGAAAAACGAATTTCAACCAAGTTTGTACCTCAATCATCTCTTTCTGATAAACCTAAGCTTTCTCAAAATGCCACTAAGAAAGAAGGGGTTTTTCAAACAACAGCTGGAAATATTCCTCAGGGAATATTGAAAACTCAGACTAAGTCTGTGTCTTTTCAAAAGAAGGGTGTAGAGAATAACGAAAACAAATCATCCACAAGTACTGATGTGTCAACTGAGTTGAAAACTCTATCAACAAATCAGACACAACTTGTGATGATGATTCAACATCTATTGGGGAGAGTTAACTAATTGGATGTTTCTGTGTCTAAACCACTGAAAAGGATACCCAAGCAAAAATCCAAGGAATCCTTTTCAGCATCATCTACATCTTCAAAAGCTGTTAATCATGCACAACCTGTTAGTTTAACATCTGTTGATGAATACAGACCCAAAACCAAAAAGGTTTGGGTCTCCAAAGCTAACTAATGTTTGTGTTAAATGCAGGGTTCTTCATCATGACAAAGAAGCATCTGGTATGTGGACAGTGGAGGAACCATGCATATGACAGGGATCAGCTCTCTTCTTCATGACTATTCCCAAAGGAAGAAGGGATTTGTTTCATTTGGAAATGATGCACAAGGTTACATCATTGGGAAGGGTTTTGTCTCAAATGGGGAGATAAGATTTGATGATGTCAACCATGTGGAGAACCTCAAATACAACCTTTTGAGTGTCAGTCAAATGTGTGATAAAGGGCATGTTGCACTTTTCACAAGTCAAAACTGTCGGATTCTGTCTTCCACAGTTTTGCACAAGATTGACAAATTATTGGATGAGTATACTCTCCTGAAGGCCAACAGGATTGGTAGAGTATATGCTTTAGATCTATCAAAGAAAATAGATCTAAAAGGCCATCCATGTTTGTTCTCCAAAGCCTCTCCTCAAGAATCTGAACTATGGCATAGAAGGCTGGGTCATGTGAATTTCAAAAACATGAATCAGCTCATTCATCATGGATTAGTGAGAGGCTTACCATTGAAAGAGTTCAAGTGTGATGATACCTGCCCAGCTTGCTTGAAAGGAAAACAACACAAAGCTTCATTCCCTTCTATAGAAGAACCTAAGTCCACAGCATGCTTGCAATTACTACACATGGATCTCTTTGGTCCTGTGAGAGTAATAAGCATGGCAAAGAAAAAGTACTGTCTGGTAATTGTGGATGATTACTCTAGATATGTATGGACTTTCTTCTTGCACTCCAAGGATGAAGCAGCTCAGAGTATTATCTATTTTGTGTTACATGTGGAGAAGCAGCATTCACTTCCTGTTAAGTGTGTGAGAAGTGATAATGGGACAGAGTTTAGAAATCACACTCTTGATGAATTCTATTTGTCTAAGGGAATCAAAAGACAATATAGTATTCAAAGAACTCCAGAGCAAAATGGAGTGGTGGAAAGAAAGAACAGGACCCTGATTGAAGCTGCAAAGACAATGTTGGCTGACTCTGGGTTACCACTAACCTTTTGGGCTGAAGCTGTCAATACAACTTGCTATGTTCAGAATAGAGTATTAGTGAATCAGAGGTTGATGAAGACTCCTTATGAGGTCTTACATCATTTTGCTCCTTTGATTTCATTCTTTAGAGCCTTTGGGTGTCCCTGTTATATTCTTAACACAAAAAGAATCCTTCAGAAGTTTGATTCCAAGGTGGATGCAGGGTATTTTGTTGGGTATTCATCTACTTGCAAAGCATACAGAGTGTTCAACTGCAGAACAAAGATTGTTGAAGAGACTTTGCATGTCAAGTTCAATGAATCACCAAAAGACAAGATTCCTTAAAACCCTGTTGAGATGTTTGACTTGGACATACTGCAATATGTTCCATATCAGCCTCCACCTGTTATGGTCTCTGAAGATCCATCATTTCCATCTGAAGATACAAATGCAAGTTGTAGTGATCATCTGCCTGGTTCTACTACACTTGATGTTCCTGTAGCCTCAGCAGCTCCATCCACAACAAATGCTGATGAAATCTCTGAATCCTCTACTTCATTTGAACTGCCATCTCAGTCTAGGTTTCAAGAGTCTACATCAACATCTGCTGCTGCTGAATCTTCTACAAACACTTGCACAGATATCATTGCTTATCAAGAATTGAAGAATCATCCTGTGTCCCAGATCATTGGTGACATAACTGCTGGTGTTTCAACAAGAAGTCAATTGTCCAATTTTTGTCTCTATGCTCTCTTCATCAGTCAGCAAGAGCCAAAGAATTATCATGTTGCTTTAAGGGACAATGGATGGGTTGAAGCCATGCAGCTTGAGCTTCTTCAATTTCAAAAACAACAAGTGTGGGAACTGGTTCCTCTACCCCCAGGTAAGTGTGCAATAGGCACTAAATGGGTGTTTAGGAATAAAACTGATGAAAAAGGTCAAATTGTCAAGAATAAGGCCAGACTGGTTGTACAGGGGTTCTCACAAGAAGAAGGTATTGATTATGATGAAACCTTTGCCCCTGTGGCCAGACTGGAGGCAATTCGTTTGTTTTTAGCTTATGCTGCTTTTCATAATCTTAAAGTTTTTCAAATGGATGTCAAAAGTGCATTTTTGTATGGTAAAATAAAAGAAGAAGTTTATGTATGTCAACCACCAGGTTTTGAAGATCATAAACACCCTGATTGGGTGTATAAGCTTGATAAGGCTCTTTATGGGTTGAAACAAGCACCCAGAGCCTGGTATGAAACATTATCTAATTTTCTTCTTCAAAATAATTTTACTAGAGGCTCCATAGATAAAACTTTGTTTATAAAGAAAGCTGGCATGCATAAGCTCCTTGTTCAAATTTATGTTGATGATATTATTTTTGCATCATCTGATCCCCAGTTGTGTGCTGCATTCACAAAATTGATGCAACAAAAGTTTGAAATGAGTGCTATGGGAGAATTACAGTTCTTTCTGGGTTTACAAATCAAACAACTGACTGATGGAACTTTCATTCATCAGTCAAAATACACAAAAGATTTGTTAACCAAGTTTGATTTACAAAACTGTAAATCCTGTTCTACTCCCATGTGCAGGAACACACAACTGGATGCTGATCAAAAAGGTAAAGCAGTCGATGAAACTCTTTTACAGATGTATGATTGGTTCCTTGATGTACCTAACAGCTTCTAGACCAGATATTATGTTTGCAACTTGTGTCTGTGCTAGATTTCAGGCGGCTCCTAAGGATTCCCATATGATTGCAGTCAAGAGGATCTTTAGATATTTGCAGGGAACTAAATCACTAGGACTATGGTATTCCACTGGGCACTCTTGTAAATTGGTTGCTTTTTCTGATAGTGACAATGCAGGGTGTAAGTTAACCAGAAAATCAACTTCTGGTGGATGCCAATTTCTAGGCAACTGTTTGGTCTCTTGGCAGAGTAAGAAACAAACATCAGTTGCTACATCAACAGCTGAAGCAGAGTACATTGCAGCTGCAAGCTGTACATCTCAGGTACTTTGGCTTCAAAATCAGTTATTGGATTATAACATTTCTGAGACTAAGACTCCATTATTAATGGATAGTTCTTCAGCTCTTTGTATTGTTAAGAATCCTGTCCAGCATTCTAGGACCAAACATATTGAGATCAGGTCTGATTGATCCAAAGTTTGTGCCTAGTGCTGATGAGCTTGCAGATATATTTACTAAGCCTTTGGATAGTGCAACATTTCATAATCTTGTACTCAGGCTTGGTATGCTGCAACTAGAATAATTTGACAACTACTGATGCTCTTAGTTCACAAATACTGATGAGCAGTAGTACTCTTTTGTCAAAAATAAGTGTTGATAAGTCATTTTATCTTCAGTAGTTTTAAAACTACTGAAGACTTAATTACTTAAAAGTACTGAAGTGTCTTATTAGTTCAAAAATACTGATGTAGTTCAAACTACTGATGTCTTTTGTAATAAATAAGTACTGATGACCGATGAAACATCTGAAAATCAGATGATCTGATGAGTAAGTGTCAAGGTCATTGAAACAGCTGAACTTTGTGAATTGACGACAACTACTGTTTCATTTTCAAACAACTGAAGCCAAAACCAAGTCCTCAGTAGTGTTCCAACTACTGATGACCAACACCAAGTCTTCAGTTGTTTACAACATCTGAAAGTTAAAACCATGTCTTCAGTTGTTTTCTAACATCTGATGACCAACACCAACACTTTCAGTTGTTTTACCTCAGCCGTTTCATAACCTATATATATCTAACCGTAACTTCAACCTTTTCATAACCCACTTTCCAAACGTTCATCTTCCATTAATGGCGACCATGCAAATCAAACCTCGACACAACTGTGTTGCCCATCTTACCAAATCACCATTCTGGAACAAGTTTGATGCTGCTATCGACTTGATGATCGATTCCCAATACCGCACAGCCTTTCTCCTCAATCCAACCATTTACCCTGATACCCTGTGCCAGTTCTGGACGAACGTTACCGTTCATACTGATGAGAATGATCCCACCATCACTCTTCAGTCTTTTGTTAACCAGAAACGGGTGATCATCACTCCTGAGATCATTCGTCAAACCCTAGACCTAATGATGCCACCTATCCCACCAAGTACCCAAAAGGCACCATTGATCTTTCTTTTGCCAATCATGGTTATGAAGGTGACCTAAGTGCTACTACCATACTGAAGAAGCACTTCCATGATGCTGAGCGACTCATATTCCACATGATCAATGTCTGCCTGGCTCCTAAAACATCTTCTTGGGATCAAATGTCATCCAGATGGCAACAGGTATTACACTCTATCCTTGAGCATCAAAATCTAAATTTTTCTGATATTCTCTTTTTGGAACTAAAAGATTTGGCATTGAAACCTGTGGCAAATAGATGGATATTATATCCAAGGTTTCTTATGGCAATCATTTTAAACCAATTAACATCTGATGGCCTTGGAGTCCCTGCTCTGTTGGTTCTACCAGAGGTATACTCCAGGCACAACTCAAACCCACAACTCAAACAGGCTGCCAAACTGCTCAAACCCAAGCAGAAGGAACCCACAGCCTCCACCTCCAAATCTAAAGTCCCCTCCAAACCCAAACCAAAGAATACCAAAAAGGCTTCTCAGGGAGTTGAGTCCCCTGATGATGCCCCTGCAACACAAACGCAGGATGTAACTACAAGTCTTAATCCCCTTGTAGTCTCAATGACTCCACCAGCTGAAACCGTTCAGGTATCCTCTCAACAGGGTCCTGATGCAACCAATATAGGGGAAACCACATTGCTGGAATCTATCTCATTTGAGAAGATTACCATTGAAGAGCACCAATCTCCCCAGGTGCAAACCTTTTCACCACCATCTCCCACTGATACCGCCCCTACAAGCCCAACTGCAGTCATTGCACAAGTGCTGACTCAGCTACATTCCTCTACCCCTCCCCAGATACCTGTTACTACTGGGAAAACCTCAACAACTGAGGGAGAGGATCAAAATGTAGTTGATATCCAACAGCATAGGGATTCTCAAGTTCAGTCACCCAGTGTAAATGTGGAGACTAGAACATCTGGTGAGGCTACCTCCTCTCCTGCTTCAGCACATGAACAGGATGAAGCTGGTATCATCTCTAAGACCTCACCAGAGGCAACTGTCAATGAAGGACTTGCTCCTGAGACAGGAAGTCCCTAATTCCAAGACAAAGGGGCACATGTGATTACTGATTTACACTCAGCACATGTTCATTCTGATTCACTCAGGAGGTTAGGTGATTCAGTTTATACTGATGATGACCTGGGCTTTTTCTTTGAAGTCTTAGCCCAAAACACTATTCTTGAGGCTGAGGTTTGTAGATTGAAAGATCTACTTCCCATCTTGCCTCAGGAATCAAGACCATCTGCCCCAATAAACCCACAGATGGCAGCTTCTGTTGAAGCTTCCCAAAACACTGAGCCACTCAACTCAACCAAACCACCAGCCTCAGGTTCAGGCACCATTTTTCAGGGAGAGAACCCCTCTGAGCAAATGGTTGCTGCATTCAAATCTTCCTTACCTCTCATCACACCCATCATCACATCTATTGTTCATAAAACCATTGATGAGAGGCTCTCCTCAGATATTACCTCACTTGTGACTGATGCTGTATCCAAGCACCTTTCTGACATTCAAACCCCTGAACCCAATGCAACCAAAAAGGGGGAGTTTAAGTCAGCAAAGGATGATAAAAGGAAAAGAGCTGAAGAGGAAGAAGATAAGGAAGAGAACAAAGGCAAAGAGATCATCACCTACAAAAGAAAGAAAAGTATTGGTGATAAACTTGAAGATGAGAAGAGACTAGATGAGATGATCAAAGAAACTGATGACCAACACAACAGATCCATGGACAGGATCATTGATCAGCTCTTCAGGCAAGGTTTTGACACTGCTAAACTTGACTCAGAGATCAGGAGACTTGAGATTCAAGAAATTGAAGATCGATGGGCAAGTTGTAATGAAGAAGAAAGGGAGAGACTAGAGGCTATGATTAGATTTCTGTCTAAACATCTGGGAAGACCTATCATAGAGATTAAATCATGGTCCAGAGATAGCATCTTGGAAATAACTACCAAGATATGCTCATCTGAAAGCTTCAACAAAGGCCTAATCATTGAAGCTCTGGATGAAGCTGGTGCTGGGAAGAGAACTGATATGGCCAAGTTGTCAAAAGCCACCCTCACCAACAAAATGATAGAGCAGCCCTTCAAATCCCCCTTACCTAAACAATCCTCCAAGCAAACCTCACAATCAAAACTGCCTACATCTAAACCTTCAAAACAACCAACCTCACAACCATCTAAACCAATTCCTTCACCCAAGAAACCTATCCAAGAGTCCACCAGTGAAGCACCAAAAAGAAAAAGAAGGTTGCTGAGGATGGAAGAAGAAGAAGAGGAGGATGAAGAAGACAATCTGCCAATATCTGCTATTCTTGAGAAGAAGAAACTGAAGCCTAGGAGTCAATCACAACCAATAACTCCTGAAACTCAAAGGCTGACAGTTAAAGTCAAAATTGAAGAAGAAGAACAGCAGAAGCAGCATGATGAGCAGTTTCTCAAGATGGTTGACAAGGACTTCCCTCAGTCCTCATCTATTCAAGCCATGAAGATTCAAGCTCAAAGGCTGTACACTCTCAGGCATACTTTTCAACATCAAAAGGAGAGAGTGCGGATTTGGCCAGATCCCAGGGTAAGTTCTAGAATTCACAAGAAAAATTTCCCAAGTAGATATCATGGCCAAGTAAGAAAGACTTTGAATGCTGCAATCATGCTGGCCATGGTAGTCTCACCCTGGGAAATCATTGAAGAATTCAAGAGAGCTCACACATCCAAATCAACCCCTATGTCTATTCTTGAGAACAAAATGATCAAGAAGGGGTTGCTGTACAAAAGACTTGAAGATCTTCAGAAGAGTGAACTCCAGTTGTTACTTGAAGGCTCTCATCCAGATGAATTCGCATATAGAGAGATAACAACTGTTGAGCTGAAGAATGGGAAGACAGTAAGGTACCTGTCTGAGTATTATGGGCCTGAGTTCTTCTTTGAGGGAGAAGCAGAAGAACTCACTAAGGAGGAACAAGTTGTTCTCCTTGAGGCCTATGCAAGGGAGTCTTTCAAACTCATAAATGGGAAATAGGTTTCATGGTTGGGACAAGACTCTGTGTCCAATTTCCCCAAGACAGAGTTCTCTTCCATACTTAGCCAATCAAATGATTAGAAACCTTTTCCTGGCCTGTGCTTATTTGTTTACCTCTGAAGCTGATCAAGAGAGTATTTTTGCTAAAGAATAAGTGGGATCTTCAATAAGTTAGAGGTTTTGGCTGCATTGGTTCAGGGGGAGTTTGTTGGACCAAAAGAACCAATAAGCCTGATCAGAAAAACCTCTAAGTCCCAAAGACATTACAACTGCTGAAGATAGTTACATCAGCTGAAGACATTAGCTGATTACAAAGGTCTGAAGACAAAGTCTGAAAGCAAAGGTCTGAAGACAAAGTCTGAAAGCAAAGAACTGAAGACGAAGTCTGAAGATGAAGTGCTGAAGACAAAGACTGAAGACCAGAGTGATCAGCAGTTGTCACAACAGCTGAAGTTGTTAACTTCAGTAGTTGTGATGGTTTTACTTTTCAGTACTTGTAACTTTATATTTCAGTAGTTTATTATTTCAGTAGTTATTAGTCAGTAGTTTATGTAATTGTACTTAGCATTTACTGAGATGTAATCAGTTGTTGAGAACATCTCAGTAGTTTGCTTATTTCAGTTGTTTTTGTAATTCTGTTAGATGTCACTTTCAAGTGACATCAGCAGACGTCACATTCCTCTATATAAGGGATGTTGACCTAGCTGTATTTCCAACCGAAGCATTACGCGTGAATGAAATCTTTCCCTTAACAGAAATATTCTCTCTATAATTGTGATTGATTGTCTTGCTTATTCATTAACTTTCTTGCTTGAATTCGATTTTAGTCTGTGATATTCCGCTACATAATTCTAACCTAATTGATCCGATCCTATCAGAAGTTTTATAGAAACAAAATATATCAAAATGAAAAGTTTCATCAAAGAACGGAATTCACTCCTACTTTGATTGGGTCATTTCATTTGAGGAAAATACCATCCATAAAATTTTAAACGGGTGAAATTATCATCAAGGTATGGATTTCACGCCTATCTTGACGATTGAATTTCATAATAACAAGAAAACAATCGAGAATTGACCTTTGTCACCAAAGTACGGGATTCGATCCTATTTTGGTGGGGTCATTTCATTCGTGAAATACGAGTGCCAAATGAAAATAATTGAAATCTATCCTCAAAAAAAGGAAATCATCCCGATTCAGAGGATGGGATTTCATAAAACACACAATACAAAAATTAAAAACCATCATCAAGATACGAAATTTTACTCCTATTTTAAAGAGGTAATTTCATTTGTAAAATACGAATTCATAAAAACCAAAAAGGAGGAAATCGTCATCAAGTTATGAGGTTCACTTCTGTCTTGATGATGAGATTTCATAAGAATAATGATAGTGAATGGAAAGTCATCACCAAAGTAAGGGCGTCACCCCTATTTTGATGAGAAAGAATCATTTAGAAGATACAAGTGTCCTTGGTCATAGGTTGACTTGCGGACTCTTGCATTGCCTACGATGCGAAACGGTTTGAAGTTTTTATAAAGCTCGACTCAGCAAACGAAGAGAATATCGGCTAGAAACTCAGAAACTTCAAATTACATCAATGTAACATTAACAGGAAAAGAAAATCATGCTTACTAGGATTTAAGGTTAAAGTTCAGGATAACAGAGTTAATTGTGTTAGGTTCTCAAATCTTGAATGGTTTAAGTCAGGAAAACAAGATCAATGACGGAAGTGATTCAACACAATAATGAGATGTAAACGTTCGGTTCAAAATAAAAGGGAAATATGTTGACTTCTCAAAGTGTTACGTTAACCACAACTTTACGGTAGACATGCGTACCTATAAGCGAACACCTATCTCATGAGTTCTAGGTCAGATAAACGGATTGCATAAACAGATCGAACAGTCGAATCAAATTTATGTGTATACCTTGCCTAGACAAGGTATCCCGGGACACAGGTATTCCACACTTCGGCATTGCATGATTTCAGTTATGGGACACACTTTATGGACATTTGAAAACCCTAAGTAATAATTTTAAGTTTAAAAATAAACATTCGGTTTTGACGACCAATATCTTTGGATATATTAAGATCCATGTACACGTTGGTCAAGGTATGAAGATAGTTACTTAAGGCGCACAACGTATAATGTTGTTTAAACGTAGGAATTGAGGAGTATAACGAGTTCAATATTAACGGGAACATTCTGTAAGAGAGGAATGAGAAGATATTAGAGTTTCGATGATAAACCAGTCCAAAGAATCACGGATTTTTGATATTTTAAATATAAACCAGATGGTTCCATTTGGTAACGCAGTACCATTTAGAAACATTGACACGTCAAGGTAAATTGACCCATTTACCTTAGAAACTTGTGTATGTTGACCATAGTTTATCACTCATCCTAGAGATCTCCAGGTAAGCATAACTAGTCCCGTAGGATTTATGCGTTATGCTTGCCTTATCCCGATGGCCTTTTGCCAGGAAATCCAGAATACAGGTGTTTATATGTCACACAAATTTCTTAGGTTCATGAGATCAAAACCTTGATGAGATTTTCATAGATTAGACATAGAGTCTAAAGTTTCAAGACATAATCAATAAGTATACGATTCCACGTGTCATGGAGAATAAGATTGAGAGATTTCATGTTCGGGGAGGGTCAAAGAGTCAAAGATAAGTTTAGGGAGACAAGTAACCAAGTTTATATAATTATAAGGCACACCTATCTAAGGGCATCAAGTTGCACAAAAGGCATCTCTAAATAGATAGCATCATGTGACATGCAGCAATAAGTATACACAAGATTATAAGGATTTTTCTATGACGTTCATGCATAAACTATAGTCTAGGTCACCATTTATAATAACCTAAATCCTTATAGTTATGGGCTCTGATACCAATCTGTCACACCCCGACCTTGACGGCGGAAACGTCGAGGAGTGAGAGTTAAGATCATTCACAGCCACATAACGCTATTATTAAATCCAAAAATATTATTCATAAGTTTCAAAGGTACTATTACAAACATAAGTCTCAAATAAAGAAAACATAACAAGCATATTCATTTATTTAACTAGGTCCATTCCTAGGTGTGAACAACTTCAAAAATGGCGATCAAGCTTGTGTATTTTCCTGAAAGATGTTAAAAATAAAAGGTCAACATAATGTTGGTGAGATTTCCATAGTTTTCGATACATAAGTATATAAAAGATGGCAATTCATGTTGTAAGTTAGAGAACAAAGTAACTAGGGATGTAAGACATAATGCACAATCAAACCTCGACAAAGTTTTACAAGTCTCAAACGTTTAAAAGTATATACGATTAGCTAAGTGTACTTGGATCAACCAAGCGGGTTTGTCTGACCCATAGATCTATGACTTCGCTAGGCTAGCAAAAGTTAATGATTGTACATATATTCGACATTACATGGTAGCCACAAAGTTCAACTAACCACAACATACAGGTGAAATGCCATAAGTTTACAAGAATTAAACGTGTTTACAAGTGTAAAGTTTATAAAGTAACATGTTTCACCCCAAAGTGTGAAAATATGAAAATTGGGTATAGAAATACTCACATGAAATAAATACGATGATAGTAAGAAATTAACGATGCTCCAACGATTCCTTTTTACAAGATACCTAACGTATATATATTCTAAAGTTAAGTTTAAAGATAAGATTAATGACTAAACGTGAACTAGGGTTTCAATTGGAAATTTGGGAGTTTGAACAATTAAATAAAATAATGAATCGTTTACGTTTTGGTTTTATAAAGATAATATAAATCAATTAAGTTTAAGAAAATGTTTCAACGATTTAAGTTATTGATTTAATAGAAATTAGGTATAATATGTGAAAAGAAGTAATTAATTTAATAATTAATTATTTAAAACTTTATAAAGAGAATTAATTTACTTATTTATATGACGTTAAAATTATTTAAAATGATTTTATAAAGTTTTGGGCTTTTAAGATGATTTATCATAAAGGTTTTATAATACAAAACCCTAGAAAATAAGGATAAAGTAAATTATATTGTTTTACAAATTTCAAGAATTTAAATGAAAGTTAACGAATTCATTAACTATTTATAATTTAACATGGTTAAATAAATCATTGAATACTTAATTATTTAAATAATCATCTAAATAATCATTTGCATAATTAATTATTTAAATAATCATTGAACTATAATATATTTAAAACATAAATGACTAAGTAATATTTTTTTATAACTTTTTATTCTTAATTAAATCTAAGAACTATAAGTGTTAAAACCTTTAAAAATTAACTTGATATTTTCTGAAATAATTTAATTAACAAATTAATTTTTTATTGTGATTTATTAATATAATATTAATTTTCTGAATTATGAATTGTACAAAAAAAACTAATTAAAACAAAAAATGGCAAAGCCCCGGTTTGAACCCGGGACCTCTTGCCTATTGGGTTCACGCATTACTAGTTGGGCTACAGCCCATATCTGCTTAATATTCAAAATAATTTTATAAATCTATTAGTTAAAGAAACCCCAAATTACTCAAGAACCCTAGAATGGAATTATGTCCAATTGAACATGAATTCGGAGTAGTTAACGAAATCCAACTTAGGGCTTTTGATCCCTAAGTGAAACCGAGTATCTAGATATGTTAAACTTACATGATTGAGTTCGGATTTGATGGGATGATAGAAGGTACACTCGCGACTACGATTGAGTATGATTCGAGATGCAAACATTGTATATACTCAAATTAATCTTGTGTGAAGCTTGTAAGGGTTATGATAATCGAAAGCCCTCAAACAATTTTGGCTTAATGTGCCCAGAAGATGAAGCTTGACCAAGTTGCAGGTTGTCTATGAAGATGGTGATCGGAGTCGAGGTGTGGGTGACTTGTGAATGAATTTGGTGTTATAGAAAGTTTAGGAACGTTAATTAGAAGGTTTAACATCATTCTATAGATCCAATTTAGGCTTTTTCATAACGATCGAGTAACGAATTCCATTCGATGCTTCGGTTTCAATTTTGGTCACGGTAATAACTTAATTAATCGAATTGAAACGGATCCTTGGTTCGAAATGTGTTCAAGTGATGATTACCACGGTTTAATTGCGTTTAAATCAGGCGTTTCAGGTGATTTGGTGGCCACCGGAGCCGCCGGAACTGTGGCGTGAGACAGAGGGCCGAAGGGGGGGGGTCGACGGTGGTTTGGGTTATTTTAATTGAAGTTACACATTTGGTCCCTGTGATTTTAAGGTTTAACATTTTATGTGACAAACTTATAATTTAAGTTTTATAAATGACACTTTTCACCCTATACTTAATTTAAATGATAATTCTATTTATTTTATAAAATATTTATCAACCTTAATAATTCTTTTTAATAAGACTTCTTCATTTATTTATTGTCGAATGATAAATAAAACCTTATAATTTTATAAAGAAGAAATTATTTATAAATTAACAACTTATTATAAGTTTTTAGATGATTTAACAAATAAAAATTTGAAATAAGAAAATAAATTCAATATTATTTAAACTATACTTATAAAGCATTTGATTCATCAAACTAAGTAGAATAATTTTAACTAATGAATTAACCTTCGTATGAAGGTTTAAAATGGATTCGGGTTTGGGTTTATAATTTAAAAAATGACGGATGTTACATTGCTTTCCCCTAGAGGACGGACTAGTTTCCTGCACTCTTTTATATCATGCCTGAAAATATAATAATAGTTGCAAAAGAAGGTGTTTTTTGCTGGAATGATTGTTTTCTGCCCAAACTGGTTTCAATTATAATACCAGCCACTTGATTTTTTGTTTGAACGAGACTGATTTCGACAGCAATTTGGTAGCCATTGGGTGAAGTTAGCAATGGATACAGTAGGTGCAATTTTGGCTTTAGTTTCTTTGTGTGTTCGTTCAAAGTCGACCAATTTGTCATATAATTCTATATCGAGAGTGGATGTTCGTCGACCATTATTAAAACATTAATACTATCATACTCATCTCCAAGTTGGGACAAAATGTGGACGATGAGAACTTCTTCGTCGATCGTGCTATGTTGTAGAGCCAATTGATCTATTATGCCTCTCATATCGTGAAAATGTTTGATCATCGATCTGTCCCTTTTAGGATTCTCGGTGAGCATGAATTTGAGATATATAATACGAGTTTTGGAGGCACTAAGCCGAGTCTAGGCCTCAAGCGTGTGTATGTAGAAGAACAAGTGGGTTGAATGGTCTTTAAATGGCTATCTAAGATTGCACTCATGATTTTTTTATCTTGCTTATACCAAGTGGCAACTTCTAGGTTTAGTATTGTGCATTATTTGTCAAGAAATTTGGCTGGTGAAGTTGTTGGTTCGACGATGAAGTGGTCGAGATCAAGGCCGATGAGGATGGCGAGGACAGTGGTGAAGTTTCCATGGGAAGCCGATGATGTAAAGAAGGAAGGGAGGTTTGATTAACTCGTTGGAGCCTTTGTTAGCGCTATGATACCATGTCACGGTACAAGGGTTATTTGGAAACATGATACATCATCTGTCATTGATGTACAAATATATAACAAACGTTGGAAGTGAGCAGTCACGAAAATAAAGGAAAACTACAGCCATATACAACAACTATTAGAAAGTAAATATCATGATTTAAATGAGTTAGAATTTGAATTGACTTATTCTTTGATTTAGCATCTTCCATAATAGTGTGGGTGGGTGGTTTTTTTTCCGAATTCGTTACGTAACGACTTCATAGAATTTCTAATAAAATAATAAAAGTATATAATAACAAATTGGATCCCATTTTAGCTTAAAATTGAAAAGGTTTGATCTAACTGTCATAAGTTGCTAACTAAAACTGCACCATACCAATAGAAACGATAATAACAAGACGAGGATGGAGGGAGAGAGAGTCATTGAATATGACAAGTCCCTAAATGCCATTATAAATACCAAAAACAAAACACCCCATACACTTATTTCATATTTATTACAAACCTGAATATCATAAAACTAAAAAGGAAACTTATTATTTAGTATGACCATATAATATTCTTTTTTGTCTCATGAGAAGACTTATATGCGGTGTAGGAGGATCGTTTTGCAGAAGACGCGAGTTACCCGGTATGAGGGGAGTCCTTTCCAGGATCTTTGGTTGGAAATGCTCCTGAATCATGCAGGACATACAAAAGGTTAGTTCAGTGAGTCAAGTACAATATGAACAATTTATTGCGTATAGAGATATATTGCATACTAACTTTGAAGCGTTCTGAATCCGACCGTTATGGTTGTGGATTCGTCGATCAAAGTTGCTAAAACAGTTGAAATCAATAAGATGAAAATGAGAACAAGTTTGTGTTCCATTTTTTAGCTGTAGTATTTCTTGGGTTTTGTAACTTCAAGTGGTAAACCAACTACATGTATAAAGTCATAGAGAGATAGACCGAAAGATATATAGAAAGATAAGTTTGAATCCACCAAAAAGTTTGTCCTGTAGCAGGGGTATTGTGACAATTTAATTTCTAAAAGCAATCTCTTCATCCACATTTATAAAGTATATTAAAAGAAAAAACTACGGTCCTTAATTTAAAAAAAATTCAAATTTAGTCTAAACTTAACAAAATTGTCCCAGATTTAAAAAGTTAAAAACTTAATTCGAACTTGTATGTGTGCGTTTCACATTTGGTCTGCAAAGTAAAATCTCGGATTTTTTTAAATGGGTTTTTATTTTAAATTGTGATGGTTTATGAGTTGATTTGAAATACCTTTTTTTATGGCTATTCGTTAGTTTGTCTAAATACTTAAAACAAACAGGATTTATGCCATGGACCAAACATTCAATGCGTACAAAAAGTTTGATTGTTGAGATGATATATGCAATTTAGTCAAACTATAGATATTATTTATACAATTTTCTCAAATAAAAACATCAATTGATTATCTAGAAAAGATATACTACATTTGAAGGCTTCGGATAAAATATGTATAAGAAAGAAATAAAAATTTCTTCAAACTTACCTCACATAATGATTTACGTGGATCAACAGTAATTGTAATATTTGAGAAAATGAGACTAAAGGTTAAAAAATTGACCAAAACCTGCACCTATCTAGTCTCTAAGGTTAGTCACCTTGAACCTCAAGTGACTACCCTGTAAAATAGGCTCAATGATCAGCGACTTGAGATATCTTATTTCAGGGAACAACTAGCTGAGAGACCTTTAAGGAGAGCTCATCCAGGAACACAAGAACCTGTGGATGTGATTGACCTAACTCCTAAATCACCTATGCAAGAGGGTGATGCTACCAAAAAGGGGGAGAAATTCATAGCAATCACAGAATCTGGGAGTTATTCAGGGAGTATGGACATTGAGGACTCACCATCCTCACTTGCAATTGTTCATTCTCAACATCTTCCTCAAGTTCACTTTGATGTGGACTTTCTAGACTCTCTTATTCAGAGTCTCTTTGAGGAAGGTATTCCAAGGGCTATGTCACCTCCACCCCAAGAAACTTCAAACTACATCAGTGGGTGGAGGTATGATGCTGACAGAATAGTCCCCATTCTTCAAAGAGTTTAAGGGCAGCAAGAAGTATTCAACTTTCAAACCTTGAACTACTATGAAGGTCTTGAGCAGATCAACATGCCACTTGTCAATCCAAGCCAATCTAGGCAAGCTGGCAGGCTGGCTCAAAGGATACAAGACAGGATTACTGAAGTGTTCAGCCTAAGAAGAAGACAAAGGCAATCAGGTAATATCATTGGTCAACTTGATGTTGAGTCAGACCTTGAGATTAGCTTTAAATGCAAAACCTTGACTAAAGGCCTAGTGATAGAGCCTGAGAGCCCTGTCATACCTACAACTACTTGAGAAATTTACTCCCTCAGTGACACACCTGCTGGTGAAGGTGTATCACAGCCACTCTCTGGCCAGAGCTTGAATCTACTCCAGGCAATGAAGGCGAAAGCTCTCTCCACCCTGTGACACAAAGGTCTGTGGGTGAGAAAGGGAAAAGGATAATGACTCCTAAGGAGATTAAGGAGGAGGAGAGAGAGAGGAAAAGGAAGCTAAGGGGAGAAAGTTCCTCTGGGTGTTCAGGCTTCATGCAAGCTGCAATAAGGGCTGCCCCCAAACCAAATACTCAAGATGATAAGTTGAGGGCAGTCAGGATTAGTTACCTGCAGACCAGGAACTATGATATTGATGAGATTATATCTCTCCCCTTAGAGGAACTCAATGAACTGGCAGACATGGAAATGTCTAGGGAGAGAAAGGAAGTAGAGGATGCAAGGTTGCTCCTCCAAATCAAAGAAGAAAAGAGACAGAAAAGACTATACAAGCATGTTCCTACTCTCTCCCCAGTTCAAAAAAGCCTTGTGCAAAAGACTGTGGCAATTCCACAATAACCTCAAGTAGACAAAGAAACTGACAGGCAAAACATGATCAACGACCTGAGTGCCACAGGTATCTACCAGGCATCTATACTTCTTCCCTTGTCCTTTGAGCATATAGAGTTTGAGTACATCAAACAACTTGAACTTCAAGTACTCAAAGAACAAAAAGCAACAAAAAGAAAAATGAGGGAAGAGGCTGCAAAGTCAAGAGCCATCATCCAAAAGAGTATGAAGAAGTTTGCCGACAGACAAAGGATGATGACTTCTTGAAGCTGTATGGATTCTTCGGAAGGAGACTTGGCCTAATGTCTCTATCCACAATGGATGAGCACATCAGGGTAATCAAGCAGAAGATAAAGAGAGAAGAGCTTATTGACTTACACTCCCCATCAAGTCAAGCCCTTCTTGAAGTGGAGGTTAAGGTTGAACAATTTGAGACAACACAACCTGAACCTCCTGCTGAGCCTCAGCAAGCTTCATCTTCTGATTCACAGCAGGGTCAATCTCCCTCTCTTCTGAACCTGTAAGGGAGGTAGACCCAACTGAGAGAGACAAGACTGAACAACCAGGTACTGAGGCCAGTCTTCTCAGTTAAAGCTTTCAAAGAGAAGGAATAGGATGGCTTCTAAACCCAAGTCAAAGAAGAAGAAGAAGTCATAGCATCAACCTCCAGGCCTTAGAATGAATCAGATTATCCCGAGAGAGTGCATGAAGAGGCAACCCAATCAACTCCAATTCAAGTGGCTCATCTTGCATCAGAAAGACCCATCTTGTCCTGGACCTTCATAACTAATCCAGAAAGATGGCATGTGATCAGAGATCAAGATGGTAAAGATGTCTACACATGGCAAGACCTCTTCAACCTACCTCTGCATGATCACTTTGAGATGAGAAGATACTATGAAAGTCTGAGTGATCCTAACCATCTTATGGACTCTTAACATCTAAGGTCTTTTAATGTTTTGGTAGCATCAGCCTAGAGGGAGTTTGTAAGGTTTCGTATAAGGCTGATGCACCCAAAATATTCAAAGTCTTTTCTGCATGCATGCACTGAAGTACAGAGTAGAGATGCTTCAGAAGTTTTACACCATGCACTAGAAATATTCTAAGTGTAAAATCTTCCGAATCCAAGACCAACATCTTCAGAAGCCAAAAGTGAAGTCTTCCAAAGCTTCAAAGACGACCACCTTTACGCTATGACTCTGTTCAGTCACCAATTTTCACAAGTTGGTGAAAAGGTCCATGCTTTTAGTAATTGTACATTGAGATATTGAGTCCGTGCTTTTTACATTATGTACTTTTATCCTTTTTGTAATATATTAGGATGTGAGCTATGGCATGTCATAGTCACTAGTCAAAAGGCAATCTACCTTTTGACTCTACATTTGATTTTGTTGTCTAGTTAAAATGTTTCCAGCTGGCCTTATAAGTATGGCCGAGTGTAGGATGTAGTATAAAGTATCTCTAGTTCTTGTAACTTTTTTTCATGCTTTGTAATACTTGTAAAAGAACTTGAGAGCAATATACAGCATTCTTGAAAACCATATACTTGTTTTGTTTGCATCTTGTTTTGTCTCATATTTTACTTGTGTTCTTGTTGATGCATGTATGTCCCTAGATCATGATTTGTAATGTAATGAATCTTGTCTGTCTGATTATGATGTAATTTGTATTGATTAATGAAATGACATGAATTGTTTGTTACTTGTGATGTTTAATATTTCATTAATGAGTCGTGATTGAATTGATTGGGTTTATGATTGTTTGAATGGTTACACATTATGTTATATTAATTAAAACATTCAAACTTAACTTAATGAAGTTCTCATGCGAATGGTCCATGCGAATGGACCACACGCATGAATAACTTCATACGATTGACTCAATCGCACGACTGAACCAGGAGACTGGATCAGTCGTATGATTGACACATAAGATTGGCTCAATCGCACGACTGAACACTCAGTCGTGCGGATGAATCAACCGCATGGTTCAATCGTACGACTGAACCATACTTATGGCCCAGTCGCACGATTGAACAATACTAACCTATAAATAGACCCAATTCGTGGAAAAACGTAAGTATTCATCCCATTACGATTCCAGACGTACCCTAGCCGTCCAGAGACCTCCCAAATCGTTCTCCAAGTTCACAGAACACATTAGATCGATTCCTAATCGACTTCTAACGTTAGATTCAATTCTTGATTGATTCTTCGTGTGTTCTCACTGATTGGATCGCCAATCAAATAGGATTCCACACTATTTGAGTTGGTTTAACACGCTAATCACTAGGTATTTCGTTCAAATACCAGGTCCTAACAAGTGGTATCAGAGCTTTGGCTCTTGATTACGTGTTGATTCAATCAAGATTGCATAAAAGTTTGTGTTTTTGCACTAAAAACGCAATCTTTGGTGTCAAAAGTGATCTTGGACGTTCCCTGCTCATCGAAGTTTGGTTTCTACGGACTTAGGCGATTAGGACTTGTGAAATTTCGAATTTTTACGGCTGAAACCCGTCAAACCTAGAAATTTTCGCAAAACAGCAGCTTCAGTCGCACGAGTGACTCATTCGCACGACTGGACTCCATTCGCATTGCTCATTCGCACGATTGGACCTAGTCGCACCCCTCATTCGGCCGACTGAACCGTTCGTTCGCATAGCTCATACGCCACCAATCCATTCGCACGACTGAACCAATCGCCCAGTTCAGCCGCACGATTGAACCAGTCGCAGAGTTCATACGCACGATTAGACCATTCGCATCCTTCAGTCGCATCAGTGAAAGTTTGTTTGATTAGATTCTAAGTTTATTCACCATGGAAGATCAGATGTCAGCCTTTACTGCTGGGAAGGACTCGAGGATTCAGAACCTGCTGTTGCTTGAGAGTGAGGTGGGTAATCACAATAAACCACCAAAGCTCTTGACTTTAGATGAGTTTCCCCACTGGAAACAACGTTTTGAGATCTACCTCAATGGAGTAGATCCTAATCTGTGGGAAGCCATTGAGATTGGTTATAGTACAACCGGTGGGAGCTGATGGAGTTAAGCTAACGTTAAGTGGGATGACAGACGCACAGAAAGTAAAGTACAATGCAGAGAAAAGGGTTTATGCATTGATCACTCAGTCTATCCCCAAAGACATATTCCACCAGTATTCAGAGAATAAGCAGTCCAAGAAACTGTGGGATGAGCTAGAGAAGAGATATGATGGGAATGCGTCATTGAAGGCAATCAAGGCAAAGGAGTTAAAGAAGGAATTCGATAACTTCTCATCGATTGGTAACGAGAGTTTAGACGAAGTCATAGACAGATTCTACCACTTGATGAGCGAATTGCATACACATGGAGTGGAAACGACCATGGAAGAGAAAGTAAGCAACTTCGCAGACGGATTGCCTGATAAGTGGGCTTCATTCGTGTCTAACCTTAGACAGAATGAAATGCTTATAAAGCTGGATATAAATGACTTCATTCTTAAGTTGCGAGAAGAAGCACTAAGGATGAAGTATAGAGCTCAGAAGTCTTCGTACACACAAAATCCAGCTTTATACAACGCCACGCCTCAAGCTAAGACATCTGGAGCACCTCTCCAGACTGCTTTGTGTCTAGCTCGTCAGGTCCTTCACATGCTTCTCCTTCTGGATCAGACACGTCAGGGTCGTCATGTACCCACTATATTGGATCAGAAGCAAGTGCTACCAAATTGAAGACCGAGAACCTCGGTAATGTGACCGTAGAAGTAGCTCGAGAGCATATGGATCTTTTAGCAGCAGTGGTTCATTCATATGATGGACTTGTTGCCGGGAAGATTGGAAACTGCCATCTGGCAGATGAGGACTACGAGCAGGTGGATGAAATGGAGCTTGAGAGGATGGATATAATGTGGGCCTTAGCTAGCGCTGTCCGAAGGGCGAAGAAGTTTGTTAAGAAGACTGGACAGAACTTGGTAGCTACTAAGGATACCACATTTGGCTTTGACAAGAGCAAAGTGACCTGCTTCAACTGTGGAGAGAAGGGCACTTCAAGAGAGAATGTGTCAAGCCAAAGAAGACGGGTAATGGGAACCCGTTCTCGTCCTTTACTCGCCAAGACAAGCAAGCTTCCAGTTCTACTTCATCAAACAAGGATCCAAAAGCCTTGACTGCTCATGATGATGAAGGACAGGATTGGAGTTTTAGGTTTGTCTCACCAGGAGAATCTAACATTGCCAGTGTTGAGGATATTGATGATGATTCTGCGAGTGAAGGTGATCTAGCAGTTGAGATAGCAATGTCACATAGTGAAGAAACAACTGCAGCAGCCGAGGTCAGTTACAAGCCAAAGGAGGAGACTTCCACGTCAGAGACAGAAAAGTCAGATCATCACCAGAACCAGAGACATCTGATGCTGCGTTGATGGCTAACTCTTCTGAACCAACACAGGTAAGTACAACTGACCAAATGTTTAATAATCATGCTTGTTCTGATTGTGATACTTTTAGGAATAGCATAGATGAAAAATTTGCTAGGTTATTAGATCATAATGATAACTTAGTAAAAGATTTACAACTGTGCACTGAGGCTAATAGAGTACTAAAACAAAATGAGCATAGTTATAAAGAAAAGATAGACCTATTGACTAAACAGCTTAGGGAAACCGAAGTAGTTGCCTTTAACCAAGCAAATGACATTAGGTACTATCTAAACTCCCTAGAAGACACTAAGAAGCAAAAGGCAGTTCTAGAAGTAGAAGTAATTCATTAAACAGAAACTGCATAGTTGGACTAGTTCTTCACACATAGTTCAACACTTAGTGAGAGAAAGGAATAACGGGGAGGGATTAGGCTACAAAGTGGTTCCACCACCACCTGAGACCTTGATGAACACTAAGTCTAGACCAGTAAATAATAACCCCATCAAGGATCATGTGGTGACTACTCCTCTTGTTACTGATCCAGACACCTCATGTTCATCTACTGAATCTGGACAGAAACAAAAGGAGGCCACTTCAAAGGCAAAGGGTAAATTGCCTTGTGTTAATCTGGAAAATGAATTTGAAAAAGTTAACTTAAAGTCAGGGTCAAACAGAGTCAAATCAGAACCTAAAAGGACTTCAAATGTTAATTTTTCACATGCTTCAAGTCAAAAACCAGTTAACCAAAAAGAGAAAGATGTTAAACAGGTTAAAACAGTTAATTTTGTTAAACCAGAGAAAACATCAAACACACAGAGTCAAAACCTAAAGTGATTGATGTTACTAGAGTGTCACGCACTTCTCCACAAAGAAAGTCTACTCATAAAGTTGATAGCCGGTCATGCTACAACTGTGGAGAATGTGGACACATTGCTTCCTATTGTCCTTTCTATCAGACACCTAGGAAGAAGATTGATCTTCAGGACTCTAGACCTAGGTCTTCTAAGAGGAGTTCTTTGACTCCACCTAGAAGATCTAGTGAACCTAAAGTCCAACCTGTAAGCCAGACGACTGTTTATCATAAACAGGCATTGCACAAATCTGGCTTATGGAAAGAGAAGTCATCCTGCGTGTCTGATACTGATGACAAGAAGGAACCTGAGCTACCCCCCTCACCCTCTAAGGGTCAATGGGTGGAGTTTATGATGTGTGATGCCTCTGGGAAACCCAAGACAGTAAAGGCTTGGGTTCCTAACCTAAACTAATTCATTTACTTTGTATGTGCAGGGTGTTCGATACAGTGCTGAGACTAACACGTGGATTATAGACAGCGGAGCATCCAGGCACATGACAGGAAATAGAGCCCTTTTATCAAACGTCAAACAAATAAAAGGAGGGCATGTTTCCTTTGCAGGAAACAAGGGAGGCTATATCACAGCTCAGGGAGAAGTGGGAAATCAGAAAGTTAAGTTTGATAAGGTGAACTACGTTCAACAACTTCAGAATAACTTACTTTCTGTTTCCCAAATCTGTGATAAAGGATTTAAAGTCATCTTCGACAACAAGAAGTGTTACGTGCTGAAGAAAGACTACATGATCCCAGAGGACCAAGTTCTGATGACTGCTTCAAGATATAAAGACCTTTATGTCTTGGATCTGTCAACAGCTGCTACAACGGATCATGAGGTTCAGTGCTTTCTATCTAAAGCTACTGAGAAGGATTCCATCTCCTGGCATAGGAGAATGGGACACATTAGTCAAAGGAAGATGAATCATTTGATTCAGAAGGATTTAGTGAGAGGAGTAAATGTCAAGAACTTCCAACTTCCTGACTTTTGTGTAGCTTGCAAGAAAGGCAAACAGACAAAGAAGTCTCATAAGGAAAAGAAAGTTCATTCAATAGAACTTCCTCTTGAACTTCTTCACATGGATCTGTTTGGTCCAGTCAGTACAAAGAGCATTGCAGGCGACTTGTACTGTTTTGTGGTCACTGATGACTACTCAAGGTTCACTTGGGTAATGTTTCTGAAATCCAAATCAGAAACATTTGAGTCATTCAAGGAATTAGTACCACACTGGAATCTCTCTACAAGCTAAAAGTTAGACAAGTACGCTCAGACAACGGGACAGAATTCAAGAATCAATGGATGGAGGCATACTGCAAGGAAAAGGAATTGTGCATCAATTCACTTCTGCCTACACGCCTCAGATGAATGGTGTTGCTGAGAGGAAGAATAGAAGCTTGATAGAGACAGCACGGACTATGCTGGCGGACTCGAAACTGCCTATCCAATTCTGGAATGAGGCAGTGGCAAATGCATGTTATACACTGAATCGAGTCCTAATAGTCAAGCGCCACGGAAAGACATGTTATGAGCTACTACAAAGACGCAAACCGAATTTGGAGTATCTTGAACCTTTTGGCGCGCCGTGCACACTTCTGAAGAAGACACAAGAAGGCAATTCAGCGAGAAGGCAGATGAAGGAATCTTTCTAGGATACAACATACCGAACAAGCGAGTTTACAACAACTCAACGGGTCTTGTAGAAGTGTGGTGTAATGTCGACGTTCAGAGATATACCACACCACCTACAGGCAAAGGACCCGCATACTTCTTCGATTATGATGGATTCTTCAAGTCCTTCAACATCCCTCTCTCCCTCGGATGATGAGTTAGCTACTAGGATGATGTATGATATTCTGAATACACCATCTAGCACACAGGGAGAATCATCTACTCAGTCAGGGGGAGTAGTCGATGACAGTGACTCCTCCTCTGAAGATGAAACTGAAGCAGATGACCAGAACAGTCAGGAGGAACAGGTTCCAGTTCCTGAAAGTCCACAAGCATCTACAGTGATGCACCTTCGACTTCGGAACCTCAAACTCCAACTACCTCAGATGCAGAACCAAATGTTCATAATCTCGGTTCTGAGGTGGCTGTTCCTACTACTCCAGGATCACGACTAAACGTCTATCATCCCCTTGACAATGTTATTGGGGATGTCAGATCAGGAGTACAAACCCGAAATCAGCTATACTCAGCTGATTACGCCTCAGTTATGGAGAAGGTTTACATTCATGATGGTGCTTATCGATGTTTTGTCTCGCAGGTTGAGCCAAAATATGTCAGTGAGGCACTAAATGATGAGGCGTGGGTGAGTGCCATGCAAGAAGAACTTCTGCAGTTCAAGAAGTTAGGTGTATGGACTCTGGTTGATAGACCTAAAGGTGCTAAAGTCATTGGCACCAAATGGGTACTAAAATGCAAGAAGGATGACCAAGGAGTCATTATCAGGAACAAAGCTCGACTGGTGGTTCAAGGTTTTCGCCAAGTCGAGGGAATTGACTACAATGAGGTGTTTGCACCCGTGGCAAGGATGGAAGCTATTCGTATCTTCCTTGCCTATGCATCGTACATGAAGATTAAAGTCTACCAATTAGATGTGAAGAGTGCATTCCTTCATGGGGAAATCAGGGAAACAGTCTATGTAAGTCAACCCGAGGGATTTGAAGATCCTTATCATCGGGATAGAGTTTACAAGCTCGACAAAGCTTATATGGGCTTCATCAAGCTCCTCGAGCTTGGTATGAGAAACTCTCGACTCATCTTGTGAAACACGGCTTTCGCAGGGGAGTCATTGACTGCACACTGTTTATTAAAGAAAAGGATGGCGACCTACTGCTTGTACAGATATATGTTGATGACATAATCTTCGGGTCAAAGAACGAAGAGTTATGCAAGAGTTTGAAGCAGTGATGAAGAAAGAGTTTGAGATGAGTGCTATGGGGGAGATGAAGTTCTTTCTCGGGTTACAGGTGGATCAGACACCTAATGGGATCTTTCTACATCAGAGACCAAGTATGTAGGAGACATTCTCAGTCGCTTTGACATGGAGAATGCTTCTGCTGCTGGGACTCCACTTGCTACGAATCACGATATAGCACCTGATGAGAATGGAGATCTTGTAGATGCCACTATGTACCGAGGAATGATTGGATCCCTCATGTATCTCACTGCCTCAAGACCTGATATTATGTATGCTACATGTTTATGTTCTAGATATCAGGCTAAACCTAAGGTCAACCATCTGATCGGGGTCAAGAGGATTTTTCGTTATCTGAAGGGTACACCCACACTTGGATTGTGGTATCCTCATGATGATGACTTTGAGCTTACCCGCGTAGTGACTCGGATTACGGGGGCTGCAAGATGAACTACAAGTCTACATCAGCGGGTGTCAATTCTTTGGGAGAAGATTAGTTACCTGGCAGTGTAAGAAGCAGACATCGGTTGCATTGTCAACCTGTGAAGCCGAATATGTTGCTGCTGCAAGTTGCTGTTCACAAATCATCTGGATTCAACAGCAAATGCGGGATTACGGTTTAAAATTCTCATCTACTCCTATTTTTGTTGATAACTCTGCTGCAATTGCAGTAACTAAAAATCCGGTTCAACATCCTAAGACCAAACACATCGGTATTAAATACCATTTCATAAGAGATTGCTTTGAAAAGAACTTAATTGATGTGGTTAAAATTAATACTGATTTTCAACGCGCTGACCTCTATACTAAAGCCTTTGATAAACCACGTTTTCAATATTTGCTAGAGGTCAACGGCGTTAAAAGAAAAGTGAGGTAATTCCTGATGATGATAATGTGTAGTCCGATGTAGTTTAGTTAAAGTTTATTTTATTTTATTTTATTTTATTTGTTTTTATTTTCGTCTGTTATTTAAACTCATGTTATTTTGCTGTTTATTAAAATCCTAAAATAATTAAACCAGAAATGATTTTAGTATTTTAGGGGGAGAATATGTCAGCAAGTTACATTAAAAAAAAAATGAGGGAGAAGGAGTAACTAGCTGAAATAAGGTAGATTGTGTCTGTGATACCGATTCAATACCTTTGGAAAATGATAGTACACAGGAACAAATCAAGAGGGACTTTAAAAATTTAAGTTTTGAAAAGATGCAAAAGTTCAAAGTATAAGTCTGTGTAGTCTAAGCAATATAAAAAGGGAAGATGATAGAAAACTGGCAACTCCTAAGGTGACACAAAGAAAGTAGACTTAGAGGCTGCTAGACCACAAATGATATGTTGGTAGATTCAACACAATAGATATTAGACCTGATTGGTGATCTCAAGATCAAACTAAGTTGTTCAACTGACTGTGGGCTTCCATCTTATCACTGGTTAACACAATCAAACATATTCCAATAAGGGGTAATGAGCATTTA
This sequence comes from Flaveria ramosissima, assembly GCA_025215565.1. Classification (NCBI taxonomy): domain Eukaryota; kingdom Viridiplantae; phylum Streptophyta; class Magnoliopsida; order Asterales; family Asteraceae; genus Flaveria; species Flaveria ramosissima. The sequence continues at coordinate 20,250,973 of CM046036.1, read as the reverse complement.
AACGCCACAAATGTGTGCGGATGACCATAATTAGAGCAAAGCAAAAAAAAAATGAAAGACAAATGCAATAAAGCTAATGACTTATGTTGTTGGTGCATTTTGTGTAAATAAAATAAGCTGCTCTAACAAGGAGATAGGTTGTGTGCCTCTCTGCTGTGCGATGGCACTGACCTGAGGATAAGCATAACCTAGATATTCTAGAATTCATTGTTGTTTGCCGCCTCTCTGCTGTGCGATGGCACTGACCTGAGGACAGGCTTCTCTTTGAAAGCTCTAAGAATAGTCTCTTCTTGTAATAATACCCGTAGACCGCTCAAAAGCTCCTGAGGAATGTTGATTACCATATAAGTGTGGGATCCACAAATGTTAGTTGAAATAATTAAACCTAAATCAGTCACCAGTCTGTGTCAAAAGTCTGTGTATGGATTTAAGTGGACAAACATACTGACAATCATTGTGGCTACATTCTCAAAAGTTCAAATCAATGTGAAAATCTAAGAGTTTCAGTATGATTTCCTTAGTTGCTAACGACTCTGGATGAACACCGAGAATTGAGCATCAAAAGTTTTATAACAAGTCCCAAATGATTTGACTTGCCTGTATGATTCCAAAATTGAATTGGTCCAGATATGATCAATCCAAGTTGAAGCTATCTACTCCCGAACCAAATCCCGTAGATATCAATCTCTGGATTTATCTCTCACAAAAAGCCAAAACAAGTTTGTTTATGTAATTAGTTTAAAGGTTTAAATTAGTTAGTCGTTTTAATTTTAATTTTATTAGTTTGTCGGACTACATCAGGAAAATCAGAAGGAATCAACTCACTAAAAGGGTCATGTCTGAGATGACCACATGTGCTTTGAAATTTAAAACAGTCACGTCTGAGGTGACTAAAGTGGTTTAAAAAGGATCACGTCTGAGGTGATCAAAATGTTTTTCAGATAAAATGATCATGTCTGAGATGATCAAGGCTCATAACGTTAATTTCAAGAGTTAAAAGGGTTTTAAATGTAAATTGGTAAAAATGGCAGAAATTAACTAAGTATGACCCATTCGCACGAATGGACCATACGTATGGACTAACCACGAATGGAATCCATTCGCACGAATGAACTATGAGTATGGACCATCAAACCGAATGGCCCATACGATTAGCCCAGTCGAGGCTTAAGTGCGAACGAGTGAGTCAGTCGCACGACTGAAATCAGTCGGACGACTGGAGAAGGGCGACTGACCCAATCGCACGACTGAGTCCCACTCGCACGACTGAAAGGTGCGTATGAACTCAGTCGCACGATTGATCTAGGGTTAGTATAAATAGAGGGGAGTCGGTCGCAGGACTCATCACCCTCAAAAACCCTAAATCGCACGCTTAACCAACTCTGCCAAAATTTCATTTGATTCCTAAAACACCCGCTTCTTGAGTACTGACATTCTCTATCGATTTACAGGTAATTGAAGTGGAAAGAAACCAAAATCAGTTCAGATTGTGACCCTATCTGTAATTTGAACTGAAAGCAAGCCGAGACAGAAACGGACCTAATAACCTAACCTACTACTAAAACAGATAAAATTAAGTGTGTTATAGGTTATAAGAACATATTGCGAGTCAATGAACCGGTTAACGATGTCTAAAACTCAAATTGGTGAAAAGTTAATTTGGTTGAACGGACAGGATGCATACGATTGGACAAGCGGATGAACTTCAGTCGCACGACTGAAGGGTGCGATTTACTAACCGCACGACTGAACCATGCGTATGAGCTCAGTCGCACGACTGGTGTAACCGCATAAGAGTACATGCGCATGAGTCCAGTCGCACACTCAGTCGACTGCATGAGATCATTCGCACGTCTGAACCTCAATCGCACTGTTTCAGTCGCACGACTGATCTCAGTCGCACAACCTCATCGCATGACAGAAACATTCTATTCAAGTTTAAGTTTTCATGATGCTCTTAGCCAAAGGTACTAATGTTTATATTGTTTGTGTTACAGATGGCGAGTCGATGGACCATGAGCACCAAGCACAACATATGTGCTCATCTGGATTTGACATCCAGGAACGCGGCTGACTTCTCAGGCATCATTACTTTTCTGCTGAGATCCAGGATTGCTCATGCTATCTCTACACCATGCACACCTATAGATCAGTGCAGCAGGCCTTCTGGGAAGGCGCGACTGTTGATAGATCCTCTGAGCCTCATTGCATCAGGAGTACGATCTTTGGTGAGGCTATTACCATCTCTGAGGAGGATCTGAGATTGTTCTACAGTTTGGGATGATGCTGATTGTCCTACTCGTCTACACCCCCTCACTGACAGTCAGAGGATGTTTTATGAGAGCCAAGTACTCTGGGGACATCAATGCTGGGTACTCAACAAGAGTAACCTCTGTCCCCAGTTCAAGTATCTTGCGCACGTGTCCTGAAGTGCATAGCATCGAGAAGGGAGGGTTTTGATGACCTGTCAGACCAGATCCAGAACGCTATGCTGCATTGGTGCTGAACCACCCGTTCAGCTTCTCCAAAATGATATTCACCTACCTGGTGGAGAACATTGGAGGGAAAGGGAAGGAAGTTCTGCATGTACCCCGAGATTTATACAGATGATTATAATCAGAAGCTTCCCTCCCTTGCCCAAGAGAAGGAGGATGCTGTAGTGCTTGAGGTCATGGATGACACTACTTAGGCAGGATGAAGGTGTACAGGGGGAAGCAGGTGAAGCCCCTGTCAAGAGGTTGTTTGGGCATCTGGCCCGTGCTGATATGTGGCGCCAGCCAAGAGAAAGTGGCGCCACGATGACAGTGATTCAGATGTAGAGCAGATTGCTCTACCAGAGATGGATTCTGATGATGATGATAGCGGCGACGCCGGGGATGATATGCCTGCTCCACCTAGAGGCACTGATTCAGATGTTATTCCCCGGGGTCTGCCACTGCCGGAGAGGTTGCTGAGACGGCCGGTTTCCATCAGGAGTTTGTTGTTGGTGATCAGGAGGAGGAGGAGTCAGATGAGGAGCCCCTCACTAGGACTGTGGGAAGCAAGGTTGTTCCCACAGAACACGGGCTTAGGGTGGTTGGTGAACACCCTCGGGACTCCCAGAGAGACTGACCCGAGCTATGCTCCGGGTTCAGTGGGCAGAGCTGCAGGGGGAGCATCCACTTCCACCGGGACTAGGAGGAAGAGGATGGCTCAACCCCATGGACTGAAGAAGAAGAAGCGTCGCCTGACCTTCGTTACCACTGCTGCCTCTACTTCCACCACCACAGCCACCACTACCACCTCCACTCCTACCACCCCATCACCACACACACCACGCCACCACATCCACTACTGCTACCACCACCACCACCACCTTACCTACCACCACTGTATCCTTCCCATCCACCACCATACCATTTACACCCTACATCACCAGCACCTGCTTACCGACCCATATTCACCACTGCTACTACCACCACCACCTCACATCATGCCGGACCATCAGCCCAGCCATCACACCATATGGATCTACTCTACCTCACATCGGGGTAGAGGAGCAGCTGTCGGCGCTAAACCGTATGGTGATGCGCCTGCTAGCTGCAGATGAGGAGAAAGCGCAGCGCAGATTCGTCAGCTAACCGACCTGACTGCTGCCCAGTCTCAGCAGATGGCAGAGCAGGCTCGGTGATAGAGCAGCAGACCCAGCTATGGAGGCACAGAGAGTCGAGATGTCCCAACTCCAGGACCAGCAGGCCCAATCAGCCAAACGTATAGAGGAGTTGGAGACTACCAACAAGACCATTATGCTAGGTTAAAGAGGTCAAAGGATGAGCCCTTGAAGATAAAGGAGGGTGATGGGGATGATGGAGATGGTGATGATGATGATGAAAATGATGATGATGATGAGGAGGATGATGAGGATGAGGAAGAGACAGAGGAAGAAGGACAGAAGGAAAGATGATGATGACGAAGCAGAAGGAGGGGATGCGCTGCATCGGCCTCTGCTTCTGGTCAAGAACGAAGATCGAAGCATCGACAGGACCAGTCATCTACCACTTCTGCTCCTCCGAGCGACGAGGCCATGATTCAAGACAAAAGTACAGATTAGATGTCTTATGTATTTATTATTTTTGTGTTTGAATCATGTACTGAAACAAATGTTTTGAATGTTTATATATATTAAGTTAATGTAATTCTGTTTGATTAATTACTAATGATTTATGTGTTGAATGTTTAAATCAAACAGATCCAAACTTTCAAAGGGATGAGTTTGATATTGCTCCCCTTCAACAGGTCAAGACTCAACTAACTATGATTCTTGATCTGCAAGGGATTGTAAGAAGGTCTGTGAGTTATACCCCTGAAGAAGGGAAATAATTCATGACCTATCTAACGAGCAACTGGCAGAGATGTTCAGACTCAATCCTGATGAAATCATCAAGGATGCTCCAACAGTTGATTCGACCAGTGATGAAGAGCTAAATGATGTTGATGAAGTTGAGGTCGAAGAGATCACACTGCAGAAGAGTACCCTCAGTACGCTGACAACGAGGGTAATGTGGTCCCCAATCTGGGTGAGTCCCTAGTCAGTGATACGTTTGAGGTACTAGACAAGATGGAGCAGGAACCAAAAAGACCGAAGGAACAGCCCAAGCCTCAAATGATGACGTAGACATTCGAAGGCTGAATGGGCTGCCTGTTTTGAAGAAGTGAGAGCCCAACGTGCTGCACCAAAGAAAGATGCCTACACCAAGCTCTATAGAGTCAAGAAACACCACAAGGTGTCAGGCAGGATTATAGCATGGGCTTATTTTGATGACCTTAACGCGTATGCAGTTAAGAGGGAACATGGCATAGAGTACTTCAAGTTTCCACATGATCTGAAGACTCTACCTGGTTTTGAGCTCAACCAGTTGGCTAAGCTAAAGCTGCTGTATGCTGACCCAAGAAAGATGTCAGGCTGGTTCGAGGCTGCCCTGAAGAAGGAGTACCACACCAGATGGGTTAACTTCAGACCACAATAGCCTACGAGGTACATAAGAAGGTCTGAGGTTGATGCCATTACTGGCAAGCCAAAGATTGTGTTGAAGTGGAGTCCTCCACGCACTATGTCGAGAATCCCGCTCAGGGAAATGCCACAGGACTTCACTCCACACTTCAAATGGTGGTACTATGATTGGAGAACTGCTGAAGCTGTCATAGTTTTCTAAATAAAGAGGGCCAAATGGATACAATCAGGTATTCGACCCGATGTGGCTACCAACTTGTTTGCCAATGATGTCTATACATTATACAAGTGGCCACTGTTCTATGACACACAAGACATTGTACAAGCCCTCCAGTTCCAAAACGTTATACGACTTTGCTTTGCGTTTGAGATTCTCGCAGGAGTCACTAAGGAGGAGAAGTAAAAGAAGTATAAGGAGGTTATGCAGAAGATAGGAGATTAGATAGATCTAGGTCCAAGGGGGAGTTTGTTGATGCAAGTATGTCCCTAGATCATGATTTGTAATGTAATGAATCTTGTCGTCTGATTATGATGTAATTTGTATTGATTAATGAAATGACATGAATTGTTGTTACTTGTGATGTTTAATATTTCTTAATGAGTCGTGATTGAATTGATTGGGTTTATGATTGTTTGAATGGTTACACATTATGTTATATTAATTAAAACATTCAAACTTAACTTAATGAAGTTCTCATGCGAATGGTCCATGCGAATGGACCATACGCATGAATACTTCATACGATTGACTCAATCGCACGACTGAACCAGGAGACTGGATCAGTCGTATGATTGACACAAAGATTGGCTCAATCGCACGACTGAACACTCAGTCGTGCGGATGAATCAACCGCATGGTTCAATCGCACGACTGAACCATACTTATGGCCCAGTCGCACGATTGAACAATACTACCCTATAAATAGACCCAATTCGTGGAAAAACGTAAGTATTCATCCCATTACGATTCCAGACGTACCCTAGCCGTCCAGAGACCTCCCAAATCGTTCTCCAAGTTCACAGAACACATTAGATCGATTCCTAATCGACTTCTAACGTTAGATTCAATTCTTGATTGATTCTTCGTGTGTTCTCACTGATTGGATCGCCAATCAAATAGGATTCCGCACTATTTGAGTTGGTTTAACACGCTAATCACTAGGTATTTCGTTCAAATACCAGGTCCTAACAGTTCTTAGCATCACACATATAAGTTACCAGTTCCCTATTTGATCAGTTAAGTGTTCTAAAGCTCTCTTCTCATTGTGTTGTTGTGTTGTAAGTGACCACCCCTTAAACGGTCCTGCAGTAGGGGTATTAAGGAAAAATATATATAAATGTGATTAATCAATCCTTAAAATTTCTTATGTTTTCATTCCCATTTCCCACGTACTTTCTTTTACTTTCCTTTTTTTAATCTCTCTCTTTAATAAATATTCATCCAAACGGTATAAAATCTGTATATAAATATGGCTGATTAGATTCGTGAACAGGTAAGTAATAGTCCATTAGTAATTTAAAATATATCTATTTATATATACATTAGCAAGACAATCATTACACATATGGACTCAATGACATGTAAAGAATGATTTCAGTTTTTCTTATTATTAAATATTCATATAGAAAATAATATGTACACAGGGAAGGGTTTTGCAAGACCGGTTAAGGATGGTCAATACAATCAATTTCACAATGAGAAGTGTGTTAGAGAAATTAATAGATCAAATAGGGAAATAGGTTTATCGTGAGGATGATAAGAACACAAGCAAGTAATGAGACAGAACAAAAGAACAAGAACAAATAAGTATGGTTTTCATAAATGTTGTATATTGCTTTCAAGTTCTCTTACAAGTGTTACAAAGCCGTAAAAGAAATACAAGAACCTGAGATACTTTATACTACATCCTACAGCCGTCTATACATTGAAAGTCAGCTGGAAACACTAATCTAGACAACAAGATCAATGTAAAATCAAAAGGCAGATTGCCTTTTCACTAGTGACTATGACATGTCATAGCTCACATCCTAATATATTACAAAAAGGATAAAATGGACAAAGTAGAAAATTACAGACTATCAATCTTAATCTACAATTGCAAAGCATGGACCTTTTCACCAGCTTGTATAAGTTGGTGAGTCTTCAGAGTTGCAGCGGAAAGTGGGTCAACTTTATGTAAAAGTATAGCACAGAAAGCATGTCTTCTTTGTATTCAGAAGAAATCATACTTCACCTCATTGGCTTTGGAAGACTTTGTCATTGAAGCTTCGAAAGACTTCATCTTTGGCTTCGGAAGATTTGGTCTTTAGCTTCAGAAGATTTTACACTTAGAATATTTCTTACGAAGAGCGTAAAGCTTCCGAAGTAACATTTACCGTGTACATTAGTGCATGCATGCTAGAAGCTCTTTGGTTGTATCAGCCTTTCAAGTATAACTTTATAAACTCCCCCTAGGCTGATGCTACCAAAACTGAGAACGTTGTTCAGAAGTTGGCAGTCCTCATTAGGGTCAAGACCATTCCTCTTTTCATCAACTGGTTAAGATCTCTGAGACTCTCATAGTGCCTTCTCATGTCATAGAGATCATGTAGTGGAAGATCAAGTATTTCTTGCCAGAAATAGACATCCTAACCTCCTTGATATCTAATGACATACCATTTATCTAGATTTACAGCAAAGGTCTAGGACAAAGGCTCTACTTGAGTTAGAGTTGGTTGAACAGCCTTTTCTTGCACTACCTCAGGATGCTTTGACTCATCTTGAGGATTGGAGGTAAATGCCTTTGACTTCTTTTTCTTAGATACACTTTTCATGGCCATACTTTTCCTCCTTTTTGATTTCTTTAACCGAGAGGAATGGTCTTCAGCACCATGTTATTCTATTGTGTCTCTCTCAGCTGGGTCATCTTCCCTCACAAGTTCAAAAGGAGAGGGAGCAGAACCCTGATGTGGATTATAAGATGAAGTTGACTGAGATGCAGCTCTAGGTCCAGGTTGTGTTGTCTCAGAGGTTTCAACCTTGACCTCAAATTTAGGAGGAGCTTGACTTGGTGGAGAATGCAAGTCAACAAGCTCTCCCCTTCTAATCTTATGCTTGATCACTCTAATATGATCATCCATAGTGGATAGAGACACTGGACCAAGCCTCCTTCCAGAGAATCCATACACCCTCAAGAAGCTCATCATTCTTTTTCTGTCAGTAGACTTCTTTTGACTCTTTTGGATTATGGCTCTTGACTTTGCAACCTCTTCCCTTATCTTTCTCTTAGCAGTTTTTTTTCATTGATAACTTATTGCTCCAGCTGCTTAAGATACTCTTATTCAACATACTCATACGATAAGGGAAGAAGTGCAGATGCCTGATAGAGGCATGTAGTACTCAGGTAGTTGATCATATTTTGTTTATCAACTTCCTTGTCTCATGAGGTTGTTTAGTTGCCACAACCTCTGTCTTAGGATTTTCTTGAACTTGGGAGAGGCTAGGAGCATGCTTATAGAGCCTTTTCTTTCCCCTTTCTTCTTTGATCTTAAAGAGCAACTCTGCATCCTCCTTCATTTCCTTTAACAGCTTTGTGTCTACCGGTTCATTGAGTTCCTCAAAGGGAAGAGATATAAGTTCATTAATGTTGTAGTTCCTAGTCCCAAGTAGTTTAATCTGGCTGACCTCAACTCATCATTTTGAGTATTTAGCCTGGGGGCAGCCTTGATAGCAGCTTCCATGAAGCCTGGTGACTGACTTGAACTCTCTCCCCTTAGCTTCCTCTTCCTCTCTCTCTTCTCCTCCTCATTCTCCTCAGGAGTCAGTTTTCTTTTCCTTTTGTCACTCATAGGCCCTGGTGACTCAGGGTGAAGAGAGCTTTAGCCTTTATTGCTTGATGTAGCAGTCAAGCTCTGGCCTGAGAGACGCTGTGAAGCACCTTCGCCAGCTGGTGCCTCACTGAGGGTGAAGGATGTTGAAGTAGTTCCCGTAAACAAGGTTCACATGGTCTATCACTAGGTCTTAAGTTAAGGTTTCCCCTTTGAAGTTAATCTTAGGGTCCACCTCAACATCCAGTTGACCAATGACAGTTCCTGTTAGCCTTTGTCTTCTTCTGTGTCTGAACTCTTCAATTATCCTATCTTGAATCCTCTCAGTCAGTCTGTCAGCTTGCCTATTTTGACTTGGGTTGGCAAGTGACATATGGACTAGAGGAAGACTGTCATAGTAATTCAGGGTCTAAAAGTTGAAGACCTCTTGCTGCCCTTGAAATCTATGCAGAATCAGGGCTCTTCTATCAGCAGCATACATCCACCTTAATATTTCATTCTTTGCATAAAAGGGTGGACTAGGAATAGCCCTTGGTATACCCTACTCAAACAGACTCTGTGTGAGTGAGTCCACATCAATATGACTTGAAGGAGGTTGCTGAGTATGGACAATTGGCAGTGAGGGTGGTGAATTCTCAATGTCCATACTTTCTCCACCTATTTGGTAGCATCATCCTCTTGCATAGGTGAGCATGGGTTAAGTCTATCACATTCACAGGTTCTTATGTTCCTGGTTGAGTCCTCCTTAAAGGTCTTCCAGCTAGTTTCTCCTTAAGATCAGAAATCTCAAGTTGCTGATCATTGACCCCTTTTTTGCAAGGTAGTCACTTGAGATTCCAAGTGACTAACCTTTGAGACTAAGTAGGTGCAGGTTTAAGTAAGTTTTTCCACATTTAGTCTCATGTTCCTCTCATCTTCATCAGAAGAATAATGGAGATGAGAGAATAGGACCTAAATCTTCTTCCTCATCACCAGCATGTTGTTTTTTTGCTACTGGATTTCCCCTGCACACTTACAACTTCATATGAAGTGTCAATGGGATGGGTTTCCATGGTTGAGGTCTTAATGATGTAGTCACTTGCTGAAGTGAGAGCCTCTTCCATACAAGTTCAGGGAGATCAACCTCAATAGTAGGTGGATAATGTTGGCTAGATGTGGGAGAGGTGGGAGTACTCATCTCTCCTTGAGCAGGGGAGGAGAAGAGAGACTCATGATACTCACTGAATCATAGAATTCTAGGTTTTGAATTGGTTGGTTCAGATCAAGACGCTGGGGATGGTAGCTGGCCCCTAAAGGTTGTTCACTAGAGTCTTGAGACTCTAAGTGAAGGCTTAAGGCTGTTGGGGTTGTGAGCTCATCAGGCTAAATATGAGGAACTTCAACACTAGCCATTGGTATGATGGGAGTGGTTTGCTCCACAAAGGAAGTGGGAGCTCTAGTGTCCACTTTCTCATGCATGAGTGGTAATATGGGGGCCTACACAAGCTGAATAGCCTATGCAGGGGTTCGTTTGGATTTTCTTTGGTAGGTGATGTTTATTTGTGGTTGTGTTGGTTGTTATGAAGTTGAGGATGTGGGTTCAACACTAGCTAGTGCTCCTAGGTTGTCACCTTGAGCAATGAGCTCTAACATTTTTGGGACAAGGGTTGTTTCTACCCCGGAGAAGCCAATAGTTGGCTTCCATATGGTTTTGAAGATGTCGGGCTTCATCTGTCCTAATTTAGAATATTACCTGTTCCCCTCAACCATGATCCCAGTTCACAGTTAAGAATATGCTGGACATGTCTAGGGAACATATAATACTCTAAGGAGTCCAAGTTAGCAAGTAAGTTCGTATAAACAAACTAAGAGTACATGAACTGACCCCCTGAACCATCCCATGGATTATAAAGGAGAGATCTTTGGGAATCTGGTCACATCCTCTATGTTTGTTGGATAAGCTGTGAATGACCACATGGAGGAGGTACTTCCATTGAGAGGAGACCTTCCCTTTCCTGAAGGTTCTGACTGAGAAGTCATCTTCATAGCCCATCAGACCAAAAGGACTGGTTAACAGCAGATTTAGGAAATGACAAATCACCTTCTACATCATCCAGCTGAAGATGAGTGTTTATTGATGCTGAAGTGATGAAGATTGTCCTCCCCTACACTGTGGCAGACAGTGCCTTCTCCCCATCCATGGTAATCTCTTGGCAGGTCCTCTGGAAGTCCAATAACTGATCATCATAGAGTGGAGGATCTATGGTGAGGGAGGTGAAGTAGTTTGAGAGAGTAAGAAAGCGGCAAACCTCTAAGAAACTTGGATCTTTCTTAGAGTCCAACAGAGCAACTTGATTATATTGCCTGTGAAGTTGCATGGAGAAATAGGGTTGGTTTCTATACGGTCAGGATTGGCCATTTGAGATAGCTTTGTTGTGAAGGAAGATAAGAACAATGTCAGTTGTAGGTGAATTTAGGTTAGAGAATTTGCAGATGAAAAAGATAGTGAAAGAGGGGGGAACCGTTTAGTGTATATATATAAAATGGATTTGAGACAAAGTTAATGTGAAAGGATAAACTTTGAATCCGAATGTTGGTCCCACCTCTGAAAAAATGCCCAAAAATGTAGTTTTCTTGGAAGTCGAAAATCTTCTGAAGGTATTTTGTCTTCGGAAGTTTTAATAAAAGCTTCCGAAGCTAAATTGACTTCGGAAGATATTCCTGAGTGTTATGGAAATTTGATTCGGAAGGAAAATACTTAGAGTATTTATTCTTCTGATACATATTTGGTTTCGAAAGAGATTAAAACTGAGAAGTTTACTCTTTAAAAGAGTAACTCTTCCGAGTATGATTTGGTTTCGGAAGAAAATTGTCCTTTAAATACATATAAGTACTGATAGTCATATTTAAACTTTGAAAGATAATTTAGAAATTCTTCCCAAGGTAAATGTATTATAAGTAGTTATTTGATTTGAAGACATAATGTTCTTCAAAAGAAAACTTAATCTCTTCTGAAAGAAATATGTTGAAAATTTCCAGAATTTTAAGGAATATCATTTGAAAAGTTTTTCTTCCAAAGTAAAATGGGCTCATGAATGTGATAAATAGACATGTAAAGTCATCATCATGATCGATCACATATTGTTGCACTTGATAATCAAATTAAGACGGACGTATGCGTGTGTGATAACACCTCACTCGAATATTATTAATCAAACGATTACAATACCAAAGGAGTTTACATCGTTTAAGCTGAGCTCCCCTCGGGTGGCCTATCACACATCTCTCTGCTCTCTCACTCTTAGAGCACCTTTACAAATAAACACACATAATTCAATACAAAGAAAAAACATATATATATACTATCCTAATGTTCTCGCGCGAGAACGTTAAGTTCTCGCGCGACAAACTTCAAGTTTTCGCGCGATTAGATTTTTATCCATCTTCTTGGAGTTCTCGCTTCGTTGTATTTCTCGTATGATTTGAGTGTTTGCTTTTCACTTGATATTGTAATCCATAAAGGCTAGTTCCTTACAATTTCCCCCTATGGATTATGATATCATGCTATGTTTGACTTTAGTCACTCATCTTCAAGAGTGATCCGATTCCCGGTATCTGTCACTCCAGTCTTCCCCCTCAACTTTAACCTCCTCCTAATATATAGCTTCATAAAGGATGTCACGTCTGAATCAAGAATAAATTGTTCGATCTTGATTACTTACAACTTAAGATATATTAGGCATATGACAGAGAGATCCAACTTCCATTTTAGATTCCCGAAGAACCCGATTCTTAAATCAGATGACAAGATTTTGTGACAACGAACTAGATCATCTAAAGTATTCTTCCCCCTAGGTAAGATGTAATAAGCCCATATTTTCAGAGCAAGAATACCAAACAATCTTGATTCTTCACTTAATTAACCCGTTCGATCATTGTCCCCATCCTTAAGATAAGATAAGCCCACATTGTCAAGTTTCAATTCATGAACAACCCAAATCAAATGTTGTAGATATAGAATCTGGAACTTGATCAAACAACACAAAAACCCCTGGTTAAGTACCAAACTTCATATCATGCAGCATCTTCCAGTCACAGTTTATGGATGATGAAGTTTTAACATGGTGAAGTTTTGCATGAGAAAATTTTTGCAAATGACGGTTACTGCTACGAATATTTTGCTTGAAAGTTTTCTCATGAAAAGTTTTCTCATGAAAAGTTTTCTAATGAAAAGTTTTGTCACGAAAAGTTTTCTCATGAAAAGTTTTCTCATGAAAAAGTTCTCACATAAAAAGTTCTCACATGGAAAGTTCTAACAAAACAGTTCTCACATGAAAATTCACACATGAAAGTTTTAGCATGAAAGTTTTTGCATGGAAAAGTTTTCTCATAAAAAGTTTTCTCATGAAAAGTTCTCTCGTAGAAAAGTTTTCGCAAAATACGGTTATTTTGTAAAATAAGCTTTGAGAATCATCAGCTGTTGTTGATGAAGAACTTTCAATCACATGGTCTTCCTTAATCATCCACACCATCTTGGAGAATTAGACTTGACCTTCAATACTTTGGAAGTTTTGATAACTTTGGAAGTTTTGGAGACTAGACCTTCACAAGGTTTTGCTTTCACTGCAACATGCTTTAGTACTTCAGAAGCATTCCTTTCTTCCGAGACCAAATTTTCTTCCGAAGACAAGTTTTCACTTGTCTTTTCTTAACTTTGGAGCTTCCAAAAGGAAAAGATTTTCCTTCCGAAGCTAACTTCTTCTTCTTCATCTAAGAAGTCTTCTTCTTGGCTATATGGATAGTACATTTGGGATTGTAGATACAATCCTTAGCAAGATGAGAAGTCCTACCACACATGATGCAATCCATCTGCTTCCTTCTGAGAGTATTCTTTTGAATAGAAGATTGAGTTTGATCACTTTCCATCTCTATATTCATATTTTCAGATGTTGTAACAAGATTCCTAGAGTGAGGCTTGCTCTTGGAGGTGGATGGTTGAGGCTGTGTAGCAGTGGTTCACAACTGATCAGCCTTTTTTCCTTCACTGGGATGAATTGGACATGAACTAGAACCCTTGGTACTAGAGTTCAGAGTTGAGTCCTCAGTCTTCACCACTTCAAAACCTACAGAAATAAAGAATTGTTTCTACTTGCGATTGAAGGTGGTCTTGATCTCTTGAGCCTTCTTTGATCTTCTTTTGGGTACTCTAATCAAGTTCTTCCTCTTAGAATTTGACATCCGTGGTTTCTTCCTCTCCTCAAGAGAATAGTGAATCTTGTTAGGATGATCTTCTTCATTCTTCTCAGATCTATCCTTCACTATCTCTTCTTCATCCTCTTCTTCAATGGGGTCTACGAGGGGAAGCTCATTTTCACAAGTTTCACACCTTGGAGATCTTACAGATAGTAAATTGTGTGGATGAGCTATCTCAGTAGATCCTAGTCCATCTTCTTCTAATAACATTCTTTTGCATAGAAGGATGAGGATATAATGTTCTTGAAGGTCTCTTCTTTAAGAACATATTTTTTCTCCCCTGGCTTTGCTGATCACAAGCTCAGCCTGGCATTCAGTTAAATTATAGATGAGATCTTTTATCTGAGTCCTGTAATTTGTATGTTCATGCTTAAGTGATGAAATTGTTTTCTCTAAATCTTCTATTTTATGTTTATAGTCATTTTCAGCTCTTTTGAAATTAGCTTTTAATATGTTCAAGGACTCAAGCTCAGATCTCATCTCTAAGTTACAGGACCTGTATTTGTTAACTTTAGCAATGCATTCAGGAGAGCAAACATGTTCCAATACCTTGGCTTCTTCATGATCTGCCGTCAGTGCTTGGTTTGGAGACACATCTTCAACTTGAAAACTCCAGTCAAAGCCTCCTTCTTCAACAACAACTGCATCTTGCTGCTTAGGCTTTTCATTCTCGGGAGCTCCCTTAGTGTAGTTTGGCCTGGGATGTCCTTGGTGCCTTGCACTCCCTAACAAAGTGTCCTATCTGGTTACTGTTGTAACACTTTACTTTGCTTTTATCCAGTCCAAACTTTCCACTGGATACATTGCTAGGAAACTTTCTCCCTGACCTCTTATAGAAATTATTGGCTTTGTGAGTGAGAAGAGCCATCAGTTGGACTATCTCCATGTACTCCAGGTCATCTGGATGGATAAGTCCAGATCTTCAAGGGTGAAGAAAAAGTAATCTATGCTTTCATCAGCAGACACAAAGGCTTGTGTGAGTTGTCAAGGTAGCAGATGAGATGATGTTTTTGTTCTCTGTTATCCCTTTTAACCACATCAAGGGCTGAACTAAGTTGATTGTTGGAGTTACCGGATGGATTTTGCATATTCATCTCCATCAGGTAGCCGCTAAGGTACCATATAACTCAATGAGAGTAAGAGTCTTAAGGTTCTTAGTCGTCTTAATGACCGCACAATAGTGTATCCATTGTCTAAGAAGAGAGGACATGAACTTCCTCATAATGTCCCTGTTCTCCAGAGTTACTCCAACATCCATTAGAGTATCCACAATCTCAACATACCTGAAGTATTGTTTAGTCATGGTTTCACCTGCCTTAAAGATGAAGTTCTCAGACTATTGCTTCAAGAGATCCTTCTTGTTTTCTTTTTCTTCATTGGACCCCTCATACATGAGCTTCCTTGCATCCTAAAGTTGTTTGGCAATCTTGCACTTCTTGAAGACTCCGTAGATAGAGATTGAAATAGCAGTTTGTAGAGTGGTCACGGGTTTCTGATCTACATCTATCTTTTTCCAGTCTTATTTAGAGTAGTCAGTCACTTCCTTTGGTATCATACCACCAGCAGCAGCAACTGAAGTCGTGGATGGTACATGAGGTCTAAAGACAATAGATCCCCACATCTTGGTGTCTTGAGACTTGATGAAGCCTTCCATTCATTGGCACCAAGTATCAAAGTCATCAGCTGTGTTATGTATATGTAACAACGTGGTAGCCTATATATAACAACACTGTTTTGAATATATGTAACATTAGTGTTCGTCTTAGTTTTATTCTTCGTGTTCAAAATTAAACCGTTTGATAATTGCTTGACCTAACATCATCTTTTTCGACATGTCATCATCTTTGATGCATCATCTTTTTTGACCAATGATAAAACCAGATCGATCACCTAGTAAGTATGTAACTTGATAACCTTAACACTTGGAAACAAGAAATACTAAGTTACATATATGTATCTTGATAAGGTTTCCATATATTCATCTTCTATATCATGAATAACAAGAACACACACTAGTTTGTGTTTTTATTAATATAACAAATCCATAATTTCTTTCAATCTTAATATGATTTATTTAAAATCAAGATTAAAACAAATATAAAAAATCATAAAAGTCATGATGTTGAAATTGTATATCATTGATATCATCAAATTTTTGAAGATTGATATGATTCTTCTTCATTCGCACATCTTAACAAAATCGTACATCTTTTTAGATTACATATATGTACGTAACGCTAGTGAGCTTCTCTTCTTCATCACCGTACCCCTTTCCTTGGTCCAACTCTTATGGGATTATTGTTACTTTTTTATTATTATTACTAACAACAATAAACGTTACTTACAATACTATCGTTGTTGTTTTAAGAATACTACTTAAATACTCACATAGTGCATTATTATTGATAGCATAGGATAATTACATAAAGATTTCGAATAGAGATAAAATCTAGCTAGTATGAACGTTAAACACATAATAAAATATGATAATAAGAATTATTTATATAGAGAACTCAAGCACATAACATATATGTTAATTAATATTATATTATCACTTTATATACTTATGAACAATCATAAATTAGTTGACCATAAAAACTAAGCAATTAAGATGGCAAGCTCATAGTATTGGTAGATATTATGCCTGCAAGAAAACTAATGTGAGTTTCAAGATCCCTTTTATTATATTAATATTTTTGAGATGAAATACATACTCTTTAAAACTTATTTTTAGTGCAACTGTTGTTGCTCCTGTGTAACGCCCGGTTATTTTCTTGAAGCCAAAGAAAAAGAAAGAAAAGAAATAAAGTCCGAGTCGAGGGGCCAATCTTGCCAAAACGGGAAAGACTTTGGGAGAGTGGGTATAAAAGGAGGGCTTCGCTGCCCATTCCCCCTTTCCATACCCACTTCCATTCGGCCAAGGAGAAGTAAGGGAGAAGAAAGAGCTAAAAGCTAGGGTTTCGAAGAATCGGGTGCAAAAGTCCAAGGCAAGCGGGTTCGTGTGAAGCTATACTGGAAGGGGTTGTTAATGTGAGTTCTAGGACCCCTCTTTTACATGTTTTCAACCGATTTCGGGCTGGAAGACATCTGAAAATCGTTTTCTTGGTTGTTTGGGTGTAAAACCCGTATGCATATGTATGGGTATGTGTGTGATTCGGGTGGGGTTTGATTTCGGGCTTGGTTTTGCTTGAATGGTGTTGTGGCATGTGTTTCTAAGGTTTAGGATGGTTGATTTGAGCTTAGAACAGGTTTGAGAGGGTTTGGAGGCCGAAAATTGCAGATTTGGTTCGGGGTGGACTGTATTTTGCATCAGCTAGGGCTCATGCGATTGGAGGTCTATGCGTCCGAATGGCATGCGACTGGAGGCCATACGGCCGAAAGGCATGCGACTGAGGTCCATGCGCATAGGTGCCATGCGACTAAGGTCCATACGCATGGAAGTCATGCGACTGAAGTTCATGTGTCTGTAAGACATGCGATTGAAGGTTATGCGACTAAGGTCCATGCGCCTTGAGGCCATGCGACTGAGGTTCATACGCACGAAGGTTATGCAACTGAAGCCCATGCGCCTGAAGTCATGCGACTGAAGGCCATACGCATGGAAGCTATGCGACTAAAAGTCCATACGCATAGGTGTCCTTTCGCCCATAGTGTCCATACGCATAGGTGTCCTCATGCGCCTGGAATGGCCATGTGACTGAGTGGTGTCCATACGCCAAAATAGGGCTCATGCACCCGGAAGAACTTAGTTTATTATCTGATTCTCAAGAGAAAATGAGTAAATGTAGGCTTTGACTTGGAAGATTCCCGGGGGTTTATGTAAGTTGACTTTTGAGGTCATATATGATATGATGGGCATGTATGATGTATGATTGATGCTTATGCATGATGGTATGTATGGTGTATGATATGAATGTATGATGATGCCCTGTATGGTGATGCTGTATGTTTATGTTTATGTTCCTATTATGTATGATTATTCTCCATGGCTTAACGTTGAATGATTAATGAATGAAATGAAAAGTAATATGTAACGTAAAGTGGAAGATAATAAAAAGAGGAACATAATGAAAGAATGCATGCATTAATGAAGGAAGGAAAGAAAAGTAAGTCTTGCAAGCCTTGTATGTGGAAACACGCCCAATGAAGGGTGTTAGTTCAACGGTGTGTGGGATAGCTACCCCAGAAGGATGCACACCGGGGTCTTTCTTTGTGATTGACCATTTGATGGAACCTTTGTCGCTTACCCTAGTACTGTGGTAAGGCCACCGGGCACAATGTATGGGGGTCTATGATAGACCTCGTCCCAGTACACGCTTTATGCTTGACGGAGGGTATAGCACATGACAATGGTACACCTGAATTTACCCTAGTACTGTGGCCAGGCTGCTGTGCGCCATGACGGGGGGTCTATGATAGACCTTAGCCCAGTACCCGCTTTATGCATGACGGTGGGGTAAAGTTCATTGTTTTGGATGGAATATAAAGAAGTAAAGATGAACGTATGAATGAAAGTAAGAAAGTATGAATGAATGAAAGTTAACGAATGAATGATGAAGATAGTAATAATATTATCTATGTGTACGTATGATGTGTGACCACATGCAAAAGTAAAGAACGGTTTTAAATGAAAATAAAGTATGTTTTACTTAAAACTAGAACTCACTCAGAAACGCTGACTTTTATGTGTTTCCAGTTGGCAGGTAAAGGTTGCTGAGGATGGCATGGGGTGGCCACTCGGCTCATTTTGGATGGCATCCATATTATAATGCTTTTGTGATAAAATGGAACAAGTATTTTGTAATTTGATAACGATGTATTATTTTGCAAAAGCTTTTATAATGAGCTGAAATGTCATTTTTGAATGTTTCTGTTGCGGTGTTTATTTAACTTAAATGTAATTATATGTTTTAAGTGCGATGATGGTCCAACTGTAAGCGTCCCGGGAACGGGGCCTTACAAGTTGGTATCAGAGCCAGGTTTAAGTGAAACGGGTAAATTTTCAAAAGAAACCTAAACTTAAATTGAAAATGGAACGAAAAGGGAAGGGATGCCAATCTGAGTGGCTGCGTGCCATCAGGTATTTTCTTAATATTAATTGGTATTACGTGCGCATGTTATGTGGTTTATGTGATGCTTGTAGATTTAGATACTGATGTAGTCAGGATAGGTAATGCTCGGGGTATGAAGAGTAAAGTAAATGGCTAATCACAACTGGCCATTATAATTAAGGACTTACTATACTTGACATAAACTGAGCTATTACCTTGAATGACCGTGTTAGTGTTTGAATCTTATAGTGTGTTTAGAGGATGGCCGGTGGTAGATCTTCGAAGGTTTTGCCAGGTGAAGGTTGTGGTGGACGTGATGCTGGACCGCGTGTCACGAGAAGTATGACTAGGGCTGCTGATATGGCACTTGAAGAGCCTGAGATCCATCACCCAGAGGGCGGAGATGATAGTGCTAACCTAAGGACCGCATTGAAAAAGGTTGTGGTTGAGGGAGTTCAACAGGTTATGCAGACGATTCTGCAATCTATGGTGACTGAGGTAATTAGGGCCGTGAAGGAGACAACCGTGATTGAAGTGAACAACAAGGGTAGCAACAACAAGAATTGGAAAGGAAAGCGGGTTGAACGTGAGGGTTTCACACCAAACAACAAGGCTGCGAGGGTGGATGAGCAACGTGTGGTCACATCCAATATGGGGGTGAAAAGTTGTGGAAATTGCGAGAAGAAACATACAAGAGAGTGTAGGTGGGGATCAAACCTCTGCTTCAAATGTGGGAGGCCTGGTCATCTGGCAAGAGATTGTGGGGTGATGAAGTGTTATAACTGTGGCGAAAGGGGTCACATAAGCAAGGACTACAAGAGGCCAAGGGCAGAGAGTTCTGGAGCAAGGAAGACGACTAGAACTGGAGGGCAGGAGGTGAGCGCAGAGCTTTCACGATGACTCAGGAGGAGGCTAGAACGGACCCCGATGTTGTGTTAGGTACGTTTCTAGTAAACCGAACTCTACCTTCTGTGTTGGTTGATTCTGGTGCTAGTAAGAGTTTCATTTCTGCTACCTTTTTTGCTAAGTTGCCCATTAGGAGTAGATGTATTGATAAGCCCTTCGATGTAGAAACTGCCATAGGTAAGTCTACCAGGATTTTTGATGTGATACATGGTTATGACGTGGAATTAGAAGGTCATAAATTTCCGGTTAGACCATTCTTGGGATGGATTGGTTGGCGGACTACGAGGTGAACATTGTGTGTCGCAAGAAGATGATTCGGTTAATAGCGCCTGACGGGAGTATGGTGACGGTTTATGGTGATTGAGTCACTACGATTCCGAAAGTAATTTCAATGGCGGTGGCGGGAAAGTGTATAAGGCGTGGATTTATTGCCTACTTGGCCTACGTAAAGGACGTGGATACGCCAACACCACAACTATCTGATGTACCGGTTGTGTGTGATTTTCCAGATGTATTTCCGGAAGACTTACCAGGAGTGCCACCTGACCGTGATATGGAGTTTCAGATTGATTTTGATACCAGGTGCCCAACATGTTGTCGAGGCACTGTATCGGTTGACTCCGAGTGAGATGAAGGAGTTGATGGAGCAACTGCAGGAGTTACTTGATAAGGGCTTCATTCGACCGAGTATCTCTCCTTGGGGCGCTCCGGTCTTATTTGTGTAGAAGAAAGACGGAAGCATGAGGATGTGTATTGACTAGGCTGACCCGTAAGGATGTGAAGTTTGTATGGGGTCAAGCTCAAGAGAAAGCGTTTGAGGAACTAAAGGCGAGGTTGACTCAAGCCCCTGTTTTGTCGTTACCCGATGGAAGTGAAGATTTGGTGGTTTATTCAGATGCTTCCTACTCGAGGTTGGGGTGTGTGTTAATGCAGAGAGGAAAGGTTATAGCCTATGCATCCCGACAGTTGAAGGTTCATGAGGTTTTGGAACTAGCAGTCGTGGTCTTTGCGTTAAAGATATGGAGGCACTATCTGTACGGGACGAAGTGCACCATCTTCACCGACCACGAGAGCTTGAAGTACTTCTTCGAGCAGAAAGATTTGAACATGAGGCAGAGGCAATGGTTGGAGCTCATAAAGGACTACGATTGCGAGATCCATTACCAAGTGGGCAAAGCCAACGTGGTGGCGGATGCCCTTAGCCGAAAAGAGAGACCCGAGCCGATTCGGGTAAAAGCTTACCAGTTTATCATGACCTCGGATGTGATGAAGCAAGTTAAGGAGTTTCAAGATGAGGCATTGAAAGAAGATCATCCTAACTCCGAAAGAATGAGAGGTCTGGTTGCGGAGTTGGGTGAAAACACACTCGGTGTTAGAACCCGATTCGGGCGGATGTGGATTCCTCGTTTTTGGAATCTACGTGTGAAGATCATGGATGAAGCTCATAAGACTCGACACTCTATTCATCCTGGTGCTACAAAGATGTATTAGGACATGAAGAAAGATTATTGGTGGCCGGGTATGAAGCGTGATGTGGTGGAGTATGTGCATAAATATCTTACTTGCTTACAAGTAAAGGCCGAGCATCAAAAGCCGTATGGGAAGATCCAACCTTTGGATATACCGGAGTGAAAGTGGGAGCACATCACCATGGATTTTATTACGAAGCTGTCGCGTACCGCGCGAGGGTATGATGCTATATGGGTGATTGTTGATCGTCTGACAAAGAGTGCTCACTTCCTACCGATCCGCGAGACATATTCATTTGAGAGGTTGGCGGATCTGTTCATTAAGGAGATTGTGACTTGTCACGGTGTGCCGGTGTCTATTGTGTCTGATCGTGACACCCGGTTTACATCTAAATTTTGGAGGAAATTCTATGACGCAATGGGGACGAGGTTACATATTAGCACGACTTATCATCCTCAGACGGATGGTGAGTCAGAAAGGACCATTCAGACGTTTGAAGATATGCTCCGGGCATGCGTCATTGACTTTGGAGGAAGTTAGGATGACCACTTACCGTTAGTTGAGTTCTCATATAACAATAGCTATCATGCCAGCATTGGTATGCCCCCTTATGAGATGCTATACGGTAGGAGATGTAGGAGACCCGTCTGTTGGGGTGATATCGGCCATAAAGAGTTAGGGAGCGTCGAGATGGTAGGGGCTACGATTGAGAAGCTAGAAAGGATCAAAGCCTTTATGAAGGCACCCAAGGACAGACAGAAGTCGTATGCTGATAAACGACGTAGACCGATTGAGTTCCAGGTGGGTGATAGAGTTATGTTGAAAGTCTCACCTCGGAAGGGTATCATTCGATTCAGAAAGCGGGGCAAGTTGAGCCCGAGATACATAGGACTTTCTGAATCATTGCTAGAGTAGGAGAGGTGGCCTATAGATTGGAGTTACCTAATGAGTTAAGTGGAATTCATCCGACGTTCCATGTATCTCATCTAAGGAAATGTTTGACAAACGAGGATATGGTTGTACCACTGGAGGATATCGAGGTGGATGAATGGCTCAATTATGTGGAGCAACCAGTGGCGATCATTGATCGTAAAGAGAAGAGGTTGCGGAATAAAGTGGTTCCACTGGTGCGCGTACAGTGGAGGCACAGGAAAGGATCTGAGTCTACGTGGGAGACTGAAGAAGAGATGAGACAGCATTACCCACGTTTGTTCGAGGAATAAAAGGTTTCGGGGACGAAACCTATATAAGGGGGTGGACTTGTAACGCCCGGTTATTTTCTTTGAAGCCAAAGAAAAAGAAAGAAAAAGAAAGAAAAAAAAGAAAATTAATAAAGTTCGAGTCGAGGGACCAATCTTGCCAAAACGGGAAAGACTTTGGGAGAGTGGGTATAAAAGGAGGGCTTGGCTGCCCATTCCCCCTTTCCATACCCACTTCTATTCGGCCAAGGAGAAGTAAGGGAGAAGAAAGAGCTAAAAGCTAGGGTTTCGAAAAATCGGGTGCAAAAGTCGAAGGCAAGTGGTTTCGTGTGAAGCTATACTCGAAGGGGTTGTTAATGTGAATTCTAGGACCCCACTTTTACATGTTTTCAACCGATTTGGGGCTGGAAGACATCTGAAATCGTTTTCTTGGTTGTTTGGGTTTAAAACCCGTATGCATATGTATGGGTATGTGTGTGATTCGGGTGGGGTTTGATTTCGGGCTTTGTTGTGCTTGAATGGTGTTGTGGTATGTGTTTCTAAGGTTTAGAAAGGTTGATTTGAGCTTAGAACAGGTTTGAGAGGGTTTGGTGGCCGAAAATTACAGATTTGGTTTGGGGTGGACTACATTCTACATCAGCTAGGGGTCATGCGACTCGAGGTCTATGCGTCCGAATGGCATGCGGCTGGAGGCCATAGGGCCGAAAGGCATGCGACTGAGGTCCATGCGCATGGGTGCCATGCGATGGAGGTCCATACGCATGGAAGTCATGCGACTGAAGTTCATGTGCCTGTAAGGCATGCGATTGAAGGTTATGCGACTGAGGTACATGCGCCTGGAGGCCATGCGACTGAGGTTCATACGCACGAAGGTTATGCGAGTGAAGCCCATGCGACTGAAGGCCATACGCATGGAAGCTATGCGACTGAGTGTCCATACGCATAGGTGTCCATTCGCCCATAGTGTCCATACGCATAGGTGTCCTCATGCGCCTGGAATGGCCATGCGACTGAGTGGTGTCCATACGCCCAAATAGGGCTCATGCACCCGGAAGAACTTAGTTTATTATCTGATTCTCGGGAGAAAAGAGTAAATGTAGGCTTTGACTTGGAAGATTCACGGGGGTTTATGTAAGTTGACTTTTGAGGTCATAGATGATATGATGGGCATGTACGATGTATGATTGATGCTTATGCATGATGGTATGTATGGTGTATGATATGAATGTATGTTGATGCCCTGTATGGTGATGCTGTATGTTTATGTTTATGTTCCTATTATCTATGATTATTCTCCATGGCTTAACGTTGAATGATTAATGAATGAAATGAAAATTAATATGTAACGTAAAATGGAAGATAATGAAAAGAGGAACATAATGAAAGAATGCATGCATTAATGAACGAAGGAAAGAAAAGTAAGTCTTGCAAGCCTTGTATGTGGAAACACGCCCAATGAAGGGTGTTAGTTCAACGGTGTATGGTATAGCTACCCTAGAAGTATGCACACTGGGGTCTTTCTTTGTGATTGACCATTTGATGGAACCTTGTCGCTTACCCTAGTACTGTGGTCAGGCCACCGGGCACAATGTATGGGGGTCTATGATAGACCTCCGCCCAGTACACGCTTTATGCATGACGCCGGGTATAGCACATGACAATGGTACACCTAAATTTACCCTAGTACTATGGCCAGGCTGCTGTGCGCCATGACGGGGGGTCTATGATAGACCTCAGCCCAGTACCCGCTTTATGCATGACGGTGGGGTAAAGTTCATGGTTTTGGATGGAATGTAAAGAAGTAAAGATGAACGTATGAATGAAAGTAAGAAAGTATGAATGAATGAAAGTTAACGAATGAATGATGAAGATAATAATAATATTATCTATCTCTACGTATGATGTGTGACCACATGCAAAAGTAAAGAACGGTTTTAAAAAAAATAAAGTATGTTTTACTTAAAACTAGAACTCACTCAACAACGCTGACCTTTATGTGTTTCCAGTTGGCAGGTAAAGGTTGCTGAGGATGGCATGGGGTGGCTACTCGGCTCATTTTGGATGGCATCCATATTATAATGCTTTTGTGATGAAATGCAACAAGTATTTTGTAATTTGATAATGATGTATTATTTTACAAAAGCTTTTATAATGAACTGAAATGTCATTTTTGAATGTTTCCGCTGCGGTGTTTATTTAACTTAAATGTAATTATATGTTTTAAGTGCGATGATGGTCCAACTGTAAGCGTCCCGGGAACGGGGCCTTACATCTTGTCCCCGGACTTTAGCACGATTATTAAATCCATGAAGAACCACATAATTTATGGATAGTACTATTTGAGAACCCTCTTCACACAATGGGCCCTTATGCCATGTGGGACCACCCATTGAGATTTACAAACATTGTGTCACAAGTTACTAGCAGTTTAACCATGTGTAAGCAAGGCAAACGCAAACCTAAACATCTAGTTGTATGGGATAGAGGATAATTCTAGCACTGAGTAGTTCCTAAACTTATAACTTACTTACGCTTAATTTACGTTTGGTTATGAATCTTTTTGTCATAAACAAATTAGCTCAAAAACTTTACATTGACACATTTTAAGTGTGTATTTAGGAATTTGTCAAATTCTAGGGGGTGTCTTCAATTACTCCCCAAACATTAGATTTAAACTTTTTAAACAAGATTAATTTAGCTCAGAAGACTCACTCTAAACTATGCAAGAATCTAAACAAGATTTCTGACATGTTACTTTAAGGAGTGGATGAAAATAGCTACAATTTTCCTATCATTTAGTTAGGCACATGGAAAGTTGTATTAGAATATATATATTTATTTTATTGTTCTTGTAAAACAATGACTCATTGTTCCGATGTGTTTGTTATATATTTAATCATCACGATTAGTGCCTGTATGTCAAGGGTTGACATATTGGAAAGGTTGAGATAGGAGATGAGATGGTTTTGTGTAAGTCGTGTTGGTTAGACGGAAGAGACAATTGGTATAGAGGCTCGTGTTGTAGGAAGTTGGCTATATGTTTTCAGGGAAGGGGTGCTCGTCATATTAGGAGGGTTAGAAAGTTGTTTTGGTTATTTACTATTTGTCTTAAGTAGAGGTGTCATGATATTAGGTTGATGAATAGGGTTAGTGACAAAATGGGTAGGAGAAGAAGGTTGGGCCTACTGTAGTTGGGTTTTTTTATGGTTAGGTTTCAATGGAGTCATGCTGACTATGAATGTTTTGTTTGTTGGATTGGTGCGATGGGATTGAGATGGTGGCAAGTACGAGATGGTGAAGATTTGTTGGACCGGGCGAAGAAGTCGTCAAAATTAGGAGGTGGAAGATGGTCAGTGGATTATGTTTGAAGGGAAATCAAGATCTGATAAACAAATGTGTCATGAGTGATATAAACTATAGTTTGATGATCATGACATTTATGGGTAGGTTTTTAGGTTGAATAGCCTATGAAAGTTCATCGGGATGATCAAGATAGTAACTTTGAAGTGGAATAAGGTTGTAGCCAAGGGTAGCATAAATAAACGTTAGGTTAGTTTGGGCATGTGTGTAAGTTGTTGAAAAGGATGGTGAACGAGCATTTGGAATTGAATATTAGTGTGGCCAATAGTAGTTGATGGGATACATCATTATTTGGAAAACATTGGATCAAAAGCAAAGTGAAAGATGTGCCTAGTGTAGAAAGGATAAGCTCGCTTCTACAATGTGACAGTATCGTCAATTTGCTATGGCATTTTGTTTTGAAGTGTTTGGTGGAGTTGTGAAATGGAATATACCATTGGTTCGAAGGTAGGGCAATAGTCGTTGATATTCACACCTATTGGTGGTAAAAAGGGAGATCAAGGAGTTGTGTAAGTGCTTTCGAAGAGTGTTTTAAATTTAGGATAGAGTCGATAAAGAACATATTTGTTTTTCACGTGGTATAGCAAGATGTACATAGAATAATAATCAACATAAACAACATAGTATGTGTAGCCATCAATCGGTTTTTCAATCTATCCCCACACACCGGAATAAACAAGTTCAAGTGGTTTGTGACGTGAAAAGAATTACGCCAAAAGGTAACTTGTGGCTCTTATTTGAAAGAACAAAAACCACCATGGAAGTAAGAAATAAACAGTGTTTTAGAACTAATTTGTAGGTCTTTAACAAGTGAGTTTAAGACTTTTATTGAAAAGTGGCCAAACTTGTAGTGCCAATCAAGTGCTGAGATGGTGATAGTCAAATTGAGTTATTGTGGTTATTTGGGAAGGATGTAGTAGACATCATTAATGTTCTCCCCCCGTTGTAGGCGTGCCCCTATGCGTAGTTCCTTAATAAAAAAACAAGATGGAAAAAGTTCAATAGTGATTTGGTTAGTTTTGCAAAGTCACGCCACGGATATAAGATTATTATGTTGGCTAGAAACATGTAAAACATTGGTTGAGGAAAGAGTTCAAGAGGGATTTCGTATGACAATGTATCTTGTGTGTGATATGGGAAGACACTTACTATGACCGAGGATGATTTCATCTGGTCCTTTATAGTTCAAAAACGAGAGTGATGATCGATCCAAGGTAATATGATTTGAAGGCCCACTATCTACCTTCCATGTTGACTAAGAAGTCGTTGCATTGATTGTAGAGGCATTAGGGTAAGAGGCTGGAACATTGGTCATATTGCTTTCCCCTAGAAGACGGACTACTTTCCTGCACTCTTTTATATCATGTCTGAAAATATAATAATTGTTGCAAAAGAAGTTGTATTTTGCCGGAATGATTGTTTTTTTGCCCAAACTGGTTTCAAATATAATACCGGCCACTTGATTTTTTGTTTGAACAAGACTGATTTCGAAAGCAGTTTGGTAGCCATTGGGTGAAGTTAGCAATGGATACAATAGGTTCAATTTTGGCTTTAGTTTCTTTGTGTGTTCGTTCAAAGTCGACCAATTTGTCGTATAATTCTATATCGAGATTGGATGTTCGCCGCCCATTATTAAAACATTAATACTATCATACTCATCTCCAAGTTGGGACAGAATATGGACAATGAGAACTTCTTCGTCGATCGGGATATGTTATAGAGCCATTCATCTGTTATGCCTCTAATATCGTGAAAATATTTGATCATCGATCTGTGTAACATCCGCCATTTTTCCAAGTTAAAACCCAAACCCGGACTCATTTTGAGCTTCCATTATTAATTTACTTAATAATTGGATCAAATATATTAAATATGTAATCAACTTATTGATTGATAAATAATTCTTTTTTATAAAATTATAAAGTTATTAATCATGTTACAAAAAATAACTAAATGAAAAAGACTTATTAAAACTTATAAAATTATAAAATGAATTTTAATAAACTTATATAACGTTTATTAGTAATTATGAATTTTAAATACTGAAAATAAATAATCAAATTATAAAGTTTACAAGTTTTATAAAAGTTATAAAGATTAACAAATAAATAATTTGATTGATTATTCAAATTGGTTTTATGAAGTCTATAAATATTTTATAAAAAAGTTGTTAAAATTAGAGTCTTCAAGAATTTAAATTTTAAATTATAATTATTCTTTTATTTATTTAAATTATTTAATTTTATATTTATTTCAAATTCCAATCATAACCCCCTTTTAAAAGACTTATAAATCACCATTAACACCATTCATAACCTCCTCCTAACCTCAAGTATAAAAGCAAGGCTTAGGCCTTACTTTTTATTTGCTTATTTTTTAGAAATCTCACTCTCATATCTTTCTTTCATCTATTGATTATGATCAATTTGAAGAATTTTATTTTACAAGAGATTTCAAGAATTCTTAATACTAAGGTAATCTTTTATTACTTTTATATTATACATTTTAATCATCCTGACATCCAATTGTTTTCATGACTTTATGTTCTTACTATTATTCTTTCTTCTACCAAATCTATTTTTTTTATTAATAATTATCATTTGATCACTAACATTCCTAAATTAAGCTAACAACACACTAATATAAACAAAGAATCCCGTTTGCATATGGACGGCTGTGCCACCGCATTCGGTCATTCCGCAAGATTATTGTTCTAAATTATGGATATGCCAAAGTCTTAGAATATTTTTATAACTCAAATGAAGACTAATACACCATATATTAACATAATAAATTGTTCTAACCCGTTTCATGTATTAACAATTTTAAAAGTGCACATAAGTGCCTTACTACAATTCTAGCAGAATATAGTCTTACTTCAACCGACCATAACTTGATCATACCAAACTAAATTTAAGAAAACTAAAACTCCAATGTTAAGTTCATTGAATTACCTTTTCAACGACAGTTTATACGTCTTCAAACTCAATTGGACGACTCAATAATAGCCTTCACAAGATAAGTGCGCATTTCAGCACCTTCTGTCTTGTGATATTTGTTTGACCTATTTAAAGATCTTTTCAAAAAAATATTTCTGAATGAAAGTTGTCCGAGAGACTTTAGACTAGTCAAGTATGAAACCTTTTGCTATTTTTAAAACCTGTTCAAACACATACCAAATATTCTGTCCAGAATCTAAAATTGATGCAATAATCCTTTTTCAATCTACCTTTCGCTTTTTAGCATTCCCTAAGCGTCTTAACTTCTTGTAATGAATTCCAACCTCAAGTTGTTGTTTTTTTATCATTTAGGACATCACATTTGACTCTTGACATCCAAGCTTTCTTATATACTCTACAACCATCACTATACTTGTGAGTTTTCCATGTGAGTTCTCCATGTCCCTTTTTACTTTATTTCACACCTTTTGAGTTGAAACATGTTAACCTTATAAACTTACACTTGTAAACATTTTGATACTTGTAAATGCACATGAAATTCATCTTTACTTTTTGTCATGGTTATTTATGTTATTGTAAGTCTTATATGAGATACATATTTTGTTTACAATCATTAACTATTGCTAGCCTGGCGACGTCTTAGATCTTTAGGCCTGACAAGCCTATTTGGTGCTAAAGTCAATGTATTGCCGACTCTTGATGACGTATGCTTGTTCATCATGGGAACCAAATACACTTAGCCAATCTTATATACTTGTAATCAAGTCGAGGTTTGGTTGGAACTATATGTGTTCTATAAGCTTGCTAACTTGTAACCATGGACATGAATTGCTACTTGTAACCCTTTTATATATATATATACATATATGTGTGTGTTTAAACCATGGGAACTCACCAACTTTATAGTTGACCCTTTATTTTTAACATGTTTGAGGTTTCCTACTTGAAGATCTTCTTATGCTCATATAGGACTTGGACCTAGATTAATTGAAAGACTTATGTTATTGGTTGTATCTTGATTGATTTGTAATTACTTTTTGTCTTTTAATGTTTAATGAATAATGATATTTAATATTATTTCAACTCAATTAGTTCCATGTGCTATGAGCAATCGTCTCCCATTCGTCCGCCCCGATGATTCCGCCGTCGGTCGGGGTGTGACAGATTGGTATCAGAGCCATAGTTATAGGGATTTAGGTTATTAGAAATGGAATGACCTAGACTATAACTAAGTACCCTCACACATGAGTCCTCTCATGTATTTCATATGCTTAGATAGGATTTTATGTGCCTTATGTGTTTATACTTGATTATGTGATTATATGTCTTATGTGTTTATGCTTATACCTTGAATCTTATCAATACACACATGTATCTTAAATCATATTATAAGGCCTTATGTGCCTAAATCAAATGGTTATCAAAATGAGCTTTGAATCGTATTAGTGATTTTCAAGTCTCGTCAAAGTTTGTGTCCTACAACTTGAAACATGTAATGCTGGAAAAGTGGGATGCCTATATTTCGAGGTGTTCTGTCTAGGCAAGGTATTCATATAAATCCAAATCAACCGATGTATCCGTTTACCTTACCTGGGAACCCTTAGGGTGAGTGTCCGCTTATAGGTACGCATGTATTCACTAAGGTTGTAGTTGACCTAATACTTTGATAAGTCAACGTAATGTTTTGGTTTTTAAACCGAACGTTACACTCGAAACATCTTGTTATTTTGAATCGTTTCATCATTGATTTTTTACCTCTGAAACATAAAACTCATTATCCCATTTCTCATAATGACCCTTAAAAATCTTTCTAAACGTCTTCCCCTCAAAACCACACTTATCCTGAAAACTCATTACAATGATGCTCTCCTTCTAAATTGAATCTTTAATCTTAACAAAAACGATTCTCGTATCAACGTTAAACTAATGAAACTTTGAAAACCTCAACGAAATAGTAAACAATAATTGATCATCTAAAAACCTTGTTAAATTTATTTGCTTGAGAAGCTCTTATGAAATTTATAACCCATCCAAAAATGTTTTGAACTTATTTCTCATGTTCGTTAAGTCGAGTTACGTATCGATCTAAAACTTGGTGTTGTATTCGTGATAAAACCTTCCTAGTCGTCTTGAGCCATCTGGAATATAAAAGTTTATGAATTAAAATTCTAAACTAATTGTACCCTTTGTCAAGAAACACACGAAATCATAAATCATGAAATTGAACAAACTTAAGCATAGCAAAACATCATAATTAAATTTGTTGAATTTAAACGCCTCCAAAAATTCCCTTGTGAACATGAATGAAATCCAAGTCTTCTCGTCTCCTTGAAATTAGCCCCTTGTGATTAAATTTCGGGACGAAATTTCTTAAAGTAGGGGAGACTGTAACATCCGCCATTTTTCCAAATTAAAACCCAAACCCGAACTCATTTTGAGCTTCCATTATTAATTTGCTTAATAAATGGATCAAATATATTAAATATGTAATCAACTTATTGATTGATAAATAATTCTTTTTCATAAAATTATAAAGTTTATTAATCATGTTACAAAAAATAAATAAATGAAAAAGACTTATTAAAACTTATAAAATTTTAAAATGAATTTTAATAAACTTATATAAAGTTTATTAGTAATTATGAATTTTAAATACTGAAAATAAATAATCAAATTATAAAGTTTACAAATTTTATAAAAGTTATAAAGATTAACAAATAAATAATTTGATTGATTATTCAAATTGGTTTTATAAAGTCTATAAATATTTTATAAAAAAAGTTGTTAAAATTAGAGTCTTCAAGAATTTAAATTTTAAATTTATAATTATTCTTTTATTTATTTAAATTATTTAATTTTATTTTTATTTCAAATTCCAATCATAACCCCCTTTTAAAAGACTTATAAATCACCATTAACACCATTCATAACCTCCTCCTAACCTCAAGTATAAAAGCAAGGCTTAGGACTCACTTTTTATTTGCTCATTCTTTAAAAATCTCACTCTCATATCTTTCTTTCATCTATTGGTTATGATCAATTTGAAGAATTTTATTTTACAAGAGATTTCAAGAATTCTTAATACTAAGGTAATCTTTTATTACTTTTATATTATACATTTTAATCATCCTGGCATCCAATTGTTTTCATGACTTTATGTCCTTACTATTATTCTTTCTTCTACCAAATCTCTTTTTTTAATAATTATCATTTGATCACTAACATTCCTAAATTAAGCTAACAACACACTAACATAAACAAAGAATCCCGTTTGCATATGGACGGCTATGCCGCCGCATGCGGTCATTCCGCAAGATTATTGTTCTAAATGATGGCTATGCCAAAGTCTTAGAATATTTTTATAACTCAAATGAAGAAATATACCATATATTAACAAAATAAATTGTTCCAACCCGTTTTATGTATTAACAATTTTAAAAGTGCACATAAGTGCCTTACTACAATTCTGGCAGAATATAGTCTTACTTAAACCGACCATAACTTGATCATAACAAACTAAATTTGGGTAAAATCAGGCTCCAATGTAAAGTTCCTTGAATTACCTTTTCAACGACAGTTTATACGTCTTCAAACTCAATCGGACGACTTAATAATAGCCTTCACAAGATAAGTGTGTATTTCAGCACCTTCTGTCTTGTGATGCTTGTTTGACCTATTTAAAGATCTTTTCATAAAAATGTTTCTGAATGAAAGTTGTCCTGGAGACTTTGTACTAGTCAAGTATAAATTTTTATAATTTATAAAACCGTTTGCTATTTTTAAAACCTGTTCAAACACATACCAAATATTCTGTTCAGAATCTAAAATTGATGCAATAATCCTTTTTCAATCTACCTTTTGCTTTTTAGCATTCCCTAAGCGTCTTAACTTCTTGTAATGAATTCCAACCTCAAGTTATTGTTTTTTTATCATTTAGGACATCACATTTGACTCTTGACATCCAAGCTTTCTTATGTACTCTACAACCATCACTATACTTATGAGTTTTCTATATGAGTTCTCCATGCCCCTTTTTAATTTATTTCACACCTTTTGGGGTGAAACATGTTAACCTTATAAACTTACACTTGTAAACATCTTGATACTTGTAAATGCACATGCAATTCATCTTTACTTTTTGTCATGGTTATTTGTGTTATTGTAAGTCTTATATGAGATACATATTTTGTTTACAATCATTAACTATTGCTAGCCTGGCGACGTCTTAGATCTTTGGGCCTGACAAGCCTATTTGGTGCTAAAGTCAATGTATTGCCGACTCCTGATGACGTATGCTTGTTCATCATGGGAACCAAATACACTTAGCCAATCTTATATACTTGTAATCAAGTCGAGGTTTGGTTGTAACTATATATGTTCTATAAGCTTGCTAACTTGTAACCATGGACATGAATTGCTACTTGTAACCCTTTTATATATATACATATATGCGTGTGTTTAAACCATAGGAACTCACCAACTTTATAGTTGACCCTTTATTTTTAACATGTTTCAGGTTTCCTACTTGAAGATCTTCTTGTGCTCATATAGGACTTGGACCTAGATTAATTGAAAGACTTATGTTATTGGTTGTATCTTGATTGATTTGTAATTACTTATTTGTCTTGTAATGTTTAATGAATAATGATATTTAATATTATTTCAACTTAATTAGTTCCATGTGCTATGAGCAATCGTCTCCCATTCGTCCGCCCTGATGATTCCGCCGTCGGTCGGGGTGTGACAATCTGTCCCTTTTAGGATTCTCGGTGAGCATGGATTTGAGATATATAATACGAGTTTTGGAGGCACTAAGTCGAGTCTAGCCCTCAAGCGTGTGTATGTGGAAGAACGAGTGGGTGGAATGGTCTTTATATAGCTATCTAAGATTGCACTCATGATTTTTTTTATCTTGCTTATACCAAGTGGCGACTTCTAGATTTAGTATTATGAATTATTTGTCAAGAAATTTGGCTGGTGATGTTGTAGGTTCGACGATAAAGTGGTCTAGATCAAGGCCGATGAGGATGGTGAGGACAGTGGTGAGGTTTCCATGGGAAGCTGATGATGTAAAGGAGGAAGAGAGGTTTGATTAACTCGTTGGAGCCTTTGTTAGCGCTTTGATACCATGTCACGGTACAAGGGTTATTTGGAAACGTGATACATCATCTGTCATTGGTGTACAAATATATAACAAACATTGGAAGTGAGCAAGTCACGGAAATAAAAGAAAACTACAGTCGTATATAGGGCTATTCACGAACCGAACCGAACCGAATGCAGCTCCGCTCGAACTCGATACGGTTTCAAACCTAGCGGCTCGGTTCGGTTCGAATTTACAAATTCAAGCACAAACTTCATGCTCGAACTCGGTTCGGTTTTAAACCGAGCGCTCGGTTTTGCTCGGTTTTGTTCGGTTTCGTGTTATAGTTTAAAACAAAACTAATAATTCATTCAAATGTTTCAGCTTTCAAGTCCCAACCATAGTATCTTCACCAATGCTTGTGCAAATGTTCTTTAAGAACCAAATTATAAAAAAAAATCTAACCTCAAGATATCGCGATTAGGAACAACCGAACAATATTGGGCTTCGAACTACGTTGAAATTCGGACTTCGAAGGAGGATGTCGGAGGTGGGATGCGCGGTCAAACTATTGCAGGTCGGATTGCCAAAGGTCAGGGTCGCATGTCAGAGTGCCGGAGGCAGCGCCGGACGTGGGGGATACGGGGGACGGCTAGAAAGTGTTGATGGGTGGAATGATGAAATGATTTTTAAATGTGAAGTGATGATTTGATCAGAGAATTAAAGATTTACATTTAGGGTTGTCGATTTTTTTGAGTAAATAATTAATTTAGTGGTAATTGGTAAATAACTAAGTAGATTAACAAATATATAATATATAAAAATTAAATTAAAAAATAAATTCGAGCGAAACTGAGCGAGCGACGAGCGAGCGTACCTTTGCTCGTGCTCGGTTCGTTTTCCAACCGAACTGAACCGCTCTGTTCGTTTAAAACCGAGCCAAAATTCGAACGAGCAAAAAACCGAGTTTTTTCGAATGAGTTCGAGCGAGTTTCGAGCGTCGAGCTATTTGAACAGCCCTAGCCGTATACAACAACTATTAGAAAGTATATATCATGATTTAAATGAGTTTGAATTTTGAATTGACTTATTCTTTGATTTAGCATCTTCCATAATAGTCCATAATAGTGTGGGTGGGTGGTTTTTTTTCCAAGTACGTTACGTAACGACTTCATAGAATTTCTAATAAAATAATAAAAGTATATAATAACAAATTGGATCCCATTTTAGCTTAAAATTGAAAAGGTTTGATCTAACTATCATAAGTTGCTAACTAAAACTGCACCATACCAATAGAAACGATAATAACAAGAGGAGGATGGAGGGAGAGAGACATTGAATATGATAAGTCCCTAAATGCCATTATAAATACCAAAAACCAAACACCACATACACCACCTTATTTCATATCTATTACAAACCTGAATATGATAAAACTAAAAGGAAGCTTATAATTTAGTATGACCATATAATATTCTTTTTTGTCTCATGAGAAGACTTATATGCGGTGTAGGAGGATCGTTTTGCAGAAGACGCGAGTTACCCGGTATGAGGGGAGTCATTTCCAGGATCTTTGGTTGGAAATGCTCCTGAATCATGCAGGACATACAAAAGGTTAGTTCAGTGAGTCAAGTACAATATGAACAATTTATTGTGAATAGAGATATATTGCATACTAACTTTGAAGCGTTCTGAATCCGACCCTTGTGGTTGTGGATTCGTCGATCATAGTTGCTAAAACAGTTGAAATCAGTAAGATGAAAATGAGAACAACAAGTTTGTGTTCCATTTTTTAGCTGTAGTATTTCTTGTGTTTGGCAACTTCAAATGGTTAACCAACTACATATATAGAGTCATAGAGAGATAGACCGAAAGATATATAGAAAGATAAGTTTGAATCCACCAAAAAGTTTGTTATGTAGCAGGGGTAGTGTGACAATTTAATGTCTAAAAGCAATCTCTGCATCCACATTTATAAAGTATTAAAAGAAAATATTATGGTCCTTAATTAAAAAAAATCAAATTTAGTCTAAACTTAACAAAATTGTCACAGATTTAAAAAGTTAAAAACTTAGTTCGAACTTGTATGTGTGTGTTTCACATTTGGTCTGCAAAGTAAAATCTCGGAATTTTTTTAAATAGGTTTTTATTTTAAATCGTGATGGTTTATGGGTTGATTTGAAATGTCTTTTGTTTTATGACTATTCGTTAGTTTGTGTAAAATACATAAAACAAACAGGATTTACGCCATGGACTAAACATTCAATGCGTACAAAAAAGTTTGATTGTTGAAATGAAACATGCAATCTAGTCAAACTATAGATATTATTTATACAATTTTCTCAAATGACAACATCAACTGATTATGTAGAAAAGATATACTACATTTGAAGGCTTCGGATAAAATACGTATAAGAAAGAAATAAAAACTTCTTCAAACTTACCTTACCTAATGATTTACGTGGATCAACAGAAATTGTAATATTAGGAATATGTTCAAATAAAAATACATTAAAACTAAAATATGTAAAGGATAATCTCAACCATCAATCTTTTAAATCAACAATTGAGATTAAATTATAGGAAAAAATTTGTTACAACATTATTTTAGAAATAACTTTTATATGGTTCCCCCATATTTTAACATTCATACCTTTTATGTACGACATTATTTTTCTATAAAAGTTACACCATAAAAACAAGTATTTTTAATATTAAAGCGAGTATAATATTTTTATAGAAAAAGATAATAGTTTTTTATATGTCTTTAAGCTTATTCGCCTTATTGTATTTTTAATACACTTCATTATGTCGTTTTGTTAGTTATAATGTTTTTATTAATAATATTGTCTTTTTCTAATTAATCTAGTACATTAAAAACAATGACAAAGTAACACAATGTCTTATTTCATTTTGATCGTAATTGTATTATTTTAATGTTATGAGTTTTGAAAAATATATTAATGAAATAACATATTTTGTATTTCTAATTGTAGAAACATAATGATAACAACAAGTTCATATTGTGTATTGTGTTTCACGTATGGTCTCCAAAGTTAAATCATGTTAGTTTGTGTGAAATGCATAAAAAAACTAACATTATTTGTGTAGCAAATGTTCAACGCGTACATAAAACTTTGATTTTGAAATCAAACGTGCAATATTGCAAACCACATATATCATTTATACAATTTTATTAAATGAAAAGGTGATTTGATTCTCTAGAAAAGATATTCTCAATTTGAAGGCTTCCGGATATTATACGTACTAGTCTAACGACCCGTGTGTTACACATGTTTAAAATTTAAAATTGCCACTAAATACATTTAAAATATATTAGTTATAAGAATATAAGTCTATAATATATAAGAACGTGAGAAATAAAAAAATATATACAGAATAAAATTACATGACAATTTAAATACATAGGAAAAAGCATAATGTTTACAAATCTCTAAAATATTTTTGTATATGACATATGATGTTGTATTTGAAAGTTTATCATTGTTATCTAATATTACCAGTTTTAATCTATATTGACTTTTAACTTTTGATAATGTGACATACAGTTGTCTATGTGTTAAAATTAATTGTTTCAAGAACAAAAAAACTTTTCTTAATAATTGACACTGACTCTTGTTTATAATAATCGCAAAACACACAACTAGGGGGATTATCTTCTTTAAAATTTAAATGGTATCCTTTTATCGGTGAAGGAAATTCTAGGGATAAAAGTACATTCTCTAATATTAATGCGAGATTTAATCTCTACTTCTAAGACATACACATACAGAATTTAAAATTAAAAATAAAAGAACCTTATTCAGCTGGTAGTTTTAAACCTAGGAAAACATCATTTTAAAACGTTCTCTGCATTGTAGTTTCCTAAAATGAAAGCAAAACCAAAAAATCATGATATCAATTAACAATCTTACTGTTTGACTTAAAATGTTTAACAAATATTGAATGACGTAAAATAATTTGTAAATCCAAACGTGATAATTTAGTCGTTTCTTTAGATAACATGCACGTTTGTTAAAACTCGATATAAGAAAACTGTGAATTGGTTAAAAATTTGTACACACGGATTAACTTTATAAACTGTAAGGCCCCGTTCCGGGACGCTTACAGTTGGATCCTCATCGCACGTAAAACATAATATTACATATCACTTTCATAAAACGTTGCAGCGGAAACATTAAAAACAACATTTTCATTTCATCAAAATGCTCTTGCAAAATACTACAACCGTTCATTACACAATTTCATTACAAAAGCATTATAATATTGGATGCCCTCCAAAATAAGCTGAGTAGCCGCCCCGTGCCATCCTCAGCAACATACCTGCCAACCGGAAACACATCAAATTCAGCGTTACTGAGTGAGTTCTAGTTTTAAATAAAACATACTTTACTTCCTTTATAAAACCATTCGTTACTTTCGTAAGCGATCACACAACATACATACACATAGATAATATAATTATTATCTTCACCATTACGTTCGTTAACTTTATTCATTCATTAACTTCCATTCGTTCATTCATTCTTACTTTTATTCGTTCATTAATC
This sequence comes from Flaveria ramosissima, assembly GCA_025215565.1. Lineage (NCBI taxonomy): Eukaryota > Viridiplantae > Streptophyta > Magnoliopsida > Asterales > Asteraceae > Flaveria > Flaveria ramosissima. The sequence continues at coordinate 20,212,344 of CM046036.1, read as the reverse complement.
ATTACATCTTTTCCATTTAACAACACCATGAACTTTATCCTTCATGCTCATGATACTGGGCCTAAGCCTATCATAGACCTTCATTTACGGTGCTCAGCACCTCTGGCCGCAGTACCTAGGATAAGGTTCAGGATCATTACATCTGTTACATCATCACATCCTGGATCAGTGTCAACACTTATGCCCCAAACAATATGGCTACTGGGCCGAAGTTCATAGATGACTTACACACTGCACATAGCCTGGCACCAGCACCGGGGTAAGCGATACGATCCCAACTATATTCCTCAATCACCAGCCTTTTCAACTCTGACCATCTCATCCTTCCGATAGCCCTGCTTCCCTCAACTTGGACTATATTGTCCCACCAGCACAAGGCTGAGTCCACGAAAGAGTGGGTAGCAAATTTTACTTTTTGGTCTTCTCGGCACTCGCTGATATTTAAAACAACTTCCATTTCCCTCACCCATCGGTGAGCAGCAGCAGCAGTGCCATTGCAATCAAAAGTAGGGGGCTTACATCGTTGAAACGCCACATAAGTACAACTTCGTGCCGCCTCCGGCGCAGGCTCTTCTTCCTCCTCTTCTTCATCATCAGAGAGAACTGTTTCAGGCTCCAGTTGCTCCCGTCCTCCCGAGGACATGTTCCTCTCTTTCTTCCCTCCTTCCTTTATAGCCTTAATCACTTCGGTCACCACAGACGGTAGGATCGTCTGCAAGACCTGATGCACTTCCTCCACTACCGCCTCTCTCATCGAGGCCCTCTGATTAGCATTCTCGTCACCGCCCTCAGGATGAGGGGTCTCGGGTTCCTCATGAACCACTTTTTCAACTCTGGGTCTTCCTCTTGTGACCCGTGGTTCAGCACCACGTCCACCACCACCTCCTCCACGAGAAGCTTTCGAAGATCTACCACCAGCCATTCTCTAAACACACTGAAAGATTCAAACACCAACACGGTCATTCAAGGAACAGCTTAGTTTATGTCAAGTATAGTAAGTCCCTAATTACAGTGGCCAGTTGTGATTAGCCACTTACTTTACTTTTCATCCCAAGCATTACCTGTCCTGACTACATTAGTATCTAAATCTACCAGCAACACGTAAATCACATAACATACGCACATAATACCGGTTAACATTACGAAAATACCTAATGGCACGCAGCTACTCAGATTGGCATCCCATTCCCTTTCCGTCCCATTCTCAGTTTAAATTAAGGTTTATTTTGAAAATTTACCTATTTCACTTAAACTTTAGCTCTGATACCAACTTGTAAGGCCCCGTTCCCGGGACGCTTACAGTTGGCTCCTCATCGCACGTAAAACATAATATTACATATCACTTCCATAAAACGTTGCAGCGGAAACATTAAAAACAACATTTTCATTTCATCAAAATGCTCTGGCAAAATATTACAACCGTTCATTACACAATTTCATTACAAAAGCATTATAATATTGGATGCCCTCCAAAATAAGCTGAGTAGCCGCCCCGTGCCATCCTCAGTAGCATACCTGCCAATTGGAAACACATCAAAGTTAGCTTTGCTGAGTGAGTTCTAGTTTTAAATAAAACATACTTTACTTCCTTTATAAAACCATTCGTTACTTTCGTAAGCAATCACACATCATACATACATATAGATAATATAATTATTATCTTCACCATTACGTTCGTTAACTTTATTCATCCATTAACTTCCATTCGTTCATTCATTCTTACTTTTATTCGTTCGTTAATCATTACATCTTTTCCATTTAACAACACCATGAACTTTACCCTTCATGCTCATGATACTGTGCCTAAGCCTATCATAGACCTTCATTTATGGTGCCCAGCACCTCTGGCCGCAGTACCTAGGATAAGGTTCAGGATCATTACATCTGTTACATCATCACATCAAGGATCAGTGTCAATAGCTATGCCCCAAACAATATGGCTATTGGGCCGAAGTTCATAGATGACTTCCACACTGCACATAGCCTGGCACCAACACCGGGGTAAGCGACACGATCCCAACTATATTCCTCACCCCCAACATATGGGTACTAAGACATTCTACACCCCCAACGATATGGGTACAATGACATCCTACATCCCCAACGATATGGGTACTATGACATCCTACACCCCCAATGATATGGGTACTACACCCCCATCAATATGGGTACTACACCCCTATCAATATGGGTACTACACCCCCATCAATATAGGTACTACACCCCTATCAATATGGGTACTACACCCCATCGATATGGGTACTACACATACTACACCATGCACCATACCGAAGGTCAGTCACAAAGACTGGAACCCCTGCGTGCACACTTAAGGATTAGCTGAACCGCACGCGGTTGAGCTTAAGGCATTTAGAGCCGTGCACTTCAGTACACATCGCTCGCGAGCCTTTCACGTTCTCATTCATTACTTAATGATGCATTCATTCCTCATATTCCTCTCTTCATTATCTTCCACTTTACGTTACATAATACTTTCATTACATACATTAACGCTCAATGCCAAGCCACAGAAAGATACATATACATAATAGGAATATAAACATAAACATACATACATCATCATACATGGCATCATCATATATATGCATGAATCATACACACGCATCAATCATACATCACATCACTAACATCACACACATGCCCGACATCACGTCTACGACCTTGAAAGTCAACTTACACAAGCCTACGGGAACCTCTCGAGTCAAAACCCATAACTGCACTTTCCCTTGAAGGTCATAAGATAAATCGTTGTTCTCTCGGGCGTATGAACCCTACCTGGGCGTATGGACACCCTCCAGTCGCATGGCCTTCCGGGTGACTGAACACTTAGGCGAATGGACATCAGGCGAATGGACCCTATGCGAATGGACTATGGGCGAATGAACATCTATGCGTATGGACTCTCAGTCGCATAGCTTTCATGTGTATGGTATTCAATCGCATGACCACAGGCGCATGGGCTTCAGTCGCATACCCATCGTGCGAATGAACCTCAGTCGCATGGCCTCCAGGCGCATGGACTTCAGCCGCATAACCTTCGTGCGAATGAACCTCAGTCGCACACTCCTTCAATCGCATGCCTTACAGACACATGAACTTCAGTCGCATGACCATCATGCGTATGGACCTCAGTCACATGGAAATCGTGTGCATAGACCTCAGTCGCACGCCAATCGGCCGTATTATTTCTATTTTAGTAAAAAGATGTAATTTTTAATTTCCTTAATAAAATCTATTTTTAAAAAGATAGCTTGCTTTTAAAAAAATTAATTAAGAGAGAGAAATGTAGTAATTAATAAAATTGATTTTTAATAAGAGAGAGAAATTAGTTTGAGTATTTAAATTACAATAATACCCTTTTGAAAGGAAAATTATATGAGAATGTGTATAAGAAGGACATGTGGCAAAAAGATAGGTTAAGAGAAGGACATGTGGCAAAAAAACATTCTTTTATATAGATTTATAGATTTTCCGTTTCTATATAAATTCTATACCGAGTCATGTCAATGTTCATTAGATTCACTGGATATATATGCAATATCTATTAAAAAAAACAAGTTAATGTGGGGCTAGTTTATTTGGATTTTGAAAGAGAGGTATTTTATTTAAACCCAAACAAGGAGTAAATTAGTTTGGTGAAATTTAAGAGTAGGAGTAGAAGTAGGATAGTTTGTCATTTAAAAAAAATTAAAAAAAAACAATTTGATTTTTTACAAAATACTAAAACTTTTGAACCAAACAAGCAACAAACTTTTACCAAGAAAACTCTCGTTCGCTTAGGTACCAATAACAGAATTCTCATCATACCGCGCATTGTATTTCCACTACTTTATAGTAAAGTATTTGGAAGATCAATTTTATAAAACTTAGTTGATGGTTAGTTATGTATAGCCTTTTAGTCAAAAAACATGGTTTGTTGATTTTTCTCAAATACTAGTAGTTCAACCAACGCAATAATTAAAAATTTGACATTAAGATAGGTGCCGTATGACAATTTTGTGCCAAACCATTAAGTGTTATTACTGAATAAGAGGTATCATAACCATTAAAATGCTTCACAAACCATTTAGAGATGTTTTTTTAAATGAAAGAAACACATTTTACCTTTAAACCAATCAGATGTATCATTTTAATTGTTCATTAAATGCTACTAAACAGCCCCTAAACAATTTTAGACTAAACTGTGTTGTTTAAACATGCTTGTTTAATTACTACACACGATTCTAATGTTTTATAGTCATCCCAATATGTTATTTTGGTTTCCATTTGTATCCATATGTTTTGGGGTTATTTTGTCACCCCAACTTTTAATAGGAGACTTTCTATTTTTTTTTTTCTCTTTTTGCTCTTTAACATGAGAAACGTATGTGCAAGATAAAGGATGAGGTATGTATCGTTTTCTTGTCAGGGCATCAAATTTGACTTTAGGGTACCATTAAGGGAAACCAATGGCCTAAAACTTAATGATTTATTAAGTTGGACATTCTTTTAAGCTGACAAATATAAAATAAGAGACCAATTTCCTACGTGACTAATTTAACATATTTTGTTAGGAAAGAATGGAATAACTTAGAATCTCATATTAGTTTTCATTATTTTCCAAGTCATACAGTTGAACAGCAAGTTCTTGGATTTATTTGACTTTGAAACACTAATGGTTCTATAAGATTAGAGGTGTTTATCGAATCGAATTCGAGTTAATCAAATCGAATAAGTCGAATGTTAAAATTTTCAAACATGATTCGAATTCGAAAAAGATAAGTCGAATTTGAGTCGAGTCGAATCGAATCCCAAACTTTTAGACAAGATTCGAATTTGATTGGTATTCAAAAAAATAGTTGAATTCAAATCGAATTTGAATTTATTCGATTCATATTTATTAAAAAATAATTAATTGAACAATATATTTGCAATTTATTTGAGAGAGATCCAATATAAAATGCCCAACGTAAATAAATAAGCATATCATACAAAATTATTTAAGTTCTAAATAAGCCAAAAGATACCAATTAATATTTAAAATTTTAGATTATATATTATGGTATGTTAATAGTAAAAAAAATATTTAATCTAAAAAATCTAAAAAAGATTGTGGACTTGACACATGTACTTCTATTGTCTTAAAGAGAAGAATATTTTGGTTATTGTTTCAAATACATCAGCTTATTGTATCTTATACGTTCATTCTGTCAAGTATCAGTTCATTTTATCATGGATTTTACATCATTTGTTATGTGTACTAATCATTTTGTTTTAGGTTTTATATCATTTTGTTTACTTTTATCATTGTTTTTATAGATTATAAACTTGTTATTTATCATTGTTTTACAATTAGAACCACATTGATATACTTTCATCAATTTATTTTTAAACTTATAGTGTTGAAGATATTAAAATGTGTTATTTTTTTCTCATTATTATTTAATAGATTGTATAAACTTGTTGTTATTAATCATTGTGTTTACTATTATAAGTATATAATAATGTTATTTCACCAATGTATTTTTCAAAACTCATGTTTAAGATCAAGATGATTATCTTTAAGGCTAATTTCTAACCAAAGATCTCTCCACATGCAATGAAGTACAAGGTAGGAAGCACTTTCAAAGATTTGACTATGTACAAAGAAAATAACTAAGTGTCAAATCTTCCGAAGCCAAAGACAAAAATCTTCCGAAGCTAAAGTGAAGTCTTCCGAAACTTAAAGACAAAGTCTTCCGGAGCTTGAAGATTGAACTCTTCCAAAGACTAAGACACTCTGACATACTTTTGACAAAAGCAGAAGACTTTTCCGCTGTCAGCTCTGAAAACTCACCAGTTTATACAAGTTGGTGATTACCTTTTTTACTTTTGTCAACTGTACAATAAAGTCTCTTGTCTGTAATTTCCTTCTTTAGTACTTTTATCCTTCTTGTATTACAATAGAATGTGAGCTATGGTCTGTCATATCTACAAGTCAAAAGACGATTTGCCTTTTGACTCTACATTGATCTTGTTGTCTAGATTAGTGTCCAGTTAGCCTTCAAATTATGACCGGTTGTAGGTTGTAGTATAAAGTATCTCATTTATCAGTCTAAGGACTTAAGAAGCTTGGCAATACTTGTAAACACTTGATAGCAATATACATCATTTTGAAAAGCTATCTTTCTGTTTTTGAGTGTTCTTACTTGTTGTGCATTGTTTCATTGCTTAGTTCACTATTTGATCTAGTAAATGTGTTTAGTTGATAATCTCCAACTGTGGAACTCTTGTTTAAATTACAATCGGTCCTGCATCATGGTATTCAAGATAACATAATAACGATCAAACGACACAATAAGACAGTGTGTTATTTTGTCATTCTTTTTTGATGCATTAAATTAATTAGTTGTTAATTTATTATTGTATTTTACATATTAGAGATACAAAACAATATTGTTCAATCATTATATTTTTTTTAAATTCATCATTTTATAAAAGCATAATAGTATTCAAATTAATATAATAACTAACAAAAAACACAATAAACTGCACTAAATACATAATGAAGCTATATGCGCTAAAAACATAAAGAAAATTTTTAATGATTTTTTTTAATAATACTGTACTCGTTTTAAAGATTAAAAAATACTCGTTTTTATGGTGTGATTTTTGTAAAAAAATTAATAATGTTGTATACAAAGTTATGAACGTTTAAAAATTGTGGAACTTGCAAAAAGTCAACAAAAGTGGCTATTAATAAAAAAACCTCTAACAAAATTTTTAGTACAATTTGATCTCAACCATTGATTAAGGAGTTAGATGTTTGAGATTATTTCTCACACTTTTTAGTTTCAGAAGCCTTTTTATTTGAACATTACTCTATATATTTTTTAAACTTATAATTCTTATTGTCTCATATGTATTTTTCCAAATTAATATATAAAATAAATAAGTATAAGTGTGTGTAATTTTTCTAATTCGAATTTTAAATCGAATCGAATCAAAAATCAAAAATTGCAATTCAATTCGAATTCGATAATTAGGCTTGAATCGAATAGAATTCGAATTTGAAAATTCAAATCAAATTTCAAATAAGTGATTTTCGACTCGAATCGAATCTAATTTCGAGTTTCTCGAATCCAATTCGAATATTGAACACCACTATGTAAGACCATCCGCATTAGCGTCCAATACAGATGCGTAGAGCGTGAAAATGAATGAGGCGGCCACATTGTATGGTGTCATGTGTACCATACTAACATCAATGGGGTTGCGTTTGGGGTGAAGAATGGACAACAAACAGGTGTGTAGAGTTTGCTATTATCTTCTTTTTCAATATATATACTTTTTCTAAATCTGCAAGTTCTATTAAATGTATTTAATATGTTTTATATACAGTTAAAAATTTAAGAATATATCCGATTACTATACAAAGTGTAATTTTCATGCGAAGCGTACGAAATGATCAGAGCATGAAACATGTCTTTTGACGTAGGGTTAGTTTCATCCCGCCATAATTACGCATAAAAGATAGGGAGAATTACATATTCCCCCTACAAATATCATCAATTACATATATACCCAACTTAAAATTTTAATTACATATATCCCCTTATAAAACTTAGTTAATTACATATGTACCCAAATTAAAAATCTAAATACATATATCCCCTTTTAAAATTTAGTTAATTACATATATACCTAAACTAAAAGTTTAATTACATATATCCGCTTTATTAAACATAAATATTACATATTTAGTCATTTGAATATTTTTATTATAAATAACTTATATAATTAGTATTTTAGTCTTACCTTTAATAAACTATAAAATTATATTTTTTTCTTTTTACTAGCTTTTCGAGTTTTGATTATTTAATATATCTATACTAATGTTTTTTATGTTTTTTTATGTTCTTTTTGTTTTTTACCTTTTGATGTTAATTTTTTCAGGTTTCTATACGAGACACTTTCAATCTCATTATACAACATGATCCGAACACATAGTTTTATGTTGCATATGAGACTAAAAGTGTCTCGTACATGTAATAGTAAAAATTAGCATAAAAAGTTAAAAATACACAAAAAAATATAAAAACCTTTAGTATACAAATATTAATAAATAATAAAAACTCGAAAAACAAGTAAAGAAGGAAAAACATAATTTTAAAGTTTAATAAAAATAAAAACTACTAATTATACAAGTTATTTTAATAAAAGTAATAAAATGGGTAAATATGTAATTTTTATGTTTAATAAATTGAATATATGTAATTAAACTTTTAGTTTGAGTATATACGTAATTAACTAAGGTTTAGAAGGGGATATATGTAATTCAAAATTTAATTTGGGTATATATGTAATTAACTAAGTTTTACAAGGGGATATATGCAATAAATTTTTAAGTTGGGTATATATGTAATTAAAGAAGTTTATAGGGGGTATATGTAATTCTCACTAAAAGATACATAGTTACGCAATTTATATATATTAATGCGCAAAGTAAAATTACTCACGTTATAAACAATAATTGTGCAAGTTATATTTATAATTACGTAAGTTATATGATAATTACGCAAGTTATGTTGATAATTACACAGTTAATAATCACGCAAGTTATACACACAACACATGGACATTTTTAAAAAAATGTTGATTTTTTAAAAACAAAAAGTATAGCAACACTATAGTCAAATTAAAGAGAATAAAATGTTTGATATTATGGTGTAACTTTTTAAAATAAAAATAACGTTGTATAAAAAAGTTATACACGTTTAATAAATTGGGGAAATTTTAAAAAATCAACAATTGAAATCTATTTTCGAATTTACCCCTCCGGCCATCATTCCATGCGTGATTATTTTACCTTTAATATGAACTGTCCATCTCCTAAATCAATGGATGGAATTAATTCGTACACTTCGTACGATTTTTTAACTCTGTATAGCAAACTTTCTCTAGACATATATTCTTTTATATATATATATATATATATATATATATATATATATATATATATATATATATATATATATATATATATATATATATATATACATATATATATATATATATATATATATATATATATATATATATATATATATATATATATATATATATATATATATATATATATATATAGTTTTAAAGAAGACAATTCTCATTGGCTCTATGTTTTGCTATGACAATTAATAAAATCCAAGGATAATAGTTCCCACATCCCCATGGCTAGAGGAAAAACAAGGATGCGACGAACAAGATCGTCATAATATATTGGGGGGGGGAGGTCTAGGAGAATCATAAAAGGTATTTTTCGTCTATGGATCATGATGTCCCCCGACACATAAGAACAAGTGCCAAGTACTATAAATCCCATAAGGTTATACCATATATGCCCAAACATTCCATAATTTTAAAAACTAAACATACAATTACAAGTACAAATCCACACAAATTTCAATCCAAACAAAACCAAATACAATTCAAAACCAAAAAAATGTCTATTGCTCTTGAAAGAGCATTCTCAACTATCAAATTTCATAGCCAAGGACATCTTGCATTATAGCCTGAAAAGACAAGCACTGAAAGGTTAATATACATTGGTGAGTTCATAGGTTTATAAGTACAAAATAATTTCCCTCTAAGTCAAGTACAAATAATTGTGTGAAAATGTACATAGAAATCATAGACACGGACATAAGCTCATGACCAATCTAAGTCCCAACAACCAGATTATATTCATCTAAGAGCACGTACAAGCCATGTCACTCTTAGCTAACATACCAACAACAAGGGTGGAGTATCAGCCCATTAGCACTAAAAATATCTCTCCACTACAATCTAATATAAGAGGACACACTCATGAAGGGAATGTAGACTTGATCATATTAACTAAACCACACACTACAGACTAAAAGTGATTTTATAACACCCGATTATTTTCTTTGAAGCTGACAAAAGAAAGAGAAGAAATAAAGTCCAAAGTCGAGGGACCAAACTTGCCAAAATGGTAAAAGGTTGGAAAAGTGGGGGATTAAGAGGGGAGGGCAGCCCACTCTCCTCCCCCACACTTAGAAATTTCAGCCATAGAGAGAAGTGAGGGAGAAAAGAGGGTTCAAGCTTCGGTTTTCTTGGTTTCGAGCGTAAAAGTTGAGGTGTAGCGGGTTGGATTGAAGCTCTACTCGACGGGGTTGTTTGTGTGAGTTCTAGGACCCCTCCTTTCAATGTTTTCAACTGATTTGGGGCTGGAACACATAGTAAAACGCGTTTTTGAAGTGTGTGTGTTGAACCCGTGTGTATGTGTTTGTGTGTGATTCGAGTGGGGTTTGATTTCGGGCTTGTGTGTGCTTGAATGATGTTGTGGTAGGTGTTTATAAGGTTTAGGATGGTTGATTTGAGCTTAGAACAGGTTTGGGAGGGCTTGGAGGCTGAAAATTGCAGTTTGGGTTCGAGAAGAACTGCATTCTGCATCAGTTAGGACTATGCGACCGAATGGCATGCGACTGGAGGCCATACGGCCTAAAGGCATGCGACTGAGGTCAATGCGCACGGGTGCCATGCGACTGAGGTCCATACGCATGGAAGTCATACGATTGAAGTTCATGCGCCTGTATAGTATGCGATTGAAGGTTATACGACTGAGGTCCATGCGCCTAGAGGCCATGCGACTGAGGTTCATACGCACGAAGGTTATGCGACTGAAGCCCATGCGCCTGAAGTCATGCAACTGAAGGCCATACGCATGGAACCTATGCGACTGAGAGCCCATACGCATATGTGTCCATTCGCCCATAGTATTCATCCACATAGGTCCATCCGCATAGGGTTCATTAGCCTGATGTCCATTCGCCTAAGTGTTCAGTGGCCTGGGAGGCCATGCGACTGAAGGGTGTTCATACGCCCAATTAGGGCTCAAGCGCCCGAAAGAACTTAGTTTATTATCTGATTCTCAGGAGGAAAGGGTAAAAGTAGGATTTGACTTGGAAGATTCCCGGGGGTTTATGTAAGTTGACTTTTGAAGTCAAAGATGATGATGATGATGATGTAGGATGATGATGTTATGTATGATGTTATGCATGATGGTGCGTGTGATATATGTTATGTATGTATGCTGATATGTATGAAGATTTGCATGATCTTGTTGATGTTCCTGTTTATGTATGTTTATCTTCCCGTGGATTTGCGTTGAATGATATGAATGAAATGATTAAGTATGATGTAACATAAAGTGGAAGATAATGAAAAGAGGAACGAAATAATGAATGCATGCATTAATGAACGAATGAAAGTATGAAAGGAATGCATGCATTAATGAACGAATGAAAGTATGAAAGGCTTGCAAACAAATGAAAGGAGGTTCACAACTCATTGAGAGTTGTTAGCTCAACTGTGTGTGTATCTACAGCGTGCGATTTTGGCTAACTCATAAGGGTTCATACACATAGTAAGAGTTCAGTCTCGGTGACTGCTCCAACACGTGCGATTTCCTAATTACTGTGTGTTATACAACGTGCGATCTTGCCGAACCCATAAGAGTTCACACACACAGGGGGAGTCTGTCCTAGTGACCACTCCATACGTGCGATATGGGGTCCTTGTCACTTAACCCTATATGAAATTGCTTGGTGCTCTAGAGGGGGGTTAAGTACATGACAGGACCTAGATAGAAGTGAAAGATAATAAATGTACGAAAAGTGCGATGAGTACGAAATGTGCGAAACGTGCGAAATGTAAGAAATGAACGATGATGAAGATACTAATTATTACCTTGATGTACGTACGATGTGTGATCACGTTCTAAAGCCTGATATGATTTGAAAGAAAGTAATGAACGGTTTTAACGAAAGATAAAGTATGTTTTATATTATAAAACTAGAACTCACTCAGCAACGCTGACTTTTATGTGTTTCCAGTTGGCAGGTAAAGGTTGCTGAGGATGGCACGGGGTGGCTACTCATCTCATTTTGGATGGCATCCGTATTTATAATGCTTTTGTGATGTAATGCAACAAGTATTTTGTAATTGGACAACGATGTATTATTTTGCAAAAGCTTTTATGATGAAAGGAAATGTCATTTTTGAATGTTTCCGCTGCGATGTTTATTTAAGTTAAATGTAAATATATGATTTATGTGCGATGATTTACTAACTGTAAGCGTCCCGGGAACGGGGCCTTACAATTTTAAAAGCACACTCCAGAACCATTGAGCACGCTTTCCCCCAATTAAAACGAATTAAAAGGGGTCGTGAACTCACCTTGATGATAGCACAATCTAAAGTCCACAACAAAATAGGATTACTAAAAGTCAAAAAGACCTAATTATATGTAATTCTTATAGTCCAATCCTCAATATCCAATCATGTACTTCCTTAAGTTTCCCAATCTCATTCTATTTTAATTTCCAGATCCTTAACCTGTACTTTTGTTATTATCGGCCTCGAATCAACCTAGGTTTATTGATTAGATAATCTTACACAACCTTATACTAAACATCTTAGAATCCTTCTTTGAACACAATACTTAACTTACCTCAGTTGATTAGTCTCAAATCTTCAGGTTTAAGTTTTATAAAATATTTTAGCTTGTATAGAGTGGGCACAAATCTTACGTAGGCTGCTTGGAGATCGGAAACAAAAATCACATATAGGTATTGTTTGAAAGCTTCGACCTTAAACTGAATTTCAGATAAAAAATCACCTAACTTGGACGAAGTATGAGGGAGTTATAACCTCCCAAACACATACTAACATTCTTCTTGAATTTCTCAACTTTAACCTTCAGTTTTGTTTATCGCGTTTGGAGGACCAAACTATCTCAGATTGGTGCAAGACTACTTGGGTTAGTTAGAGGACTCTCTACAATTCCTTTTAGACATGAAGTTTAACACATTTGGGGTCCGTATGACCAAGTTATGACCCATAGAAAAGGACCAATATTTCTAATAGCAAACCGTCAAAACTCCAATCCCTTATCCTTTGCATGCCAAAACCATAGTTTTGACAATCATTGACTCAAGACTTAGACCGAAGTTAATTCCATGAACCATTTGACATATAAACTGAATGAATACATTATTTTATTTTAAATTTCAATTCCAGTTTGTTTAACTATATTTTAATAATCTAGTTTGCATTTCTAGTTCATTAGCACATAAATCTAATTCCAAACATGTTTATTAATCCGTTACCATTGTTTAATATATTCAAGGAAAATGTTTTGTTTCAAAGGTTTCCATTGGAACCGGAATACACAAGATTACAAATTCTAAAACAATAAATCTAAAGAGCACATGAATGACATAAACAAGCGTTTTACTGACATGATGATCCAACTCTCGCAACGTTTAGTCCTTAATGATCGAATGCATATATAATACAAAGAACACATGAATATAAGATGATGAAAATCATCAAGAACATGAATGAATAAGAACTAAATCATCAATAAAAATTTTTTCTTAGCGGTAGAAGTGCAGATGTTCAATGCTTGATCCGAATTCCAACTTGAACACAAGAACAAGACCAAAAACGATAGGGATGTTGATGACTTTCGCTGATGATGAGGAAACAAGAAGAATGGGTGGTGGTGGCTAGGGTTTTACTTGAGAGCAATCTTTGAAAACAAGATTAAATAAATAAAGAATGAGAAAATAAATAGAGTTAACCCGAAATGAGGATTCGGCTCCAATAAGAGGAGGAGGCAAGGACCCCAGGTCCCTGACCCATTGTTAGACTACAACAAGCATATTGAAGGATAATGCCCGCCTTAATCAAACAAACAAGTTCTAACATTCAAACAATCATATACTAACTTTTAAAAATAATTATTATCCAAGCATAACACTAATTATCATTTATATTTCTTTTACAAGATTTGTAAATAGAAGAAATTTTGCACAAGTGTTGGCAGCAGATGAAGAAGTGCTCACAATGGATGCACAAGAATCACAACGGATGAAGTCAATCAACAAATGTACAAGTGCTGATAGCAGACAAACAATCATACACATTGGATGAATAAAGTCCACATTGGATATATAAGATCAACAATGGATGACTATCAATCATAGCAGACAACATCAAACAGAGTAAGTGTCCATAGCATGACATAAACTGAGCTGTTCCCTTGAATGACCGTGTTAGTGTTTGAATCTTTCAGTGTGTTAAAGAATGGCCGGTGGTAGATCATCTAAAGCTTCACGTAGTGGAGGTCGTGGGGGAAGTGGTGCTGAACCGCGACCCAAAGAGGAAGACCTAGAGTCAAAAAGGTGGAACCTGAAGAACCCGAGACCCCTCATCTTGAGGGCGGAGACGATAGTGCGAATTTGAGGGCCTTAGGGAAAGAGGCAGTGGTAGAAGAGGTTCATCAGGTCATGCAGACAATCTTACCGTCTGTGGTGAGTGAAGTGATAAGGGCTGTACGAGAAGGAGAGAGAAAAGAAAGGAACAGGTCCGCGGGAGGACAGGAGGGGCCGGAGACCGAAATGGTTCTCTCCGATGATGAAGAAGAGGAAGAAGAGCCTGCGCCGGAGGCGGCACGAGGTTCTAATTATGGGGCATTTATTAGATACAAGCCCCCAACTTTTGATGGTAACGGCACTTCTGCTGCTGCTCACCGGTGGGTGAGGGAGATGGAAGCCGTTCTTGATATCAGTGACTGTCGGGAGGACCAAATGGTGAAGTTTGTTGCCCACTCGTTCATGGACTCGGCTCTGTGTTGGTGGGATAATATTGTCCAAGCCGAGGGTAGTCGAGCGATTGGAAGAATGAGGTGGTCTGAGTTAAAGAAGCTGGTAATTGAGGAGTTCTGTCGTCACCGGGAGATGGACAAGGTGGAAAGGGAGTTCCTGTAGCTGGAGGCGGGAACAATGACACATCAACAATACACCACCAAGTTTAATAAGATGGCACGGCTGGTGCCGGATCAAGTGAAGCCTCTATCGCGAAAGATCAAGAGGTATATTCAGGGTTTGCCAGTGGATATTGGCAAGCACATGATCGCCGCCCGACCGAGCACGTTTAGGTCGGCGATTCACTTGGCAGGAGGTTGTATGATGAAAGGACTGCGGTGGTGGCTGAAGGCAGCAAGAAGGGTGGTGGTGACCAGAATTGGAACGAGTAGAGGTTTGGTCGGGGTGGTGCCCCGACGAGTAACAAGAAGGCATGGGTGGATGACCGCCGTGTGGTCACACCTGGTGCGGGGTCGAAGAGGTGTGGCAAATGCGGAAAGGAGCATTCGGGAGAATGCAAATGGGGATCAAACATCTGCTTGAAGTGTGGGAAGCCTGGCCATATGGCTAGAGATTGTGGGGTTGTAAGGTGCTACAACTGTGGGGAAAGTGGTCACATGAGTAGAGACTGTAAGAAGCCGAGGGCTGAGGGTTCGGGGGTGAAGAAGACTGGAGGAGAAGGACAGAGGGCGAGCGCTAGAGTGTTTATGATGACGCAGGAGGAGGCTAGGACAGACCCTGATGTTGTGTCAGGTACGTTTCTAGTAAACCAAACTTTAGCCTTTGTGTTGTTTGATTCTGGTGCCAGTAAAAGTTTTATTTCTGTTGCTTTCTGTGCTAAACTGCCTGTTAGTAGTAGGAGTGTTTATGCGCCCTTTGATATAGAAACTGCTATAGGTAAGTCTACCAGGATTTCTGAGATGGAAGGTTGTGATATGGAATTACAAGTTCACAAGTTTCCTGTTAGACCATCATGATGACCTTAGGTGGTTTCGATGTAGTTCTTGGGATGGATTGGTTAGCGGACTACAAGGCGAACATTGTGTGTCGCAAGAAGATGATTCGGTTAACAGCGCCTGACGGGAGTTCGGTGACAGTTTATGGTGATCGGGTCACGACGATTCCGAAAGTGATTTCAATGGCGGTGGCAGGAAAGTGTATGAGGCGTGGATGTAGTGCCTGCTTGGCTTATGTAAAGGATGTGGATACGCCAACACCACAACTATCCGACGTACCGGTTGTGTGTGACTTTCCAGATGTATTTCCCGAAGACTTACCAGGAGTGCCACCTGACCGTGAGATTGAGTTTCAGATTGATTTGATACTGGGTGCCCAACCTGTTGCCAAAACACCGTATCGGTTGGCTCCGACGGAGTTGATGGAGCATTTACAAGAGCTGTTGGATAAGGGGTTCATTAGACCGAGTATCTCTCCTTGGGGTGCTCCGCTCTTGTTCGTGAAGAAGAAAGACGGTAGCATGAGGATGTGTATCGACTACCGTGAGTTGAACAAGTTGACAGTGAAGAATCGGTACCCGTTACCGAGGATTGATGATTTGTTTGATCAGCTTCAAGGTGCCAGTTGGTTCTCAAGGATAGATCTTCGATCGGGCTACCATCAGCTGAGAGTGAAGGAGCACGATATCCCTAAAATAGCTTTTCGCACGCGCTATGGTCACTATGAGTTCCTTGTTATGTCTTTTGGTTTGACCAATATGCCAGCTGCTTTTATGGACTTGATGAATCGAGTGTGTCGGCAGATGTTGGATAAATCAGTGATCGTGTTTATTGATGAGATCCTGATCTATTCGAGGAGCGAGAATGAGCATGCCGGTCACATTCGAGAGGTGTTGGAGACGTTGAGAAGGGAGAAGTTGTATGATATGTTCTCCAAGTGCGTGTTCTGGTTGCGTGAGGTTCAATTCTTGGGTCACGTGGTGAATCCTGAAGGTATTATGGTGGACCCGGCAAAAGTGGAGGCGATGATGCAATGGAAATCTCCAAAGACACCATCCGAGATTCGTAGTTTCTTGGGTTTGGCAGGCTATTACAGGAGGTTTATTCAAGACTACTCTAAGATAGCTTCTTTACTAACCAAGTTGACCCGAAAGGATGTAAAGTTTGTATGGGGTCAAGCTCAAGAGAAGGCGTTTGAGGAGTTAAAGGCGAGATTGACTCAAGCTCCTGTTTTGTCGTTACCCGATGGAAGTGAAGATTTGGTGGTTTATTCAGATGCTTCTTACTCGGTGTTGGGGTGTGTGTTAATGCAGAGAGGAAAAGTTATAGCCTATACATCCTGACAATTGAAAGTTCATGAGGTTAACTATCCTACTCATGACTTGGAGCTAGCAGCCGTGGTCTTCGCGTTAAAGATTTGGAGGCACTACCTTTATGGGACGAAGTGCACCATATTCACGGATTACAAAAGCTTGAAGTACTTCTTCGAGCAAAAAGATTTGAACATGAGGCAAAGGAGATGGTTGGAGCACATAAAGGACTACGATTACGAGATCCATTACCATCCGGGCAAAGCCAACGTGGTGGCGGATACCCTTAGCTGAAAGGAGAGACCCGAGCCGATTCGAGTGAAAGCCTACCAGTTGATCATGACCTCGGATGTGATGAAGCAAGTTAAGGAGTTTCAAGATGAGGCATTGAAAGAAGATCACCTTAACTCTGAAAGAATGAGAGGTCTAGTTGCGAAATTGGGTGAAACGCACTCGGTGTTAGAACCCGATTCAGATGAATGTGGATTCCTCGTTTTGGGGATCTACGGGTGAAGATCATGGATGAAGCTCATAAGACTCGCTACTCTATTCATCCCGGTGCTACAAATATGTATCAAGACATGAAGAAAGACTATTGGTGGCCGGGTATGAAGCGTGATGTGGTGGAGTATGTGAGTAAATGCCTTACTTGCTTGCAAGTGAAGGCCGAGCACCAAAAGCCGTATGGAAAGATCCAACCTTTGGACATACCAGAGTGGAAGTGGGAGCACATCACCATGGATTTTATTACGAAGCTGTCGTGTACTGCGCGAGGGTATGATGCTATATGGGTGGTTGTTGATCGTTTGACGAAGAGTGCTCACTTCCTACCAATCCGCGAGACATATTCATCCGAGAGGTTGGCTGATCTTTTCATTAAGGAGATTGTAACTCGTCATGGTGTGCCGGTGTCTATTGTGTCTGACTGTGACACCCGGTTTACATATAAATTTTGGAAGAAATTCCACGATGCTATGGGGACGAGGTTACACATTAGCACGGGTTATCATCCCTAGACTGATAGTCAGTCAGAAAGGACCATTCAAGCGTTGGAGGATATGCTTCGGGCATGTGTTATTGATTTTGGAGGAAGTTGGGATGACCACTTACCGTTAACGGAGTTCTCATATAACAACAGTTATCATGCAAGTATTAGTATGCCCCCTTATGAGATGCTATACGGTAGGAGGTGCAGAACACCCGTGTGTTGGGGTGATATTGGTCAGAAAGAGTTAGGGAGCGTCGAGGTAATCGAGGCTACGACTGAGAAGCTTGAAAGGGTTAAAGCCTTTATGAAAGCAGCCAAGGATAGACAGAAATCATATGCTGATAAACGACGTAGACCGATTGAGTTCCAGGTGGGTGATAGAGTTATGTTGAAAGTCTCACCTTGGAAGGGCATCATTCGGTTCAGAAAGCGGGGCAAGTTAAGCCCAAGGTACATAGGGCCATTCCGAATCATTGCTCGAGTAGGGGAGGTGGCCTATAGACTAGAATTACCAGAGGAGTTAAGTGGAATTCAACCGACATTCCGTGTATCTCACATGAGGAAATGTTTAGCAGACGGAGGTACGGTTGTCCCACTGGAAGATATCGAGGTAGACGAACGACTCAATTATGTGGAGCAACCAGTGGCAATCATAGACCATAAAGAGAAGAGATTGAGGAATAAAGTGGTCCCACTTGTGCGCGTACAGTGGAAGCACAGAAAGGGATTTGAGTATACGTGGGAGACGGAAGAAGAGATGAGACAACATTACCCACGTTTGTTCGAGGAATAACAGGTTTCGGGGACGAAACCTATATAAGGGGTGGACTTGTAACACCCGGTTATTTTCTTTGAAGCTGACAAAAGAAAGAAAAGAAATAAAGTCCAAAGTCAAGGGACCAAACTTGACAAAATAGGAGAAGGTTGGAAGAGTGGGGGATTAAGAGGGGAGGGCAGCCCACTCTCCTCCCCCACACTTAGAAATTTCAGCCATAGAGAGAAGAGAGATAGAAAAGAGGGTTCAAGCTTCGGTTTTCTTGGTTTCGAGCGCAAAAGTTGAGGTGTAGCGGGTTGGATTGAAGATCTACTCGACGGGGTTGTTTGTGTGAGTTCTAGGACCCCTCCTTTACATGTTTTCAACTGATTTGGGACTGGAACACATAGTAAAACCCGTTTTTGAAGTGTGTGTGGTAAACCCGTGTGTATGTGTTTGTGTGTGATTCGAGTGGGGTTTGATTTTGGGCTTGTGTGTGCTTGAATAATGTTTTGGTAGGTGTTTCTAAGGTTTAGGATGGTTGATTTGATCTTAGAACAGGTTTGGGAGGGCTTGGAGGCCGAAAATTGCAGTTTGGGTTCGGGAAGAACTGCATTCTGTATCAGTTAGGGCTATGTGACCGAATGGAATGTGACTGGAGGCCATACGGCCGAAAGGCATGCGACTGAGGTCCATGCGAACGGGTGCCACGCGACGGAGGTCCATACGCATGAAAGTCATACGACTGAAGTTCATGCGCCTGTAAGGTATGCGATTGAAGGTTATACGACCAAGGTCCATGCGCCTGGAGACCATGCGACTGAGGTTCATACGCACGAAGGTTATACGACTGAAGCCCATGCGCCTGAAGTCATGCGACTGAAGGCCATACACATGGAAGCTATGTGACTGAGAGCCCATACGTATAGGTGTCCATTCGCCCATAGTATTCATCCGCATAGGTCCATTCGCCTAAGTGTTTAGTCGCCAGGGAGGCCATGCAATTGAAGGGTGTTCATACACCCAAATAGGGCTCAAGCGCCCAAAAGAACTTAGTTTATTATCTGATTATCGGGAGGAAAGGGTAAAAGTAGGCTTTGACTTGGAAGATTCTAGGGGGTTTATGTAAGTTGACTTTTGAAGTCAAAGATGATGATGATGATGATGTATGATGATGATGTTATGTATGATGTTATGCATGATGGTGCGTGTGATATATGTTATGTATGCATGCTGATATGTATGAAGATTTGCATGATCCTGTTGATGTTCCTGTTTATTTATGTTTATCTTCCCGTGGCTTTGCGTTGAATGATGATGAATGAAATGATTAAGTATGATGTAACGTAAAGTGGAAGATAATGAAAAGAGGAACGAAATAATGAATGCATGCATTAATGAACGAATGAAAGTATGAAAGGCTTGCAAGCAAATGAAAGGAGGTTCATAACTCATTGAGAGTTGTTAGCTCAACTGTGTGTGTATTTACAGCGTGCGATTTTGGCTAACTCATAAGGGTTCATACACACAGTAAGAGTTCAGTCTCAGTGACTGCTCCAACACGTGCGATTTCCTAATTACTGTGTGTTATACAGCGTGTGATCTTGGCGAACCTATAAGAGTTCACACACACAAGGGGAGTCTGTCCTAGTTACCACTCCATACGTGCGATATGGGGTCCTTGTCACTTAACCCTAGATGAAATTGTATGGAGAAATCTGGGTTGTTTCTGAGGTTTTGGTTGGCCATTTTAGAAGCTTAAGGATGATGAAAGATGAAGCACAAAAGGCGGTTTGGGAGAATTTAGGTTTAAGGAATAGTGTAATTGAGGAAGATAATGAATGAGGGGGGAACCGTTGGGCATTTATGTGAAAAGAATTTGAGACAAAGTTAATGAAAGAGGATAAACTTTGAAATCCGGATGTCAGTCTCACCTCTGAAAATTAGTTTACTTTTGCCCAAAAAGTAGTTTTCTTGGAAGTCGAGACATCTTCCGAAGGTTATTTGCTTCGGAAGTTCTGAAGAAAAAGCTTCCGAAGGCAAATTGGCTTCGGAAGAGATTTCAAAGGTTTTTGAGAATTTTGCTTCGGAAGAGATTTTACACTCAGAGATTTTTATTCTAACAAGAATAAATACTTCTGAAGGTAAATTTCTTTCAGAAGAAACTTGTTCTTTGAAAACATACAAAGTACTTAAGTTGATTTTAAGCTTTAGAAGATATTTCAGAAATTTCTCCGAAGGTAAAATAACTAAAGCAATTATTTGTTTACAATGACATAAACTTCTTACGAAGGTAAATTTGAATCTTCCAAAGAGATCAAGATTTTCAAAAATCTAAGAAAAGTCTTTTGAAAAGATTTTCTTCCAAAGAAAACAAGGGCATATGAAGGTGATATAATAGACAACTTAGGACAAACAGGTTTTAGAAATAAATATGATTAAGTTTTAAGAAAAGCTATTCAACGTTAATCATCCCAATAGGTGATACAAGATATTTAAATCTCTGCTCATCAAAAGCTTTGGTAAGCAGATCAGCATATTATTCATTTGTGTTAACTTTGACTAGTTTGATTAATCCCTTTTCAAAGTTATCTCTAATCAAATGATACCTGCTATTAATATGCTTTGTCCTTGAGTGCTGCACAAGATTCTCTATGATGGAGATAGCACTATTGTTGTCTATGTGGATGAGAGTCTCTTTAAAGTTAAATCCATAGTCTAGCATCTGATTTTGAATCCAAAGCACTTGAGCACAACAACTTGCAGCAGCAATGTATTCAGCCTCAGCAGTTGATGCAGACACACAGGATTGCTTCTTGTATTGCCAAGAGACTACTCTTCCACCAAGAAATTGACATCCCCCTGATGTAGACTTTGCAGTCCTGTTGCAACCACCATAGTCACTATCTATATAAGCATACAGATTAAAGTCAGAATTCTTTGGATACCAAAGGCCAAATGATGGATCACGTTTGAGATATCTTAAAATTCTTTTGAAAGTGACCAGGTGTGGCATCTTGGGGTTGGCTTGATATCTTGCACAAATACATGTAGCAAACATGATATCTGGCCTACTAGCTGTGAGGTACATAAGAGACCCAATCATTGCCCTATAGAGATGTTCATCAACACACTCCCCCTCAAGATCAGGTCCAAGGGAGTGATTTCTGGCTATGGGTGTCTTAGCAACCTTACAATCAGTCATGTTAAACCTTTTAAGTATGTCCTGTACATACTTTGATTGACTTATGAAGATGCCATTGTCAACTTGCTTCACTTGATATCCTAGAAAGAAATTGAGTTTCCCCATGGCACTCATTCCAAACCTGTCCTTCATTAGCTTCCCAAAGTCTTTGCAGAGCTTTGGATTAGTTGACCCAAAGATAATGTAATCTACATATACTTGAACTAGCATTATGTCATTTCTTGTTCCTTTGATGAAGAGAGTTCCATCTATAGTACCTCTTTTGTAGCCATGTTGACAGAGATACTGAGATAGAGTCTCATACCACTTTCTTGGTGCTTGGTGCAGCCCATAAAGAGCTTTATTAATCCTGCAGACATAATTAGGATGATTAAGATCTTCAAACCTAGGTGGTTATTTGACATACACCTCTTCATCAATCACCCCATAAAGAAAAGCACACTTGACATCAAGTTGGTAGACCTTGAAATTCTTGGATGCAGCAAAAGCTAGAATATTCTAACAGCTTCAAGTCTTGCCACAGGAGCAAAAACATCTATGAGTCAATTCCTTCTTCTTGAGTATATCCTTGAACAACTAGTCTTGCCTTTTTTTTGATGACATGTCCTCTATCATCCTTTTTGTTCCTAAAAACCCATTTGGTTCCTATGGTAGTCTTCCCTTGAGGAAGATGACATAGCTTCCAAACCTTTTCCCTTTTGAATTGAAGCAGCTCCTCTTGCATAGCTTCAACCCAACTTCCATCCTTTAGAGCCTCATCAATTTTCTTTGGCTCTATCTGGGACAAGAAACAAGAGTTGCTTCATGGGTTTGTCCTCTTGTTCTCACCCCTGAATCAACATCTCCAATAGTGTTTGTGGTAGGATGAGACTTGTTGATCCTTAGCTGAGGGATCACAGCAAGTTGCTTAGACAGATCTAGATTTGAAACATTTTGATCTGGCAAAGAAGATTCATCCTCCACATCAGCACACTTATCAAGATTGACTTGATCCAATGAGTGTGTGACATCATTGATGTTGTCTTCAATGTAGTGGTTATCAGCATCAAGAAATTCTTGATCACTTTCACCACCACCATTTTCTCCAACATTTGAAGCTCCATCTTCTGAGTTTTGTGCCTTTAAGCTGGAATTTGAAGGCACCCCAAAAGCATCAGCAGGATTTGTCATTGATGTGCTGGTAGAAGCTTCATTTGCAGGAATAGTTACCACTGGAGCTGAGGATGTGTAACTTGAAGGTCTTCTGAGCTCAATCTTGGGTCAGGATCACCTGTTGGTAATATATCTGTAGATCCTGAAACATTCTCAAAAGATTTGTTAAAACAGTTGGTAACTAAATCAATATCAAATAGCCAATCCAGACCAAAACCTTTGACACTAGGAGTGTGCTCATTGAAAGTCACATTGGCTGACTCCTTAACTACTCAAGTTCTGAGATTGTATACTCTATAAGCTTTAGCTTGAGAAGAGTATTTAATAAAGTTTCCATCATCTGATTTCTCCGCAAACTTGGCAATTTGATCCTTGGTATTCAAGATGGTGCAAGGACATCCAAATGACTTGAGAAAACCAATGAGAGGTTTTCTCTTGTGCCAAAGTTCATAAGGAGTTTTACCATATGTCTTAACCACTAAAACTCTGTTTTGCACATAGCAAGCCGTGTTCACTGCCTCTACCCAGAAGGTGATGGGCAGTTTAGAGTCGGACAACATAGTTCTTGCAACTTCAATTAGTGTCCTGTTTTTCCTCTCAGCAACACCATTTTGCTGAGGAGTCCTGCAGCACTATATTGTCTTGTAATACCTTTTTCATCACAAAATGTATCAAGGATTTGATTTTTGAATTCAGTTCCTTGATCACATCTTATGGTTTTGACCTTGTGATCACATTGATTCTCAATCTTTAAGATGAGATTTTTCAAAATCTCAGGAGTCTCATCCTTAGTTATAAGAAAGAAGACCCAAGTGAATCTTGTAAAATCATCTGTGATCACCAAACAATAAGAGGTCCTTCCTAGACTCATTACACTAGTGGGGCCAAAGAGATCCATATGTAATAAGTGTAGGGGATTAATAAAGGAGTTTCTTTCCTTTGGCTTGTGTGATACCTTGTGTTGCTTCCATTTTAGGCATGCAACTCAGTGGTCATCACTTGTAAACTCTTTCTTTGGTAGTCCAGTTACCAAATCATTCTTAATTAATTTATTCATATTTTTAAAGTTTACATGGCACATTCTTTTATGCCAGAGGAAAGATTCATCATTATTTGCTTTAGATAGAAAGCATGAAACTTCTCCTAAGGGAGATGTTTCTTGCAAGTCCATCTTGTACGTGTTCCCTTTCCTGGGGGCTCTGAGCAAGATGTGCTCATGAGGAATGACAACCCCGGGCCTGAGAACAATGCACTCATGCTCAGTAAAGAGCATGCTATGACTCTGATCACAAAATTGGGATACACTCAGAAGATTGTACCCAAGCTCCTTGACAAAGTTTACCTTCTCAATGCTGAGCTTACCAGTTGTGACCTTGCCTCTTCCAGTAATGTAACCTCCTGCATCTCCTCCAAAAGCAACTGGTCCTCTATCAATTCTTTCAAACTTTTGGAGTAGTGACCTATTGCCTGTCATGTGCCTGGAACAGCTACTATCAATGATCCATACATTTCTGTTTGTCTTGAGCTGTCACTGCACAAAAGAGATGATTAGTTACATTTGGAAACCCAAGCCTCATTGGTCTTGGGCTCATCAAAAGAAGTTGAAGACAATGCAACAGTAATTGATCCTATAATCATGCTAGAAGGATCATTTGCTGATGTTGATGAAGAACTTTCAGCCACTTGTTCTTTCTTTGACTTCCATATCATCTTTGGAAGCTTAGACTTCACCTTCAATACTTTGGAAGTTTTGATGACTTCGAAAGTTTTGATGACTGGCCCTTTGGAAGATCTTGCTTTCACTGCACCAGGCTTTAGTGCTTCGGAAGTATTCCTTTCTTCCGAGACCAAATTTTCTTCCGAATGCAAGTTTCCACTTGTCTTCTTCTTCATTTTGGAGCTTCCGAAGGAAACAGATTTTCCTTCTGAAGCTTGCTTCTTCTTCTCCAAACTCTTAGAAGTTTCTTTCTTGGTCATGTGGAGAGTACTCCTTGGATAGTAGAGACAATCCTTAGCAAGATGAAATGTACTCCCACACATAACACAATCCATTTTCTTCCTTCTAGGAGTTCTTCTTTGTGAACAAGGCTGAATTTGATCACTTTCCTTCTCCATCTTCATCTTTGCAGATGCTGTGGCAATTCTTGTGGGGTTAGAACTATCTTTGGAGCTGGATGGTTCAGGTTGTACAACAGCAATGCACAACTGATCAGCCTTCTTCTTGATGATCGGATGATTTGGACATGAACTAGAACTCTTGTTGATGGAGTTCAAGTTTGTGTCTTCAGCCTTTACCACTTCAAATCCTGCAGAGATGAAGACTTGTTTCTGTGCAGAATTGAAGGTGGCCTTGATCTCTTGAGCCTTTTTGGACTTTTCTTTGGCCTTCCTGATCAAGTTCTTTTTTCTTGACTTGGTCATCCTAACATCTTTGCTCTCCTCAGAGGGATGGTGACCCTTCTTAGAATGCTCTTCTTCACTCTTCTTAGAGTCATTCTCCGCCATCTCCTCTTCATCCTCTTCAGTCACAGGATCTATGAGGGGAAGCTCATCTTCGCAAGTTCCACACCTAGGAGATCTTACAGTCAAGATTGTGTGTGGAGGAGCTATCTCACAAGATCCTAGTCTCTTGGCCTCATTGTGGTCTGCCATGAGTGTTTGGTTTGGAGATGCATCTTCTACTTGAAAGCTCCAGTCAAAGCCTCCTTCTTCAACAGCAACTGCAGCTTGCTGCTTTGGCTTCTCATTCTGGGGGCTTTCTCAGTGTAGTTTGGTCTGGTTTGTGCTGGCCACCATTTGTCCTTGGTTCCTTACACTCTCTTACAAAGTGTCCCATCTGGTTATAGTTGTAACACTTTACTTTGTTTTTGTCCAGCCCAAACTTTCCACTGGCTGCATTGCTTGGAAACTTTCTCCCTTTCCTCTTGTAGAACTTCCTGGCTCTATGAGTGAGAAGAGCCATCTGCTGGACTATCTCCATGTACTCCAGATCATCTGGATGGATACAGTCCAAATCTTCAAGAGTGAAGAGAAAGTTGCCTGAAGTTTCATCAGCAGAGACAAAGGCATGAGAAGAACTTGTCTCTTGGAAAGGACTTCCTTGAGTGTAGCTTTCCCTTGGAGTCTCTGGTAAGGTGATGAAAGGGCCTATTTGTGAGTTTTCAGGGAAGCATATAAGATGATGATGTGGTTCAATGCTTTCCCTTTCAACCACATGGAGGGCTGAACTCAGTTGATTGCTGGAGTTACCAGATGAGTTTTGCATGTTCATCTCCATCTGGTAGCCATAAAGAATACCATACAACTTTGTGAGACTAAGAGTATTAAGGTTCTCAGTCCTCTTGATAACAACACAATAATGTGTCCATTGTCTAGAAAGAGAGGACATAAACCTCCTTACAATGTCTCTGTTCTCAAGAGTTACTCCAACATCCATTAGAGTATCCACAATCTCAACATACCTGAAGTATTGTTGAGTCATGGTTTCACCTGCCTTGAAGGTGAAGTTTTCAAACTGCTGCTTCAGGAAATTCTTCTTGTTCTCCTTTGCTTCATTAGACCCCTCATACAACAGCTTCAGTGCTTCCCATAGTTGCTTGGTAGTTTTACACTTCTTGAAGCCTCTTTAGATGGAATTTGGAAGAGCAGTTTGAAGGGCGGTCAGGCTTTCTGATCAATCTCTATTCTCTTTCTATCTGCTTCAGAGTAATCAGCCACAGCCTTAGGAATCATACCACCACCAGTAGAAGAAGTGGTGCTTGGTATGTAAGGTCCTTCAACAACAGAGTCCCATATCCTGGAGTCTTGAGACTTGATGAAGCCTTCCATTCTTTGACACCAGGTATCAAAGTCTTCAGGAGTGATCAGTGGAGACTTTGTCATAGTTCCAGTTTCCATATCAGCTTTGGTTATAGCTGCCATTTGGGTTGTTAAGTATTTTATGTGTGTGAGGGATCTTAAGATGGTGAGATCTTATATCAAGAGTCTGAAATGCTCTGATACCAAATGCGGGACCGGTGAAGGATATGCACTTACAACACAACAACACAATGAGGAGAGTTGCTTAGAACACTTAACAGATCAAATAGGGAACTAGTTAACTTGTTAATGAAAGATGCTAAGAACACAAGTAAATGTGAGACAGAACAAGATTGCAAACAACACAAGTATTTGGTTTTCAAGAATGTTGTATATTGCTTCTCAAGTTCTTTTTACAAGTTACAAAGCATTGATAGGAAGTTACAAGTACTTGAGATACTTTATACTACATCCTACAGCCGGCCATACTTTGAAGGCCAGCTGGATAAAATTGACTAAACAACTATAATATCAAATGTAGAGTCAAAAGGAAGATCTGCCTTTTGACTTGTGACTATGACATGCCATAGCTCACATCCTAATTTATTACAAAAGGATAAAAGTACATAAAGTAGAAAGCATGGACTCAAGACCTCAATGTACAGTTTCCAAAAGCATGGACCTTTCACCAACTCATGTAAGTTGGTGAGTTTACAGAGTAGCAGCAGAAAGGTGGTCCAACTTTATGGTAAAGTACATCAGATAAAGGCATATCTCTAAAAGTCTTCAGAAGAAATCTGTCTTCATTCTTTGGATTCGGAAGACTTTGTCTTTGAAGCTTCGAAAGACTTCACTTTTGGCTTCGGAAGATGTTGGTCTTGGCTTCAGAAGATTTTACACTTGGAATATTTCTAGTGCATGGTGTAAAACTTCCGAAGCATTTCTACTTCTGTTCTTTAGTGCATGCTTGCAGAGAGACTTTGGATGTTTGGCTGCATCAGACTTATAGGAATCCTTACACTTATGTGCTTCACTCATAACCAAGTCTCTCAGATTCCCATACAAAGGTACCCAATGTCTATCCATGAAATATCGGATTCCATCGGATTTCACCTCCAACTGTTTGTCCAACCCACGTAATGATTTAGAGCCAACGTTCTCCGCTTTCAAAGCTTTCGTCTGAGCTTCTTTGATTTGATCGGGTAAGCAAGTGCTAATCGTATGTTGCAAAGCACGCACTCGTCAGGGCTTAACGGTGTCCTTTCTACTCAAGGCATCGGTGACTACGTTCGCCTTACTTGGGTGATATTTGATAGCACAATAACCGTTTAATAATTCCACCCAGCGTCACTGCCTCATGTTCAGCTCTTTCTGCTTAAAGATATGCTGAAGACTCTTGTGATCGGTGTAAATAGTGCATTTGGTACCGTACAAGTAATGTCTCCAGATATTTAAGGCAAAGACCACTAGACCTAGTTCCAAGTCATGAGTAGTGTAATTCTTCTCGTGCACCTTCAGTTGTCGCGAGGCATAAGCTATTACCTTGTCACGTTGCATCAGGATACAACCAGGTCATTGGCTAGAAGCATCATAGTAAACCACAAAATCATCACTTCCTTCTTGTAATGCTAATATCGGTGCGCTAGAGAGTTTCTTCTTCAACAACTAGAAAGCGGCTTCTTGACTCTCACCCTATTTATCGATTGTTCCTTTATGGGTCAAGGCTGTGAGAGGTTCAACGATTTTAGAAAATCCCTCAATGAAACATCGGTAGTATCCTGTCAGTCCAAGGAATTGCCTTATCTCACTAGGCCTCTTGGGTATCGACCAGTTCTTTATAGCCTTAATCTTTGCAGGATCCATATGTATTCCCTTCTCGTTAACAATGTGACCCAAGAATTGCACTTCACGAATCCAGAAATCACACGTAGAAAACTTGGCGTACAACTGTTCCTTTCTAAGTAGTTTAAAGATTAAATGTTAGTGCTCCTCGTGTTACTCCTTGGTCTTAGAATAGATCAAGATGTCGTCGATAAACACGATGACAAACTGATCGAGGTAGGGTTTGCACACACGATTCATGAGATCCATGAAAACTACTGGTGCATTAGTCAACCCAAATGGCATGACCAAGAATTCATAATGACCATAACATGTACGAAATGCGGTCTTCGAGATGTCTTCCTCTCGAACTCGCAGTTGGTGATAACTGTATCTCAGATCGATTTTTGAATAATAGCTTGATCCTTGGAGTTGACCAAACAAATCATCTATACAAGGCAAAGGATATCGATTCTTGACTGTAACCTTGTTCAACTCTCTGTAGTCGATACAAATTCGGAATGTGCCATCTTTCTTCTTAACAAAGAGAACAGGTGCTCCCCATGGCGATGATCTCGGTCAAATAAACCCATTATCAAATAGCTATTGAAGTATTGTAGATAGTTCATGCAGTTCGTTCGGTGCTAACCGGTAAGGTGCTCTCGCAATTGGAGCTGCTCCAGGAGTCAAATCAATCTGAAACTCAACTTGACTATAAGGTGGTAGTCGAGGAAGATCCTCTGGAAACACCTCTGGAAAGTCACGAACCACTGGAATATCCTCTATCTTCTTTTCCTCTTGCTGCTTGTCAGTGACAAGGGCTGATATGGCTAAGTGACCTTTGTGTAGCCACTTCTGCGCCTTCATAAATGATATGATGCCTATCACATCACCACTCTTCTCGCTCTTAACTGAAAGAATTTCCCCGTCCATAAGAGGAATGCGAATGACCTTCTCGGGACAAATTACCTCTACCTGCTTCTCGGATAGCCAATCCATGCCCACGACCACATCAAAACTTCCAAGTGTAACAAGCATAAGGTCGATATCAAAGGTATAACTAGCGAATTCTATCTTGCGACCCTTAAAGATGTGCGTACGAAGATTTGCTTACCATCAGCTAACTCTACGGTATACTTAGATTCCAACGTAGAAAGCATATCACTTAAGAGACTACAAAACTTAGTAGAGATAAAACTCCTATCGGCTTCAGTGTCAAACAGTACATAAGCAAAACGACCATTAACAGGAAATTTACGAGTAACAGTAGTAGGGTCATTTAGAGCCTCACCTAAACCCGTGACAAAGGCTCTCCCTTTAGCTCCACCATTGTTGCCACCATTATTGTCATCTTTGCCACCATTGTTGTTATTGCCACCATTCCCGGTACCATTTCCATTTTTCTTTAGCTAGGGGTAATTTCTCTTATAATGTCCCTCTTTTCCACACTCAAAGCAACCATTTGGTGTTTCCTAGGGCTGTTAGGGCTTCTTCATCATCTCTCCACGACAATCCATTGCCACGTGTCCAACCTTCCCACAACGCTGGCACTAAAAGCCGTCACACCTGCCAGTGTGGTGGTAGTTGCATTGGCTGCACTTGGGGTTTTTCCCCACGTATCCACTGGGTCCTTGGGATGATGAAGATGATTGATTAAAGTTGTGATTGTTGTCAAACCTCCTTTGCTGCGGTTTTAGTTGATGCTGATGGGACTGGCTGTTTGATGACGAGCTCTTGTTGCCAGTGTTATCTCACTTGCGTTTGTTGTCGGGCACGCTTGCCACAACGCCCTGTTAGGTAACTTCCCTTGCTCCACAGCTTGATCAGTGGGCTTTTGAGCTAGTCGGATAACCCGCTGAATAGTAGGGAGGTTCACAGCAGTCACCATACTTTGAATTTCCGGCACCAAGCCACGCAGGTAGAGCTCAATTTGCCTGTTCGGCGGGTCGACCATGCCACAGTAGAGTGTTGCCAACTCGTGAGGCCTCGTAGTGTAGGCCTCCATCTTAGATCCCTCCATATTCAATTGCTAGAACTCAGCCTCCAACTTCTGGACTTCATCTCAAGGACAATATTCCTCCATCATCATTGCTTTGAACTCGTCCCATGGTAGAGCATTTTGCCATCGCTTGACCCAACATTTGGACTTGAGCATTTCACCATGAGAGTGCTACACCATCTAGTGTTCCTTTGGCTCCTCCTCAGGCTCCTTCCTCGGGGCCTAATGAGGCTCGAGCTGGTTTTCCAGCTCATGTATATGAACTGTAGCCTCGTGAAGCTGATCGTGCGTCGCTTTTAGTGTAGCTGTCAACTCAGCAACCTATCCACGCAAAGCCTGGATCTCTCCTATCTGACCATCATGTCGTCCTTGCATATCAAGCCACAAGTCTTCCATCTCCTCGTACACTCTTTTGTCGTGCTCCTGTCGTGCATCCCGCCTTTAAAATTTCTCCTTGACCGCTCGTTGCAAACGATCATGTGAGGCCACCAAGGCAGCAATAGCCTTATGAGGTGTGCAGGGTAGGGGGTATAATATGGCGTAACTAGTCACGGTAGGGAGTGTAAATGGAACACTCTCCTTCTCCAACATCCTAATCAGTGTAGTGCGATATCAATCCCAATTATTAGGATGAGCTGTGTCCCGCCCAATTTTTGGCTCCTCCAGAAAGTACACATCAGATATAAATGCAGGGGGTTTAGAATCATAACTTATAAATGACGAAGGAACAATAGGAACCTCGGGTTCCTTTCCCGGTGTGTGTCGAACAGGGGATGAAGACGATGATGATGCCATACTGCAGTGTATGTGATGTGTATGCCAATGAGTATTCAGTAAGAGAATAAGCAATGAGTAACTACTAACTGTGTGCGGTTATAGACTAGAGTGTATGCATCCTAGTACCCTATAAACAATGGCTCTGATACCAATCTGTCACACCCTCAAAATCCACGTCCGGGGTTTTACCACGAGATGAGTGAACAAACCAGGATCTCAGTCATTAGTTACTCAGAACGACACTATATGCAATGTTTAAAAACAAACCAAATATTAAAACTGGAAAGCTGTGCAGAGGCGTTTGTAAGTAAATCAAACCCAAAGTATATAAAATTTAATATTGGCAAAACACGCGCCAAACCATTATTTAAAAACTTATAAATAAAGCCAATTGTCATGACATGATATGAAGCATTGTAATGCATGTTGGATCGTGATGTGCTCCTGCTGGCAATCAAGTTAACCACCTGAGAATTAATAATCCACATGACCACAAATTAATAATCCACATTATTAATTAATTTATTATCCGTTTATCATAGATAATTGTTATTAAGTCACCAACGTTCAACGACAACTAGTGTGTGCTCACGACACATGTATGCAAGACCTAACGGAGTTTGGTAACGGAAAATTACCGGATGTCACACGCCAAAGATGATGACATGTGGAAAAAGATGATGTTGGGTCAAGCAATTATCAAAGGGTTTAATTTTGAACAAGAAGAACAAAATTAAGATGAACACTATGTTACATATATGCAAAACAGTGTTGTTATATATAGGCAACCACGTTGTTACATATACATAACACAGCTGATGACTTTGATACTAGGTGCCAATGAATGGAAGGTTTCATCAAGTCTTAAGACTCCAGGATGTGGGGATTTGTTGTCTCTGGACCTCATGTACCGTCCACAACTTCAGCTGCTGCTGGTGTTGGTATGATACCAAAGGAAGTGGTTGACTACTCTAAAAAAGACTAGAAGAAGATAGATTTAGATCAGAAAGCCATGACCGCTCTTCAAATTGCTATTCCAACCTCTATCTACGGAGGCTTCAAGAAGTGCAAGTTTGCCAAGCAACTCTGGGATGCACTGAAGCTCATGTATGAGGGGTCCAATGAAGCAAAAGGAAACAAGAAGGACTTGAAGCAGCAGTTTTAGAACTTCACCTTTAAGGCAGGTGAAACCATGACTCAACAATACTTCAGGTATGTTGAGATTGTGGATACTCTAATGGATGTTGGAGTAACTCTAGAGAACAGGGACATTGTGAGGAAGTTCATGTCCTCTCTTCGTAGGCAATGGATACACTATTGTATGGTCATTAAGAGGACTAGAACCTCAAGACCCTTACTCTCATTGAGTTATATGGTATCCTCAGTGGCTACCAAATGGAGATCAATATGCAAAATCCATCTGGTAACTCTAACAATCAACTGAGTTCAGCCCTTCATTTGATTAAAAGGGATAGCAGAGAACCACAAAATCATCTCATCTATTACCCTAGCAACTCACACAAGAGCCCTTTCATCACCTTCTCGGAGACACCAAGGGAGAGCTACATCCATGGAAGCCCATTCCAAGAGACAAGCTCATAACAAGCCTTTGTGTTTGCTAATGAAAGCACAGGAAACTTTCTCTTCACCGTTAAAGATCTGGACTGTATCCATCCAGATGACCTGGAGTACATGGAAATAGTCCAACTGATGGCTCTTCTCACTCACAAAGCCAAGAAGTTCTATAAGAAGACAGCGAGAAAGTTTCCTAGCAATGTATCTAGTGGAAAGTTTGGACATGATAAAAGCAAAATGAAGTGTTACAACTATAACAAGATGGGACACTTTGCTAGAGAGTGCAAGGCACAAAGGACAAATGGTGGCCAAGCACATCCCAGGCCAAACTACACAGAGGGAGCTCCACAGAATGAAAAGACTAAGCAGCAAGCTGTAGTTGCTGTTAAAGAAGGAGGTTTTGACTAGAGTTTTCAAGTTGAAGATGTGTCTCCAAATCAAGCACTGATTGTAGATCATGAAGAAGCCAAGGTATTAGAACATCTTTGCTCTCTCGAATGCATTGCTAAAGTTAACAATACATGTCCTATAACTTAGAGATGAGATTTGATCTTGAGTCCTTGAATATATTAAAAGCTGATTTCAAAAGAGCAGAAAATGACTATACACTTAATATAGAAGATTTAGAGAAAACAATTTCATTACTTAAGCATGAACATACAAATTACAGGATAAAAGATCTCCTCTATAATTTAACTGAATGCCAGGCTGAGCTTGTGATTAGAAAGCCAGGGTAGAAAAATATGTTCTTGAAGAAGAGACCTTCAAGAACATTATATCCTTATCCTTCTATGCAAAAGTATGTTATCATTTTAAGTAGGGACTGGGATCTACTGAGATAGCTCCTCCATACAATTTACTATTTGTAAGATCTCCAAAGTATGGAACTTGTGATGATGAGCTTCCCCTTATAGACCCCATTGAAGAAGAAGACGAATAAGAGATAGTTAAGGATAGATCTCAGAAGAATAAAGAAGATCATCCTAACAAAGGTCACTATTCTCTTGAGGAGAGGAAGAAACCATGGATGACAAAGTCTAAGAGGAAGAACTTGATTAGAGCAACCAAAAGATGATCAAAGAAGGCTCAAGAGATAAGACCACCTTCAATCCCAAGCAGAAACAAGTCTTTATATCTGTAGGTTTTGAAGTGGTGAAGACTGAGGACTCAACTCTGAACTCTAGTACCAAGGGTTCTAGTTCATGTCCAATTCATCCCTGTGAAGGAAAGATGGCTGATCAGCTGTGTACCACTACTACATAGCCTGAACCATCCACCTCCAAGAGCAAGACTCACTCTAGGAAGCTTGCTGCAACATTTGAAAAGATGAAGATAGAGATGGAAAGTGATCAAACTCAATCTTCTATTCAAAAGAATAATCTCAGAAGGAAGAATATGGATTGCATCATATGTGATAGTACTTCTCATCTTGCTGAGGATTGTATCTACAAACCCAAAAGTACTATCCACATAACCAAGCAGAAGACTTCTGAGATGAAGAAGGAGAAGTTAGCTTCCGAAGGAAAATCTTTTACTCTCGGAAGCTCCAAAGTTAAGAAGAAGACAAGTGAAAAATTCCCTTCGAAAGAAAATTTGGCCTCAGAAGAAAGGAATGCTTCCGAAGTACTAAAGCATGCTGCAGTGAAAGCAAGATCTTCCGAAGGTCTAGTCTCCAAAACTTTTGAAGTTGTCAAAACTTCCGAAGTATTGAAGTTCAAGTCTAATCCTCCAAGATGGTGTGGAAGATTAAGGAAGACCATGTGATTGAAAGTTCTTCAACAAGTTAATGATTCTCAAAGCTTAACCATGGGATCAATCATTGTTTCATTGTCTTCAACTCACTTTGATAAGCCCAAGACCAACAAGGCTTGGGTTTCCAAATGTATCTAATCTTCTCTTTTGTGTAGGAACAACTAAAGACCAAGAAGAATGTGTGGATTATTGATAGTTGTTGTTCCAGGCACATGAAAAGCAATGGCTCTTTGCTTTAAAATTTTGAGAAAATGGATGGAGGGCCAGTTGCTTTTGGAGGAGATGCTAGAGGTTTCATTACTGGAAGAGGTAGGGTCATAAATAGTAAGCTTGGCATTGAAAAGGTAAACATTGTCAAAGATCTTGGGTATAATTTACTAAGTGTATCCTAATTTTATGATCAGAGACACAACATGCTCTTCACTGAGCATGAGTGCATTGTTCTCAAGCTCGAGGTGATCATTCCTCAAGAGCATATCCTACTCAAAGTCTTCAGGAAAGGGAACATGTACAAGATAGATTTGCAGTAAACCTCTCCCTCAGGAAAAGTTTTTTGCTTTCTATCTAAAGCAAATAATGACGAATCTTTCCTTTGGCATAAAAGAATATGCCATGTAACTTTAAGAACATGAATAAATTGATTAAGAATAATTTGATAACTATAATGCCATAGAAAGAGTTTACAAGTGATGACCATTATGTTGCATGCCTAAAGGAGAAGCAACACAAGGTGTCTCACAAACCAAAGGAAATGAACTCCATCACTACTCCCCTACACTTATTACATATGGATCTCTTTGGCCCCACGAGTGTAATGAGTCTACGAAGGACATCATATTGTTTAGTGATCACAGATAACTTCATAAGATTCACTTGGGTCTTTTTTCTTAGAACTAAGGATGAGACTCCTGGGATCTTGAAGAACTTTATTCTAAAAATTGAGAATCAATATGATCACTGTAGGTACATGTGTCCCTAGTTTCTGAACTGAATGTAATATGTATTTAGTGTCTTACACTTATGTAATAGTTGGGTACTTAATGAAATGTAAATGTTTGGTTGTGTTTATAAAGTTTAATATTTCATTAATGAGTTGTTTAACGCATATTGACTTGATTATATAGGTCTGTGGTTGTTCGAATGAATCTTGATAATGTAATGATTAATAAATACATTCAAACTTAGTAATATGAAGTTCTCATGCGAATGGCCCATGCAAATGGACCATATGCATGAACAACTTCATGTGAATGACTCGGTCGCACGACTGAACCAGGAGACTGGATCAGTAGTATGATTGTAACATGATATTGGCTCAGTCGCACGACTGAACACTCAGTCGTGCGAATGGATCAACCGCATGGCTCAATCGCACAACTAAACCATACTAATGGTTCAGTCGCCCAAATGAGCAACCCTAACCTATAAATACCACCTAATTCGTGGAAAAACGGAACAATTCAGATCACTTCGACTCCAGACGTACCCTAGCCGTCCAGAGACGTCTAAGAACCTGTTCTAAGTTCAGAGATCACACTAGATCGATTCCATATCGTTCTTAATGTTTAGATTCAATCCATAATTGATTCTACGTGCGTTCTCACTGATTGGATCGCCAATCAAATAGGATTCCGCACTATTTGATTCAGTATACACGTTAATCAGTTAGTATTTCGTTCAATACACGATCCTAACAAGTGGTATCAGAGCTCTGGCTCTTGATTACGTGTGATTTAATCGTTTTTGATACAAAAAATTGTGTTTTTTTCACTAAAAACGCAATCTTTTCGTGTCAAACGGTGTCTTAGACGTCTCCTGCTCATAAAGTTTGGTTTTTCCGGCATACGGCAATTAGGGTTAGTAAAAATTCGGGTTTTACGGTCAAAACACGTTAAACCTAGAAATTTTTGAAATCCAGCAGCTTCAGTTGCACGATTGACTCAATCGCACGACTGGACACATTCGCATCCCTCATACGCACGATTGGACTCATGCGTACCTCCATTCGTATGACTGAGCATTCTATTCGCATTGTTCAACCGCATCAGTTCATTCGCCCGACTGAACCATTCGCATTAGTTCAGCCGCATGATTGAACCATTCGCATTGCTCAATCGCACGAATAGCCCAATCGCACAGCTGCATTCGCACAAGTGAAACAGTTTGTTCCAAAAACTAAAGTTAATCGCAATGGAGGACCAATACTCAGCATTCACAGCAGGGAAAGACTCATGTATTCAGAATTTATTGCTACTGAAGAGAGTGAAGTAAGGAATCACAACAAACCCGCTAAGCTAATCACATTAGATGAATTTCCATAGTGGAAGCAACGTTTCGAGATCAACTTAAATGGAGTAGATCCAAATATGTGGGAAGCAATTGAGACGGGGTATAGTATGCCAGTAGGTGCTGATGGAGTCAAACTTACACTAGGTGGCATGACTGATGGACAAAAAGTCAAGTACAATGCTGAAAAAAGAGTTTATGCTTTGCGTACTCAGTCAATTCCTAAGGACCTTTTCCATCAATTTTCTGAGAACAAGCAAGCAAAGAAACTATGGGATGAGCTGGAGAAACGGTATGATGGGAATGCATCATTAAAAGCTATAAAGGCTAAAGAGTTGAAGAAGGAGTTAGACAACTTCTCATCGATGGGTAATGAGAGTTTGGATGACGTCATCGATAAGTTCTACCACTTGATGAGTGAGCTGCACACTCATGGAGTTACTACGACCATGGAGGACAAAGTGTCAAACTTTGCAGATGGGTTGCCAGAGAAATGGGCTTCTTTTGTCTCCAATCTCATACAGAATGGTATGCTGGCGAAGTTGGATATAAATGATTTCATTTTGAAGCTGAGAGAGGAAGCATTAATGATGAAATACAGAGCTCAAAATTCTTCTTATACTCAGAATCCAGCACTGTACAATGCTACTCCACAAGACAAAATGTCAGGAGCACCACTTCAGATAGCTTTTGTGTCAAGCTCAGCTGGTCCTTCTCAAGCCTCTACTTCAGGGTCCGAAACGTCCGGGTCGTCTAGTACCCAATACATTGCATCTAAAGCAAATGATACAAGACTGAAGACCGAGAATCTCGGTAATGTGACAGTAGAAGTAGCAAGAGAGCACATGGATCTCTTAGCAGCTGTAATCCACTCCTATGATGGACTAGTTGCTGGGAGAATTGGAAACTGCCATCTGGCAGACGAGGACTACAAGCAGGTAGATGAGACAGAGCTGGAAAGGATGGATATAATGTGGGACTTAGCAAGTGCTGTCCAGAGAGCTAAGAAGTTTGTCAAAAAGACCGGACAAAACTTGGTTGCAACTAAGGACATTACCTTTGGTTTTGACAAGAGCAAGGTGACCTGTTTCAACTGTGGAGAAAAGGGGCACTTCAAACGAGAGTGTGTGAAGCCTAAGAAAACTTGAAACGAGAATCAATTCTCGTCCTTCACTCGTCAAGATAAGCCAACTAGCTGTCCTACTTCATCAAGCAAGGATCCTAAAGCCTTGACTGCTGATGATGACGAGGGACAGGACTGGAGCTTTCGGTTTGTCTCCCGGGAGAATCCAACATTGCTAGTGTAGAGGATTTAGATGATGATTCACGAGTGAAGGAGATATTGCAGTGAAACTAGCGATGTCAAACATTGAAGAGACTGCAACTGAGGTCAACTACATGCATAAAGAAGGGATAACTACAACAAAGTCAGAATCAACAGAAGCAGAAACACCAGACTCTGCTTTGATGGCTGATTCATCAGAACCTTCCCAGGTAAGTACTACTGACCAACTTTTCAATAATCATGCTTGTTCTGATTGTAATAAATTTAGGGAGAGCATTGACTTGAAATTTGCTAGGTTATTAGATCATAATGATAGCTTAGTAAAGGATTTGCAACTGTGCATTGAAGCTAATAGAGTTCTAAAACAAAATGAGCATAGTTACAAAGAAAAGATAGACCTA
Source organism: Flaveria ramosissima (assembly GCA_025215565.1). NCBI lineage: Eukaryota > Viridiplantae > Streptophyta > Magnoliopsida > Asterales > Asteraceae > Flaveria > Flaveria ramosissima. The sequence goes on along the minus strand of CM046036.1, from coordinate 20,173,571 downwards.
TTGAACAAACAGCTTAGGGAAACAGAAGTAGTAGCTTTTAACCAAGCAAATGAAATTAGGTACTATCTTAACTCCCTAGAAGACACTAAGAAATAGAAAGCAGTTTTAGAAGTAGAAGTAAATTCATTAAAGCAAAAACTGCACAGTTGGACAAGTTCATCTCATATTATCCAATACTTAGTGAGAGAGCGTAACAATGGGGAGGGTTTGGGATATAAATTGGTTCCAACACCACCTGAGACCTTGATGAACACTAAGAGTAAACCAATAAATAACAATCCAATCAAGGATCATGTGGTGTCTACTCCTCTTGTAAGAGATCCAGATTCCTCATGTACATCAAATGAATCTGGAACTAAACAAAGGGAAGCCACTTCAAAGGCAAAACGTAAAATGCCTTGTGTTAATCTGGAAAAAGAGTTTGAAAAGGTTAATATAAAGTATGGGTCAATCAAAGTCAAATCTGAACCTAAAAAGACTATTACTGTTAACCAATCACATGTTTCATGTCATAGTCCAGATAAATAAAATAGAAAGGATGTTAAAAATATTAAAACAATTAAATTTGTTAAACAAATTAAAACATCTAAAGAAGTAGAGTCAAAACCCAAACAGAACAATGTTACTTGGGTGTCACACACGTCTCCACAAAGACAGTTAAATCATAAAGTTGATAGCAGGTCATGCTACAACTGTGGAGAGTTTGGACACATTGCTTCGTACTGTCCTTACTATCAGACACCTAGGAAGAAAGTTAAACTTTAGGAATCAAAACCTAGGTCTTCTAAGAGGAGCTCATTGACTCCACCTAGAAGAGCTAGTGAACCTAAAGTTCAACCCATTAGCCAGTCGTCTGTTTATCACAAACAGGCCATACACAAAGCTGGCTTATGGAAAGAAAAGTCAACCTTAGTGTCTGATAATGAGGACAAGAAGACACCTGAGCTTCCCTCACCATCTAAAGGTCAATGGGTTGAATTCATGATGTGTAATGCCTCTGGGAAACCCAAGCCAGTAAAGGCTCGGGTTCCTAACCTTAACTAATGTTTTCAATAGAATGTGCAGGGTGTTCGCTACAGTGCTGAGACCAACATGTGGATTGTCGATAGCGGAGCATCCAGACACATGACGAGGAACAGGGCACTCTTATCAAACGTTAAACAAATAAAAGGAGGCCATGTTTCATTTGCGGGTAACAAAGGAGGGTATATCATAGCTCAAGGAGAAGTGGGAAATCAGAAAGTGAAGTTTGATAAAGTAAACTATGTTCAACAACTTCAAAACAACTTACTTTCTGTATCCCAAATATGTGACAAAGGCTTTAAGTTAATATTTGACAACAAGAAGTGATATGTCGTGAAAAAGGACTATGTGATTCCGGAGGACCAAGTCTTGATGACAGCTTCAAGATATAAAGATCTTTATGTCTTGGACCTTTCAACGGCCTCCACAACAGATCATGAAGTTCAGTGCTTCTTATCAAAAGCTACTGAGAAAGATTCCATCTCTTGGCATAGGAGAATGGGACACATAAATCCTCGGAAGATGAATCAGTTGATCCAGAATGATCTAGTGAGAGGAGTCAACGTCAAAAACTTCCAACTTTCAGATTTCTGTGTGGCGTGCAAGAAAGGCAAACAGATGAAGAAGTCTCATAAGGAAAATAAAGTTCATTCTATTGAGCTTCCTCTTGAACTTCTTCACATGGATCTGTTTGGTCTAGTCAGTACAAGAAGCATGCAGGCGACTTGTACTGCTATGTGGTTACTGATGACTACTCAAGATTTTCTTGGGTAATGTTTTTGAAATCCAAATCAGAAACATTTGAGTCTTTCAAGGAATTAGTAACTACACTGGAGTCTCTCTACAAGCTGAAGGTAAGATAGGTACGCTCAGACAACGGAACCGAGTTCAAGAATCAGTGGATGGAGGCTTACTGCAAGGAAAAGGGAATTGTGCACCAGTTCACCTCTGCCTACATGCCTCAGATGAATGGCGTTGCTGAGAGAAAGAATAATAGCTTGATAGAGACAGCACGGACAATGCTAGCATACTCGAAACTGCCTATCCAATTCTGGAATGAGGCAGTGGCAAATGCGTGTTACACGTTAAATCAAGTTCTGATAGTTAAACGTCATGGCAAGACATGTTACGAGTTACTACAACGACGTAATCCTAATCTAGAGTATCTCGAACCGTTTGGCGCACCGTGCACCCTAGTGAAGAAGACTCAGGAGGGAAAATTAAGCGAGAAGGCTGAAGAAGGTATCATCCTAGGATACAACATACCGAACAAGAGAGTTTACAACAACTCAACGGGTCTAGTAGAAGTGTGGTGTAACGTTGATGTTCAGAGATACACCACACCACCTACTGGAAAAGGACCCGCTTACTTTTTCAACTATGATGGATTCTTCAAGTCCTTCAACATACCTCTCTCCACTTCTGATGAAGAATTAGGAACCAAGATGTTGTATGATGTTTTGAACTCACCGTCACTAGATTCAACATCAACTGGATCACAAGGTGAATCTTATCACCACTTAGGGGGAGCACTCGAAGTAAGTGACTCCTCCTCAGAAGATGAAGCTGTGGAGAATGACCAGAACAATCAGGAGGAACAGGTTCCAATTCCTGCAAGTCCACAAGCATCTAACATTGATGCCTCTGCGTCTTAGGAACCTCAAACTCCTACTACCTCAGATACTGAACCAAATGTTCATAATCTGGATTCTGAGGTAGTTAATCCAACAACCCCTGGTTCACACCTAAATGTCTATCATCCTTTGGATAATGTCATTGGGGATGTGAGGTCAGGAGTTCAGACCAGAAATCAGTTGCACTCAGCTGATTATGCCTTGGTAATGGAAAAATGATATCTTCATGATGGTGCCTATCGTTGCTTTGTGTCTCAGTTTGAGCCAAAGTATGTTAGTGAAGCCCTGAATGATGAGGCATGGGTGAGTGCCATGCAAGAAGAACTTCTTTAGTTCAAGAAGTTAGGCATATGGACTATGGTGGATAGACCTAAAGGTGCTAAGGTCATTGGCACCAAATGGGTCTTGAAATGCAAGAAGGATGATCAAGGCGTCATCATCAGGAACAAGACTCGACCTGTAGTTCAAGGATTTCGACAAGTCGAGGGAATAGATTACAATGAAGTGTTTGCACCCGTGGCAAGAATGGAAGCCATCCTCATCTTCCTTGCATATGCATCGTATATGAAGATTAAAGTTTATCAATTGGATGTGAAGAGTGCATTCCTTCATGGTGAAATCCAAGAGAGGATTTGAAGATCCATATCATCGGGAGAGGGTTTACAAACTCGACAAGGCTTTATACGGGCTTCATCAAGCCCCAAGAGCCTGGTATGAGAAACTCTCGACTCACCTTGTGAAACACAGATTTCGCAGAGGTGTTATTGACTGCACACTGTTTATCAAAGAGAAAGATGGTGATTTGCTGCTTGTTCAAATCTATGTTGATGATATCATCTTCGGGTCAAAGAACGGAGATTTATGTAAAGAGTTTGAAGCAGTAATGAAGGCTGAATTTGAGATGAGTGCCATGGGAGAGATGAAATTCTTTCTCGGGTTATAGGTGGATCAGACACCAAAAGAGATTTTCCTACATCAGACCAAGTATGTAGGAGACATTCTCAGTCGGTTTGACATGGAAAATCCTTCCGCAGCCGGAACTCCACTTGCTACAAATCATGATGTAGCACCCGACGAGAATGGTGATCTGGTTGATGCCACCATGTACCGAGGAATGATTGGATCTCTAATCTACCTCACTACCTCAAGACCTGATATCATGTATGCTACATATCTATGTTCAAGACATCAGGCAAAGCCAAAGGTTAACCATCTGATAGGGGTCAAAAGGATATTTTGTTATCTGAAAGGTACTCCAACACTTGGGTTGTGGTATCCTCATGACGATGACTTCGAGCTTACAGCGTATAGTGACTCGGATTACGGTGGCTGCAAGATGAACTACAAGTCTACATCAGTAGGGTGTCAATTCTTTGGGAGGAGATTAGTGACCTGGCAGTGTAAGAAGCAGACCTCGGTTGCCTTGTCAACCTGTGAAGCCGAATATGTTGCTGCTGCAAGTTGCTCTTCACAAAGCATTTGGATTCAACAGCAAATGCGGGACTATGGTTTGAATTTCTCTTCTACTCCTATTTTTTTTGATAACTCTGCTGCAATTGCAGTAACTAAAAATCCGGTACAACATCCTAAGACCAAACACATCGGCATAAAATATCACTTTAATGTGACTGCTTTGAAAAGAATTTAATTGATGTGATAAAAATAAACACTGATTTTCAACGCGCTGACCTCTATACAAAGGCTTTTGACAAACCATGTTTTTTATATTTTTTAGAGGTCACCGGTGTTAAAAAGAAAAGTGATGTAATTCCAGATGATGACCAAGTTTAGTCCGATGCATTTAGTCCATTTTTTATTTTTATTTCCTTTATTTATTCTATTTTCTGTTTAAATTAATCTGATGTTATTTCTTTGCCTATTAAAATCCTAAAAGCGCGAATCGTTTATGGTTTTAGAATTTTAGGGGGAGAATAGGTTTAGTTAACAACATTAAAAAAAACGAGGGAGAAGGAGAGGCAAGCTGATAGAAAGTAGATCGTATCTGTGATACTGATTCAATGACTTTGGAAAATGATAGTATACATGAACAAATCAAGTGGGACTTTAAAAGTTTAAATTGGATAAGATGCCAAATTCAAAGTATAAGTCTGTGTAGTCTAAGTAATATAAAAGGAAAAATGATAGCAAAACTGGTTACTACTAAGGTAACACAACGAAAGTAGACCTAGAGGTGTCTAGACCACAGATGAGATGTCGGTAGATTCAACACAATAGATGATTAGACTTGGTTGGTGATCTTAGGTACAAACTAAGTTGTTCGACTGACTGTGGGTTTCCATCTTATCACTGGTTAACACAATCAATAATATTCCAATAAGGGGTGACGAGCAAATAAACGACATAAATGTGAGCGGATGACCATAAATAGAGCAAAGCACGAAAAATTGAAAAGAAAACGCTATCAAGCAAATAACTTATGTTGTTGGTGCGTTATGTGCAAAAGAAAAATAAAGATGCTCTAACAAGAAGATAGGTTGTGTGCCTCTCTGCTGTGCGATGGCACTGACCTGAGGATATGCATAACCTAGATATTCTAGAATTCATTGTTGTTTGCCGCCTCTCTGCTGTGCGATGGCACTGACCTGAGGCTTGGCTTCTCTTTGAAAGCTCTAAGAATAGTTTCTTCTTGTCAAAATACCCGTAGACCGCTCAAAAATCTCCTGAGGAATGTTGATTACCACATAAGCGTGGGATCCACAAATGTTGGTTGAAATAATTAAACCTTAAACTATCACCAATCTGTGTCAAAAGTCTGTGTATGGATTTAAGAGGACAAGTATATTGACAATCATCGTGGCTACAATTCTTGAAAGTCCAAATCAATGTGGGGATCTGGTAGTATAGTATGATTTCCTGAATTTGCTAACGACTCTAGATGAAAAAAAAAGAATTGAGCATCAAAATGTGTTGATAACATGTCCCAACTGATTTGACTTGCCTGTATGATTCCAATTTGAATTGATCCAGTTATGGTCAAAATAGATTGAAGCTGCCTATTCCGGAACTGAATCCATTAGATTTCTATCTTAGGATTTACCCTCACAAAACCACAAAAACATGTCTTAGTTTTGTTTTTTTCAGTTTTAGTTCCTTTATTATGTTTAAATTTTGTCAATTTAGTTTGTTAAACATCGGACTACCTCATGGAATTCAGTAAGGGAGTAAATCACCTAAAAGGGTCACGTCTGAGGTGACCACACGTGTTTTCAAAGGTAAATGGGTCACGTCTGAGGTGACAAAGTGTTTTAAAAGGATCACATCTGAAGTGGTCAAAAGTTTTTCAAGTTAAAATGATCATGTCTGAGATGATCAAAGGTTCATAATGTTAAATCAACAGTTTAAAAGAGTGTAATTGAAAAATCGTTATAAAGGCAAAAAGTCATGAGTATGACCCATTCGCACGACTGGACCATGAGTATGGACCAACCGTACGAATGGACCATACTCATGCCTTATATAGCCGAATGGATATGAGTATGGACCATTCAACCGAATGGCTTATCAGAATGAGCCATTCGACCGAATGAGAGTGTGCGAATGAGCCAGTCGCCCGACTGAACTCCAGCCGGCCGACTGAAGGTTATCGACTGAGCCAATCGCACGACTGAGGTCCATTCGCCTGAATGAAATGAGCGAATGGGTCCAGTCGGCCGATTGAACTCCGATTCAGTATAAATAGGGCACAATCGATCACATTCGACTCATCACCCCCTAATCGCCCTCCGATCGCATAGCCTACCGTTACTCTGCCAAAATTTCATTAGACCAAGATTTTATACTTCTATTGATAGTCTAACGTTTGTGTGCGATTATACAGGTACAATGAGTTGAAATCTCACCGAAATCTGGAGGAATGGTGCCCTAATCTATGAAATACGACCCTCACAAGAACCGAACCTCTTAATGGACTAATAACCTACTTAAAACAAGTACAATTTTAAAATTAAATTCATCAGGTTATTAGTTAAGTAAATGCGAGTCTAAAGAGCCATTACACAACGTTTAAAGTTCACGAATTGGTCAAGATTCGAATCCTAGTCCATCGAACAGTGGGTCATGCGACTGGACGTCATGATGAACTCCAATCGCACGATTGAGCTGGTCGAATGGCCCAATCGGCCGAATGGATCGTACGAATGAGCTCAGTCGGCCGACTGAACCAATAGCAGGCTCAGTCAACCGATTAAACTCAGTCGCCTGTTCATTCACCCGACTGAATCCAGTCGCATGACATGACAACCGATTGAACTCAGTCGCCTGTTCATTCACCCGACTGAATCCAGTTGCATGACAAGACAACCGATTGAACTCAGTCGCCTGTTCATTCACCCGACTGAATCCAGTCGCATGACATGACAACCGATTGAACACAGTCACATGGTTCAATCGCATGAATGAACCAGAATGAATTCAATCAAGTTAATTAGAACTGATTTGTGTCGTGTGATCATGTAATGTTTATGTGTCTTGTGTTACAGATAGATGGCTGATAGATGGTCTATCAACCCCAAGCACAACATCTGTGCTCACTTAGGCTCCACTAGTCGGAATGGGAAGGAGTTTGCAGGGATCATCGATTTCCTTAAGCGATCCAGGATCCACGGGCTATTTCTACACCATGCACCCCTTACGGGTCTCTACAACAGGCCTTCTAAGAGAATGCATCGGTTGACCGATCACGTGAGTCGTACCGCATTATGAGCTCTATCTTTGGACTGGATATTGAGATCACCACTGAAGACATTCAGCGTGTACTTGGGTTAGGAGATGACACGGACCACCCCACCAGACTTCACCCACTGACGGTGAGAGGGTGCTTCATGAGGATGAAGTACGCTTGGGATATCAACTCAGGGGTGCTCAACAAGAGCAACCTGTGTCCCCAGTACAAGTACTAGGCACACGTCATCCTAAAGTGCATAGCTTCACGTAGGGGAGGGTTCGACGGCCTTTCAGACCAGATACAAAATGCCTACGTGGCACTGGTGCTGAACCACCCTTTCAGCTTTTCTAGCATGATCTTCTCTTATCTGATAGAGAACTTGGAGGCGAAGGGCAAAGAGGGTTTCTGCATATACCCTAGGTTCTTACAGTTGATCTTTGATGAGAAGCTGTCCACACTTCCAAAGGAGAGCCATGATGCCGTGGGATTAGAGATAATTGATGATACGATGCTGGGTCGTATGAAGGTTTACCGGGGAAAGCAGGTCAAGCCCCCGGTAAAGAGACTGCCATCTGGCCAAGGTGAACTACGTTGCGCCAGGAAGGCGTAAATGGCGTCACGAAGACAGTGATTCAGATGTTGAGCTGATAGAGCGCCCTGACGATGATTCAGATGACGATGATAGCGGTGATGGTGGAGATGCAGGGCCCACTCAACAGAGGGCCCCCACTGGTAATAGAGCATCTCCAACATCCACCCATGATGGAGCAGAGGCTGTAGGGTTCCATCAAGACTTTTGTCCTGATAAGGAGGAGGATACTGATGAGGAGCCCCTAACCCGCACTGTGGGGAGCAGGGTGGTTACCACCGAGCGAGGTATTCGGGAGGTTGGTGGACGCCCTGGCTAATCTAGGGAGGCTAACCCTGATCCTAGTTATGCTCCTGATCAGTCCAACGGGGTTCCAGGGGGAGCATCCACCTCGAGGGGATCGAGGAAATAAAGGATGGCTCAGCCCCACGGTTTGAAGAAGAAGAAGAGAAGGTTGACCTTCATCACCACCACCACTACTACCTCCACCTCCACCACTCCACCTACTACCACCACTCCACCTACTACCATCACTCCCCCTACTACCACCATCCCAGCTACCACCATATCTACCACACCTCATCCACCACCACCTTCATCAAGACCAACCCCAATCTTCACCACTACCACCACCACCACCACTAGCCACCATGCCGGCCCATCATCACACCCCGCCAATACATCTGGATCACCTCTACCTCTCAGTGGGAGTAGAGGAACAGCTCTCGACACTTAACCGTATGGTGCTGAGGCTGTTGGTTGCCGATGACGAGAAGACTGCTCAGATTCATCATCTAGTAGACCTTACTGCTGCCAATCTTTGCAGATATCTCAGCACGCACAGCAGATAGAGCAGCAGGCCCAGCTAATGGAGGCATAACGCGGTAAGATGTCCCAACTCCAGGAGCAGCATGCCCAATCAGCTAAAAGGATAGAGGAGTTGGAGACCACCAACAAGACCATCATGCTGCGGCTCAAGGGATCAAAGGACGAGCCCTTAAAGATCAAGAAAGGAGATGGAGATGATAGTGATGATGACAGTAATGAGGATGATGATGATGGTGATGACATTGAGGATGATACTGATGTTGGTGATGATGCTGGTGATGATGATGTTAATGATGATGAAGATGACACATCTGTTGCGGGTGCCATACCTGCAAGTGAGAGGAGGAAGAAGAAAGCACAAGATCAAGGTGCCTCCATAACCGCCCCGTCAGCAGAAGAGAATATGATCCAGGACAAGAGTAATACTTAGCTGTTTTTGTTATTTAAATCATATGTATCTGAATCTTGTATCACATTAATGAAATGAATGTTTATATTTATTGTTGATGTTTCTGTTTTGATTATTAACTAATGATTGTTGTGTTGAATGTCTAAATCAAGCAGATCCAAACTTTCAGAGGGATGAATATGATGTTGCTCCCCTCCAACAGATCAAGACTCAGCTCACGTTGATTCTTGATCTGCAGGGTATAGTCAGGAGATCGGTGATGTGCACTCCTGAAGAAGGAGAGATCATTCACAATCTCACTGACGAGCAAATAGCAGAAATGTTCAAACTCAATGTCGACGAGATCGTGAAAGACGCTCAAACAGTCCATGTGGAAAGTGACGACGAGCTCAATGATGTGGATGAAATCGAGATTGAAGATGTCACTGACCAGCATTATCCAGAGTACACTGACAATGTGGGTAATGTCATTCCTAATTTGGGAGACAATCTAGTCAGTGAAACCTTGGAGACTCTGGATAAACTGGAACAAGAGTCAGACAAGAAGGAAGATAAGGCCCAAGCCTCGGATGCTGAAGTTAATATCAGAAAGGCAGAGTGGGCTGCATGCTTTGAAGAAATAAGAGCCCAACGCAGTGCATCAAAGTCGACTGTCTACACCAAGCTGTACAAAGTGAAGAAACATCATAAGGTGTCGGGTAGAATCATAGCATAGGCATATTTTGAAGATCTCAACGTTTATGCATTTAAACGTGAGAAAGGGATCGAGTACTTTAGGTTCCCACACGACCTGAAGACTCTTCCTGGATTTGAGCTGAACCAGTTAGCGAAGCTGAAATTGCTATACGCTTATCCATGCAAGATGTCTGAAGAGAGAGTACCACACCAGATGGGTCAACTTCAAACCTCAACAACCAACGAGGTATATCAGAAGGTCAGAGGTTGATGCCATAACTGGAAAACCAAGAATAGTGCTGAAGTGGAGTCCGCCGCGCACCATGTCTAAGATCCCACTACGGGAAATGCCACAGGACTTTACTCCACACTTCAATTGGTGGTACTATGATTGGAGGACAGGAGAGGCAGTCATAGTCTTGAACAAAGAAGGCAAAATGGATACTATCAGGGTATTTGACCCGATGTGGCTAACAAACTTGTCTTCAAATGATGTATACACATTATACAAGTGGCCACTATTCTATGACTCTCAAGATATTGTACAAGCTCTATAGTTTCAAAATGGTATACGACTCTGCTTTGCGTTTGAGATACACGCAGGAGTTACAAAAGAAGAGAAGTACAAGAAGTATGAAGAGGTTATGAAGAAGGTAAGACATTAGATGAAACTAGGTCCAAGGGGGAGTTTGTAGGTATATGTGTCCCTAGTTTCTGAACTGAATGTAATATGTCTTTAGTGTCTTACACTTATGTAATAGTTGGGTACTTAATGAAATGTAAATGTTTGGTTGTGTTTATAATGTTTAATATTTCATTAATGAGTTGTTTAACGCATATTGACTTGAATATATAGGTTTGTGGTTGTTTGAATGAATCTTGATAATGTAATAATTAATAAATACATTCAAACTTAGTAATATGAAGTTCTCATGCGAATGGCCCATGCGAATGGACTATACGCATGAACAACTTCATGCGAATGACTCAGTCGCACGACTGAACCTGGAGACTGGATCAGTCGTATGATTGTAACATGAGATTGGCTCAGTCGCACGACTGAACACTCAGTCGTGCGAATGGATCAACCGCATGGCTCAATCGCACGACTGAACCATACTAATGGTTCAGTCGCCCGAATGAGCAACCCTAACCTATAAATACCACCTATTCGTTGAAAAACGGAACAATTCAGATCACTTCGACTCCAGACGTACCCTATCCGTCCAGAGACCTCTAAGAACCTGTTCCAAGTTCACAGATGCACTAGATCGATTCCATATCGTTCTTAATGTTTAGATTCAATCCATAATCGATTCTACGTGCGTTCTCACTGATTGGATCGCCGATCAAATAGGATTCCGCACTATTTTATTCGGTATACACGTTAATCAGTTAGTATTTCGTTCAATACACGATCCTAACAATCACAAGGTCAAGACCATAAGATGTGATCAAGGAACTAAATTCAAGAACCAAATTCTTTACACATTTTGTGATGAAAATGGTATTACAAGAAAATATAGTGCTCCCAGAACTCCTCAGCAAAATGGTGTTGCTGAGAGGAGAAACAAGACACTTATTGAAGTTGCAAGAACCATGTTGTCTGACTTTAAACTGCCCATCACTTTCTGGGAAGAGGCAGTTAACACTGCTTGCTATGTGGAAAAAAGAGTTTTAGTAGTTAAGACTTATTATGAGCTGTGACACAAAAGAAAACCTTTCATTGGTTTCCTCAGATCATTTGGATGTCCTTGCACCATCTTGAATACCAAAGATCAAGTAGTGAAATTTGCTGAGAAATTAGATTATGGACACTTTATTGGATACTCTTCCCAAGCTAAGGCTTATAGAGTATACAATCTCAGAACTAGAGTAGTTAAGGAGTCATCCAATATGACTTTCAATGAGCACACTCCTAGTGTGAAAGGTTCTGGTCATGATTGGCTGTTTGGTCTTGATTTAGTTTCCAACTGTTTTAACAAGTCTTGTGAGAATGTTTCAGGATCTACAGGTAACATTTCAAAAGAAGATCCTAACCCAAGATTTGAGCTGAGCAGACCAAGCAAAAATACTACTTCAGCTATAGTGGTAACTAACCCTACAAGTGGAGATCCTATCAGCATAACACTGACAAACTCAGTTGATACATCTAAGGTGCCTACAAATTCCAGCACAAGGGCACATAACTTAGATGAAGAAGCTTCAAATGTGGGAGGAAACGGAGGTGGTGACAGTGATCAAGACTTTTTTGATGCTAATAACCACTCCATAGAAGATAACATCAATGATGTTACACACTTATTGGATCAAGCTTTTCTTGATAAGTGTGTTGATGTGGTGACTGATACTCAAGTTCCAGATCTAAAATTTTCAAATTTAGATCTGTCAAACCAACTTGTTGTGATCCCTCAACTCAGGATTCACAAGTCACAGCCCACCACAAACATCATTGGAAATGTTGACACAAGGGTAAGAACAAGAGGACAAACCCATGATAAAAATGTTTATCTATACTCTAGCTTTTTATCCCAGATTAAGCCAAAGAAAGTTGATAAGGCTTTGAGGATGGAAGCTAGGTTAAAGAAATGAAAGAAGAGCTGCTTCAATTCAAAAGACAAAGCATTTAGAACCTATGCCCTCTTCCTCAAGGGAAGACTACCATAGGAACCAAGTGGGTTTTTAGGAACAAGAAGGATGATAGAGTATTGTCATCAAGAACAAGGCAAGACTAGTTGTTCAAGGCTATACACAAGAAGAAGGAATTGACTACACTGATGTCTTTGCTCATGTGGCAAGAGTTGAAGCTGTTAGGATATTCCTAGCTTTTGCTGCATCCAAAGATTTCAAGGTCTACCAACTTGATGTCAAGTGTTCTTTTCTATATGGGGTGATTGATGAAGTGGTGTATGTCAAATAACCACCTGGCTTTGCAGACCAGATCATCTTGATTATGTCTACAAGCTTGATAAAGCTCTTTATGGGTTGTACCAAGCTCCAAGGAAGTGGTATGAGACACTATCTCAGTATCTCTGTTAGCATGGCTACAAGAGGGGTACTATAGATGGAACTCTCTTCATCAAAGGAACACAAAATGACTTAATGATGATTCAAGTGTATGTAGATGACATTATCTTCAGGTCAACTAATCCAAAGCTTTGCAAAGACTTTGAGAGGCTGATGAAGAATAGATTTGAAATGAGTGCCATGGGGGAACTCAATTTATTTCTAGGAATACAAGTGAAGCAAGTTGACAATGGCATCTTCATAAGTCGGTCAAAGTATGTACAAGACATACTTACAAGATTCAACATGACTGAATATAAGATCGCAAAGACACCCATAGCCAGAAACCACTCCTTTGGACCTGATCTTGTGGGGGAGTGTGTGGATGAACATCTTTACAGGGCTATGATTGGGTCTCTTATGTACCTTACAGCAAGCAGGCCTGATATCATGTTTGCTACATGTATATGTGCAAGATATCAAGCCAACCCTAACATTTCACACCTGGTTGCTATCAAGAGGATCATTAGATATCTCAAAGGTGCTCCAAAGCTTGGCCTTTGGTATCCAAAGAATTCTGACTTTAATCTATATGCCTATACAGATAGTGACTATGGTGGCTACAACATGACTACAAAGTCTACATCTGGGGGATGTCAATTCCTTGGTAGAAGGATAGTCTCAATGCAATTAAAGAAATAATCTTGTGTGTCTGCATCAACTTCTGAGGCTGAATACATTACTGCTACTAGCTGTTGTGCTCAAGTGCTTTAGATTCAAAATTAGATGCTAGACTATGGATTCAACTTCAAGGAGACTTCTATCCACATAGACAACAACAATGCTATCTCTATTACAGAGAATCTTGTGGAGCACTCAAGGACAAAACACATCAACATCAGGTATCATCTAATTAGAGATAATTTTGAAAAAGGGTTAATCAAACTAGTCAAAGTTAACATAAATGAACAATATGAAGATCTGTTCACAAAAGCTTTTGATGAGCAGAGATTTAAATATCTTGTATCAGCTATTGAGATGATTAACTTTGACTAGATTTTACTTAAACTTAAACTCAAAAATATTTCTAAAATTTGTGTGTCCTAAGTTGTCTTGTAAAGAACTAGCCTTATGGGTTACAATATCAAGCGAACAACAAACATTCAAATCATACGAGAAATACAAGAAAGCGAGAACTCCAAGAAGATGGATAAAAATCTAATCAGGTGAAAACTTAAAGTTATCGCGCGAGAACTTAATGTTCTCGCGCGAGAACATCTGGATAGTATATATAGATGTTTTTCCTATATTTCATTACGTGTGTTTATTTGTAAAGCTGCTCTAAGAGTAAGAAAGCAGAAAGATGTGTGATAGGCCACCCGAGGAGAGCTCACCTCGGGTGGATCGAGCTTAAACGATGTAAACTCATTTGGTATTGTAATCGTTTGATTAATAATATGCGAGTGAGTTTGTTTAATGTTCGTTGATATCACACACGCACAAATCCGTCTTAATTTGATTATCAAGTGAAACAATATGTGGAATCGATCGTGATGAGGACTTTACATTTGGTATCAAAGCAAGGTGTGGCTCTTGATACATATAATTTCATTCTGCGATCATCCGTTTAAGATGTTAAACATGGAGGTTGAAGATCTAAAGGTTTAGATCGAGTTTGGACCAGTTTTGAATGAGAAGAAAGTGAAACCGAGGGTGAACACACGTGTAATCGGCTTTGTTACATCACTACGCTCGGTATCTTCAACTTTGGTGGAAAACGAAGATTTCCGACCGTAGTAGTGATTCAAAATCATAAAAGTCGATTTTGATTGAAGTTTTCATAGGAGTAAATGAGAACTTTGCAAAAATAATCGTATTTTGTGAAAAAAATTTCATGAGAGAACTTTTCATGAGAAAACTTTTCCATGCAAAAACTTTATGCGAAAACTTTCATGTGAGAACTTTCATGTAAGAACTTTCATGTGAGAACTTTCCGTGTGAGAACTTTTCATGTGAGAACTTTTTCATGAGAAAATTTTTCCTGAGAAAACTTTTCATGAGAAAATTTTTTATAAGAAAATTATTCAGGAAAAAAGTTTTCATGAGAAAATTTTTATGCAAAATATTTGCAACAGTAACCGTCATTTGCAAAAATGTTCTCATGCAAAAACTTCACCATGTTAAAACTTCATCATCCATAAACTGTGACTGGAAGATGCTAGATGATTTGAAGTTTGATACTTGGGTTTTCTTGTTGTTTGATCAGGTTCCAGATTCTATATCTACCTACATTTGATTTAGGTCTTTCGTGAATTGAAACTTGACAATGTGGGCTTATCTTATCTTACTGATAGGGACAATGATCGAAAGTGTTAATTAAGTGAAGAATCAAGATTGTTTGGTATTCTTGCTCTGAAAATATGGGCTTATTACATCTTACTTACGGGGAAGAATACTTTAGATGATCTAGTTCGTTGTCACAAAATCTTGTCATTTGATTTAAGAATCGGGTTCTCTGTCATATGCCTAATATATTTTAAGTGTTAAGTAATCAAGATCAAACAATTTAATCTTGATTCAGAATTGATATCCTTTATGAAGCTATAAAGCTGAGGGGGAAGACTGAAGTGACAGATACCAGGAATCGGATAATTCTTGAAGATGAGTGACAGAAGTCAAACATAGCTTGATATCATAATCCATAGGGGAAAATTGTAAGGAACTAGCCTTTATGGTTTACAATATCAAGCGAAAAGCAAACACTCAAATCAAAGGAGAAATACAAGAAAGCGAGAACTCCAAGAAGATGAATAAAAATCTAATCGCGTGAAAACTTAAAGTTGTCGTGCGAGAACTTAATTTTCTCGCGCGAGAACATCCGGATAGTATATATAGATTTTTTCCTTTGTATTTCATTATGTGTGTTCATTTGTAAATGTGCTCTAAGAGTGAGAGAGCAGAGAGATGTGTGATAGGCCACCCAAGGGGAGCTCATCTCAGGTGGATTGGGCTTAAACGATGTAAACGCCTTTGGTATTGTAATCGTTCGATTAATAATATTCGAGTGAGTTTGTTTAATGTTATTTGTTATCACACACGCACACATCCGTCTTAATTTGATTATCAAGTGCAATAGTATATGGAATCGATCATGATGAGGACTTTACATGTCTATTTATCACATTTAGAAGCCCAGTTTACTTTGGAAGAAAAACTTATCAAATGATATTCCTTAGAATTCTGGAAATTTTCAACATATTTCTTTCGGAAGAGATTAAGTTTTCTTCGGAAGAACATTATGTCTACAAATCAAATAACTACTAATAAGACATTTACCTTCGGAAGAATTTCTGAATTATCTTTCGAAGCTTAAATATGACTATCAGTACTTATATGTATTTGAAGGACAATTTTCTTCCAAAACCAATTCATACTTGGAAGATTTACTCTTTTAAAGAGTAAACTTCTTAGTTTTAATCTCTTTCAAAACCAAATATGTATCAGAAGCATAAATACTCTAAGTATTTTTCTTCCGAATCAAATTTCCATAACACTCAGGAATATCTTTTGAAGTCAATTTAGCTTCAGAAGCTTTTATTAAAACTTCCGAAGACAAAATACCTTCGGAAGATTTTCGACTTCCAAGAAAACTACATTTTTGGGCACTTTTTCAAAGGTGGGACCGACATTCGGATTTCAAATTTTATCCTTTCACATTAACTTTGTCTCAAATCCAGTATATATATATACATATATATATATATATATATATATATATATATATATATATATATATATATATATATATATATATATATATATATATATATATATATATTAAACGGCTCCTCCCTCTTTCACTATCTTCTTCACCTACAAATTCTCTAACCTAAATTCACCTACAACCAACCTTGTTCTTATCTTCCTTCACAACAAAGCTACCTCAAATGGCCAACCCTGACCGTAGAAACCAACCCGATTTCTTCATGCACCTTCACAGGCAACATAATCATGTTGCTCTGTTGGACTCTGAGAAAGATCCAAGTTTCTTAGAGGTTTGCCGCTTTCTTACTCTCTCAAACTACTTCACCTTCCTCACCATAGATCCTCCACTCTATAAGGATCAGTATTGGCCTTCTAGAGGACCTGCCAAGAGATTACCATGGATGGGGAGAAGGCATTGTCTGCCACAGTGTATGGGATGACAATCTTTATCACTTCAGCATCAATAAACGCTCATCTTCAGCTGGATGATGTAGAAGGTGATTTGTCCTTTCCTAAATCTGTTGTTAACCAGTCCTTTAGTCTGATGGGCTATGAAGGTGACTTCTCAGTCAGAACCTTCAGGAAAGGGAAGGTCTCCTCTCAAAATAAGTACCTTCTCCATGTGGTCATGCACAGCTTATCCAACAAACATGGAGGATGTGACCAGATTTCTAAAGATCTTTCCTTTATAGTCCATGGGATGGTTTAGGGGGTCAAGTTCATGCACTCTCAGTTTGTTTATAGAAACTTACTTGTTAACTTGGACTCCTTTGAGTATTATACGTTCCCTAGATATGTCCAGCATATTCTCAACTATGAACTGGGTTCACGGTTGAGGGGAACAGGTAATATTCTAAAATTGGGACATATGAAGCCCAGCATCTTCAAAACCATGAGGAAGCCAACTATTGGCTTCTCTGGGGTAGAAACAGCCCTTGCCCCAAAAATGTTAAAGCTCATTGCGCAACCTAGGAGCACCAGCTAGTGTTGAACCCACATCTTCACTTCATAACAACCAAAAAAACCACAAATAACCATCACCTACCAAAGAAAATCCAAACGAACCCGTGCACAGGCTATTCAGCTTGTGCAGGCCCCATATCTCCACTCATGCAGGAGAAAGTGGACAATAGAGCTTTCACTTCCCTTGAGGAGCAAACCACTCCCATCTTACTAATGACCAGTGCTGAAGTCCCTCATGCTTAGCCTGATGAGCTCACAACCCCAACAGCTTTAAGCCTTCACTCAGAGTCTTAAAACTCTAGTGAACAACCTGCAGGGGACAACTACCATCCCTAGTGTCTTGATTTGAACCAACCAATTCCCAACCTAGAATTCTATGATTCAGTGAGTATCATGAGTCTCTCTTCTCCTCCCCTGCTCAAGGAGAGATGAGTACTCCCGCCTCTCCCATGTCTAGCCCACATCATCCACCTAATACTGAGGTGGATATCCTTGAACTTGTTAAAAAGGTCCGTATGGAAAAGGCTCTCACTTCAGCAAGGGACTACATCATTAAGACCTCAACCATGGCAACCCAGCCCATTGACACTTCATCTGAAGTTGTCAGTGTGCAGGGGAAATCCAACAGCCAAGAACAACATGCTGGTGATAAGGAAGAAGATTTAGGTCCTATTCTCTCATCCCCCTATGATTCTTCTGATGAAGATGAGGGGAACATGAGCCTAAAGGTGCAAAAACTTACTCAAACCTGCACCTACTTAGTCTCAAAGGTTAGTCACTTGGAATCTCAAGTGATGACCTTGCAAAGAAGGGTCAATGATCAGCAACTTAAGATTTTTGATTTTATGGAAAAACTAGCTGGAAGACCTTTAAAGAGGACTCAACCAGGAACATAAGAACCTGTGGATGTGATAGACTTAACCTAAGCTCACCTATGCAAGAGGATGATGCTACCAAAAAGGGGGAGAAAGTATGGACATTGAGGATTCACAACCCTCACTTGCAATTGTCCATACTCAGTAACCTCCTCAAGTTCACATGGATATGGACTCACTCATACAGAGTCTGTTTGAGGAGGGTATACCAAGGGCTATGCCTACTCTAACCTTTGATGCAGAGAATGAAATATTGAGGTGGATGTATGCTGCTGATAGAAGAGCCCTGATTCTGCATACATTTCAGGGGCAACAAGAGGTCTTCAACTTTCAGACCCTGAAGTACTATGACAGTCTTCCTCTAGTCCATATGTCACTTGCCAACCCAAGTCAAAACAGGCAAGCTGACAGACTGGCTGAGAGGATTCAAGATAGGATAGTTGAAGAGTTCAGACACAGAAGAAGACAAAGGCTAACAAGAACTATCATTGGTCAACTAGATGTTCAGATGGATCCTATGATTAGCTTCAAAGGGGAAACCTTGATTGAAGACCCAGTGATAGACCCTGTGAACCTTGTCACGGAACTACTCCAACATCCTTCACCCTTAGTGAGGCACCAGCTGGTGAAGGTTCTTCACAACCTTTCTCTAGCCAAAGCTTGACTGCTACATCAGGCAATAAAGGCTAAAGCACTCTCCACCTTGAGTCACCAAGGCCTGTGAGTGACAAAAGGAAAAGAAAACTGACTCCTGAGGAGATTGAGGAGGAGAAGAGAGAGAGGAAGAGGAAGAGGAAGCTAAGGGGAGAGAGTTCAAGTTAGTCCCCAGGCTTTGTGGAAGCTGTTATCAGGGATGGCCCCAGGCCAAATACTCAAAATGATGAGTTAAGGGCAGCCAGATTAAACTACTTGGGGACGATGAACTACAACATTGATGAACTCATCTCTCTTCCATTAGAGGAACTCAATGAACAGAGCTGTTAAAGGAGAGGAAGGAGGCAGAGGATGCAGAGTTGCTCTTTAATATCAAAATAGAAAGGAGGCAGAAAAGGCTCTATAAGCATACTCCTACCCTCTCTCAAGTTCAAGAAAACCCTGTGAAAGAGGTTGTGGGTACTGAACAACCTCATGTAGACAAGGAAGTTGATAGATAAAATATGATCAACTACCTGAGTACCACATACCTCTATCAGGCATCTACACTTCTTCCCTCATCATATGAGTATGTTGAATAAGAGTATCTTAAGTAGCTCGAGCAACAAGCTATCAATGAACAAAAAGCTGCTAAGAGAAAGATGAGAAAGAGGCTGCAAAGTCAAGAGCCATCATCCAAAAGAGTCAAAAGAAGTCTGCTGACAGGAAAAGGATGATGAGCTTGTTGTGGGTGTTTGGATTCTCCGGAAGGAGGCTTGGTCCAATGTCTCTATCCACTATGGATGAGCACATTAGAGTGATCAAGTAGAAGATTAAAAGGAGAGAGCTTGTTGACTTGCATTTTCCACCAAGTCAAGCTCCTCCTGAAGTTGAGGTCAAGGTTGAAACCACTGAGACAACACAACCTGGACCTAGAGCTGCATCTCTGCCAACTTCATCTTATAATCCACATCAGGGTTCTACTCCTTCTTCTTCTGAACCTGTGAGGGAAGAGGACCCAGTTGAGAGAGACACAACAGAATAACCTGGTGCTGAAGACCAGTCCTATCAGTTAAAGACTTCAAAGAGGAGGAAAAGTATGACCATGAAAAGTGTATCTAAGAAGAAGAAGTCAAAGGCATTTACGTCCACTCCTCAAGATGAGTCAGAGCATCCTGAGGTAGTGCAAGAAAAGGCTGCTCAACCAACTCCATTTCAAGTAAAGCCTCTTGTCCTGGACCTTTGCTGCAAATCCAGACAAATGGTATGTCATTAGATATCAAGGAGGTCAGGATGTCTATTTCTATAAAGACATACTTGATCTACCTTTGCATGATCTCTATGATATGAGAAGGCACTATGAGAGTCTGAGGGATCCTGACCAGTTGATGAAAAGAGGAATGATCTTGATCCTAATGAGGACTGTCAACTTCTGAACAACCTTCTTAGTTTTGATAGCATCAACCTAGGAGGAGTTTGTAAGGTTATACTTGAAAAGCTGATACAACCAAAACAACCAAAGAGCTTCTAGCATGCATGCACTGATGTACAAGGTAAAAGTCACTTCAGAAGATTTAAACTTTTCATAAGAAATATTCTAAGTGTAAAATCTTCTGAAGCCAAAGACCAAATCTTCCGAAGCGAAGATGAAGTCTTTCGAAGCTTCAAAGACACAGTCTTCCGAAGCCAATGAGGTGAAGACTGATTTCTTCTGAAGACAGGGAAGACATGCTTTTTCTGATCTACTTTTACATAAAGTTGACCCACTTTCCGCTGCAACTCTGAAGACTCACTAACTTATACAAGTTGGTGAAAAGGTCCATGCTTTTGCAACTGTAGATTAAGATTGCTACTCTGTAAATTTCTCCTTTGTACTTTTTATCCTTTTTGTAATATATTAGGATGTAGCTATGACATGTCATAGTCACTAGTCAAAAGGCAATCATTCTTTTGACTTTACATTGATCTTGTTGTCTAGATTAGTGTTTCCAGCTGACTTTCAAAGTATAGCCGGCTAGAGGATGTAGTATAAAGTATCTCTGGTTCTTGTATTTCTTTTTAGGGCTTTGTAACACTTGTAAGAGAACCTGAGAGTAATATACAACATTCTTGAAAACCATACTTATATGCTTTTATTCTTTTGTTCTGTCTCATTACTTGCTTGTGTTCTTATCATCCTCACGATAAACCTGGTTCCCTATCTGATCTGTTAATTACTCTAACACTCTACTCATTGTGAAACTGATTGTATTGACCACCATTCACCGGTCTTGCAGAACTCTTCACTGTGTACATATTATTTTCTAAATGAATATTTAATAATAAAAAAACTGAAATCATTCTTTATATGCCATTGAGTCCATATGTGTAATGATTCTCTTGCTAATGTATATATAAATAGATATATTATAACTTGCTAATGGACTATTACTTACCTGTTCACGAATCTAATCGGCCATATTTATATACAAATTTTATACCTTTTGGATGAACATTTATAAAAGAGAGAGTAAAAAAAGGAAAGTAAAAGAAAGTACGTGGGAAATGGGAATGAAAAATAAGAAATTTTAAGGATTGATTAATCACATGTATATGTATTTTTCCTCAACACCCCTACAACCTTATAATTAAATCTTTTAAACATCTTTTTATTTACAATCTTGCCATTCTTTGATCTTAACCCTATATTACATAAATCAATAGTGGATTAATGGTTTTCATGGTTTTCTAATAAATATGGTTTTCTCTTGGTCACTCCACTATACATACACACATCTCTATTGTCTATCTCTTTATCTTCTATCAAACACTTCATTCATCTAAGGTTTTCATCATGTTGATGATCCTTATGTTTCATGTATAATTATTGAGATCTTTGTTTAGATTATTGTTATGATGTTCTTATTATATACTTTTGATTTGCAATAGTTGGTTTTGTTAAACAGCTTCTTAATTCATAGTTTCATTCTTTGGTGTTCTTGGGGTTTATACATTAAGATCTTTTTTAATAGAAATATCTAAGTAATGACTTTTAGATCGTGAATGTAGGCATATTTTTCAATGCATCCACATCTCAGCTCATTTATTATGTATAGAAAGCATTTAATACATGATATAATACTTGATTTTAGATATCAATAAAGTCTAATCTTCTATTTTCTAAGGTTTTCATCATGTTGATGATCCCTATGTTTCATGTCACTGATAGTATTGAGTTCTTTGTTTAGATTATCGTTATGATGTTCTTATTATATACTTTTGATTTGCAATAGTTGGTTTTGTAAACTGCTTCTTGATTCATAGTTTCATTCTTTGGTGTTCTTGGGGTTTATACATTAAGATCTTCTTTTTCTAATAGAAATATAAGTAATGACTTTTAGATCGTGGATGTAGGCATATTTTTCAATGCATCCACATCTCAACTCATGTATTATTTATATAAAGCATTTAATGCATGATATAATATTTTTTTAACGACAAATGTACGACCCTACTTCGGATGATAGGTGTTATCTTAATTGGGCGCACCTATCCATTTCCAGTCGGGACCGCATCCCCAACCTACTCAGGAGGAAACTCATTGCTGAGAAAACTCACTGTTTTAACCATAAGCATTTTGCTCAAAGTGAGACTTGAACACATAACCTCTCCTTAGTTACATGTAACGGGTACTTCATCTTAACCCGTTAGACTAAGGATCATTGATGCATGATATAATACGTGATTTTAGATACCAATAAAGTCTAATCTTCTATTTGTCTTTGAAAAGGAAATGGGCCAGAGTTGTATGAGGTTCTCGTTTAATTGAGTCATATAGCTAGAAACTTGGTCAACTTTAGTATTCATATACGTAGATGCATACATATGCACATTTTTGTATGTGCATACGAAATCCGATATTTATTATATCAATCAAGAAGTACCGTCTATTTGGATTATTAGCTAGGTTCATATTTATTCAAATCAGACCCCATAATCCTTGTGTAGCATCATACGAGCCATATAGATTTCCAAAACATTCCATGTACTTTTCTTACATCTAAAGATCATATCTTGTCGATGCCTGAAGCTATACAAGGCATCTATTTTTTCCAAAACTACCAACATTTTGAGTCCCCTTTACAACTATATATGTGGAGTATAGCACTATATGTCAC
>CM046036.1:20067830-20147830 GCA_025215565.1 Flaveria ramosissima | reverse complement strand
TGATATACGCGTCTAACTTCACGGCCCTCACTACTACCAGTGGTAGTATGATGGGAAATACACCGCTTGTCATTTTGCTAGGTTACACCTAGCCTCAATGAGCACACACAATTAGTAGAATTAGTTGTTAAGAGTGTACCACTCCCGACACCTGCCACGTTTGTGATGGATATGACGATCATCCTACGCAATTACCTAATGAGCGGGTCCCTAGAACTGACCCTCCCTTTGATCCTCACAAATAGAGTGATGACAATCCAAGGCACCAACTTCTCAATGTACCTTCCACCAACTCTATAATGCCCTTAGTGAATAAGGTGATACTAATCTCCTGGTCAGTGTAAAGTCCCGAGATAACCCAAACTAGCTATCAAAATTTTATACATATATACACATATATATATATATACATACATATATATATATATATATATATATATATATATATATATATATATATATATATATATATATATATATATATATATATACATATATATATATATATATACTAGGTTAGTAACCCGTTTATTACACGGATTGAATTAATAAAATAATAAATAATTAGTAATAAATTTTATGAATTATAAAACCATGTTTAAAGATAAAATATAATTATAATTGCATATGAATAGCTATTTCAAGTAAATAAACTATAGATAGGTTATAGACAGATAGATATATAGATAAATAGAGAGTCTAGAAACTCATTAATTAAACAGATTATAAGTAATAAACACGAAAAGTTACAGTACGATATTTTAATACAAGATATGTATAAAATTATATATACGTATGTGTTCAAGAGATAAAACAATTATACTATTTTTAAATCTCTTATCTAAACAGTTTTATTTTTTTATGTTTGTTTTAAGATTTTCTTATAAAAATTTATTGCTTATAAAAATTTTGTTTCTTAAAAACTCAAGTTTCTAGTTATTATGGTTTTTTAATAAAACTACTTTTAGAAAATTTCATATTTTTTATAATTATTTTAAAAAAGGTTCAATGTTTTAGAAAATATATGAATTTTAATTTTCTTAATAAAATTTATTTTTAAAGACATAGTTTGATTTGAAAAAAATATAGATGAGAGAGAAATTATATCAATTGACCAAATCAATTTTTATGAAGAGAGAGAAATTGTTTAAGTGTTTAAATTACCCTTTTGGAGGGAAAATAAAGTGAAAATGTTTAAAAGAATGACAAGTGTTAAAAAGATGGTTTAAGAAGATGACAAGTGTCAAAAAAACTTTCTTTTATTAATATATATATATATATATATATATATATATATATATATATATATATATATATATATATATATATATATATATATATATATATATATATATCTATATATATATGAATGTATCTATATATATATATATATATATATATGTATATATACATATACTATATATATATCTATATATCTATCTATATATATATATATATATGTGTGTGTGTGTGTGTGTGTGTGTGTGTGTGTGTGTGTGTGTGTGTGTGTGTGTGTGTGTGTGCCCATATAATAAAAACAATATTTTGGGTTGATCCACGTCCTCATCCAGGTTGACCATCGCTTGTACCTATACCTCCTAGCACGGAAGGTAAGTAAACATGGTAAAAAATTCCACGGTTAGCTCATAGTAAGATAGTAGAAAAGCAAACTCAAACAATTGGTACCATGATGTATCCTCCCTGATGATAGGACCTAAGCTGTCGCATTTTCTGATCTCGACCAACACCTCTCAATCGACGGCCTTCTGATCGCTGATCCTCGTCTGATGACACTTCGAGCACTTTGCATGCTTAATACTGTTATCCTCGACGTAACCATGTATGTTGCATTGATCATTACCACATGCAGGGATAAATGGCGTGCGTCATACGATTTTGGATGACAAAAGAAAACTTCCTCCGTGACATTTGTAGAAGGATCTTCTCGAGTGTAAAAAATGTAGCCTTTAGAACACTAAAGGTATTTTTGAACTTTCATTTGAGTATCACCAACTTTCTATTCATCTCTTTACTTTTATTGAGCATTGTATACATACATTGTGGGGGTTCTTCTTCCTTATGGTTGACAATATGTTGCTTGACTTCATATTTTGCTTTGTCAACTTTTCCACCAAATTGTATTCTTTCTATGAAAACCTTCCTACAAATGGGTGGCCTCCAGATGTTGAGTGGGATCATATTTATGTTTGTTATTTATCACTTCTAACCTCTAAGAACGATGCTTATTGTCATATATGCCTACCAATTTAAAGGGACATCTAACTGTTTTTCTGCAAGGCCATCTAAGGGTGGTTGTACTCATGTGTTTGTCATCATGATCACAGATAAGCCATACCTTCTCTTTGTCATCCGGGTAATAATAAAGTAACCATTATCATGTCCCCTACCGGACAAGTCCCATGTTGATAGCTCAACCCACGAAATCATGGAGAGATAAAAATACGGTTACAATTATGTTAACCTAATTATACATAACTAGAGAAATTTTATACTTGGTTGGTATCAAAGCAACATTTTCGGGTCATGACATTAATCACCTGACACAAATTCTTGATTACATTTTCACTCGTCGTAAGGTGGTTTACCACCAAACATGAACTTCTTATTGCTCCGTTGAAGGTAAGATGGTGGTTCACTGCTTAACACAAACTCCTGATTGCTTTGTTACAGGTAAGAAGGTGCACATGACAAACATACATGTTATTCAAATCTGGCAGTTGTGTCTCATGAGAAGATTAAACGAATGACTCCTGTTGATTGTTATCCGCAACATATGAAACATTTTAATGTTTTCTAAAATATTCGCCAAGGAAATAGTTATTGTTCCAAAATGACATAGCTAACGAACGAATACCTGTGAATTTTTTATAAAATAGAAAAGTCCAAAAGTTACGATCATCAATCAATCATTTATAAATAACCTTTTGGATAATATTTTTGTATTTGTTCAAATAATTCATAGCAAAATGCTAAGGTTGAAATAAATGCAATATACATGGTGTATAACTCTATATGCCATGTATAGTGTAGCCCACATATAGCTAGCTTCTAACATATGTCTAACACCTATACGTGGCTTATAGAAGTATACGTCACGTATAGGTGTCGGCTATATGTACAAATAGCATTGTATGTGTCGTATAGGCGGCTGTCATATGAAACATTTAGTGCTATACGCCACGTATAGCTTTTTTAAATCACTTATGTGACCACCACCTGTTTGTTGTCTCAACGATCCATACGTCGTGTATGAGACTATATGCCTCGTATATGATTTTTGAGTTGACTTATTTGTCTTGGAATGTTGGTTGTTAAAAATGGCACATATACGTTGCATATATCCCTACACATGAATTATAGGGTGTCAAGTTATCCAAGTGGGTATCTTAATGTCACCACTCCGTATCAACATAAAGAAAAAGAAGAAAATTTTTGTCACACTCCGTATAAAACAAAAAACATGCCAAAACCTTTAATTTTAATAAAACATGAAATCTAAGTGAATTAATTTGAATATTTTTTAAACTAAAATTGAATTAATTGAAACACATTTATGTAACACCCCGAAAAGTCAAAACAAGTCATTTAATAATAATGGGCTAGATTAAGGGATATTTAATAGAAATAAAGGAAGGAATTTGGATCATGGATTAAATAAGCCTTATGGGCAAGAGCCTTAGTGATTAAAGACCCATAAGTAGCCACTTAACCCATTTAATTAGTCTTCATCTTCTTCATTTGCAACCCTAGCCACCAAGTGCTAGAGAGAGAGTGTAAAGAGAAAAAGTGAAGAAACTCAAGATTTGGAGCTTCAAAGGGTAAGAGATTGAAGATCTGAGTGTTAGAGCATCAAACCACAAGAAAAGAGCAAGAAATCCAGGTAAGAATCAACCTCTAAACCCCTCTGTGGATTGAACCCGAATTCTAGGGTTTTGGGTTTTGTAAAGTTGCAAAGTATCGCATAAAGGTTACACTTTACGTATGAAATCATGTAAAAATCTTAGATATAGCTTCATGGATGAAAAAATAAGGATATGGATGTAAAAAGTTGTGATTTTGGGTTAAAAACGGGTTGGTTCGTAATCTTGATACGTTCTGCGAAACTGTCTGCACATCCAGCGAAATTGTGTGTTCAAGCTGTGAAACTATAAGTTTTCTGCGAAACTATAGTTTCGCAGGTAATTTCATAGCCATGGAATTCCAACGAAAGTTGGGCGAAACTGCATGCTGTTGATACATATGTACCTAGATTCTGATCTGAATGTAATATGTCTTTATTGTCTTACACTTATGTAATCGTTGGGTACTTAATGAAATACAAATGTTTGGTTGTGTTTATAATGTTTAATATTTCATTAATGAGTCGTTTAACGCATATTGACTTGATTATATAGGTTTGTGGTTGTTTGAATTAATATAAATAATGTTATGACAATTAATACATTCAAACTTAATAACATGAAGTCATCATGCGAATGGCTCATGCTAATGGACCATACGCATGAACAACTTCATACGAATGACTCAGTCGCACAATTGAACCAGGAGACTAAATCAGTCGTATGAATATAACATGAGATTGGCTCAGTCGCACGACTGAATACTCAATCGTGCGAATGGAAACCGCATGGCTCAATCGCACGAATGAACCACGCTGATGGTTCAGTCGCCCGAATGAGCAACCCTAACCTATAAATACCACCTAATTCGTGGAAAAACGAAAGCATTTAATCCACTTCGACTCCAGACGTACCCTAGCCGTCCAGAAGCCTCTAAGTTCGTACTCCAAGTTCATAGAAAGCTGTAGATCGATTCCTAATCGATTCTTGACGTTAGATTCAATACGTTATTGTTTCTACGTGTGTTCTCACTGATTGGACCGCCAATCAAATAGGATTTCGCACTATTTGGTTTGGTTTAACACGTTAATCAGTTGGTGTTTCGTTCAAATACCAGATCCTAACAAGTGGTATCAGAGCTTTGGCTCTTGATTACGTGTGATTCAATCATTTTTGATACAAAAGTTGTGTTTTTTTTACTAAAAACGCAATCTTTTCATGTCAAACGGTGTCTTGGACGTCCCCTGCTCATAAAGTTATGGTTTTTCCGGCATACGACGATTAGGGTTGGTGAAAATTCGGGTTTTTACGGCCAAAACACTTTAAACCTAGAAATTTTCAAAATCCAGCAGCTTCAGTCGCACGATTGACTCAATCGCACGACTGGACTTCATTCGCATCCCTCATTCGCATCCCTTAGACGTACAATTGGACTCAGTCGTACCTTCATTCGTACGACTAAGCAGACCGTTCGCATTGTTCAACCGCATTAGTTCATTCGCACGACTGGACCAATCGCATTAGTTCAGCCGCACGATTGAACCAGTCGCATCGTTCAATCGCACGGGTAGCCCAATCGCACAGCTCCATTCACACTAGTAAAACAGGTTGTTTAAGGGACTAAAGTTAATAGAAATGGAGGACCAGTATTCAGCGTTTACCGCCGGGAAGGACTCACGTATTCAGAACTTACTGCTACTGGAGAGTGAAGTGGGGAATCACAATAAACCCCCTAAGCTTATAACAGTAGATGAATTCCCACACTGGAAACAACGTTTTGAGATCTACTTAAATGGAGTAGATCCTAATATGTGGGAAGCTATTGAGACGGGGTACAGTATGCCGGTAGGTGCTGATGGGGTGAAACTTACATTAGGTGGCATGAGTGATGCACAGAAAGTCAAATATAATGCTGAAAAGAGAGTGTATGCGTTGTTTACTCAGTCTATCCCTAAGGATATTTTCCATCAATTCTCTGAGAATAAGCAAGCCAAGAGGTTATGGGATGAGCTGGAGAAAAGGTATGACGGGAATGCGTCATTGAAGGCTATTAAAGCTAAAGAGTTAAAGAAAGAGTTTGACAACTTCTCATCGATGGGTAATGAGAGTTTAGACGATGTCATTGATAGATTCTACCATTTGATGAGCGAGTTGCACACGCATGGTGTCACAACTACCATGGAATACAAAGTGTCGAATTTTGCAGACGGGTTGCCAGAAAAATGGGCTTCTTTTGTTTCAAACCTCAGACAGAATGGAATGCTAGCAAAGTTGGACATCAATGATTTCATTCTAAAGCTGCGAGAAGAAGCACTAAGGATGAAGTACCGAGCTCAAAAGTCTTCATATACTCAAAATCCAGCTCTGTATAATGCTACTCCACAAGTTAAGACGTCTAGAGCACCACTTCAGACCGCCTTTGTGTCAAGCTCATCTAGTCCTTAACAAGCCTCTCCTTCAGGATCAGAAACGTCAGGGTCTTCTAGTACCCAATACATTGGATCTGAAGCAAATGCTACAAGACTGAAGATCGAGAATCTCGGAAACGTGACGGTAGAAGTAGCAAGAGAGCACATGGATCTCTTAGCAGCAGTAGTCCATTCCTATGATGGACTTGTTGCTGGGAAAATTAAAAACTGTCATCTGGCAGACGAGGAATACGAGCAGGTAGATGAGACAGAGCTGGAGAGGATTGATATCATGTGGGCCTTAGCAAGTGCTGTCCGGAGAGCTAAGAAGTTTGTGAAGAAGACCGGACAAAACTTGGTTGCTACTAAGGACACTACTTTTGGTTTTGACAAGAGCAAGGTGACGTGTTTCAACTGTGGAGAAAAGGGGCACTTCAAACGAGAGTGTGTGAAGCCAAAGAAGACTAGAAACGGGAATCCATTCTCGTCCTTCACTCGTCAAGATAAGCCAGCTAGTAGTCCTACTTCATCAAGCAAGGATCCAAAAGCCTTGACTGCTCATGCCGATGAAGGACAGGACTGGAGTTTTCGGTTTGTCTCTCCGGGAGAATCCAATATTGCTAGTGTGGAAGACTTAGATGATGATTCCGCGAGTGAAGGAGATATTGCAGTAGAGCTAGCGATGTCAAACAGTGAAGAGACTGCAACTGAGGTCAACTACAAGCCTGAAGAAGGGACAACTACAACAAAGACAGAATCACCAGAACCAGAAACATCAGATGCTGCGTTGATGGCTGATTCATCAGAACCTCCTCAGGTAAGTACTACTGACCAACTTTTCAAAAATCATGCTTGTTCTGATTGTAATAAATTTAGGGAAAGCATAGATCTGAAATTTGCTAGGTTATTAGATCATAACGATAGCTTAGTAAAGGATTTGCAACTGTGCACTGAGGCAAATAGAGTTTTAAAACAAAATGAGCATAGTTACAAAGAAAAGATAGAACTTTTGAATAAACAGCTTAGGGAAACAGAAGTAGTAGCTTTTAACCAAGCAAATGAAATTAGGTACTATCTTAACTCCCTAGAAGACACTAAGAAACATAAAGCAGTTTTAGAAGTAGAAGTAAATTTATTAAAGCAAAAACTGCACAATTGGACAAGTTCATCTCATATTGTCCAACACTTAGTGAGAGAGCGTAACAATGGGGAGGGTTTGGGATATAAATTGGTTCCACCACCACCTGAGACCTTGATGAACACTAAGAGTAAACCAATAAATAACAATCCGATCAAGGATCATGTGGTGTCTACTCCTCTTGTAAGTGATCCAGATTCCTCATGTACTTCCAATGAATCTGGAACAAAACAAAAGGAGGCCACTTCAAAGGCAAAGGGTAAAATGCCTTGTGTTAATCTGGAAAAAGAATTTGAAAAGGTTAATATAAAGTCAGGGTCAAACAAAGTCAAATCTGAACCTAAAAAGACTGTTAATGTTAACCTATCACGAGTTTCATGTCAAAGTCCAGTTAACCAAAATGGAAAAGATGTTAAGAATGTTAAAACAATTAAGTTTGTTAAACAAGATAAAACATCAAAAGAAGTAGAGTCAAAGCCCAAACATAATGATGTCACTAGGGTGTCGCACACATCTCCACATAGACAGTTTAATCATAAAGTTGATAGCAGGTCATGCTATAACTGTGGAGAGTGTGGACACATTGCGTCTTATTGTCCTTACTATCAGACACCTAGGAAGAAAGTTTAACTTCAGGAATCAAAACCTAGGTCTTCTAAGAGGAGCTCATTGACTCCACCTAGAAGAACTAATGAACCCAAAGTTCAACACATTAGTTAGTCGTCTGTTTATCACAAACAGGCCTTACATACATCTGGCTTATGGAAAGAAAAGTCATCCTCTGTGTCTTATAATGATGACAAAAGTCACCTGAGCTACCCTCACCTTCTAAGGGTCAATGGGTTGAATTCATGATGTGTGATACCTCTGGGAAACCCAAGCCACTAAAGGCTTGGGTTCCTAACCTAAACTAATGCTTTAAACTGAATGTGCAGAGTGTTCGCTACAGTGCTGAAACAACACGTGGATTGTAGATAGCGGAGCATCCAGGCACATGACAAGAAACAGGGCACTCTTATCAAACGTCAAACAAATAAAAGGAAGGCATGGTTCTTTTGCTGGTAACAAAGGAGGTTATATCACAGCTCAAGGGGAAGTTGGAAATCAAAAAGTTAAGTTTGATAAAGTGAACTACGTTCAACAACTTCAAAACAACTTACTTTCTGTTTCCCAAATATGTGACAAAGAATTTAAGGTTTTATTTGACAACAAGAAGTGTTATGCCCTGACGAAGGACTATGTGATTCTGGAGGACCAAGTTTTGATGACAGCTTCAAGATATAAAGATCTTTATGTTTTGGATCTCTCAACGGCTTCTAGAACGGATCATGAAGTACAGTGCTTCTTATCAAAGGCTACTGAGAAGGACTCCATTTCCTGGCATAGGAGAATGGGACACATTAATCAACGGAAGATGAATCACTTGATCCAGAATGATCTAGTGAGAGGAGTTAACGTTGAAAATTTCCAACTTCCGGATTTTTGTGTAGCATGCAAGAAAGGCAAACAGACGAAGAAGTCTCATAAGGAAAAGAAAGTTCATTCTATCGAGCTTCCTCTTGAACTTCTTCACATGGATCTGTTTGGTCCAGTCAGTACAAAAAGCATTGCAGGTGACTTGTACTGCTATGTGGTTACTGATGACTACTCAAGATTCTCTTGGGTAATGTTTCTAAAGTCCAAATCAGAAACATTTGAGTCTTTCAAGGAATTAGTAACCACACTGGAATCTCTCTACAAGCTGAAGGTAAGACAGCTACGCTCAGACAACAGGACCGAGTTCAAGAATCAGTGGATGGAGGTTTACTGCAAGGAAAAGGGAATTGTGCACCAGTTCACTTCTGCCTACACGCCTCAGACGAATGACGTTGCTGAGAGAAAGAATCGCAGCTTGATAGAGACAGCACGGACAATGCTAGCAGACTTGAAACTGCCTATCCAATTCTGGAATGAGGCAGTAGCAATGCATGTTACACATTAAATCGAGTTTTGGTAGTCAAAAGCCATGGCAAGACATGTTTACGAGTTACTACAACGACGTAAACCTAATCTAGAGTATCTCGAACCATTTGGCGCACCGTGCACACTTCTGAAGAAGACTCAAGAAGGAAAATTCAGCGAGAAGGCTGATGAAGGTATCTTCCTAGGATACAACATAGCGAACAAGAGAGTTTACAACAACTCAACGGGTTTAGTAGAAGTGTGGTGTAATGTTGATGTTCAGAGATACATCACACCACCTACTGGAAAAGGACCCGCTTACTTTTTCGACTATGATGGATTCTTCTGGTCCTTCAACATACATATCTCCACTTCTAACAAAGAGTTAGCTACAAGTATGATGTATGATATCTTGAACTCACCTTCACTAGATTCAGCATCATCTGGTTCACACGGTGACTCGTCTCACCACTCAGGGGGAGCACTCGGAGCAAGTGACTCCTCCTCAGAAAATGAAGCTGAAGAAAATGATCAGAACAATCAAGAAGGACAGGGTCCAATTCCTGCAAGTCCACAAGCATCTAACAGTGATGCCTCTTCGACTTTGGAACCTCAAACTCCTACTACCTCAGATGCAGAACCAAATGTTCATAATCTTAACTCTGAGGTGGTTGTTCCGACAACTCCTGGCTCACGTCTAAACGTCTATCATCCTTTGGATAATATTATAGGAGATGTGAGATCAGGGGTTCGGACTAGAAATCAGATGTACTCAGCTGATTATGCCTCTGTGATGGAAAAAGGATACCTTCACGACGGTGCATACCGCTGCTTTGTGTCTCAGTTTGAGCCAAAGTATGTTAGTGAAGCACTAAATGATGAGGCTTGGGTTAGTGCAATGCAGGAAGAACTCCTTCAGTTTAAGAAGTTAGGTGTATGGACACTAGTGGATAGACCTAAAGGTGCTAAAGTCATTGGCACCAAATGGGTCTTGAAATGCAAGAAACATGATCAGGGAGTGATCATCAGAAACAAGGCAAGGAAGGAAGCCATCCGCATCTTCCTTGCCTATGCATCTTATATGAAAATCAAAGTTTATCAACTAGATGTTAAGAGTGCGTTCCTTCATGGTGAGATTCGAGAAACAGTGTATGTCAGTCAACCCGAGGGATTTGAGGATCCATATAATCGGGATAGAGTCTACAAACTCAACAAAGCTCTATACGGGCTTCATCAAGCTCCAAGGGCTTGGTATGAGAAACTCTCGACTCATCTTGTGAAACACGGCTTTCGTAGGGGAGTCATTGACTGCACACTGTTTATCAAAGAAAAAGATGGAGACTTACTGCTAGTACAGATCTATGTGGATGACATAATCTTCGGTTCAAAGAACGAAGAATTATGCAAAGAATTTGAAGTAGTAATGAAGGCGGAGTTTGAGATGAGTGCCATGGGGGAGATGAAATTCTTTCTCGGGTTACAGGTGGATCAGACACTAAATGGGATCTTCTTACATCAGACCAAGTATGTAGGGGATATTCTCAGTCGGTTTGACATGGAGAATGCTTCCACCGCTGCCACTCCACTGGCTACAAACCATGATGTAGCACCCGATGAGAATGGTGATCTGGTAGATGCCACTATGTACCGAGGGATTATTGGATCTCTCATGTATCTCACTGCCTCAAGACCTGATATCATGTATGCTACATGTTTATGTTCACGATATCAGGCAAAGCCTAAGGTGAACCATCTAATTGGGGTCAAAAGGATAATTTGTTATCTGAAGGGCACACCCACACTTGGGTTGTGGTACCCTCATGATGATGACTTTGAACTTACAGCGTATAGTGACTCGGATTACAGCGGCTGCAAGATGAACTACAAGTCTACATCAGCAGGGTGTCAGTTCTTTGGGAGAAGATTAGTAACCTGGCAGTGTAAGAAGCAGATCTGGTTGCATTGTCAACCTGTGAAGCCGAATATGTTGCTGCTGCAAGCTGCTGTTCCCAAATCATATGGATTCAACAGCAAATGCGGGATTACGGTTGCATTTCACTTCCACTCCTATCTTTGTTGATAACTCTGCTGTGATTGCAGTCACTAAAAACCCGGTCCAACATCCTAAGACCAAACACATCGGAATCAAATATCACTTCATACGTGATTGTTTTGAAAAGAATTTAATCGATGTGATAAAAATAAACACTAATTTTCAACACGCTGACCTCTATACAAAGGCTTTTGACAAACCACATTTTATATATCTGTTAAATGTCAATGGCGTTAAAAAGAAAAGTGAGGTCATTCCTGAAGGTGACCATGTATAGTCCGATGCGTCGTGTCCAGTTTCTTTTAAAGTTTTCAATTCAATTTTTCTTTTATTCTCTTGTTTTTTTGTATCTTAGTTACTTTCAATACAATTAGTTTTCTTCCTTGCATATTAAAATCCTAAAACGCAAATCCATAGTGGTTTTATAATTTTAGGGGAGAATAGGTCTAGAAAAGAAATAAAAATAAAAAAAACGAGGGAAAAAGAAGAGGCAAGCTGAAGATAAATAAGATCGTATGTGTGATACCGATTCAATTTTTGGAATATGATAGTACACATGTACAAACCATTTGGGGCTTTAAAAATCAAAATTGAAAAAGATGCAAAGTTCAAGTATAAGTCTGTGTAGTCTGAGCAATATAAAAGGAAATATGATAGACAAGCTAGCTACTACTAAGGTAACACAAAGAAAGTAGACCTAGAGCTTGCTAGACCACAGATGATATGTCGGTAGATTCAACAAAATAGATGACTAGACCTTTTGGTGATCTCAAGATTAAACTAAAATCTTTGTCTAGCTGTGGGTAACACCTTATCCCTGGTTAACACAATCAACAAGATTCCAATAAGGGGTGACGAGCAAAATAAACGCCACAAAAGTGTGCGTAAGACCAAAGCATGAGCAAAAGCACATGAAAAATTCAAATACACTCAAACTGATAACCTATGTTGTTGGTGAGATCTGTGCAAAAAGAAGAAAAATTGCTCAAACAAGAAGATAGGTTATGTGCCTCTCTACTGTGCGGTGGCACTGATCTGAGGATAAGCATAATCTATATATTCTAGAACTTATTGTTGTTTGCCGCCTGTCTGCTGTGCGATGGCACTGACCTGAGGATTGGCTTCTCTTTGAAAGTTCTAAGAATAGTCTCTTCTTGAATTTTACCCTAAGACCGCTCAAAAATCTCCTGAGGAATGTTGATTACCATATAAGTGTGGGATCCACAAATGCTTGTTGAAATAAACAACCTTAAAACGATCACCAAACTGTGTTGAAAGTATGTGTATGGATTTAAGAGGACAAGTATACTGACAATCATTGTGGCTACAATTCTTGAAAGTTCAAATTAGTGTGGGGACCTAATAGTACTAGTATGATTTCCTAAATTTGCTAAATGACACTAGATGAAAAACAAGCAAAGAGCATCAAAGGTTTTAGCTAACTTGTCCCAAATGATTTGAATATCCTGTATGATTCTAAATTGGTCCATGTATAGTTTAAAAGATTGAGGCTGCCCTCTCAGAAGAATTAGTCCTTAGAGGTCCATCTTAGAAATTAACCCTCAGAAAAACACAAAAACATGTCTTAGTGTAATTTTCATTGTTATTTCCTTTATGTAAGTACAAAGTTAGTCTATTTCAGTTTTGTGTAGTATCGGACTATGTCATGGAAGTTGATAAGGGACCTTATCATCTAAAAGGTCATGTCTGAGGTGACCACACATGCTTTCAAATAAATGGATCACGTCTGAGGTGACAAAATGTCTTAAAAGGATCACGTCTAAGGTGATCAAAAGTTTTTTAAGTCTAAAATGATCATGTCTGAGATGATCAAATGTTCATAATGTTAAATTAACAGTTTAAAAGGGTTTAAATGTCAAATGGTCATAAAGTCAGAAAAATGTCGAGTGTATGACCCATTCACACGACTGGACCATGAGTATGGATCAATCATGTGAATGGATCATGCTCATGTATTAAATAGCCGAATGGACATGAGTATAAACCATTCACCCAAATGGCTTATTAGACTGACCCATTCGACCGAGTGAGAGTGTGCGAATGAGTCAGTCGACCGACTGAGCTTCAGTCGACCAACTGAATGTGATCGACTGAGCCAGTCGCCCGACTGAGTTTCAGTCGCCCGAATGAACTGAGCGAATAAGAACAGTCGGCCGATTGAACTCAGATTCAGTATATAAAGGACCATAGTCGATCGCATTCTCCTCACCACTCCCAATCGCCCTTATATCGCACATTGTACCGTTACGCTGCCCAAATTTCTTTAGACCTCGATTATACATTCTTCTTGATCTTCTGACGTGTGTTTGCATTTATACAGGTATAATAAGATGAAATCTCACAGAAATTAGAAGAAATGGTGCCCTAATTTGTGATGTTCGATTGAAACAAGAACCGAACCTCTAAATGACCCAATAACCTACTGAAACTAAGTAAAATGTTAAAAATAAGTCTAATAGGTTATTAGTTATGAGATTGCGAGTCTAAAGAACCATTAAACCACGTTTAATTACATGAATTGGTCAAGATTCGAACCTCAGTCGACCTGATAGGATCGGATCAATTAGGTTAGAATTATGCAGCGGAATATCACAAATTGAGATCGAATTCAAGCAAGAAAGGTAATGAATATGCAAGACAATCAATCACAATTATAGAGAGAATATTTCTGTTAAGGGAATGTTTTCATTCACGCGTAATGCTTCGGTTAGAAATACAGCTAGGTCAACATCCCTTATATAGAGGAATGTGACGTCTGCTGATGTCACTTGACAGTGACATCTAACAGAATTACAAAAACAACTGAAATAAGCAAACTACTGAGATGTTCTCAACAACTGATTACATCTCAGTGAATGCTAAGTACAATTACATAAAACTACTGACTAATAACTACTGAAACAATAAACTACTGAAAAATAAGGTTACAAGTACTGAAAAGTAAAACCATCACAACTACTGAAGTTAACAACTTCAGCTGTTGTGACAACTG
Organism: Flaveria ramosissima; assembly: GCA_025215565.1. Taxonomy (NCBI): domain Eukaryota; kingdom Viridiplantae; phylum Streptophyta; class Magnoliopsida; order Asterales; family Asteraceae; genus Flaveria; species Flaveria ramosissima. Next base: position 20,133,417 of record CM046036.1, on the reverse strand, counting down.
CTGATCACTCTGGTCTTCAGTCTTTGTCTTCAGCACTTCATCTTCAGACTTTGTCTTCAGCACTTCATCTTCAGACTTTGTCTTCAGTTCTTTGCTTTCAGACTTTGTCTTCAGTTCTTTGCTTTCAGACTTTGTCTTCAGACCTTTGTAATCAGCTGATGTAATTATCTTCAGCAGTTGTAATGTCTGTGGGACTTAGAGGTTTTTCTGATCAGGCTCATTGGTTCTTTTGGTCAACAAACTCCCCCTGAACCAATGCAGCCAAAACCTCTAACTTTATTGAAGATCCCACTTATTCTTTGGCAAAAGTACTCTCTTGATCAGCTTCAGAGGTAAACAAATAAGCACAGGCCAGGAAAAGGTTTCTAATCATTTGATTGGCTAAGTATGGAAGGGAACTCTGTCTTGGGGAAATTGGACACAGAGTCTTATCCTAATCATGAAACCTATTTCCCATTTATGAGTCTGAAAGACTCCTTTGCATAGGCCTCAAGGAGAACAACTTGTTCCTCCTTAGTGAGTTCTTCTGCTTCTCCCTCAAAGAAGAACTCAGGCCCATAGTACTCAGACAGGTACCTCACTGTCTTCCCATTCTTTAGCTCAACAGTTGTTATCTCTCTATATGCGAATTCATCTGGATGAGAGCCTTCAAGTAACAACTGGAGTTCACTCTTCTGAAGATCTTCAAGTCTTTTGTACAGCAACCCCTTCTTGATCATTTTGTTCTCAAGAATAGACATAGGAGTTGATTTGGATGTGTGAGCTCTCTTGAATTCTTCAATGATTTCCCAGGGTGAGACTACTATGGCCAACATGATTGCAGCATTCAAAGTCTTTCTTACTTGGCCATGATATCTACTTGGTAAATTTTTCTTGTGAATTCTAGAACTTACCCTGGGGTCGGGCCAAATCCGCACTCTCTCTTTTTGATGTTGAAAAGTATGCCTGAGAGTGTACAGCCTTTGAGCTTGAATCTTCATGGCTTGAATAGATGAGGACTGAGGGAAGTCCTTGTCAACCATCTTAAGAAACTGCTCATCATGCTGCTTCTGCTGTTCTTCTTCTTCAATTTTGACCTTACTGTCAGCCTTTGAGTTTCAGGAGTTATTGCTTGTGATTGACTCCTAGGCTTCAGTTTCTTCATTTCAAGAACAGCAGATATTGGATGATTGTCTTCTTCGTCCTCTTCTTCTTCTTCTTCCATCCTCAGCAACCTTCTTTTTCTTTTTGGTGCTTCACTGGTGGACTCTTGGATAGGTTTCTTGGGTGAAGGAATTGGTTTACATGGTTGTGAGGTTGATTGTTTTGGAGGTTGAGAGGTTGGTTGTTTTGAAGGTTTAGATGTAGGCAGTTTTGATTGTGAGGTTGGCTTGGAGGATTGTTTTGGTAAGGGAGATTTGAAGGGCTGCTCTATCATTTTGTTGGTGAGGGTGGCTTTTGACAACTTGGCCATATCAGTTCTCTTCCCAGCACCAGCTTCATCCAGAGCTTCAATGATTAAGCCTTTGTTGAAGCTTTCAGATGAGCATATCTTGGTAGTTATCTCCAAGATGCTATCTCTGGACCATGATTTAATCTCTATGATAGGTCTTCCTAAATGTTTAGAAAGAAATCTAATCATAGCCTCTAGTCTCTCCCTTTCTTCTTCATTACAACTTGCCCATCGATCTTCAATTTCTTGAATCTCAAGTTTCCTGATCTCTGAGTCAAGTTTTGCAGTGTCAAATCCTTGCCTGAAGAGCTGATCAATGATCCTGTCCATGGATCTGCTGTGTTGGTCATCAGCTTCTTTGATCATCTCATCTAACCTCTTCTCATCTTCAGTTTGATCACCAATACTTTTCTTTCTTTTGTAGGTGATGATCTCTTTGCCTTTGTTCTCTTCCTTATCTTCTTCTTCTTCGGCTCTTTTCCTTTTATCATCCTTTACTGACTTAGACTCCCCCTTTTTGGTTGCATTGGGTTCAGGGGTTTGAATGTCAGAAAGGTGCTTGGACACAGCATCAGTCACAAGTGAGGTAATATCTGAGGAGAGCCTCTCATCAATGGTTTTATGAACAATAGATGTGATAATGGGTGTGATGAGAGGTAAGGAGGATTTGAATGCAGCAACCATTTGCTCAGAGGGGTTCTCTCCCTGAGAAATGATGCCTGAGCTAGAGGCTGGTGGTTTGGTTGATTTGAGTGGCTCAGTGTTTGGGGAAGCTTCAACAGAAGCTGCCATCTGTGGGTTTATTGGGGCAGATTGTCTTGATTCCTGAGGTAGGATGGGAAGCAGATCTTTCAATCTACAAACCTCAGCCTCAAGAATAGTGTTTTGGGCTAAGACTTCAAAGAAAAAGCCCAGGTCATCATCAGTATAAACTGAATCACCTGACCTCCTGATTGAATCAGGATGAACATGTGCTGAGTGTAAATCAGTAATCACATGTGCCCCTTTGTCTTGGAACTGGGAACTTCCTGTCTCAGGAGCATGTCCTTCATTGACAGTTGCCTCTAGTGAGGTCTTAGAGATGATACCAACTTCATCCTGTCCATGTGCTGAAACAGGGGAAGAGGTAGCCTCACTAGATGTTCTGGTCTCCACATTTACACTAGGAGACTGAACTTGATAATCCCTATGATGTTGGATATCAACTACATTTTGATCCTCCCCCTCAGCTGTTGAGGTTTTCCCAGTAGTAACAGGTTTCTGGGAAGGGGTAGAGGAATGTAGCTGAGTCAGCACTTGTGCAATGACTGCAGTTGGGCTTGTAGGGGCGGTATCAGTGGGAGTTGGTGGTGAAAAGGTTTGCACCTGGGGAGATTGGTGCTCTTCAATGGTAATCTTCTCAAGTGAGATAGATTCCAGCAATGTGGTTTCCCCAATATTGGTTGCATCAGGATCCTGTAGAGAGGATACCTGAGCGGTTTCAGCTGGTGGAGTCATTGAAACTACAAGGGGATTAAGGCTTGTAGTCTCATCCTGCATTTGTGCTGCAGGGGCATCATCAGGGGACTCAACTCCCTGAGTAGCCTTTTTGGTTTTCTTTGGTTTGGGTTTGGAGGGGACTTTAGATTTGGAGGTGGAGGCTGTGGGTTCCCTCTGCTTGGGTTTGAGCAGTTTGGCAGCCTGCTTGAGTTGTGGGTTTGAGTTGTGCCTGGAGTATACCTCTGGTAAAACTAACAGAGCAGGGACTCCAAGGCCAACCAGGCCATCAGATTTTAATTGATTCAAAATGATTGCCATAAGAAACCTTGGATATAATATCCATTTATTTGCCACAGGTTTCAATTCCAAATCTTTAAGTTCCAAAAAGATAATATCAGAAAAATTTAGATTTTGGTGCTCAAGGATAGAATATAATACCGGCCTGTTGCCATCTGGATGACATTTGATCCCAAGAGGATGTTTTGGGAGCCAGACAAACATTGATCATGTGAAATATGAGCCGCTCAGCATCATGGAAGTGCTTCTTCAGTATGGTAGTAGCACTTAGGTCACCTTCATAACCATGATTGGCAAAAGAAAGATCAATGGTTCCTTTTGGGTACTTGGTGGGATAGGTGGCATCATTTAGGTCTAGGGTTTGACGAATGATCTCAGGAGTGATGATCACCTGTTTCTGATTAACAAATGACTGGAGAGTGATGGTGGCATCATTCTCATCAGTATGAACGGTAACGTTCGTCCAGAACTGGCACAGGGTATCAGGGTAAATGGTTGGATTGAGGAGAAAGGCTGTGCGGTATTGGGAATCGATCATCAAGTCGATAGCAACATCAAACTTGTTCCAGAATGGTGATTTGGTAAGATGAGCAACACAGTTCTGTCGAGGTTTGATTTGAATGGTCGCCATTAATGGAAGATGAACGTTTGGAAAGTGGGTTATGAAAAGGTTGAAGTTAGGGTTAGGTATATATAGGTTATGAAACGGCTGAGGTAAAACAACTGAAAGTGTTGGTGTTGGTCATCAGATGTTAGAAAACAACTGAATACATGGTTTTAACTTTCAGATGTTGTAAACAACTGAAGACTTGGTGTTGGTCATCAGTAGTTGTAAAACTACTGAAGACTTGGTTTTGGCTTCAGTTGTTTGGAAATGAAACAGTAGTTGTCGTCAATTCACAAAGTTCAGCTGTTTCAATGACCTTGACACTTACTCATCAGATCATCTGATTTTCAAATGTTTCATTTGTTATCAGTACTTATTTATTACAAAAGACATCAGTAGTTTGAACTACATCAGTATTTTTGAACTAATAAGATACTTCAGTACTTTTAAGTAATTAAGTCTTCAGTAGTTGTAAAACTACTGAAGATAAAATGACTTATCAGCACTTATTTTTGACAAAAATATACTAATGCTCATCAGTATTTATGAACTAAGAGCATAAGTAGTTGTCAAATTATTCTAGCTGCAGCATACCAAGCATGAGTACAAGATTATGAAATGTTACACTATCCAGAGGCTTAGTAAATATATCTGCAAGCTCATCAGCACTAGGCACAAACTTTGGATCAATCAGACCTTTTTCATAGCAATCCCTAATGAAATGATGTCTGATCTCAATATGTTTGGTCCTAGAATGCTGGACAGGATTCTTAACAATACAAAGAGCTGAAGAACTATCCATTAATAATGGAGTCTTAGTCTCTGTAATGTCATAATCCAATAACTGATTTTGAAGCCAAAGTACCTGAGATGTACAGCTTGCAGCTGCAATGTACTCTGCTTCAGCTGTTGATGTAGCAACTGATTTGTTTCTTACTCTGCCAAGAGACCAAACAGTTGCCTAGAAATTGGCATCCACCAGAAGTTGATTTTCTGGTTAACTTACACCCTGCATAGTCACTATCAGAAAAAGCAACCAATTTACAAGAGTGCCCAGTGGAATACCATAATCCTAGTGATTTAGTTCCCTGCAAATATCTAAAGATCCTCTTGACTGCAATCATATGGGAATCCTTAGGAGCCGCCTGAAATCTATCACAGACACAAGTTGCAAACATAATATCTGGTCTAGAAGCTGTTAGGTACATCAAGGAACCAATCATACATCTGTAAAGAGTTTCATCAACTGCTTTACCTTTTTGATCAGCATCCAGTTGTGTGTTGCTGCACATGGGAGTAAAACAGGATTTACAGTTTTGTCAATCAAACTTGGTTAACAAATCTTTTGTGTATTTTGACTGATGAATGAAAGTTCCATCAGTCAGTTGTTTGATTTGTAAACCCAGAAAGAACTGTAATTCTCCCATAGCACTCATTTCAAACTTTTGTTGCATCAATTTTGTGAATGCATCACACAACTGGGGATCAGATGATGCAAAAATAATATCATCAACATAAATTTGAACAAGGAGCTTATGCATGCCAGTTTTCTTTATGAACAAATTTTTATCTATGGAGCCTCTAGTGAAATTATTTTGAAGAAGAAAATTAGATAATGTTCATACCAGGCTCTGGGTGCTTGTTTCAACCCATAAAGAGCCTTATCAAGCTTATACACCCAATCAGGGTGTTTATGATCTTCAAAACCTGGTGGTTGACATACATAAACTTCTTTTATTTTACCATATAAAAATGCACTTTTGACATCCATTTGAAAAACTTTAAGATTATGAAAAGCAGCATAAGCTAAAAACAAACGAATTGCCTCCAGTCTGGCTACAGGGGCAAAGGTTTCATCATAATCAATACCTTCTTCTTGTGAAAACCCCTGTACAACTAGTCTGGCCTTGATCTTGACAATTTGACCTTTTTCATCAGTTTTATTCCTAAACACCCATTTAGTGCCTATTGCACACTTACCTGGGGGTAGAGGAACCAGTTCCCACACTTGCTATTTTTGAAATTGAAGAAGCTCAAGCTGCATGGCTTCAACCCATCCATTGTCCCTTAAAGCAACATGATAATTCTTTGGCTCTTGCTGACTGATGAAGAGAGCATAGAGACAAAAATTGGACAATTGACTTCTTGTTGAAACACCAGCAGTTATGTCACCAATGATCTGGGACACAGGATGATTCTTCAATTCTTGATATGCAATAATATCTGTGCAAGTGTTTGTAGGAGATTCAGCAGCAGCAGATGTTGATGTAGACTCTTGAAACCTAGACTGAGATGGCAGTTCAAATGAAGTAGAGGATTCAGAGATTTCATCATCATTTGTTGTGGATGGAGCTGCTGAGGCTACAGGAACATCAAGTGTAGTAGAACCAGGCAGATGATCACTACAACTTGCATTTGTATCTTCAGTTGGAATGATGGATCTTCAGAGACCATAACAGGTGGAGGCTGATATGGAACATATTGCAGTATGTCCAAGTCAAACATCTCAACAGGGTTTTGAGGAATCTTGTCTTTTGGGGATTCATTGAACTTGACATGCAAAGTCTCTTCAACAATCTTTGTTCTGCAGTTGAACACTCTGTATGCCTTGCAAGTAGATGAATACCCAACAAAATACCCTGCATCCACCTTGGAATCAAACTTCTGAAGGATACTTTTTGTGTTAAGAATATAACAAGGACACCCAAAAGCTCTAAAGAATGAAATCAAAGAGCCAAATGATGTAAGAGCTCATAAGGAGTCTTCATCAACCTCTGATTCACTAATACTCTATTCTGAACATAGCAAGCTGTATTGACAGCTTCAGCCCAAAAGGTTAGTGGCAACCCAGAGTCAGCCAACATTGTCCTTGCAGCTTCAATCAGGGTCCTGTTCTTTCTTTCCACCACTCCATTTTGCTCTGGAGTTCTTTGAATACTATATTGTCTTTTGATTCCCTTAGACAAATAGAATTCATCAAGAGTGTGATTTCTAAACTCTGTCCCATTATCACTTCTCACACACTTAACAGGAAGTGAATGCTGCTTCTCCACATGTAACACAAAATGGATAATACTTTGAGCTGCTTCATCCTTGGAGTGCAAGAAGAAAGTCCATACATATCTAGAGTAATCATCAACAATTACCAGACATACTTTTTCTTTGCCATGCTCATTACTCTCACAGGACCAAAAAGATCCATGTGCAGTAATTGCAAGCAGGCTGTGGACTTAGGTTCTTCTATAGAAGGGAATGAAGCTTTGTGTTGCTTTCCTTTTAAGCAAGCTGGGCAGGTATCATCACACTTGAACTCTTTCAATGGCAAGCCTCTCACTAATCCATGATGAATGAGCTGATTCATGTTCTTGAAATTCACATGACCCAGCCTTCTATGCCATAGTTCAGATTCTTGAGGAGAGGCTTTGGAGAACAAACATGGATGGCCTTTTAGATCCATTTTCTTTGATAGATCTAAAGCATATACTCTACCAATCCTGTTGGCCTTCAGGAGAGTATACTCATCCAATATTTTGTCAATCTTGTGCAAAACTGTGGAAGACAGAATCCGACAGTTTTGACTTGTGAAAAGTGCAACATGCCCTTTATCACACATTTGACTGACACTCAAAAGGTTGTATTTGAGGTTCTCCACATGGTTGACATCATCAAATCTTATCTCCCCATTTGAGACAAAACCCTTCCCAATGATGTAACCTTTTGCATCATTTCCAAATGAAACAAATCCCTTCTTCCTTTGGGAATAGTCATGAAGAAGAGAGCTGCTCCCTGTCATATGCATGGATCCTCCACTGTCCACATACCAGATGCTTCTTTGGCATGATGAAGAACCCTGCATTTAACACAAACATTAGTTAGCCTTTGAGACCCAAACCTTTTTGGTTTTGGGTCTGTTTTCATCAACAGATGTTAAACTAACAGGTTGTGCATGATTAACAGCTTTTGAAGATGTAGATGATGCTGAAAAGGATTCCTTGGATTTTTGCTTGGGTATCCTTTTCAGTGGTTTAGACACAGAAACATCCAATTGGTTAACTCTCCCCAATAGATGTTGAATCATCATCACAAGTTGTGTCTGATTTGTTGATAGAGTTTTAACTCAGTTGACACATCAGTACTTGTGGATGATTTGTTCTTGTTATTCTCTACACCCTTCTTTTGAAAAGACACAGACTTAGTCTGAGTTTTCAATATTCCCTGAGGAATATTTGCAGCTGTTGTTTGAAAAACCCCTTCTTTCTTAGTGACATTTTGAGAAAGCTTAGGTTTATCAGAATGAGATGATTGAGGTACAAACTTGGTTTGAAATTCGTTTTTCATTTTCTGCATTTCCTGCTTAATGATTTTCTTTTTATTGAATTTTAAACCCTTGCTATACCAGCATTCATCAGTCAGATGATTGAACAAACCACATATTTCACATGGTTTTCTTTTCATCTTTTCTTGATCAACTGCTGAAGTTGAGGAAACTACTGAAGATTTGTTCTTCAGTACTTTCTTCCTTTCAGTACTTTTGGGAAGTACTGAAGGATTTTCAATAACTGAAGATTTCTTCTTCAGTGGTTTGCTATCAGTATTTTTTAGAATCCTGATAGATTCTTCAGCAGTTGTCAAGGATTGCTCATTTTCTTCTGATTTAAAATGCTCTTCAGGTGTTGTGTTTTGCCCTTCAGTACTTTGAGTACCTTGTGGAACAACACCTGAATTTCTCAGCTTCTTCTTGATCAGTGTTTCGAAGTAGTAGGATCATCAGTTATTTGATTAACTGAGATACTCACACTATCTTCATCCTCAGATTTTAAATTTTCAATAGAGGATGAAACACCTGATGATGTGGTTTGGGAATGACTCTCAACCTCAGATTGTACTTCTGACTTAGGAGTAAAATCTGTGGGAGGTATGGTATGATTATACCCAATCCCAAACTTCACATTTGAAGCAGTTTGCTTACTGAGAAGCATTTCAAATCCCTTGCAGGATGTTACCCATCGTTCACAATCAACTTGGGTAGCTGCAAGTGTTTCCTTGAGATTCTTGTGATTTTCTAGAATGACCTCTACCTTAGCCTTTTCATCAGTAATTTGACATTTAAGCTTATAAATCTCTTCATCCTTTTCTTTTAACACAGACTCAAACTCAGATTTTCTTTTAGAAATTGCCTTTTCTAGGTCAAGATTTTGATTAATTAAAGCTACATTTGCTTCCCTAATAGAAACAAAAGCAGCTATGCATGATTCAGAACAAATCTTGGCCTTAGCCTCAGAAGATACCTGTGGTACCTGTGATGAAGAACCCTATGATGATGAAGTATTGTCATCAGTAGATTCCAGGGCCATTAAAGCAAGGTTTCCAAAAGGATTGTCACCACCATGTTAACCAGCACCAGCAAATTGCTCAGAATAACCAGATACATCATCTGGTAGACTACTCCAGTCAACAACCTCAGGGGTGAAAAAGCTCTGATGAGATTGAGGTTGAGATTGCTGATTTGATTGAGAAGGCTGAGAATCAGGTAGAGCATGTGGTTGTTGAGCCATTGGTACATAAACTTGACCAGACTGAGGCATGTAAAAACATGGATAAGGATATGGCATGGGGCTTTGAGGAACAAAGTATGCAGGAGATGATTGATGCTGAGAATGATGATCAGAACTGGTAGGATGTTGCCCTTTGGATTGTGAATTATTACTTGGAAAAGTCACAAAGGGTGCAGATGAGTTAGATCCAGATGATCTACACTCTCTAGCAAAATGTCCAAGTCTGTGACACTTGTGACATCTCAACTTACTCTTGTCAAAACCAACCTTGGTTTTGCCAGAGAGACCAGGAAATTTCCTACCTGTTCTCTTATAAAACTTTTGAGATCTGATATTAATCAATGCCATTTGGCTCAAAATATCCATCTCTTCAAGATCATCATCAGCTATTCCTTTCAAATCATCCATCACAAAACACAATTTATAAGCATTAAAACATGAGTTTCCCTCAACTCCAACAAAAGCATGATTTCCACTGTTTGAAGAGAAATCAATATGCTCATCATATGAACTTTCAGATGAAGCATATTCAGACTCATGACCAACCAGAGCAGTATTACCTGGTACAAAGTCATCAGTGAGCTTTCCAGATGAAGATAATTTCCTTTTCTGTTCTATCTCTCTCTCAAATGTTAAGAGTTTCCCATGAAGTTGGGTGAGAGATAGAGTATCCAGATTTGCACTAGAGCGTAGGACAATGGTGTAGGTGTCCCATCTCTCAGGCAGGGATCTGAGGAATCTATTATTCATCTGGCTGTTTGTGTATTCATGTTGAACCATTTTAAGCTCAGAGATTAAACATGAAAACCGCTCAAACTGTTGAGTCAGTGTCTCACCCTTCCTATGAGAGAATGTCTCATATTGCTGGGCAAGGATTTCTCTGTTGTTTGCTAAGACCTCATCAGTTCCTCCAAATTGTTCCTTTAGAGCAACCCAGAGATCATAAGCAGTTTCATGATGCATGAGCCCAGAATAGATTTCATTAGGCAGTGCCATGGCCAGAATTCCATGGGCTTTAGCATCAATCTCGAACAGTTTTAAATCCTCATCAGAATATTGTTCCTTCTTTTTAGGAACCATCTCCTTGGTTTCAGGATTACTCACCATAGGCTTGTATGGTCCATGAACCACAGACTTGGAACAACCTGAACTGTTAACCGATAGGTGATGGAGCATTCGACGTTGCCATATGTTATACTCACTCCTAACAAGCATAGGAGGCTTAGTTGAGGAGACAGTATTGTGAGGATCATTCATTGAAGTAGTCATTTTCACTAATTCAATTTAAGTCAAGGAGATTAAAATTGGTCTAGTTTGAAAACTCAACAACACACTTAGAAAACACAATTAGAATCACAATTATAGAGGGAATATTTCTTGCAAAACAACTAATTCGATCAACCTTTGCTATCAAAAGAACAGTTTCAATGATCAATTGTTAGATCGATCAATGATTAACCTGCTCTGATACCATTTGATAGGATCGGATCAATTAGGTTAGAACTATGCAGCGGAATATCACAAATTGAGATCGAATTCAAGCAAGAAAGGTAATGAATATGCAAGACAATCAATCACAATTATAGAGAAAATATTTCTATTAAGGGAATGTTTTCATTCACGCGTAATGCTTCGGTTAGAAATACAGCTAGGTCAACATCCCTTATATAGAGGAATGTGACGTCTGCTGATGTCACTTGACAGTGACATCTAACAGAATTACAAAAACAACTGAAATAAGCAAACTACTGAGATGTTCTCAACAACTGATTACATCTCAGTGAATGCTAAGTACAATTACATAAAACTACTGACTAATAACTACTGAAACAATAAACTACTGAAAAATAAGGTTACAAGTACTGAAAAGTAAAACCATCACAACTACTGAAGTTAACAACTTCAGCTGTTGTGACAACTGCTGATCACTCTGGTCTTCAGTCTTTGTCTTCAGCACTTCATCTTCAGACTTTGTCTTCAGCACTTCATCTTCAGACTTTGTCTTCAGTTCTTTGCTTTCAGACTTTGTCTTCAGTTCTTTGCTTTCAGACTTTGTCTTTAGACCTTTGTAATCAGCTGATGTCTTCAGCTGATGTAATTATCTTCAGCAGTTGTAATGTCTGTGGGACTTAGAGGTTTTTCTGATCAGGCTCATTGGTTCTTTTGGTCCAACACGACCGAACAGTGGGTCATGCGACTGGTCGTCTGGATGAAATCCAATCGCACGATTGAGCCGGCCGAATGGGTCAATCGGCCGAATGTATTATGTGAATGAGCTCAGTCGGCCGACTGAACCAATCGCAGGCTCAGCCAACAGATTGAACTCAGTCGTCTGTTTATTCACCCGAATGAGTCCACTCGCATGATAGGACAACCGACTAACCACAGTCACATGATTCATTCGCATAAATGAATCAGAATGAATTCAAACAAGATACTTAGAACTGAATTGTGGTATGTGATTTTCTAATGTTTTTGTGTCTTGTGTTTCAGATCGATGGCTGATAGACGGTCTATCAACCCTAAGCACAATATATGTGCTCATCTAGACCATACTACTCGGAATGGTGCCGAGTTTGTAGAGATCATCGCTTTTCTCAGGCGATCAATGATCCACAAGGCCATCTCTACTCCATGCACTCCCTACAGGTCTTTATATCAGGCCTTCTGGGAAATTGCTTCTGTTGATCGATCACGTGAGCCGTATAGCATCAGGAGCTCTATGTGTGGCATGGATATTGAGATTACTGCTGCCGATATTCAGAGAGTACTTGAGCTGGGGGACGATACTGATCACCCCACCAGACTTCACCCACTTATGGTGAGAGGATGTTTCCTGAGGATTAAGTACGCTGAGGACATCAACTCAGGTGTGCTCAACAAAAGCAACCTGTGTCCCCAGTACAAGTACTTAGCATATGTCATTCTGAAGTGCATTGCTTCAGAAGGGGTGGGTTTGATGATCTTTCAGACCAGATTCAGAATGCCTATGTGGCACTGGTACTGAGCCACCCCTTCAGCTTCTCGAGCATGATCTTCTCTTACCTTATGGAGAATCTGGAGGCAAAGGGTAAGGAGGGTTTCTGCATGTACCCTAGATTCTTGCAGCTGATTTCAATGAGAAGCTGCCATCACTTCCAAAGGAGCGCCACAATGCTGTGGCTTTAGAGATCATGGACGATACGACCCTGGGTCGTATGAGAGTTTACCGGGGTAAGCAGGTAAAGCCCCAGGTAAAGAGACTGATAGGCCATCTGGCCAATGAGAGGTACGTGGCACCTGGCAGACGTCAGTGGTGTCACGTAGATAGCCACTCCAATGATGAGCAGCTACAGCTCCCAGAGCACGACTCTGATGATGACGATAGCGGGGATGCTGGAGATACCTTGCCTACTCGGCCAAGGGGCCCCACTACTGATAGTACATCTCTGGTATCTACCCCCACTGGAGATATAGCAGAGTCTGCTGGGTTCCACCAGGGTTTCATACCTGGTGAGGAAGAGGAGGAGTCAGATGAGGAGCCACTAAATCGAACTGTGGGAAGTAAAGTCGTTCCCACAGAAGAAGGGCTCCGGTGGATCGGGAGAGACTGCTGCTGACCCTACATATGCTCCCGATCCGCCAAGTCGTGTTCTAGGGGGAACATCCTCCTCGACAGGATCGAGGAAGAAGAGGATGGCTCAGCCCCACGGCATGAAGAAGAAGAAGCGCAGACTCACCTTCATCACCACCATAGCCACCACCACAGCCACCACCACTACCACAGCCACCACCACTACCACCTCTACAACCACACAATCTGTCACCACAACCACCACCACAGCCACCATTCCTACCACCATTCCTCCTAACACCGCTACCACCCTTCCATCCACCACCACATCATTCACACCTACACCACCACCACTTACATCTATACCACCTCCAATCTTCACCACTGTCACCACCACCACTAGCCATCCTACTACACCATCATCTTTCTCTCCATATCCATCAGGATCACCTCTACCTCCCATTGGGGTAGAGGAACAGCTATCAGCGCTGAACCGTATGGTGATGCGTCTGTTAGCAGCCGATGACGAGAAGACAACACATATTCGTCAGTTAGTAGATCTTACTACTGCGCAATCTCAACAACTTTCTCAGCATGCTCGACTGATTGATCAGCAGGCTCAACAGATGTCTCAGCTCCAGGAGCAGCATGACAAGAAGATTGCGGAGTTGGAGGCGACAAACAAATCTCTGCAGCTAAAGCTCAAAGGGTCTTAAGACGAGCTCTTAAAGATAGTAGAAGAAGATGAAGATGATGATACTGATGATGAAAGTGATGATGATGATGGTGACAATCATGAGGGTGATACAAATGCTAATGGTGATGATGATTAAGATGACTTTTCTACTGCTGGTGCCACAGCTACAAGCGAAAGGAGGACCAAAAGGAATCAAGATCAGAGTGCCTCTACATCCGCCCCAGTAGCAGAAGTGATGAGGATACAGGATAAGAGTAATGCTTAGTTATATATGTTATTAAAATCATATGTACTTGAATCCTGTAATAAACTTATGAAATGAATATCTATTTTAATGTTAAGAGTTTTTGCTTTGAGTATTTACTAATGTTTGGTGTATTACATGTTTAAATCGAGCAGATCCAAATTATCAAAGGGATAAACACGATATTGCTCCCCTCCAACAGATCAGGACTCAACTAACCATGATTCTTGATCTGCAAGGGATTGTCAGAAGATCACTGAGTTACACCCCTGAAGAAGGGGAAATAATTCATGATCTTACTGATGAGCAACTGGCAAAAATGTTCAAGCTCAATCCTAATGAGATTGTAAAAGACGCTCCAACTTTTGAAAAGGACAGTGACGATGAGCGGAACGACATTGATGAGATAGAGATCGAGGACGTCACAGCAGAGCATTATCCTGAGTACGCTGACAAAGAGGGAAATGTGGTTCTCAATCTGGGTGATTCCCTAGTCAGTGATACATTCGAGATATTCGATTAGATGGAGCAAGAATCTGAGAAGATTGAAGAACAAGCCCGAGCCTCAAACGCCATGTTGATATCAGAAAGGCTGAATGGGCTGCATGTTTCGAGGAGATCCGAGCACAACGTGCTGCTCCTACACCGAATATCTACACCAAGCTCTATAAAGTGAAGAAACATTACAAGGTGTCAGGCAAGATTATCGCGTGGGCTCATTTTGATGATCTTAATGTATACGCGGTAAAGAGAGAGAAGGGTATTGAGTACTTTAGATTCCCGCATGATCTAAAGTCTCTACTTGGTTTTGAGCTCAACCAGCTGGCTAAATTGAAGCTACTATATGCTGACCCGAGGAAGATGTCAGACTGGTTTGAGGCTGCCCTGAAGAAAGAGTACCACACCAGGTGGGTCAACTTCAAACCTCAACAACCTACGAGGTATATCAAACGTTCTGAAGTTGATCCCATAACTGGAAAGCCCAAGATAGTGCTGAAGTGGAGTCCCCCAAGAACAATGTCAAGAATCCCTCTCAGGGAAATGCCACAGGACTTCACTCCACACTTTAAATGGTGGTACTATGATTGGAGAACAGGGGAGGCGGTCATAGTTCTGAACAAAGAGGGAAGAATGGATACTATCAGGGTATTTGACCTGATGTGACTCACTAACTTGTCTGCTGATGATGTATACACATTATACAAGTGGCCACTGTTCTATGACACGCAAGATATTGTACAAGCCCTCCAATTCCAAAATGTGATACGACTCTGCTTTGCGTTTGAGATACACGCAGGAGTCGCTAGAGAGGAGAAGTACAAGAAATATGAAGAGGTTATGAAGAAGGTAAGACATTAGATAGATCTAGGTCCAAGGGGGAGTTTGTTGACACATATGTAACTAGATTCTGATCTGAATGTAATATGTCTTTATTGTCTTACACTTATGTAATCGTTGGGTACTTAATGAAATACAAATGTTTGGTTGTGTTTATAATGTTTAATATTTCATTAATGAGTCGTTTAACGCATATTGACTTGATTATATAGGTTTGTGGTTGTTTGAATCAATATAAATAATGTTATGACAATTACTACATTCAAACTTAATAACATGAAGTCATCATGCGAATGGCTCATGCTAATGGACCATACGCATGAACAACTTCATACGAATGACTCAGTCGCACGATTGAACCAGGAGACTGGATCAGTCGTATGGCTATAACTTGAGATTGGCTCAGTCGCACAGTCGTACGAATGGAAACCGCATGGCTCAATCGCACGAATGAACCATGCTGATGGTTCAGTCGCCTGAATGAGCAACCCTAACCTATAAATACAACCTAATTCGTGGAAAAACGAAAGCATTCAATCCACTTCGACTCTAGACGTACCTAGCCGTCCAGAAGCCTCTAAGTTCGTACTGCAAGTTCATAGAACGCTGTAGATCGATTCCTAATCGATTCTTGACGTTAGATTCAATACGTTATTGTTTCTACATGCGTTCTCACTGATTGGATCGCTAATCAAATAGGATTCCGCACTATTTGGTTTGGTTTAACACATTAATCAGTTGGTGTTTCGTTCAAATACCAGATCCTAACACATGCAAAGCTGGCAGCGAAACTGCCATGCGAAACTGGCAGCGAATCTACTACCGAATCTAGGTAGAAATTAAACCATTTGAGTGTTAACTTATCTGCAGGCAGTGTATTGAAATCGTAGTTTAGAAAGCTTAGACAAGAAGCTCCTCACTGTTACTAGGTCATTTCTAGATCCCCCTTATTTAAAAGTCTTTCCATGTTTTGGGGCGTTACCCCTCGGACCCCACTAGGCGCTACTGCCCCTAGGACCCCGCTGTTAGGGGCTGCTGCCCCCGAACCCCTGCTGTGTCGCAAAGGGTCGGATATGTTTTTATGATGACTTGTACTTGGTATAGTGTGTACTTAATAAGTTAAGTATTATATATTAAAGTGGAAGATAATATTAATGAGAAGTGGAACCTAACGAATGTTACCAGGGCCCGTTTGATGATGAAAAGTCTTGGAAGCACTACGATGGACTTCACTTACGTGAGTACGATGTATGATAATGATCCGTACTCATGAGCAAGCTATGTGCATTGCAGTGTGGATCAACTGTCGGGGGTTAACTATCGTTTTCATTTGTACCGACAGGGATCACATTCATTGTCGATCAACAAGGGGCGCTTGTTGTGTGCAATCTCGTTTATGATGAAGTGAAATATAATGAAAGAATGAAAGATAATGAACATGCTTATTAAGATGCAAGAAATGTTATGAATTATGATGTATCTGTGGTCATTATAAGAAGGATAAAGTTTATATTTTCTTATATTAATTAAAACTAGAACTCACTCAGCAAAGCTAACTTTTATGCATAATAGTTGGCAGGTAAATGATGATGCTAAGGGGAAGCTACTTGGAGGGCGATGGATGGCATACTTGTTTATGAAATCGTTTATTTTAATTTAAATCAATGTATAATATTTTTATTCCATTTGAGAGATGAATGTATGAGTACAATATGATTTACAAGTTTCAAATGAATGTTTATTTAATTCCGCCGCAATGTTTTGTTATTAAAGCGATTTTATGCAATGATTACCAACTGTGAGGCTTCCCGGGAACATGGCCTTACAATTTAAACTTGATTAATATTCTGTAAAGTTACCTCTCTATCAAATATTGTAATTTATGAGTTTAAGAGGTTGATTGCTAAGAAAATATGTAGTTTTTAGAAAATAGTAAAAGCTAAATAGTTTATAACAATAATTTTATTTTGAACGACTAATTAGATCACTACTAACCACTATCCCACCTTATCCAACCATCACTTCATACCCCAAACTATCATTTCACCTTATCCAACCGCCATTTCACACATTTAAATAACCCCGACTTACTCATCTAATCATTTTACCAAATTCACAGTCCTAAGCTCTCTTGTTCTTCAGATTTGCTCTAAATTCACCTTCATTCTCTCTGTAACTTTCTTAACAATGGCTCTAAACCCTCAGCACAACCAAGTCGCACTCCTCGACTCTTCCAAGGATGCTGACTTCTCTGAAATCATCCATTTCCTTACCCAGTCCACCTACTATACTGCCCTAACTGTTAACCCCACTGTTTACTCAAATCAAATGGTCGAGTTTTGGGGGAATGGTCAAATTGAAAATCTGAACAGGGTTAGGGTTATTAGGTCAAACATTTGTGGCCAGGAATTGATCATATCTGAACAAACCATCAAGGAGCATCTAGAGCTCCATGATGAGGGTTCTCCTACGCAATTCCCCAAATCAGACTTGGATGATACATACACCCAGATGGGATACGGTGGTGATGTGAGCAGGTCAACTGTATACAAGTTCAATTTCTTCTACAACTGGAAGTTCCTGCTTCACGTAGTTCTTCACTACTTGTCAAACAAGTCTGGGGGATAGGATCAAATCCCCTATGAACTAGGATGCCTAGTTCACGGGTTGGTAAAAGGCCTTAGGTTCAACTACTCAAGATTTGTGCTGAACAACCTCATGGCAAACCTTCAAAAGGAGACATTTTACATGTACCCCAGGTTTATCCAACACTTAATCAACTGTGAGTTGGATCAGAGTAAGCTTGTTTGTGCAGCTACTCTGTCTATCCCTCACATGAGGTCGGCCATCTTCAAGGTGCTGAAGAAGGTGTCCACCAACTTTACCGGAAGACACACTGCGCTTCTTCCAGGTATTATTGAGCCAATGGCTCTTGGTGACATCCCTGTTCATCCCACAGGTGATGAATCCACACCAGCAATAACCACCTCAATGCCAAATAATCCTTCCCACCCCATCAAACACACATATCAGAGACGATCCAAGCGAACCCTTGTTCAATCTCCTCTGATTTAACAAGTTCCCCTATTCTATCCAAAAAGGCTAGAATGGAAACATGGGCTCCCACTCAATCTGAGGTCCCACCTTTCTTCACAATAGACCCCAATATGGTGAGTCTCCTCAGTCTTAATCCCATGAGCCCCAAACCCAAGCTGAAAACCCTCAGGATGAGTCTCCATACTCTCCTGAGCAGCCTAAAAGGGACACCCCAATGATAGGCTCAATACCTTTAGACATTGATAAAGGTCCCGGGTCATTAGACATAACTTCCATATATTTCACTGACCTTTTAATAGCCACTGATGAAGAAATCATGTCTCTTCAAGGCCATGATGTTGATCCACAACACCCATATAGGATCAACTGAGGCTAGAGAGATCTCTGATTTCTAGCCCCCATCAGCAAACTCCAACTGAGGTGAGTCCCACTAGTGCGGAGGGAACTCATGTAGATTCAGCTGCCACTACTAAAGGTGCCTCAATGAGCTCTCAGGACAGTGGGAACATATCTGAGACTGAATCTACGGCAATCATTGCTTTTGATGACTCTAAAGGAGACATCATTAAGCAAGGGAAACTAGGGCGTCAAGAAACCACATCTGGTGGTGAGGATGAACATAGTAGGTATGTTACCTCATCTCCCCATGATTCTTCTTAAGATGATGAGGGAAGTATGCAACTCACACTCAGAGAACTACTTTCTAAAGTCTCATACCTCGAATCCAAGGTTAAGACTCTAGAGGATAGGTCTACCATTCAGCAACTTGAGATTGAAAATGTCAAGGCTCAACTAGCTGAGAAACAGATTGAGATATCTGTTAGGCATGTACCTGTACAAGTCTCTCTGACTTCATCCTCTAGCTCGTCTACCTCTCAAGATGATGCTACCATAAAAGGGGAGAATGTTCAGAGTGAAACTCAAATGGAGCAGCACAGCTTAGTTCTTTCTACTCTCTCTTCAAGATATCCTGCTCAGCAATCAACTGTTTTCCCTGAGCCTCCTTCTGTCATCCTTCAGGTGGATCCAAGGATGCTCATAGATTTGAATAGATTCCTAACAAAATTTCTGATGAGTTCCTCCCTTGAACAGCCAAGCCCAAATGTTGCTTTGGCATGTTTTGGAGTTGAAGAGCTTCAAAGGTGGAATACAACATCTATCACTGTCAAGGAAGTTGGTCAACCTAAGGTCCACCTTGAACTTGAGATTGAATTGGAAAGAGATATGGGGACTGATGGCCCAACAACTGAAACAGTTGGACAGATAGTAAAATGCCACTATCTTCCGAAGCTGAAGTCAAAGCCGCAGAAGAAGTATTTCAAACTTCCGAAGATGAGATCCAAGCTGTGGAAGGACTATTCTCTATGTCCGATGATCTAATTATCACAGATGCAATCCTTGAACTAGCATATGAGGTAAATAGTGTGGACTTTCTCAAAACACCTCTTACTCAAACATCATCATCATCACAGGCTCAAATCACCACCCTCCAACCTGAAACCTCTCCGCAAGAACCTCCAAAGTCTCAAGCTTCCGAAGATATCAAGGGTAAGAGGAAGTTGACTGCGGAAGAACTACAAGAGGAAGAAAGGCTAGAAAAGCTTAAAAGAAAATGTAGGCTTCCCTCTGAGAAACTATTACCTGCAAGTAGCAAAGCAGCTATAGTCAATCAAGAAGCTACCAATAATCAGAAAAGGGTGGAGATTATTGACAAGCTTGTCAACCTGGGCGCAGCTAGTGAAGATTGATGAGTTGGTGGAGTTAGAAAAGGCAACCCTGCTGCGGATAGAACAAGAAGAAGCAACAAGGTTGGCCTTAGAAGAGGAAGAGCGGAGAAAGAGGGAGGAAGCTGAGCAACAGCTCAAGGATGAATGGATAGCTTTTCTGATCTCTAGGGGATTCTCTCTTGAGGAACTGGCTCCTCATGATAATGATACGGTCTTGAGGATTTTCAAAAAGGAACAAGACCAAATGAACAAAGAGAAAGAGGGCTTCCAGGGAAAAGTTGAAGGATTATCTCAGGGCCCATGGCTTCTCTGGAAGGCAAGTTGGCCCCATGTCCGAGAAGACCCTGCAGCGACATGTCAATGACATCAAGGCTAACATTCACTCAGGAAGAAGGAAATAGATGTACAGAAGAATGCAGGGGATGACTTCTGAACCCATACCACAACCTCAACCTCTACCAGAACCAACTCCTCTTCCTTTTCCCATCAAAACCAAACCAACCGCTGAACCTTACACTCCTAAGCCCACACCATCATCCATACCCTCTCCCACACTAATTCCGTCAAAACAAGCACCTCCACTACTTATTCTTAAACCCAAAACATTCTCTAGAACCAAATCATCATCTACCCAACAACCACCTAAGTCATCCTCTCAATCCTCTCAACCTCTGACCTTAGAAGAGTTTAAGGAGATCAAGAGGAAGCTCATTAAATGTACTACACTGGGTGATATCTCCTGTGAGAGGGGTTCATCAAGTTAACCTTCATTGATGGCTCCTCATGTTCCCTCACAAGGGAACAATTCATTGATCTACCTAGAGGAACACTGGACCAAGCTGTCAAACTCTTGGCAACTAACTCTAACTCTCTTGAAGAAGAAGAGAAGAAGCTGAGACGAAAGTTGGTGACTCTACTGGACACTAGAAAGGAAGACAAATTTCCATCTCAACCTCTTGTTCCTAGGAAGAAATAGTCCAGTGGAGGTTTGAAGACTCTTCTCACAACTTTGTTGTAGAAAGAGAGAATGGTGAGATTGACCGGCTTAATGCCTCCTCTCTACTACACTTAAGCAGATTTGATATTGCTGAGTTAGCAGAAAAACCATTCTCCAATCCCTCCAACTTAGAGGTAGCTTCTCACATCAGAAATCATCTGAGCAGTCTTCATCTGGCCGAACTAACTCCAAGGGCCAAGATTAAAGAAGAGTTGAAGCTGAGATAGAAAGATGAAAAGGAAGGGTCAGTAACTAAAGGCAAAGCCTTTCTTCAAATGGTTGAAGGCCCTGAATTGGAATCTATAATTAGATGGGACTATGACTACAACTCCTATCAACTAACTCTCTTCAGAGGGACACAACAAAGGGTACACATCATTTAGATTGACAGACTTGATCTGCTGTCTACGAAAGACTTGTACAAACTTCTTAGCACCACATCAGGGAAGAACAAAGAGACAGATAAGTATCTCCTATCCTTGGTGTTGGAAGTTTTAAGAAGTAGAAACAAGTCTTCCTTCTGACAGTGTTGTACAAACTTACGAAGACAAAGTCTTCCTTCTTCCGAAGTTCAACACTTAGAAGATCCCAAGACAATGACTTCCGAAGTGTGAAAATCATCACAAGCCTCGGAAGAAGTAGACTCTTCCGAAGTTTAAGTGGCTTCGGAAGAACTTGTTCTTCTGAAGCCAATTAACCTTCGCAAGAACCTGCTATGAATCAGTGGACATAAGTATGTTCCTTCTGACAAGCCGCTGCAACCTCTGAGATACTGCATGGCGCTTTCCACCGCCCATGTAGTTGACCATACTTTATTCCACTGTTCATTCCTTATCAGTTAGTACAGTTACCAAGTTTGGTTAGTGACAAAAGGTAAGTCATGGACATGCCATGACTACCAAATCTTAGATAGTATTTTATCTTAGATACCTTACTTCTAGCAATGTAGTATTTGTCTAGTAGTAAGTTCCCAGCTGGTATCAAAGTATAACCGGCTGTAGATAGTAGTATATATAGTTTCTCATTGTAACTCATTTATCATTCTTGTAAGAGTCTTGTAATATTTTGAGTTGAGAAGTAATATATACAAGTATCTTGAAAACCTTTCTCCTGTGTTTGTTTACTCATTATATTACTATCAACTCTTAAAAGGTTCTGCATCATTAATCCGAGTATGTCTTAGTGAGTTTGAGAGATAACAATTGTGTTGAGTGACCAAACTCGATCCTGCACCTGGTACGGTATTTAAACTCTCAAAATTTAGACCGTTACGTAAAACGAAAAATTTGAAAAATATAAAGCTATTTGGGATCAAAGTTGAGTAAAAAAATATTAGTGTTAAATTGTAAAATATGTAAATGTGATGGAATAAAATAAAAAAAGTTAAGGTTAAATAGAAAAAAGATGTGTACAAGCCATTAAAACATATTGCACAACTCATAATACTTACCAAAGTTGGTAATTAGAATTTACTTGTATTAAGCCCCCGTGTTGCGACGGGGCGTAAAACTATATCAAGTGTCACCAATTTCACATAACTAAGTGTTGGATCATAAGAGGCTTTTGCAACCAAAACCATATCACTTAGAAGATTTTGAGTACTACATACAAAGGACTTCCGAAGCCAAGTGTGGGACTTCCGAAGGAAGAAAGAGCTCTTCCGAAGTCTAAGTGTAAAATACACTTCCGAAGGAGAACTCCAACTTCCGAAGGTAAAGAAGCTACTTCCGAAGGTTCAAGACTTGAAGACAAAGTTCTGAAGTCAACTCCCGAAGTATAAAGAAGTCCTTAAAGCCTCGGAAGCATAGAAGCATCTTCCGAAGTATAAGTGGCTTCGGAAGAACTTGTTCTTCCGAAGCCAGTTAACCTTCGGAAGACACTTCTATTATCCAGTAGACATAAGTATGGTCTGTCTGACAGTCCGCTGCAAATCTCTGATATACTGCATGGCGTTTTCTCAAAAGCCATGTAGTTGACCATACTTTAATCTACTATTTACCTTTTTATGTTAAGTACAGTTGCCATATTTAGTTGGTGACAAAAGGTAAGTCATGGACATGTCATGACTACCATATCTTAGATAATACTTTATCTAAGATACCTTAACTATAGCATTGTAGTATATGCTTTAGTCGTAGGTTTCCAGCTGGTATCAAATATAACCGGCTGTAGGATCTAGTATATATAGTTTCTCATTGTAACTCATGTTCTATGCTTGTAAGTGTCTTGTAATCTTGAGTTGAGAAGTAATATATACAAGTACCTTGAAAATATTTCTGCTTGTTGCTTTGATTACTTATTATATTATTATCAACTCTTGTCAAAGACATTCCTTCATCTTGTTTGAGTGACTATTATAAGTGAGTTTGAGAGAAATACAAGTGTTAAATGACAAAACCCGATCCTGCAATTGGTATCAGAGCTTTTTAGGCTCTTGCTTGTGAGATCTTACCATCCTAATCAACCAGTTTTTCACTCCTCCTTATACCTCACTCAAAAATGGCCCTCATCAAATCTGAAGTTGAATGGGAACGATGACCAAAGCTCCCATCATCGATCCTGAAAACTTCAGATCTTGGAGCAGAAGAATGGAAGGCTTCATCAGATACCAGGATAGCAAGATGTGGCAGTCCATCGTGAATGGCCCGTACAAGCCAAAAGTTGCTGGTGGAAACGGTGCCATGATCGAGAAGGCCGTTGAAGACTACTCCGATGAAGACAGGAAGAAGCTCGACATTGACAGCAATGCTATGACTGTTCTCATGACTGCAATCCCAAACTCCATCATGGTGGGTTTGAGCATTGCAAGTCAGCCAAAGAACTCTTTGATGCACTTGCTCAAATGTACTCGAGCTCTAATGATTCAAAGAAGGACTCACTGAAGCAGCAGTTCGAGAACTTCACCTATGTTGCTGGAGAAACTTTTAGCCAGCAATACTTCAGGTATATGGATCTTATCTCCTCCCTCCAATCTGTGGGAATCACTCAAGAACTTAGAGACCTTACCAGAAAGTTCATGAGTGCTCTACCCAATGAGTGGACTTTCTACTGTGTCTCCATTAAGAGAACAGAGAATTTAAACACTCTCACCATGACCGAACTCTATGGGATCCTTGATGGATACCGTTTGGAAATGGAAAGCAAGAAGGGTCACCAAGCAAGCAGACCCTTGAGCCTTCCTGCTAGCAACGCTTTAATGGTTGCTGAAGGCTCAGGTATCTCTCAGTCTCAGCAGTACCTGTCATACACCCAGCAGCCATCTTGTTCATCTGGGCCTTACATCACATTCCCTGAGACTCCAAGGTCTCATCAAGCTCAGCAAAGCTCCTTTCAGGAGGGCTGTGCGTTTGTCTCAGGGAGTGGACACTCCAATGATCATCAGTTTTGCTTTGATGATCTTGAGTGCTTCAGTCCAGATGACATAGAGTATGTGGACATTGTCCAGCAAATGGCTCTCCTTACCTACAGAGCGAAGAAGTTCTTTAAGAGAACTGGAAGGCAATTCCCTCAAAACCCAATCACTAGCAAGTTTGGGTTTGACAAGAGCAAGGCTAAGTGTTACAACTGTAACCAGCTTGGCCATTTTGCAAGGGAATGCAAGGCTCCCAAGTCCAACCCGGGAACCTCACAGGCCTCCACACATCCTTCTACACCAAAGCCCAATGGGAAGTCAACTGAAACTGCAGCTATGGCTCAAGAAGTTGACTGGAGCTTTATGGTTCAAGATGTGACTCCTGCTCAAGCACTCATGGCAGGAACAGATGAAAACAAGGTATATGAACATCTCTGTACCCCTGCTTGTATTGCTAAGGTTAAGTTGTACCAGGACTACAATATGGAAATTAAATCCGATATTGAGTCTTTAAATGTGCTAAAATCTGACTTTAAAAGAGCTGAATCTGACTACCAAAAGAAAATTGAGGAGTTAGAGAAAACTGTATCTCTTTTAAAACATGAACACACCAACTACAAGACTCAAATCAAGGATTTAATATCCAAATTGACTGAGGCTCAAGCCCAGCTTGTCACAGCTGAGGCTCAAGCCAGGAAGTATGCTATTGCTGAGCAAAACTTCCAAGCCATACTTGCATCATCCTCTCACTCCAAACTTTGTTATCAAAACAAAAGTGGGTTGGGAACCAATGAAATTGCTCCACCACACTCTTATGAGTCTGTAAGACAACCAAGATGTGGTACTGAAGAGCAAGAGGTTCCATCTGTTGACCCACCTTGTAAAGAGTCAAAGAGTGATGCAACTGTGGAGACCATGACCATCACAGGGAAGGAACAGGTAATTGAGCCCTCCCAGACCAATGATGATCAATCCCTGACCACCAAAGCCAGAAGAAGCAGGGCTAAAGCAGCCAGAAAAACTGCCAAGAAGGTGGCTGAATCCAAGCTGAAGATAGACCCAAAGCAAAAGGGTGTATTCATATCAGCAGGATTCCAGGTGGTTGGACCTTCTGATTCAGGAAAGGAGTATAATACCAGTACTCCTATCCTACCAAAGGATCAGAAGTTAAAGGGAAAGGTTGCTGATGAGGAGAAAAAGAACAAGAAACAGCAACCCTCCAATTCCCAGAAAATTAACATTGCATGCATAATGTGTGGTCTGCAAAACCACATGGCTAAAGATTGTTACTACAATCCTGCTAGCACACATTATGCAAATAATGTTAAAAGAGAAGGAGTCAGGGAAGGTTTCACATTTGGACCATATCAGATGGTTCAAGTGTTGAAAAAGGGAAAGCTTGTTTCCGAAGCAAGGCTTGTCTCGGAAGAAAACTCTTCTTCCGAGAGGAAAAAGGCTTCGGAAGTGAAAGCTGCAAAGACTCACAAAAGAGTCCCCTTGAAACCATCCCAGAAGAAGACTGCTTCGGAAGAAAAGGTGGTGAAGGTTCTTCCGAAAAGAAAGAAGCTTCGGAAGAATGCCAAGCTACAAAAGCTTCATCAAGCTCATCTTCTATGATCAACCAAGGGATGGAATGGAAGATCAAGAAGATGCTGTAGCCCAAACCTCTTCTTCAAAGACATCCATTGAACCCCCATGCATAAATTTTGGTTCAATCATGTCACTTTCATTGGAAGAACCCAAGACCAAAAAGGCTTGGGTTTCCAATCAAAACTAATTATCTCACCTTATGTGCAGGGACATCCATATGACAAGAATAACAACATTTGGATAGTAGATAGTGGATGCTCCAGGCACATGACAGGGAACAGATCTCTCCTTCAACAATTTCAACATTATGATGGAGGTCCTGTCCAGTTTGGAGGTGAGGCCGGAGGATATATTTCTGGCAGAGGAAGTATATCCAACGGAAAATTAAAAGTTGACAAAGTTAACTTTGTCAAACAGCTTGAACACAACCTGTTAAGTGTTTCTCAGTTTTGTGATCAAAAGCATCAAATGCTTTTCACAGAACATGAGTGCATCATCCTCAAACCTGGGATGACAATTCCTCAGGAATTGGTGCTTCTTAGATCTCCCAGGAGAGGGGATATGTACAAGCTTGATATGAACAATGCTTCCCCAATGGGAGAAGTATCATGCTTTCTTTCCAAAGCTGATAGTGATGAGTCAACACTGTGGCATAAACGAATGTGTCATGTCAATTTTAAGACAATGAATAAATTGGCTAAAAATAACTTGGTACATGGTTTGCCTAAAAAGGAATTTTTTGCAAAGATAACTGTGTTGCTTGCCTGAAAGGGAAACAACACAGGTCTTCTCATAAATCCAAAGTTGTTAACTCTATCACTACTCCATTACACTTATTGCACATGGATCTATTTGGTCCCACAAGTATAATGAGCATTGGAAGGAAATCATATTGCCTTGTGATAGTTGATGATTTTACTAGATTTACATGGGTATTCTTTTTAAGAACTAAAGATGAAACTGCTGAAACTTTAAAATCTTTTATTCTTAAAATAGAAAATCAAGTTGATCACAAGGTTAAAATAATTAGAAGTGATCAAGGGACTGAGTTTAAGAACTTTGTTCTTGACTCATTCTGTAACTCAAAAGGGATTGCCAGACAATACAGTGCTCCTAGAACTCCTCAACAAAATGGTGTTGCTGAGAGGAGAAATAGGACACTTATTGAGGCTGCTCGGACTATGTTAGCTGATTCAAAGCTGCCTCTAACATTCTGGGCAGAGGCAGTCAGCACTGCATGCTATGTGCAGAACAGAGTTCTTGTAGTAAAGCCACATGGAAAGACCCCTTATGAGCTATGGAACAAGAGGCCACCGTTCATTGGCTTTCTAAGGTCCTTTGGCAGCAGGTGTACCATACTTAACACAAAAGACAATTTAGCAAAATTTGCTGAAAAGTCAGATGATGCCATCTTTGTTGGATATTCCTCCCATTCTAAAGCTTACAGGGTTTATAACATTAAAAACCAACAATTTGAGGAATCCTCCAACATTGTAGTTAATGAGCACACTCCTTGTGTTAGGGGGAATGGACCTGATCATATTTTTGATTTAGAATTGTTTCCAAACTATTCTAAACCATCTTGTGAGAATGTTTCAGCTGGAACAGGTGCTCAAGGCTATTCTGATGAAGATCAACTATTTGAGCTTCCCAGACCTGCTCCAAGTTCTCCAAGAACAACAAATCAAGTTCCTACTATTGAAAGATCTGACAGTATAACCATTTCAAGAAATAGTGGAACTTCAACAAGGGACTCACCTGATGATCTTCAAGTCTCCTCAGGTGATCCTACACAACACCAAGCTGATGGAAGCAGCATTTTGAAGGAACAGGCAACTGTTAATGATGCTTCACAGCAAAGAAATGATGATGTTTCTCTTTCATTCAATCAGTCCTCATTGAATGAGATTGAAACAACAGCTGGACCAAGTATTCAAGCTCCAGAGCAAAATATGTCCAACTTGGACCTATCTTTGCAGCTGGAGGTAATTCCAAGACTTAGAATTCACAATACTCATCCAGCTGAAAACATCATAGGGGAAGTCTCTGAGGGTGTGAGAACAAGGGGACAAACTCACAATGGGAATGTCTGCCTGTACTCATGCTTCTTATCCCAAATGGAACCCAAGAAGGTGGAAGATGCCTTAAAGGATAGTAGCTGGGTTGAATCAATGCAAGAGGAGCTGCTTCAATTCAAAAGACAGAAGGTTTGGAACCTATGTCCGCTACCATCTGGTCAAGTACCTATAGGCACCAAGTGGGTTTTCAGAAACAAAAGAGATGACAGAGGCTTGATTATCAAGAACAAGGCAAGACTGGTGGTTCAAGGATACACTCAAGAGGAAGGAATTGATTATACTGATGTCTTTGCACCTGTTGCAAGACTTGAGGCAGTTAGGATCTTCCTTGCTTATGCTGCATCCAAGAATTTCACTGTCTACCAGCTTGATGTCAAGTGTGCCTTTCTATATGGGGATATAGATAGGGAAGTCTATGTATGCCAGCCTCCAGGATTTGAAGACCCACAGCATCCAAACTATGTGTGCAAATTGGATAAAGCTCTATATGGGCTGCACCAAGCACCTAGGCTGTGGTATGAGACATTGTCTCAATTTCTTCTGAAGAATGGCTATACTAGAGGAACCATTGACAAGACTCTCTTTATCAGAAAGTCTGGGAAAGACATTTTGCTAGTTCAAGTCTATGTCGATGACATCATATTTGGTTCTTCAAATGACCAAATGTGCAAAGACTTTGAGAGCATTATGAAGAAGAAGTTCGAAATGAGTTCTATGGGAAAAATGGACTTTTTCCTTGGAATTCAGGTAAAGCAACTGAAAGAAGGGTTTTTCATCAATCAATCTAAGTATGTCAATGATATCTTAGAGAGATTTGATATGAAGGATTGTAAAGCAGCAAAGACACCCATACCCAGAAACCATGATTTATGCCCTGACTCTGAGGGGGAGGATACTGATCAACATCAGTATAGAGCAATCATTGGTTCTCTGATGTATCTCACAGCAAGTAGACCTGATATCATGTTTGCAACCTGCATTTGTGCAAGATATCAGGCTGCTCCAAAGGTGTCTCACCTAATTGCTGTCAAGAGAATCCTCAGATACCTCAAAGGAGCACCTAAATTAGGTCTCTGGTATCCAAGAAATAGTGATTTTAATCTCTATGGTTACTCTGACAGTGATTATGGTGGCTGCAACATCAACAAGAAATCAACATCAGGTGGATGTCAATTTCTTGGTGGAAGGATCATCTCATGGCAATGCAAAAAGCAATCCTGTGTCTCTACATCAACTGCTGAAGCTGAATACATTGCTGCTGCAAGTTGCTGTGCTCAGCTGCTGTGGATTCAAAACCAGATGATTGACTATGGATTCAACTTCATGAGCACTCCTATCCACATTGACAACAACAGTGCTATATCCATCACTGAAAATCCAGTAAAGCACTCAAAGACAAAGCACATTGACATCAGGTATCATTTCATTAGAGATATTCATGAGAAAAATCTTATCAAACTAATCAAAGTTGATTCAAATGAACAATATGCTGATTTGTTCACCAAAGCATTTGATGAACAAAGATTTAAGTATCTTATTACAGCTATTGGGATGATAAACATTGACTAGTTAATCTCAATTGAAAACCTTTTCAATATGTAAAGTCTTATGTCAATACAATCTAAGCCCTGTTACAAAAGATCCTTTCTTATTTAACTAAGTATAAGTTCTTCCGAAGAGAAACTTGCCTTCGGAAGATATCTAGTATAACTTCCGAAGCAAATTTCTCATAGGATAATTTTCTTCTCGGAAGTGTACTAAGTCTCGGAAGAAGCGATTGAGGTAATCTCAGATCTACTTCCGAAGCACTTAATACTCTCCACTTGAAAGCAACATGTATCTTCGGAAGCAATTTATTTACCTTCGGAAGTACATTTGCCTTCGGAAGAACTTTACCTTCGGAAATACCTTATACTCGGAAGAAGGATTTTACTGTGTAACGGAAATCTTTTGGGCCCCACTCTGTAAAAAGTAAAGATTTTGTTAATGATGTCGGATTATTTAAATGGCTTAACCTTACCGCCCCTGTCACATCATCCTCTGAACCCTCACATCATCTTATCCAAACCACCCTTTAAACCGCCATTTCACCCATTTAAATACTTCCGGTTAATCACTTACACTCTTTTTACCAAATTCACTGCCCTAAAAGCTTTCTTCTTCTCCAATTTACCTCTCCTCAAGAACTTTTCCTCTGCTATCTTTCTCAATGGCTCTAAACCCTCAGCACAACCAAGTCGCACTCCTTGACTCTTCAAGGGATGCTGACTTCTCTGATATTATCTCTTTCTTAGCCCAATCTTCATACTACACAGCACTGACTGTAAACCCTACCATTTACACCAACCAAATGTCCGAATTCTGGGCAAATAGTCGGTTGAAACCCTAAATGGGGTTCGTGCTATCAGGTCAAGTGTTTGTGGCCAAGAGTTGGTCAATACTGAACAAATCATCAGGGAGCATCTTGAGCTCCATGATGAAGGCGCACCGACGGAATTCCCCAAGTCTGAGTTAGATAACTCTTATCTCCAAATGGGATACGGTGGAGATGTAAGCAGGTCTACAGTCTACAAATTCAACTTCTCCTACAAGTGGAAGTTCCTGCTACATGTGGTTCTTCACTGCTTATCTAACAAATCCGGGGGATGGGATCAAATTCCCTATGAACTCGGGTGCCTAGTTCATGGGTTGGTACAAGGCCTGCGCTTCAACTACTCCAGGTTTGTGCTGACTAACCTCATGGGAATCTGCAAAGGGACACATTCTTTATGTATCCCAGATTTCTACAGCACATAATCAACTGCGAGCTAGATCAGAGTAAGCTTGTCTGTGCAGCTGCTCTGTCTGCTCCTCAAATGAGGCCGACCATCTTCAAAGTTTTGAAGAGAGTGTCTACCAACTACACTGGAAGGGATACCGCACTACTTCCAGGTATGATTGAGCCAATGGCTCCTGGTGACATCCCTGTTATCCCCACAGGTGATGAACCCACACCAGCAACTACCCTCACCATTCCAAATCTACCTTCTCCTCCAATAAAAGTCACCTATCAGAGACGTACCAAACGAACCCTTGTTCAATCTACTCTGATTGAACAAGCCCCTCCTCTTCAAACCAAAAAGGCTAGAGTGGAACAAGGGGCTCCCACTCAGCCAGAGGTCCCCCAATCCTTCACTATTGACCTCAATATGGGTCTTGAGTCTCCTCAGTCTCAGACCCATGAGCCCATAACCCCAGCTGATAGCCCTCAGGGTGAGTCTCTATACTCCCCTGAGCAGCCACCAAGGGACAGCTCAATGCCTTTTGACATTGATCAAAGTCCCGGGTCCTTAGGTCTTCATTCCTTCTCTTTTACTGACCTATTGACCGGAGCTGGTGAAGAGACTATGTCTCTCCAAGGCAATGAAGTTGATCCACAACACCCCATTAAGGATCAACAGAGCCTAGAGAAACCTCTTGTCTCTAGCCCACACCAGCAAAGCCCTACTGAGGTGAGTCCCACTGATGTGGAGGGGACTCATGTAGATTCAGCTGCCACTACTGAAGGAGCCTCATTGGATCCTCAGGACAGTGGTAACGCTAGTCAGACTGAATCTACGGCAACCATGCCCTATGATGCCTCTGAAAGAGACATCATTGTGCAAGGGAAACCAGGGTGCCAAGAAACCACATCTGGTGGTGAGGATGAACATACTAGGTATGTTACCTCATCTCCCCGTGATTCTTCCAAAGAAGATGAGGGAAGAATGCAACTCACAATAAGAGACCTACTTTCTAAAGTCTCAAACCTTGAATCAAAGGTTAAGACTTTAGAGGATAGGTCTGCCACTCAGCAACTTGAGATTGAAAGTCTCAAGGTCAAACTAGCTGAGAAACAGATTGAGAGATCTGTTAGGCATGTACCAGTTCAAGTCTCCTTGACCTCTTCCTCTAGCTCATCTACCTCTCAAGATGATGCTACCAAAAAGGGGGAGAATGTTGAGGAACAAAGCAAAAGACAGGATTCCATCAGTCAAGCTCTCACTTCTTTGAGCTCAAGACAACAAGCTGCCATCTTCCCTGAGCCTCCTCCAGTTGTGTTTCAAGTGGATCAAAGGATGCTTCAGGATCTAAATAGGATCTTCAACAAGTTCCTTTTAGAGTCCCTTATTGATCAACCTAGTCCGGATATGTCTGTGATTTACTTTGGAGCTCAAGAGCTTCAGAGGTTGAATACACCTCCTACCACTGTTGAGGAAGTTGGTCAACCTAAGGCCCAAGTGGAACCTGAGATTGATTTCGAAGGGGAAACTAGGACTGATGGCCCAGCAACTGAAACAGTTGGGACAGAAGGTGTGTTTTCACAGGCTTCCGAAGCACAATTCGAAGCCTCGGAAGAACCAACTCAAACTTCCGAAGCTGAAATTGCTGCTGCGGAAGGACTGTTCTCTCTTTCCGATGATCTAATAGTCACAGATGCAATTCTGGAACTTGCATCTGAGGTTAATAGGGAGGACTTTCTCAGCCAACCACTAGCCATTACATCTGCATTGACCTCAGCTCCTACCTCCACCATCCAACCTGAATCTTCTACCCAAGAACCACCAAAGTCTAGCACTTCCGAAGACATTAAAGGCAAAAGGAAGATGACTTCGGAAGAGCTTCAGGAAGAAGAAAGGCTGGAGAAACTTAAAAGGAAAGGAAGACTGCCAACTGGGAAACTGTTAGCTGCAAGTTCAAAAGCAGCTGCAGCCAACCAAGAGGCAATCAACAATAGAAGAAGGGTGGAGGTAATTGATAGACTTGTCAGTCTAGGGGCTGCCTCGGAAGATGTACTCCTGCTACCATTAGAGGAGCTGATAGAGCTTGAAAAGGCAACCTTGCTGCAAAAACAGCAAAAAGAAGAAGCTGCAAGGTTGGCCTTGGAAGAAGAAAGGCTGAGAAAAGAAAGAGAAGCTGATCTGCAGCTCAGGAGAGAAAGGATCACTTTCCTACTCTCCAGAGGATTCTCTCAAGAGGAGTTGTCTCCACACAACAGTGACACGATCTTGTGGCTCTTTAACAAAGAGCAAGATCAAATGGAGAAGGAGAGAAAGAGAGCTGCAAGGGAGAAGCTGGTATAGAAGAAGAAGAAGGAAGAAGAGGCTGGACTGTCTGCCGCCAAGAAGATAGGTGACAAAGCTTGGATGAAGAACTATCTTAAAGCTCACGGCTTCTCTGGCAGGCAAGTGGGTCCAATGTCTGAGAAGACTCTCCAACGACATGTCAGTGACATCAAGGCTGACATTCGTGCAGGGAGAAGAAAAGAGATGTATAGAAGGGGACAGGGGATGACCTTCAAAGCCACCCCTCAGCCAAATATCCAAACCCAACATCAACCTGAACCAATACCCTTTCCCTTCCCAATCAAAACTGAACCTGAACCTTTCACCCCTGAACCTACACCTTCACATCTACCAACTCCCTCACCTCAACCACCTAAACTACCCATCATCCAACCTAAAACCTTACCCAGAACCCAACCTCCTAAACCTACCCAACAACCAATCAAACCATCCCCTCAGCCTTCCAAACATCTCTCAATGGAGGAATTCAAGGCGATCAAAACCAAGCTCATCAACTGCACTACTCTGAGCGACATCTCATGTGAGGAGGATACAGTCAACCTGACTTATGTTGATGGATCCTCAAGTTCCCTCACAAGAGATGAGTTTCTTGATCTGCCAAGAGGAACTTTGGACCAAGCCGCAAGACTCTTTGGCCTCAATTCAGATACATTGAATGAGGAAGAAAAGAAGCTGAGGAGAAGGCTGGTGACTCTGCTGGACACAAAGAAAGGAGATAGGGTACCAAGACAATCTCTTGTACCCAGAAAGAAGATAGTCCAGTGGAGGTTCGAAGACTCTTCTCACAACTTTGTTGTTGAGAGAGAGAATGGTGAGATTAACAGCTGAATGCCTCATCTCTGCTACACTTAAGCAGATTTGATATTGCTGAGTTAGCAGAGAAACCATTCTCCAACCCCTCAAACTCCGAAGTAGCTGCTCACATCAGAAATCATCTAGGCAGCCTTCACATGGCCGAGCTCACTGCAAGAAGCAAGGTCGAAGAGGAGTCAAAACGGAGAGAGGAGGAGGAAAGGAAAGGATCAGCAACCAAAGGCAAAGCCTTTCTTCAAATGGTTGAAGGTCCTGAACTTGAGTCCATAGGTAGATGGGAGTATGACTACAACTCCCGTCAACTAACTCTCTTCAGGGGGTCACAACAAAGGGTGCATGTCATTCAAAGTGATAGACTGGATCTCCTATCCACGAATGACTTGTACAGCTTCTCAGCACTACTTCCGGGAAGAACAGAGAGACAGACAAATATCTTTTGTCCCTGGTGCTGAAAACTTTGAGAAGTAGAGATAAGTGAAGTTTTGGTAGCATCAGCCTAGGGGGAGTTTGTTGGATCATAAGAGGCTGTTGCAACCAAAACCATATCACTTAGAAGATTTTGAGTACTACATACAAAGGACTTCCGAAGCCAAGTGTGGCACTTCCGAAGGAAGAAAGAGCTCTTCCGAAGTCTAAGTGTAAAATACACTTCCGAAGGAGAACTCCAACTTCCGAAGGTAAAGAAGCTACTTCCGAAGGTTCAAGACTTGAAGACAAAGTTCTGAAGTCAACTCCCGAAGTATAAAGAAGTCCTTAAAGCCTCGGAAGCATAGAAGCATCTTCCGAAGTATAAGTGGCTTCGGAAGAACTTGTTCTTCCGAAGCCAGTTAACCTTCGGAAGACACTTCTATTATCCAGTAGACATAAGTATGGTCTGTCTGACAGTCCGCTGCAAATCTCTGATATACTGCATGGCGTTTTCTCAAAAGCCATGTAGTTGACCATACTTTAATCTACTGTTTACCTTTTTATGTTAAGTACAGTTGCCATCTTTAGTTGGTGACAAAAGGTAAGTCATGGACATGTCATGACTACCATATCTTAGATAATACTTTATCTAAGATACCTTAACTATAGCATTGTAGTATATGCTTTAGTCGTAGGTTTCCAGCTGGTATCAAATATAACCGGCTGTAGGATCTAGTATATATAGTTTCTCATTGTAACTCATGTTCTATGCTTGTCAGTGTCTTGTAATCTTGAGTTGAGAAGTAATATATACAAGTACCTTGAAAATATTTCTGCTTGTTGCTTTGATTACTTATTATATTATTATCAACTCTTGTCAAAGACATTGCTTCATCTTGTTTGAGTGACTATTATAAGTGAGTTTGAGAGAAATACAAGTGTTAAGTGACAAAACCCGATCCTGCACTAAGCTATAGCCCCCTGTGTTGCGACCACCAATACCAGAGAAATTCGTATTAAAAAGAAATAAAAACGGAAAAAAATAAAACCGAACAGAAACTAGACGTAAAAACGTTAAAACTCACACGTGAAATGTAAAATATCAAAACCAATAACTAAGTCAATATAAGACCCGAGCATTATGACGTGCTGTTAAATGGCAAAAAAGAGGCGTAAAAACCTTGAACTACACGTGCACGTTGCGGCGTGTTAACTCGTAAATTTTAAACGGAAACGTAAAAAAAAACTTAAAAAGATGAAAAGTTTAGAGAACCGGATGTGAAAGTGAAAAATTATATGGATTAAATTATAAAAGATGTAAAAGTATTGGGGTTAAAATAAAAAACAAAAAAATTAAAAAAATAACAAAAATAAAAAACAAAAATAAGTACAACCCACTAAATCTTAGGTCCAAGCTATAATGCATAACTAAGTTAATAATTAGTAACTAGGTTTTGGCCCCGCGCGTTGATGCGGCTATGCGAGTTTTAACGTAACCCTAAACCAAAATCAAAATCAAAATGAAGGTTCGAAACCATAAAATCAGCAAAATACACAAAATAAAACACACTAAAACCCCAAATCCATAACACACAAGAACATTCAGAACCCAAAACTAAATCAAAGCCCAACACCATACACAAAACAGACGAAAATCAAAGCCACAAGAAAGCGACACAGTCCAAAATAGAAAAACCGACGAAAATCAAAGCCCAAAAAAGCAAACAAAAGGAAAACCCAAACCTTAATAGTGAGGATTGTAAGGGTATCGATAACGAAAGAAAGAAAGTAGGAACCCGGAGAAGTACAACGCCAACGAACCCTATAAACGAACATATTCGAAACACACATCAAAGAGACGTGTCCAGACC
This sequence comes from Flaveria ramosissima, assembly GCA_025215565.1. Taxonomy (NCBI): domain Eukaryota; kingdom Viridiplantae; phylum Streptophyta; class Magnoliopsida; order Asterales; family Asteraceae; genus Flaveria; species Flaveria ramosissima. Next base: position 20,097,217 of record CM046036.1, on the reverse strand, counting down.
CGAAAAACTCAAAAGAAAAACCCCACCCCCAAACCTCAAACCCACACCCAAAACAAACTCTATAAAAACACACACACAAAACAAAACAAACAAAAAAACAAAAAAAGCACTACAAAACAACAACAAAAAAAAAAAAAAAACCACCGACCAAATAGTAATAGTAATATACTAGTATTAATCACTCGGCGTTGCCGCGGGGGACGTAAAACCATGTCAAGTAGCACCAAAGACACACCACTGTTAGCGACCACCAACCGAAACATAGAACCAAGGACACACCACCGTTAGGCGAAACATACAACATATAAAACAATAACTAAGTTGATTTTGGACCAGCGCGTTGCGACGGTACGGTTAAACGGTGAAAAATAATCGTAAGAACATTGAACTACACACACAATGCACCGTGTTAACTCGCAAAATGTAGACCGAAATGTAAAACAATTTTTTTTAAATATAAAAAGTATAGGGACCAAAGTTAAAAGTAAAAAAAATATCTGGGCTAAATTGTAAAAGATGTAAAAGTATTGGATTAAAATAAAAAAGTTAAAGAATAAAAAGAATAAGAAAAAAATGGATACAACCCTTAAAGCTTGTTGTGCAACTTATAATGTATAAGAAAATTGGTAATTAGTATATATATAATTTAATTTAATATACTAAATAGCATCATTTTAATGAAAAATTATACTAACAATATTTTATGCAAAGTTGGCATGAGGTACAAGATAAGCATAACGTGCAACAACCTATAAATATTCTTTTTTTATATAAATGGAAAACAAGGCCAGCTCAACCTGGTGGGGCCAAAGAGATCCATATGTAATAAGTGTACGGGATTAATGATGGAATTTCTTTCCTTTGGCTTGTGAGATACCTTGTGTTGCTTTCCCTTCAGGCATGCAACACAGTGGTCATCACTTGTAAACTCTTTCTTTTGTATCTAGTTACCAAATCATTCTTAATTAATTTATTCATATTTTTAAAGTTTACATGGCACATTCTTTTATCTCAGAGGAAAGACTCATCACTATTTGGTTTAGATAGAAAGCATGAAACTTCCCCTGAGGGAGATGTTTCTTGCAAATCCATCTTGTACATGTTTCCTTTCCTAGGGGCTCTGAGCAGGATGTGCTCATGAGAAATGACCACCCAAGGCCTGAGAACAATGCATGTAAAGAGTATGTATGACTCTGATCATAAAATTGGGATACACTCAGAAGATTGTACCCAAGCTCCTTGACAAAGTTTACCTTCTCAATGCTGAGCTTACCATTTCTAACCTTTCCCCTTCCTAAAATGTAACCTCCTGCATATCCTCCAAAAGCAACTGGTCCTCCATCAATTCTTTCAAACTTTTGGAGTAATGACCTATTGCCTGTCATGTGCCTGGAACAGCCACTGTCAATGATCCATATATTTATGTTTGCCTTGAGACGTTCCTGCACAAAAGAGATGGTTAGTTACATTTGGAAACCCAAACCTCATTGGTCTTGGGCTCATCAAAAGAAGTTGAAGACAATACAATAGTAATTGATCCTACAGTCATGCTAGAAGGATCATTTGCTGAAGTTGATGAATAACTTTCAGCCACTTGGTCTTCTTTGTCTTCCACACCACATTTGTAGCTTAGACTTGACCTTCAATACTTCGGAAGTTTTGTTGAATTCGGAAGTTTTCATGACTGGACCTTCGGAAGATCTTTCTTTTACTGCAGCAGGATTCAGTTCTTCGGAAGTATTCCTTTCTTCCGAGACCAAATTTTCTTCCAAAGGCAAGTTTCCACTTGTCTTCTTCTTCATTTTGGAGCTTTCAAAGGAAAGGGATTTTCCTTCCGAAGCTTGCTTCTTCTTCTCCAAACTCTTAGAAGTTTCTTTCTTGGTCATATAGAGAGTACTCTTTGGATTGTAAACACAATCCTTAGCCTAATGAGAAGTACTCCCACTCATAACACAGTCATTTTCTTCCTTCTAGGAGTTTTCTTTTGTGAACAAGGCTGAACTTGATCACTTTCCTTCTCCATCTTCATCTTTACAGATATTGTGGCAATTCTTGTGGGGATAGAACTACCTTTGGAGCTGGATGGTCTAGGTTGTACAGTAGTGGTGCACAACTAATCAGCCTTCTTCTTGATGATGGGATGATTTGGACATGAACCAGAACTCTTGTTGATAGAGTTCAAGTTGGTGTCTTCAGCTTTCACCACTTCAAATCCTGTAGAAATGAAGACTTGTTTCTATGCAGAGTTGAAGGTGGCCTTGATCTCTTAAGCCTTCTTGGACTTTCTTTTGGCCTTCCTGATCAAGTTCTTTTTCTTGGACTTGGTCATCCCAACAGCTTTGCTCTCCTTAGAGGAATGGTGACCCTTCTTAGAATGTTCTTCTTCACTCTTCTCAGAGCCATTCTTCACCATCTCCTCCTCATCCTTTTTAGTCAAAGGGTCTATGAGGGGAAGCTCATCTTCACAAGTTCCACACCTAGGAGATTGTGTGTGGAGGAGCTATCTCACAAGATCCCAGTACCTCCTTATTTTGATAACAAACTTTTGCATGCAAGGTTGAGGCTATTATGTTATTGAAGGTCTCTTCTTCAAGAACACATTTTTTTCCTAGGCTTTGCTGATCACAAGCTCAGTCTGGCATTCAGTTAACTTCGTAATGAGGTCTTTGATCTGAGTCCTGTAGTTTGTGTGCTCATGTTTAAGAGTTGAAATGGTTTTCTCTATGTCCTCTATCTTTAGTTTATAATCATTTTCAGCTCTCTTAAAATCAGCTTTCAAGATCAGATCTCATTTCTAAGTTATAGGAACTGTACCTATTAACTTTAACAACACATTCAGGAGTACAAAGATATCCCAATACCTTGGCTTCATCGTGGTCTGCCATGAGTGCTTGGTTTGGAGATGCATCTTCTACCTGAAAGCTTCAGTCAAAGCCTCTTTCTTCAACAGCAAGTGCAGCTTGCTGCTTTGGCTTCCCATTCTGGGTTCTCTCTCAGTGTAGTTTGGTTTGGCTTGTGTTTGGCCACCATTTGTCCTTGGTGCCTTACACTCCCTTGCAAAGTGTCCCATCTGGTTATAGTTGTAACATTTTACTTTGCTTTTTATCCAGCCCAAACTTTCCACTGGCTGCATTGCTTGGAAACTTCCTCCTTGTCCTCTTGTAGAACTTCTTGGCTCTGTGAGTGAGAAGAGCCATCTGTTGAACTATCTCCATGTACTCCAGATCATCTTGATGCATACAGTCAAGGTCTTCAAGGGTGAATAGAAAGTTGCCTATGGTTTCATCAGCAGAGACAAAGGCATGAGAAGAACTTATCTCTTGGAAAGGACTTCCTTGAGTGTAGCTTTCTCTTGGAGTCTCTGGGAAGGTGATGAAAAGGCCCTTTTGTGAGTTGTCAGGGTAGGATATAAGATGATGTTGAGGTTCAATGCTTTCCCTTTCAACCATATGAACGGCTGAACTCAATTGATTGCTAGAGTTTCTAGATGAGTTTCGCATATTCATCTCCATCTAGTAGCCACTAAGAATACCATATAACTCTGTGAGAGTAAGTGTAAGGGTTCCTATAAGTCTGATGCAGACAAAACATTCAAAGTCTCTCTCCATGCATGCACTGAAAAACATAAGTAGAAATGCTTCAGAAGTTTTACACCAAGCGCTAGAAATATTCTAAGTGTAAAATCTTCCGAAGCCAAGACCAACATCTTCCGAAGCCAAAAGTGAAGTCTTCCAAAGCTTCAAAGACAAATTCTTTTAAAGCCAAAGAGTGACGACAGATTTCTTCCAAAGAATTTTGAAGATATGCCTTTATCTGATGTTCTTTACTATAAAGCTAGACAACCTTTCCGCTGCAACTCTGTAAAGTCACCAACTTACATGAGTTGGTGAAAAGGTCCATGCTTTTGGTAACTGTATATTGAGGACTTGAGTCTGTTCTTTCTACTTTATGTACTTTTATCCTTTTTGTAATATATTAGGATGTGAGCTATGGAACGTCATAGTCACTAGTCAAAAGGCAAATATGCCTTTCGACTCTACATTTGATTTTGTAGTTGTCTAGTCAACTGTATCCAGCTGGCTTTCAAAGTATGGTCGGCAGTAGGATGTAGTATAAAGTATCTCAAGTACTTGTAACTTTCCATCGTATGATTTGTAACATTTGTAATAGAACTTGAGAAGCAATATACAACATTCTTGAAAACCAATTACTTGTGTTGTTTGCCATCTTGTTCTGTCTCATATTTACTTGTGTTCTTAGCATCTTTCACTAAAAGTTAACCAGTTTCCTATTTGATTTGTTAAGTGTTCTAAGCAACTTTCCCCATTGTGTTGTTGTGTTGTAAGTGCATACCCTTCACCGGTCCTGCATTTGGTATCGGAGCATTTCAGGCTCTTGATATAAGATTTCACCATCTTAAGATCCCTCACACACACAAAATACTTAACAACTCAAATGGCATCTATTACCAAGGCTGATATGGAAACTGGAACTATGACAAAGTCTCCACTGATCACTCCTGAAGACTTTGATACTTGGTGTCAAAGAATGGAAGGCTTCATCAAGTCACAAGACTCCAGGATGTGGGACTCTGTTGTTGAAGGACCTTACATACCAAGCACCACTTCTGCTACTGGCGGTGGTATGATTCCTAAGGCTGTGGCTGATTACTCTGAAGAAGACAAGAAGAGAATAGAGATTGATTAGAAAGCCATGACAGCCCTTCAAATTGCTCTTCCAAACTTCATCTACAGAGGCTTCAAGAAGTGCAAAACTGCGAGGCAACTATGGGAAGCACTAAAGCTTATGTATGAGGGCTCTACTGAAGCAAAGGAGAACAAGAAGGATCTCTTGAAGCAGCAGTTTGAAAACTTCACCTTTAAGGTAGGTGAAACCATGACTCAACAATACTTCAGGTATGTTGAGATTGTGGATACTCTAATGGATGTTGGAGTAACTCTTGAGAACAAGGACATTGTAAGGAAGTTTATGTCCTCTCTTCCTAGACAATGGACATATTACTGTGTTGTTATCAAGAGGACTGAGAACCTTAAAACTCTTACTCTTACAGAGTTGTATGGTATTCTTAGTGGCTACCAAATTGAGATGAACATGCAAAACTCATCTGGTAACTCCAGTAATCAACTGAGTTCTGCCCTCCATGTGGTTGAAAGGGAAAGCATTGAGCCACAACATCATCATATATGCTACCCTGACAACTCATAAAAGGGCCCTTTCATCACCTTCTTAGAGACTCCAAGGGAAAGCTACACTCAAGGAAGTCCTTTCAAAGAGACAAGTTCTTCTCATGCTTTTTTCTCTGCTGATGAAACCTCATGCAACTTTCTCTTCTCCCTTGAAGATTTGGACTGAATCCATCCAGATGATCCGGAGTACAAGGAGATAGTCCAACAGATGGCTCTTCTCACTCACAGAGCCAAGAGGTTCTACAAAAGGACAGGGAGAAAGTTTTCAAGCAATGCAGCTAGTGGAAAGTTTGGGCTGGATAAAAGAAAAGTAAATTGTTACAACTGTAACCAAATGGGACACTTTGTAAGAGAGTGTAAGGCACCAAGGACAAATGATGGCCAAGCACAAACCAGACCAAACTACACTGAGAAAGTTTCCCAGAATGAGAAGACAAAGTAGCAAGTTGCAGTTGCTGTTGAAGAAGGAGGCTTTGACTAGAGCTTTCAGGTAGAAGATGCATCTCCAAACCAAGCACTCATGGCATACCACGATGAAGCCAAGGTATTGGAACATCTTTGTACTCCTAAATGCATCGCTAAAGTCAATAGATACAGGTCCAATAACTTAGAAATGAGATCTGATCTTGAGTCCTTAAATATCTTAAAAGCTGATTTTAAAAGAGCTCTAAATGATTATAAACTAGAGATAGAGGACTTAAAGAAAACCATTTCAACTCTTAAATATGAGCATACAAAGTATAAGACTCAGATCAAAGACCTTATTACTAAGTTAACTGAATGCCAGGCTGAGCTTGTGATCAGCAAAGCCAAGGCAGAAAAATGTGTTCTTGAAGAAGAGACGTTCAAGAACATAATATCCTCATCCTTGCATGCAAAAGTTTGTTATCAAAATAAGCAGGGATTGGGATCTTGTGAGATAGCTCCTCCACACACAATTTTGTTTGTAAGATATCCTAGGTGTGGAACTTGTGAAGATGAGCTTCCCCTCATAGATCCTGTGACTAAAGAGGATGAAGAGGAGATGGTGGAGAATGGCTCTGAGAAGAGTGAAGAAGAGCATTCTAAGAAGGGTCACGATCCCTCTGAGGAGAGCAAATCTGTTGGGATGACCAAGTCAAGAAGAAAAAACTTGATCAGGAAGGCCGAAAGAAAGTCCAAAAAGGCTCAACAGATCAATGCCACCTTAAATTCTGCACAGAAACAAGTCTTCATCTCTGCAGGATTTGAAGTGGTGAAGGCTGAAGACACCAACTTGAACTCCATCAACAAGAGTTCTGGTTCATGTCCAAATCATCCCATCATCAAGAAGAAGGTTGATCAGTTATGCACCACTGCTATACAACCAGAACCATCCAGCTCCAAAGGTAGTTCCATCCTCACAAGAACTGCCACAACATCTACATAGATGAAGATGTAGAAGGAAAGTGATCAAGTTCAGCCTTGTTCACAAAGGAAAGCTACTAAAAGGAAGAAAATGAAGTGTGTTATGTGTGGGAGTACTTCTTATCTTTCTAAGAATTGTGTTTACAATCCAAAGAGTACTCTACACATGACCAAGAAAGAAACTTCTAAGAGTTTGGAAAAGAAGAAGCAAGCTTCGGAAAGAAAATCTGTTTCCTTCGGAAGCTCCAAAATGAAGAAGAAGATAAGTGGAAACTTGCATTCGGAAGAAAATTTGGTCTCGGAAGAAAAGAATACTTCCGAAGCACTGAAGCGTGCTGCAGTGAAAGCAAGAGCTTCCGAAGGTCCAGTCATCAAAACTTCCAAAGTCATCCACACTTCCGAAGTCATCAAAACTTCCGAAGTATTGAAGGTCAAGTCTAAGCTTCCAAAGGTGGTGTGGAAGTCAAAGAAATACCAAGTGGCTGAAACTTATTCATCAGCATCAGCAAATGTTCCTTCTAGCATGTCTATAGGATCAATTACTATTGCATTGTCTTTAACTTCTTTTGATGAGCCCAAGACCAATGAGGCTTGGGTTTCCAAATGTAACTAACCATCTCTTTTGTGCAGGCACAACTCAAGACAAACAGAAATGTATGGATCATTGACAGTGGTTGTTCCAGGCACATGACATGCAATAGGTCACTACTCAAAAAGTTTGAAAGAATTGATGGAGGACCAGTTGCTTTTGATGGAGATGCAGTGTGTTCCAGGCACATGACGTACACATACATACATAAATGGGTTTACACCTAAATTCTCGAAAAAGGGTTTTCAGATGTGTTCCATTCCCAAAATCATTCAAAACATGTAAAAGAGAGGTCCTAGAACTCACACAAACGATCCCGTCGAGTAGAGCTTCGATTTGACCGGCTACACGACGATTTCCACGCTCGAATCTACCCGAACCAAGCTTTTCTCCTCTTTTTCTCCTTCTCTTCTCCCTCTCTTTGGTTGAAAATGGCAAGAATGGGGAGGGTGTGGGCTGCCCTCCCCCTTTTATACCCTTATTCATCGAAGTATCTTCCCGTTTTGCAAGTTTCGTCCCTCGACTTTGAACTTTATTTCTTTTTCTTCTTTCACCGGCTTCAAAGAAAATTTCCGGGTGTTACAAGTCCACCCCCCTTAAATAGGTTTCGTCCCCTAAACCTGTTATTCCTTAAACCGTCACGGGCAATACTGTCTCATCTCTTTTCCAGTCTCCCACCTGGAGTTCAATCGGTCTACGTCGTTTATCCACACACGACTTCTTGTCTATCTTTGGCTACCTTCATCAAGGCTTTAATCCTTTCAAGCTTCTCGGTCGTGGCCTCGATCACCTCAATACTTTCCATACACCATTTGGTGCTCGGCCTTCACTTGTAAACAAGTAAGGCATTTACTCTCGTACTCCACCATATCACGCTTCATACCGGGCCACCAATAATCTTTACTCGGGTCTCGGTACATCTGACAGTTGGAACATCAGTGTATCCACATACCTTACATCGGCCAAGTAGGCAATACTTTCACGCCTCATGCACTTTCCCGCCACTGCCATCGAAATCACCTTCGGGATCGTAGTGACTCAATCACCTTAAACAGTCACCGTGATCCCATCAGGCGCTGTCAACCGTATCATCTTTTTGCGACCCACAGTGTTCGCTCCGTAGTCTGCCAAACAATCCACTCCTAGGACCACATCCAAGGGCGTATCTATATTCTTACCACTAACAGGCAATTTAGCAGCACAGAAAGCAGCAGGAATAAAACTTTTACTAGCGCCAGCATTGAATAACACATAGGCTAAAGGTTGATTTACTAGAAACGTACCTGACACAACATCGGGGTCCGCCCTAGCCTCCTCCTGCATCATTGTGTAGGCGCTGCATTCGCCCTCTGTCCTTCTCCTCCGGTCCTCTTCACTCCTGAACCTTCCACCCTTGGCTTCTTACAGTCCCTGCTCATGTAGCCAATTTCTCCATAATTATAACATCTCACAGTCCCACATTCCCTATCCACATGACCAGGATTCCCACACTTGAAGCAAGTGTTTGGTCCCCTTTTGCATTCTCCCGAATGCTCCATCCCGCATTTACCACATCTGTTCGACTCCGCACCGGGTGTGACCACACGACGGTCATTCCCCTGTGCGTGCTTATTATTCGTCGGGACACCACCCCGTCCAGTTCTCTTCCCCCTCCAGTTCTGGTCTTCATCCGCTTTCTCGCTGTCTTCAGCCACCACCACTACTGTTCTTTCATCGTACAACCTTCCTGCCAAATCAACTGCCGCCCTAAACGTGTTCGGTCGGGCAGCGATCATGTGCCTACGGATATCCGCTGGCAAGCACTGAATATACCTCTTGATCTTTCGCGAAAGAGGTGTCACCTGATCCGGCACCAACTGTGCCATTTTGTTGAATTTGATAGTGTACTGCTGATGCGTCATTGTTCCCGCCTCCAGCTGCAGGAACTCTCTTTCAACTTTATCCATCTCACGGTGAGGACAGAACTCCTCAATGACCAACCTTTTCAACTCTGACCATCTCATCCTTCCGATAGCCCTGCTTCCCTCAACTTGGACTATGTTGTCACACAAGCACAAAGTTGAGTCCACGAAAGAGTGGGTAGCAAATTTTACTTTCTGATCTTCTTGGCACTCGCTGATATTTAAAACGGCTTCCATTTCCCTCACCCATCGGTGAGCAGCAGCAGCAGTGCCATTGCTATCAAAAGTAGGGGGCTTGCATCGTTGAAACGCCCCATAATTACAGCCTCATGCCACCTCCAGCGCAGGCTCTTCTTCCTCCTCTTCTTCATCATTAGAGAGAACCGTTTCAGGCTCCGGTTGCTCCTGTCCTCCCGAGGACCTGTTCCTCTCTTTTCTCTCTCCTTCCTTTACAGCATTAATCACTTCGGTCACCACACACGGTAGGATCGTCTGTATGACCTGATGCACTTTCTCCATGATCGCCTCTCTAATCGAGCCCCTCAGATTAGCACTCTCATCACCGCCCTCCAAATGAGGGGTCTCGGGTTCTTCATGGGCCACCTCTTCGGCCTTAGGCCTTCCTCTTGTGACCCGTGGTTCAGCACCACGTCCACCACCACCTCCACCACGAGAAGCTTTTGAAGATCTACCACCGGCCATTCTCTAAACACACTGAAAGATTCAAACACTAACATTGTCATTTAAGGAACAGCTCAGTTTATGTCAAGTATAGTAAGTCCCTAATTACAGTGGCCAGTTGTGATTAGCCACTTACTTTACTCTTCATACCTCAAGCATTACTTGTCCAGACTACATCAGTATCTAAATCTACCAGCAACACATAAACCATATAACATGCGCACATAATACTGGTTAACATTACGAAAATACCTGATGGCAATCAGCTACTCAGATTGACATCCCATTCCCCTTCCGTACCATTCTCAGTTTAAGTTAAGGTTTATTTTGAAAATTTACCCATTTCACTTAAACTTTGGCTCTGATACCAACTTGTAAGGCCCCGTTCCCGGGACGCTTACAGTTGGATTCTCATCGCATATAAAACATATAATTACATTTACACTTCATAAAACGTTGCAGAGGAAACATTAAACATTAAAGTTTTCATTTCATCAAAATGCTTTGCAAAATAATACAACCGTTCATTACACAATATCATTTTTACATTTCATTACAAAAGCATTATAACATTGGATGCCATCCCAAAGGAACTGAGTAGTCGCCCCGAGCCATCCTCAGCAGCATTCCTGCCAACTGGAAACACATCAAAATCAGCGTTGCTGAGTGAGTTCTAGTTTTATAATAAAACATACTTTTCTTTCATTTAAAACCGTTCTTTACTTTCATGCGATCATACATCATACGTACATACAGATAATATAATTATTATTTTTCATTACATTCGTTACATTCTTCATTCATTAATCATCGCACGGTACGTTATCATTCGCTTAATTCGTTTATAACATCTTTTCTTACGTTCGTTCATTTCGTACATATCGCACTTTTCGCACCAATCGCACCTTCGCATCTTCGTACCCAAAGTACATATCGCAAGGATCGCACACATAAGGTAGCCAAGATCGCACGCTACATAGCACACAGTAAATACCACATCGCACGTATCGGAGCAGTTACCAAAACTGAACCCCAACTGTGTCTATAATCCCTTATGCTGTCCATCGTACATATTGCACAAATCGCACCAATGGAGTGGTCACCAAGACCGACTCCCCCTTTGTGTGTGAGAACTCTTGGGGTTTAGCTAGAATCGCACGCCATCTCATGGGTTAGCCAAGATCGCACGCTATATAAACCACATGAGGTAGCCAAAATCGCACACTACATAGCATACAGTAAATACCACATCGCACGTATCGGAGCAGTTACCAAAACTAGACTCCCTACAATGTCTATGTCCCTTTATGAGTTAGCCAAGATCGCACGCTATAATACACACACAGTTGAGCTAACAACTCTCAATGAGTCGTGAACTTCCTTTATTCTTTCGCAAGCCATCCTTATTCTCATTTGTTCGCTCATGCTTGCATTCGTACATTACGTTTCCCTTTTAATTATCTTCCACTTTACGTTACATAATACTTTCATTACATTCATTAACGTTCAACGCAAATCACAGGAAGACAATCACACATAACAATAGGGAACATAACAAAATACAACATCAATCATACAAGGCAACATCGCACACCCATAACATACATCATGCATAACATACAACATCATACAATCACACCACATCAAACATCACACGAATCACGCGCATCGCATCATACATAACCATAAATCATCTTACATCATCCATGCCCATCACATCATCTACAACCCCAAAGGTCCGAGCCTACGTCTGCACTTCCCGAAAGTCCGACAATACTATGGTCATTCGGGCGTATGGACCCTATTCGGTCGCATGGTCTCTCATGCGTATGAGAACACTCAGGCGAATGGACCTCCACTCGCATAGCCTCCAATCGCATGCTTCCCATGCGAATGAAGCTCAATCGCTTGACATCTGGCCGTATGGACCTCAATCGCATGACCTTTATGCGAATGGCCCTCAGTCGCACACCTTTCGTGCGTATGAACCTCAATCGCACGACTCATAGGCGTATGGACTCCAGTCACATGACCTTCAGTCGCATGACCCTCATTCGCATTTCATTCAGTCCATTGACCCTGATTCGCATATCCTCCAGTCGCATAGCCCTCATACGTATGACCCTCAGTCGCACTACTCACATACGAATGAACCTCAGTCGCACTCCTTTCGTGCGTATGGACCTAGTCGCATGCCATTCGGACGCATGGGCCTCCCGTCGCATAGCCCTAGCTATGCGCGCAGCGGCCGTTTTTGGCCTCCAAATTCTTCCAAATCTCTTTTTAGCTCAAATCAACCATTCTAAACCTTAGGGAAGCATACCACGACCTCATTCAAGCACAACCAAGCCCGAAATCAAGCCCCAAACTAACCATACACATACACATACATACATAAACGGGTTTACACCCAAATACTCAAAAAAGGGTTTTCAGATGTGTTCCAGCCTCAAAATCATTCAAAACGTGTAAAAGAGGGGTCCTAGAACTCACACAAATGATTCCGTCGAGTAGAGCTTCGATTTGACCCGCTACACGACGATTTCCACACTCGAATCCACCCGAACCAAGCTTTTCTCCTCTTTTTCTCCTTCTCTTCTCCCTCTCTTTGGCTGAAAATGGCAAGAATGGGGAGGGTGTGGGCTGCCCTCCCCCTTTTATACCCCCATTCATCGAAGTTTCTTCCCGTTTTGCAAGTTTGGTCCCTCGACTTTGAACTTTATTTCTTTTTCTTCTTTCGTCGGCTTCAAAGAAAATTTCCGGGTGTTACATGCAGGAGGTTACATTACAGGAAGGGGCAAGGTCACAAATGGTAAGCTCAGCATTGAGAAGGTAAACTTTGTCAAGGAGCTTGGGTACAATCTTCTAAGTGTATCCCAATTTTATGATCAGAGTCATAACATGCTCTTCACTGAGCATGAGTGCATTGTCTCAGGCCCAGGGTGGTCATTCCTCATGAGCACATCCTGCTCGGAGCCCCCAGGAAAGGGAACATGTACAAGATGGACTTGCAAGAAACATCTCCCTCATGAGAAGTTTCATGCTTTCTGTCTAAAGCAAATAATAATGAATCTTTCCTCTGGCATAAAAGAATATGCCATGTAAACTTTAAAAACATGAATAAATTAATTAAGAATGATTTGGTAACTGGAATACCAAAGAAAGAGTTTACAAGTGATGACCACTGTTTTGCATGCCTGAAGGGGAAGCAACACAAGGTATCTCACAAACCAAAGGAAAGAAATTCCATCATTAATCCCCTACACTTATTACATATGGATCTCTTTGGTTCCACTAGTGTAATGAGTCTAGGAAGGACCTCTTACTGTTTGGTGATCACAAATGACTTTACAAGATTCACTTGGGTCTTCTTTTTTAGAACTAAGGATGAGACCCCTGAGATTCTAAAGAAGTTCATCTTAAAGATTAAGAATGAATGTGATCCCAAGGTCAAAACCATAAGATGTTATCAAGGAACTGAATTCAAGAATTAAATCCTTGATACATTTTCTGATGAAAAGGTATTACAAGACAATATAGTGCTCTCAGGACTCCTCAGCAAAATGTTGTTGCTGAGAGGAGAAACAGGACACTGATTGAAGCTGCAAGAACTATGTTGTCTATCCTTAAACTACCCATCACCTTCTGGGTAGAGGCAGTGAACACTGCTTGCTATGTCCAAAATAGAGTTTTAGTGGTTAAGACACATGGTAAGACTTATTATGAACTTTGGCACAAGAGAAAACCTGTCATTGGTTTTCCCAGGTCATTTGGATGTCCTTGCACCATCATGAATACCAAAGATCAAATTGCCAAGTTTGCTGAGAAATAAGATAATTGACACTTTATTGGATACTCTTCTCAGAACCAGAGTAGTTGAGGAGTCAGCCAATATGACTTTCAATGAGCACACTCCCAGTGTGAAAGGTTTTGGTCCAGATTGGCTATTTGATCTTAATTTACTTTCCAATAGTTTTAACAAATCTTGTGAGAGTGTTTCAGGATCCACAGATATACTACCTACAGCTGATCCTGACCCAAGATTTGAGCTAAGAAGATCTTCAAGTTACACATCTTCAGCTCTAGTGGTAACTAATCCTGCAAATGAAGCTTCTACCCGCACATCAACGACAAATCCTACAGATACTTCTGGGGTGCCTTCAAATTCCAGCTTAGAGGCACAAAACACCAAGGAAGGAGCTTCAAATCTTGGAGAAATGGTGGTGATGAAAGTGATCAGGAATTTCTTGATGCTGATAACCACTCCATTGAAGACAACATCAATGATGTCACACACTCATTGAATGAAGTCAATTTTGATAAGTGTGCTGATGTGGAGGGTGAATCTTCCTTGCCAGATCAGAATTTCTCAAATTTAGATCTGTCTAAGCAACTTGCTGTGATCCGTCAGCTAAGGATCCACAAGTCTCATCCTACCAGAAACATCATTAGAGATGTTGATTCAGGGGTGAGAACAATAGGACAAACCCATGAAGCAAATGTTTGTTTTCACTCTTGTTTCTTGTCATAGATAGAGCCAAAGAAAATTGAGAAGGCTCTAAAGGATGGAAGTTGGGTTGAAGCTATGCAAGAGGAGCTGCTTCAATTCAAAAGGCAAAAGGTTTGGAACCTATTTCTTCTTCCTCAATGGAAGACTACCATAGGAACCAAATGGGTTTTTAGGAATAAGGATAATAGAGGACTTGTCATCAACAACAAAGCAAGACTAGTTGTTCAAGGGTATACTCAAGAAGAAGGAATTGACTACATCGATGTTTTTGCTCCTATAGCAAGACTTGAACTTGTTAGGATATTCCTAGCTTTTGCTGCATCCAAGAACTTCAAGGTCTACCAACTTGATGTCAAGTGTGCTTTTCTTTATGGGGTGATTGATGAAGAGGTGTATGTTAGACAACACCTGGGTTTGCAGATCCTGATCATCTTGATTATGTCTGCAAGCTTGATAAAGCTCTTTATGGGTTGCACCAAGGACCAAGGAAGTGGTATGAGACTCTATCTCAGTATGTCTGTCAACATGGCTATAAAAGGGGTACTATAGATGGAACTCTCTTCATCAAAGAAACAGGTAATGACATAATGCTAGTTCAAGTATATGTAGATGACATTATCTTTGGGTCAACTAATCCAAAGCTCTGCAAAGACTTTCAGAAGTTGTTGAAGGACAGGTTTCAAATGAGTACCATGGGGGAACTCAATTTCTTTCTAGGAATTCAAGTGAAGCAAGTTGACAATGGCATCTTCATAAGTCAGTCAAAGTATGTACAAGACATACTTAAAAGGTTCAACATGACTGATTGTAAGGTTGCTAAGACACCCATAGCCAGAAATCACTCCCTTGGACCTGATCTTGAAGGGGAATGTGTTGATGAGCATCTCTACAGGGCAATGATTAGGTCTCTTATGTACCTCACAGCTAGCAGGCCAAATATCATGTTTGCTACATGCATTTGTGCAAGATATCAAGCCAACCTCAAGATGTCACACCTGGTCACTGTCAAAAGAATTTTAAGATATCTCAAAGGTGCTTCATCACTTGGCCTTTGGTATCCAAAGAATTCTGACTTTAATCTGTATACTTATACAGATGGTGACTTTGGTGGCTGCAACATGACTGCAAAGTCTACATCAGGGGGATGTCAATTTCTTGGTGGAAGAGTAGTCTCTTGGAAATGTAAGAAACAATCATGTGTCTGCATCAACTGCTGAGGCTGAATACATTGCTGTTGTAAGCTGTTGTGCTCAAGTGCTTTGGATTCAAAATCAGATGATGGACTATGGATTCAACTTCAAGGAGACTCCCATCCACATAGACAACAACAGTGCTATCTCAATCACAGAAAATCATGTGCAGCACTCAAGGACAAAGCATATCAATATCCAGTATCATTTGATTAGAGATAACTTTGAAAAGGGATTAATCAAACTAGTCAAAGTTAACACAAATGAAAAATATGCTGATCTGTTCACCAATGCTTTTGATAAGCAGAGATTTAAATATCTTGTATCAGCTATTGGGATGATTAACTTTAAATAGCTTTTCTTAAAACTTAATCATATTTATTTCTAAAACCTGTGTGTCCTAAGTTGTCTATTTCATCACCTTCATAAGCTCTTGTTTTCTTTGGAAGAAAATATTTTCAAAAGACTTTTCTTAGATTTTTGAAAATTTTGATCTTTTCGGAAGATTTAAAATTACCTTCGAAAGAAATTTATGTCTTAGTAAATAAATAACTACTTCAGTAATTTTACCTTCAGAAGAAATTTCTGAAATATCTTCTGAAGCTTAAAATCAACTTAAGTACTCTGTATGTTTTCAAAAAACAAGTTTCTTCCGAAAGCAATTTACCTTTGGAAGTTTTTGTTTTCCTTAGAATAAAAATCTCTGAGTGTAAATTCTCTTCCAAAGCAA
This sequence comes from Flaveria ramosissima, assembly GCA_025215565.1. NCBI lineage: Eukaryota > Viridiplantae > Streptophyta > Magnoliopsida > Asterales > Asteraceae > Flaveria > Flaveria ramosissima. The sequence continues at coordinate 20,081,023 of CM046036.1, read as the reverse complement.
AATTCTCAAAAACCTTTGTAATATCTTCCGAAGCCAATTTGCCTTCGGAAGCTTTTTCTTCAGAATTTCCGAAGCAAATAACCTTCGGAAGATTTCTCGACTTCCAAGAAAACTACTTTTTGGGCAAAAGTAAACTACTTTTCAGAGGTGGGACCGACATCCGGATTTTAAAGTTTATCCTCTTTCATTAACTTTGTCTCAAATCCTTTTCACATAAATACACAACGGTTTCCCCCTCTTTCACTATCTTCTTCAAATACACTATTCCTTAAACCTAAATTCTCCCAAACCGCCTTTGTTTTTCATCTTCCTTCACCCTTAAGCTTCTCAAATGGCCAACCTAAACCGCAGAAACAACCCAGATTTCTCCTTGCAACTTCACAGGCAACACAACCAGGTTGCTCTGTTAAGCTCTGAGAAAGATGAAAGTTTCTCAGAGATTTGCCGTTTCTTAGCTCTATCCAACTACTTCACCTCCCTTACCATTGATCCTACTCTCTATGAGGATCATCTGCTTGAATTCTGGAAGACCTGTCAAGAGGTTATTATGGATGGGGAGAAGGCACTGTCTGCCACAGTGCAAGGGAGAATGTCTCATCCCAGTAGAAATACCTGCTTCATGTGGTTATCCACAGCTTGTCAAACAAGCATGGAGGGTGGGACCAGATTCCTGAGGATCTCTCCTTGATAGTACATGGAATGGTTCAAGGGGTCAAGTTCAGGTACTCTCAGTTTGTTTATACCAATTAGCTTTCTAACTTGGACTCTTTAGAGTATTATATGTTTCCTAGATATGTTTAACACATTCTCAACTATGAACTGGGCTCACAGTTGAGGGAAACAGATAATATTCTTAAATTGTGACAGATGAAGCCCGGCATTTAAAAATTATGAAAGAGCCAACTGTAGGCTTCTCAGGGGTAGAAACAGCCCTTGTCCCAAAAATGTTATAGCTCATTGCTCAAGGTGACAACCTAGCAACATAAGCTAGTGTTTAACCCACACCTTGTACTTCCCAACCACCAAAAAGACCACAAATTATCCCCACCTACCAAAGAAAATCCAAACAAACCCCTGCTCAAGCTATTGAGCTTGTGCAGGCCCCCCTACAGGAGGAAGTGGACACTAGAGCTCCCACTTCCCCTGAGGAGCAAACCACTCCCATCTCTTCAAGAATCAGTGGTGAGGTTCCTCATGTACACCCTGATGAGCTCAAAAGCCCAACTACCTTAAGCCTTCACTCTGAGTCTCAACACTCAAGTGAACAACCTTCAGGGGACAGTTACCATCCCCAGGATTTAGACTTAAATCAACCCATTCCCAACCTCTCATTCTATATTGATGAAGACTTTGGTTTCAGTGAGTACCATGAGTCTCTATAATCCTCTCCTACTTAAAGAGAGATGAGTGCTCCTGAATCTCCTTGATCTGGCCTTCATCAGTCACCCATTACTTAGGTGGACCTCTTTGAACCTATTCAGAAGATCCATATGGAAGAGTCTCTCACTTTTGCAAGTGATTACATCATTAAGACCTCAACCATGGCAACTCAACCCATTGACACTTCAACTAAGGCTGTCAGTGAGCAGAGGAAATCCAGCAGCCAAGAACTTGAAGTTGCTAGTAAGAGTGAGGACTTTGTTCTATCTCTCTCATCTCCCAGTGATTCTTCTGATGAAGTGAGGGGAATTTGAGACTAAAGGTGCAAAAACTGTCAAAAACATGCACCTATCTAGTCTCTAAGGTTAGTCACCTTGAACCTCTGGTGACTACCCTGCAAAACAGGGTCAATGATCAGCAACTTGAGATATCTTATCTCAGGGAAAAACTAGTTTGGAGACCTCTAAGGAGAGCTCAACCAGGAACACAAGAACCTGTGGATGTTATTGACCTAACTCTTAGCTTACCTATGTAAGAGGGTGGTGCTACCAAAAAGGGGGAGAAAGTCATTGAAATCACAGAACCTGGGAGTTCTTCAGGGAGTATGGACATTGAGGACTCACCATCCTCACTTGCAATTGTGCATACTCAGCAACTTCCTCAAGTTCACATTGATGTGGACATTATAGACTCTATCATTAGGGGTCTCTTTGAGGAAGGCATTCCAAGGGCTATGTCATCCGCACCTCAAGGAACTTCAAACTACATTATTGGGTGGAGGTATGATGCTGATAGAAGAGCCCTCATTCTTCAAAGAGTTCAAGGGCAGCAAGAAGTATTTGATTTTCGGACCTTGAACTACTATGAAGGTCTTGACCTGATCAACATGCCACTTGTCAACCCAAGTTAATTAAGACAAGCTGAAGAGTTCAGCCTTAGAAGGAGACAAAGGCAATAAGGTAATGTCATTAGTCAATTGGATGTTGAGGCAGACCCTGAGATTAGCTTCAAAGGGAAAACCTTGGCTGAAGGCCCAGTGATAGAGCCTGAGAGCCCTGTCACACCAACAACTGCTTCAGAAATTCATTCCCTCAGTGAAACATCTGCGGTGAAGGTGTGTCACAACCTCTCTCTAGCCAGAGCTTGGATGCTACACCAAGCAATGAAGGCCACAGCTCTCTCCACCCTGTGTCACAAAGGTCTGTGGGTGACAAAGGGAAAATGATTCTAACTCCTGAGGAGATTGAGGAGGAGGAGAGAGAGAGGAAGAGGAAGCTAAGGGGAGAAGGTTCCTTTGGGTCTTCAGGCTTTATGCAAGCTGTAATCAGGGCTGCCCCCAGACCAAACACTCAAGATGATGAGTTGAGGGCAGTCAGGATTACATACTTGCAGACCAGGAACTATGACATAGATGAGATTATATCTATCCCCTAACAGCAATTAAATGATATGGCTGACATGGAAGTGACAAGAGAGATGAAGGAAGAAGAGGATGCAAGGCTACTTCTCCAATTCAAAGAGGAGAAGAGAAAGAAAAGGTTATACAAGCATGTTCCTACTCTCTCCCCAGTTCAAGAAAGCCCTGTGCAAGAGCTTGTAGCAACTACACAAGAACCTCAAGTAGACAACAAAACAGATAGGCAAAACATGATCAACAACATGAGTGCCACATGTCTCTACCAGGCATCTGCACTTCTTTCATTGTCCTTTGAGTACATTGAGTTTGAGTATCTCAAACAGCTTGAACTTCAAGTGCTCAAAGAACAAAAGGCAACAAAGAGAAAGATGAGGGAAAAGGTTGCAAAGTCAAGAGCCGTCATCCAAAAGAGTATGAAGAAGTCTACTGATAGACAAAGGATGATGAACTTCTTGAAGCTGTGTGGATTCTCCGGAAGGAGACTTGACCCTATGTCTCTACCCACAATGGATGAGCATATCAGGGTAATCAAGCAGAAGATCAAGAGTGGAGAGCTAATGGACTTACACTCCCCTCCAAGTCAAGCTCCACTTGAAGTGGAGGTTAAGGTTGAACATCCTGAGACAACACAACCTGGACCTCCTTCTAAGCCTCAGCAAGCTTCATCTTCTGATCCACAGCAGGGTCAAACTCCCTCTCATTCTGAACCTGTGAGGGAGGAACACCCAAATGAGCAAGACAAGACTGATCAACAAGGTGTTGCAGACCAGTCTTCTCAGTTAGAGTCTTTTAAGAGAAAGAAGAGGATGGCTTCCAAACCAAAGTCAAAGAAAAAGAAGAAGCCTGAATGATCCACCTCAACACCTCAGCCTGAGTCAGATCAACCGTGGAGAAAGTGCATGAAGAGGCAGCCCAATCAACTCCAATTCAAGTGGCTCCTCTTGCAACTAGGAGATCCATCTTATCCTGGACCTTTACAACTAATCCAGAAAGATGGCATGTAATCAGAGATCAAGGTGTTGAGAATGTCCACACATGGCAAGACTTATTCAACCTACCTTTGCATGACTTTTTTGAGATGAGAAGATATTATGAGAGTCTGAGTGATCCTAACCATCTAATGAAGAAGGGCATGGTCATCATCATTATAAGGACTATCAACAACTGAAGATCTTTAAATATTTTGGTAGCATCAGCCTAGGGGGAGTTTGTAAGGATTCTATAAGTCTGATGTAGCCAAAACATTCAAAGTCTCTCTGCATGCATGCACTGAAGAACAGAAGTAGAAATGCTTTGGAAGTTTTACACCAAGCACTAGAAATATTCTAAGTGTAAAATCTTCTGAAGCCAAGACCAACATCTTCCGAAGCCAAAAGTGAAGTCTTCCGAAGCTTTAAAGACAAATTCTTTTGAAGACAAAGAGTGAAGACAGATTTCTTCCGAAGACTTTTGAGGATATGCCTTTATCTGATGTACTTTACCATAAAGCTGGACCATATTTCCGCTGCAACTCTATAATGTCACCAACTTACATGAGTTGGTGAAAAGGTCCATGCTTTTGATAACTGTACATTGAGGTCTTAAGTCTGTGATTTCAACTTTATGTACTTTTATCCTTTTTGTAATATATTAGGATATGAGCTATGGCATGTCATAGTCACTAGTCAAAAGGCAAATATGCCTTTTAACTCTATATTTGATTTCGTAGTTGTCTAGTCAATTGTATCCATGTGCCTTTCAAAGTATGACCGGATGTAGGATGTAGTATAAAGTATCTCAAGTACTTGTAACTTTCCATCGTATACTTTGTAACATTTGTAATAGAACTTGAGAAGCAATATACAACATTCTTGAAAACCAATTACTTGTGTTGTTTGCCATCTTGTTCTGTCTCATATTTACTTGTGTTCTTAGCATCTTTCACTAAAATTTAACCAGTTCCTATTTGATCTGTTAAGTGTTCTACGCAACTCTCCTCATTGTGTTGTTGTGTTGTAAGTGCATACCCTTCACCGGTCCTGCAGTAAGAGTCTTAAGGTTCTCAGTCCTCTTGATAACAACATAATAATGTGTCCATTGTCTAGGAAGAGAGGACATAAACTTCCTTACAATGACCCTGTTCTCAAGAGTTACTCCAACATCTATTAGAGTATCCATAATCTCAACATAACTGAAGTATGGTTGAGTCATGGTTTCACCTACCTTAAAGGTGAAGTTTTCAAACTGCTACTTCAGGAGATCCTTCTTGTTCTCCTTTGCTTTAGCGGACCCCTCATACATCAGCTTCAATGCTTCCCACAGTTGCTTGGCAGTTTTGCACTTCTTGAAGCCTTTGTAGATGGAGTTTGGAAGAGCAGCTTGAAGGGCTGTCATGGCTTTCTAATGAATCTCTATTCTCTTCCTGTCTTCTTCAGAGTAATCAGCCACAGCCTTTGGAATCATACCACCACCAGTAGCAAAAGTGGTGCTTTGTATGTAAGGTCCTTTAACAACAGAGTCCCACATCCTGGAGTCTTGAGACTTGATGAAGCCTTCCATTCTTTGACACCGAGTATCAAAGTCTTCAAGAGTGATCAGTGGAGGCTTTATCATAGTTCCAGTTTCCATATCAGCTTTGGTAATAGCTACCATTTTTGAGTTGTTAAGTATTTTTATGTGTGTGAGGGATCTTAAGATGGTGAGATCTTATATCAAGCCTGGAATGCTCTGATACCAAATGCAGGACAGGTGAAGGGTATGCAATTACAACACAACAACACAATGAGGAGAGTTCCTTAGAACACTTAACATATCAAATAGGGAACTGGTTAACTTATGTGAAAGATGCTAAGAACACAAGTAAAAATGAGGCAGAACAAGATGCTAACAACACAAGTATTTGGTTTTCAAGAATGTTGTATATTGCTTCTCAAGTTCTTTTACAAATGTTACAAAGCATAGATTAAAGTTACAAGTACTTGAGATACTTTATACTACATCCTACAGCCGGCCATACTTTGAAGGCCAGCTGGATACATAGGACTAGACAACAACAAAATCAAATATAAAGTCAAAAGGCAGATTGCCTTTTGACTAGTGACTATGACATTCCATAGCTCACATCCTAATATATTACAAAAAGGATAAAAGTACATAAAGTAGAAAGCACAGACTCAAGACCTCAATGTACAGTTACCAAAAGCATGGACCTTTGCACCAATTCATATAAATTGGTGACTAAACAGAATTGCAGCGGAAAGGTAGTCCAGCTTTATGGTAAAGTACATCAGATAATAGCATGTATCTAAAAGTCTTCGGAAGAAATCTGTCTTTACTATTTGGCTTTGGAAGACTTTGTCTTTGAAGCTTCGGAAGACTTCACTTTTGGCTTTGGAAGATATTGGTCTTGGCTTCGGAAGATTTTACACTTAGAATATTTCTAGTGCAAGGTGTAAAACCTCCGAAGTATTTCTACTTCTGTTCGTCAGTGCATGCATGCAGAGAGATTTTGGATGTTTTGGCTGCATCAGACTTATAGGAATCCATACACATCGATTAACCAACAAAAATGCAGAACTAAAAGGAAATTCCCATAAGCAACCACAACAAATAAACCAAATACTCAAATAGAAAACCTGAGCAAAGCATCAACCACGGCAAGGCATAATCAATTGATCAAATGGAGAACTAAAATGAATATTCAACCACACACAACTAGCATCGACCATGATAATAAAATCAAATAAATCAATCTAAAAGAAAATATCCATACGCAACATATACCTTCTGCTTTCAAAAAACCACAACAAGAATTATTAAAAAAATAAAAAGGTAAGCAACTAACCTATATGAAGTGTGAACGGTTGAAGACTTGAACAAACCGTCGATTGAAAGCAAAAGTGAAGGGCGATTCAAGGCTTGAAGATGAAGCTCGCTTGAAGATAATCATACCGATTAGAGGCTTGAAGATGAAGAATTTCCGATTAACGAATTGTTGATCACTCGATTGAAAGCAATAAACATAAAAATTCAAAAACTAACCTCTGTGAGAATGTGAATATACATTAAACTCCTACGCGTTTAACGACTATCACCGGCAAAACACTAACCTGAGGCCTGGGCAGATTAGCTTGGGATATCTGCCGCCATTAGTTTTTAACAAAGAAACAAAAAGTGCTTCGATATTTGATGCCAAAAACATCACCTTCAATTGACGATTGATGCTTTTTGATGATCATCTTCATCGCTGTTCGGTGTTCGCTACATCATCCCAGTTGACACTTCCGATTTTTGATGTTAAGCTTAATCGGTTCAAGATTCGGGGGCCCTAAAAAGATGGGGCCCAAGCCTGTTAGAAATATAATTATGATTTAAGCCAATTTTACTATTAGTCTGACATAATATGTAATTAGCATTATAACGTAAGTATGAGGCGGTGGTTAAATAACCGTAACCGCCAAACTGCCATCTTCAAAGGGTATAAATATCCTACAATGTATGATATTTGAAACTAATGATATCTGTATTTTATCATTTCTCTCTTAAATACAAATCTCTCATTGTGTGTGTGAAATAGTGTGTGTGAGACACCATCGATTCATCAATTGGTATCAGAGTGTGACGCTCCTGGGAAGAAAGAGACCTGTGAAATCGATCGCGAAGAACCGAAAGAGATCGAGTGATTCGATTATGAAGAAGAATAATCCCAATAACCCCTGTTCTTCTAGTGTTCCTGCTTTAACTCGAAACCAACCATATCAATCACATTCAAAACAATCAAAAGAGTGTTAGATTGTTTTCTGAATCAAACCAAAAAAGAACGGAGCCATTACTATTCAATTGAAACCCTAATTATTAAATTTGAAGAACCCCTGTTTTCATTTAATTCGATTGAAACCTTTGTTTAGACAAGAGTCGATCATAAGAAACCAAAAAGGATTGAAAGATTTGATCAGGATAAGAACAGTAATCGATTCGAATAGGATTAATGAAACAAAGTGACCTGTGACACATCGTTGACAAAGGGAGGAAGTGTTGTGCGATGCAAAACTTAAGGAGAAAGAATCAAATGATCCATTTGACACAGATTTGAACAAAAGATAAAGATCAGAATTGGGAGAATTGATCGATCGCATAGAGAACGTGATCACCGAAATTGAAAACAAACACCGAAGGATTGTTGAAATCATTTCTGCGAAGGATTGTCGGAATTTAGAAACCGACAACAGAGACAGAGACAAAAGCAACTTGGAATACAAAACTTTAACGGATTCAAGATTTGAATTTAACCGAAAAATCTGTGTAAGCAAGATCGCTCTGGTGTGAAGCCATAAACAAGACGATAGGATTTCATAAGTTATCTGGAAAGTCTTGAAACCCAATTTGGGAAACACGTTCTCATCAAAGAGTCAAAAAGGAATTCTTAAAAGTTACAGGGAAGGACAAGTTTTAAGAATTTAATTCAAGGCACAAAGTTTGAAGAATTTAATTTAATTTTAAAATTTTATCAAAAGAAATTTTAAAATTAAAATCATAAAGAATATGACGAAGGAATCAAAGAGTGATGAAACATCAACAAAGAATGTCGTTTCTATCAATCTTCAAACGCCAATGTTCACTTCAACAAATTATACGCTATGGGCGATTAGGGTGAATGCCATTTTAAATGCACATGGTTTATGGGAAACTGTAGAACCTCCCAATAGAAAAGGAAGTCGACTCAAAGAAAAATAAACTAGCAATTTCATATCTATTTCAGTCAATTCCTGAAGATATGTTAATAAGTATCATCACATACTACATCAAGTGAAGTTTGGGAAGCTTTAAAGACAATACATATTGGTATTGACCGTGTTCAAAAGGCTAAATTACAATATGATGCATTCGGAAACAGAAGGATAAATAATTGAACCTGTTGATTCAACGAGAATACCAGGAACAATTCTTCTAACTATCGTTGATTCGCAAAGAATGCCGATAATCAGGAATTCACACTAACACACACTGTGATAGAGAGAAAACAAAGATTTTTTTTATAAACTTCAATAATTATTCCACTCATCTCTTACATGCATATAAAGAACCAAAACAATATGTGTGAGACACCATCGATTCATCAAAGCCCTAGCTTGGGTTCCCTTCTCTTATGGGCCGGCTCCAATGGAACATGATGATTATGTGACGGAGAGACGATTGAAAAAAATATATATTGACCGGGAAAATTATTGGATCAATGAAAAGTCTGAGGTTTCATACTTGTCTCTTAAATTTAGAAAATTATGGTTCATGAAAGATTAGTGAGCAAGTTTGCATAAGCGATCAATATACGAACAACAAAGAACATTAACACCCCTAATTACCAAAGCATAGAGAGCCATTATTTGAATTTCTAACAATTCTTCTAACATCAATCCTTTTATCATGTAAGTAGTTAAACGTAATTATTATATTTATATATACAATAGAAAACGCTAAATAGCTTATTGTAATAAATAGTTTTTCATTGATATAAATGGAAAGCATGATGATTACATGACGTAAAGATGATTGAAAAATTAATATATCGGTTGGGAAAATTATTGGATAAATGTTGGAAGTCTGATGTTTCATACTTGGCTTTCAAATTTTAGAAAAATATATTCATGAAATATCACATCAAGTTTGCATAAGCAATCAATATAAAATATATTAAAGAACACATATTACTCGTTCATTGACACCCCTAATTACCAAAGCATGACACCGTTCTCCCTTTCATTCATCTTACTTGTTACATGTACAGTTTTCTGTACTCTAAATGTTGCAGGTTCTTCAGATGAAGTTGATGCTCTACTAAAATGGAAAGCAACCCTCCATACCCAAAACACCAGCATCCTTCCACCTTCATGGACACATGATCATAACACAGTGTCTCCATGCAACTGGTATGGTGTTTCATGTAATGAAAATGGTAGCATAATCAGATTGAACCTTTCCTCATCAGGTTTGTATGGTACTCTCCATCACTTTTCCTTCTCTTTGTTCCCGAATCTCGCGTATTTAGATCTTAGTTTAAACAACTTTTCTGGGATAGTCCCATCTGAAATCACTCACCTTTCAAAACTTCTTTTTCTTGATTTCACCTCTAATCAGTTCACTGGGATAATCCCACTACAGATTGGCGATTTGAGAAATCTTGAGACTCTTTATTTGGCTGAGAATCAGTTAAATGGTTCTATTCCACAAAGCATATGTCAAATGACATTCCTTTCTGATCTTGGGTTGGATAAAAACAATCTTTACGGTTCGATTCCCACCTGTATCGGTGAGTTATCGAATTTGCGTAATGTTTATCTGAATCGGAACAATTTTTCGGGTTCAATTCCTCTTGAAATGGGAAATCTTTACCATCTAGAGAAGCTTCATATGAACAACAACCATCTAACTGGAGTAATCCCAGAAACTTTGGTCAATCTAAAGAATCTAACCATCTTACGTCTATATGAGAATAAATTGAATGGATCAATCCCCATAAAAATAGGTAAGATGACTTCACTCATGGTGTTGGAGCTACAATTGAACCATCTCAGTGGTCAGATTCCTTCGTCTCTAGGTGAACTCAAATCCCTTTATCTTCTTCGTCTCCACTCGAACCAACTTTCGGGTTCCATCCCGCAAGAGTTGGGAAACTTGACATCCCTTTCTAATATGCAACTAGGAAGTAACCAACTCAAAAGTTCCATTCCAAGATCATTTGGTAACCTAAAAGCACTAGAAATATTGTCTCTTAGCAGCAATCAACTTTCAGGATCTATTCCACAGGAACTAGGAGAGCTTAGCTTGGTTAGAATTGAAATCACCAACAATAGTTTTTCTGGTAGTTTGCCTGATGAAATCTGCAATGGAAAAAAGCTTGAATATCTCCGTGTTGATAATAATAAACTAACAGGTCCGATTCCAAAGAGCTTGTACAACTGCTCGAGTTTGATCCGAGTCCGTTTTGATGAAAATCAGATTACAGACGATGTTTCTATTAGCTTTGGTGTCTATCCACAACTCAATTACATCAATCTCAATGATAACCAGTTATATGGGGAAATCTCAGACAACAGGAGTAAGTGCACAAACGTAGCCACCATGCAGATGGGAGGGAATCGAATCCGAAGTAACATACCTGCTTCCCTAGGAAACTTGATTAAGTTGGAGGCACTTAATCTTTCTTTCAATGATTTGGTTGGAGAGATACCGAAAGAATTTGGAAGGATGACTCGAATGGGGAGGCTTGTTTTAAGCCATAACAGACTTTCGGGTGTCGTACCACAAGAACTAGGATCGCTAGCTCAACTCGTGACTCTTGATCTGTCCATTAATAAGCTGAATGGCTCCATACCATCTTCCCTTGGGCAGTGTTCAAAACTCTTTTCCTTAAACTTGAGCAACAATGGATTTACGGGTGAAATCCCTGGCAATTTAGGTAGATTGGATCAATTGTCTGATCTTGATTTGAGTCATAACTCACTCATCAAAGATATTCCTTCTGGTCTTTCGATTATGAGTAGCCTGGAGACGCTAAATCTATCTCACAACGAGCTTACTGGTTCTATTCCACAGAGTTTCAAATCAATGAATGCATTGATGAACATTGATCTTTCTTATAATCACTTACACGGCCCTATTCCAGAAAGCAAAGGCTTTATGAACCTTACAATAAAAGCTTTGCAAGGGAATAAAGATTTGTGCGGAAATATTACTGGATTGAGACTATGTTTATTAGAAAATGGTACCCGAAATAAAAAACACAGACTCGCCTTGGTGATTTCCCTTCCACTTGTTGGAGCTCTTCTTGTTGGCTGTCTCTTGGGAGTATTCACTTTCTATCGTTGGAGATCGAAGAGGTTGCCAACGACACAACATGTCAACGAACATCAACATGGCAAAAGGTTCTTTTCGGTTTCAACTTTCAATGGAAAAGAGACTTATGAAGAAATCCTAACCCGCACTAAAGAGTTTAACGAGGCCTATTGCATCGGAGTGGGGGCGCGTGGAAGTGTGTACAAAGTAAACTTGGCATCCGGTGATATACTTGCTGTAAAGAGGCTTCACTCGTCTTCTGAGGTGATTAATCACAATGAATTCCTAAATGAGATTAGTGTATTGACAAGAATTCGACATAGAAACATCGTCAAACTACTTGGCTATTGTTCGCATTCTCATCACTCATTTTTGGTCTATGAGTATCTAGAAGGGGGTAATCTAGCTACTATATTGGATGATAAAACCGCCGAATATTTAGATTGGACGAAGAGGGTAAACATTATCAAAGGTGTTGCATACGCTTTATCTTATATGCATCATGATTGTTCACCTGCTATCATTCATCGTGACATATCAAGTAAAAATATTTTGCTTGATTTAGAGTACGAAGCTTATGTTTCAGATTTTGGTACTTCTAAAATTCTAAACCCAAATTCTTCGAATTGGAGTAACGTTGTAGGAACATTTGGATACATTGCACCAGGTAATTTATTTTCTGGTCATTTATAATGACAAAGTATCATGCCATCTTTTTAAGTGGAATAAAATTAATCATGTTAATATTTTTTGTAGAACTCGCTTACACGATGAAGGTAACGGAAAAGTGTGATGTTTATAGTTTCGGTGTTCTAGTGCTAGAAATAATCAAAGGAGCGCATCCTGGCGATATCATAACATCAACAGAAGAGGTCAACCTCACAGATTTGTTCGATCGTCGTCTTCTCTTTCCACACCCAAAAATCAAAGAAGTTCTAACATCAATGTTGATTGTTGCGATTAATTGCATTAATTCAGACCCTGAAAAACGTCCTACAATGCATGATGTTTCAGAAAAAATTGCTTGCATTATTTGCAAAATGTATAAGAGAGATGATGTTGTGTAGTGTTTTCATCTTTCATAGTGTTTGTTTGTGATTGTGAGAATGCATTTAATAATAGTTTTAACTATAAACTTGACCTGATTTCTCATATTTATCTATATAGTTACATTAAAATTCACTATCTTTCCTCTATACTTTTTAATTAAATAATAACTTTTTATACCTTTAGGGGTGGTTTTGGACCGCCCCTTATAGCCTTTTCAATTTATATTTTTTAATTAAATAATATTTCTTTATACCTTTAGGGGTGGTTTTGGACCGCCCCTTATAGCCTTTTCAAAATTGAAATGAGTACAAATTGAGAGATTTCGAAACCCTATAAACACCACAAAACCCCTACGGCCCAATATCCTTCAACACATCTTCAGTAGCTTCTTATTTCTCCCACACCCTCTCATTCTTCATAAGATCTCCCTCTATCAAGATCCAACAAACCCTAATCGAGAATTCGCTTTTTAATTGAACCGTTCTTTCGGTTTTTTTACTTATAACGTTCAAATTTTCTACTCATGTTTTGTTGATTT
>CM046036.1:19652830-20062830 GCA_025215565.1 Flaveria ramosissima | reverse complement strand
ATTTGATTATGATAAGTGTGATGACTTGGATGATTCTGATGAACATGATGTTGATCAAATAATCACTGGTAAGAATGTTCATCTGAAAACTCATATTCCAAAAGTGCTTGAAGAAACAAAGTTTCCATATCCTCCTAAACAAAGAATCATGCTGAAGACCATCTGCAAGAGAATAGCTCAATTGAATGAAGGTCTTCAAGAACTAAGTCAGCAACAAGACTCCTCCAAGAAATTGAATGATGAATCTGTCATCACTGAAGAAAAAGAGAAATTCAAAGAAAAAGGAAAGAAAAAGATATCAGCAGATCATCAACTGAAAAAGAAAACTTCAGCTGCTGATCTACGGAAGAGGAATTCAGCAACAAACAATCAAAATGTGCACAAAGTTGAAAAAGGAGAAGCACATCCAAAGCTGAAGAAGAAAGAACAACAACAAAATTCAGCAAACAAAAAGAATGATTCTGAGAAAGAATCAGATGAGAAGTATTGCAAATGGTGTGACATGAAAAATCACAATACTGAAGATTGTTACTTCAGCAGCTACTGCTCTATTGCAATATGAACAATCACATGACTGCTGATTGCTACTTCAACAAACATTGTGCTATCTGCAACAAAAATAATCATTCCACATAGGAATGTTATTTCAACAAAAAGAACAGGACAAAAGGTTCAAAGAAGAAAGAATCAGATAAGTCCGAATCAGATTCTCAATCTACTGATTCTGCAAAGGGTTCAAAACTGAAGAAGTATGAACAAAAATCAAAGTCAAAATCAAATGACAAAACATCATCAAGTGTTCATATATTGAAGAAAAGATCAACTTTCCAGCAGTCAAAAACACCCCACAAAAGAGTAGATATGTCAGATAAGGAATCAAAGGATGATGATTCATTCTTTGATAAATTTGAAAAGGGCATTCATATACCTCTTTCAAAAACAAAAGATAGTGAGACATTTAAAGGTTCATTATCCAAACAAAAGACTCAAACAAATGAAGATTATCTGAGTCAAGCAGAAATTGTGAATCATGAATCTACTTCATCAACATCCCATTCAGCAGAATCATCCTCATCTAAATCAAATCAGAATGAATCAATCAAATCTAAAACTGAAACTTCAAAAATTGTTCATGAAAGAGTAACTGTTTTAGACCCTGTTGACAAACCCAAGATCACTAAGACTTGGTTGTCACTTCTAACTGATTTTCTTTTCTGAATGCAGGAACAATATTGGAGAGCTGACAACAAGTGGTATGTTGACAGTGGTTGTTCCAGGCATATGACAGGAAACTGTTCTCTTCTCCATGATTTCAAACATAAAAATGCTTCTTATGTGGCATTTGGTGGGGATAAAATGGGAGGTAAAATTGTTGGTGAAGGAATGATAACCAATGGTATACTCAAATTTGATAAAGTAAATTACTGTAAAAATTTACAGTATAATCTACTTAGTGTGTCTCAAATTTGTGATCAAAATTATACTACATTGTTTGATGATACTAATTGTTACATTCTTAAGCCATGATTTATTGTTCCAGAAGATTGGATTCTCCTCAAAGCAGCAAGAAAAGGAAACACTTATGTTTTGGATATGAACAACACTTCTCTCACAAACATGAAACATGCCTTATATCTAAACTCTCAGAAGACTTGTCTCAATTATGGCATAGAAGGCTTGTCCATTCGAACATGAAGAACATGAATAAATTGGTGAAAAATGACCTGGTCATTGGTTTGCCAAATAAAGAGTTTCATTGCTCAACTCACTGTTCTTCTTGTTACAAAGGAAAACAACATAGAGTGACACATAAATCCAAAACCATCAATACTAATACTACACCACTCAAATTGCTTCACATGGATCTTTTTGGTCCCACCAATGTAATGAGCATTGAAAAAAGGCAATATTATTTGGTTATAGTTGATGATTTTACAAGATTTACATGGGTCTTTTTCTTAAAACAAAAGAGCTCAACATCAGAAACATTAATGGACTTTGTGATCAAGATTGAGAATCAACTTCATACAAAAGTTAAAATTTTTAGGAGTGATAATGGTACTGAATTTGTCAATTTTGAACTGGATTCTTTTGCAGGAGCAAAGGTATTGCAAGACAATTCAGTGCACCAAGGACTCCACAACAAAATGGAGTTGCTGAAAGAAGAAACAGAACTCTCATTGAAGCAGCAAGAACAATGCTAGCTGATTCACAACTACCTATCACTTTTTGGGCTGAGGCTGTGAATACTGCATGCAATGTTCAAAACAGAACATTAATTGTCAAAGAACATAACAAAACTCCTTATGAGCTCCTATTTAAAAGAAAACCATACATAGGATATCTAAGAGTCTTTGGATGTCAATTAACTGTTTTGAACATAAAAGAGTCATTAGGAAAATTTTCAGAAAAAGCATATGATGGTTTCTTTGTTGGATACTCTTCAACATCAAAATCATATAGAGTGTATATTCCACAACATA
Organism: Flaveria ramosissima; assembly: GCA_025215565.1. Classification (NCBI taxonomy): domain Eukaryota; kingdom Viridiplantae; phylum Streptophyta; class Magnoliopsida; order Asterales; family Asteraceae; genus Flaveria; species Flaveria ramosissima. The sequence continues at coordinate 20,060,347 of CM046036.1, read as the reverse complement.
ACATTGTGGAAGAGACTCCTAATGTATCTTTTGATGAAACTGTATTTACTAAGTCAGTTAAAGGTTCATCATGGCTATTTGACATAGATGCTTTATCTAAATCATTTAACTATGATCATTTGAACAATGCAGGATCTGATGAAGCATGCTATCCATTTGTTCCACCTATTATGACTGAAGTAACCTTATCTGCTGATCCTCCAAGGATACATCCATCTTCAGATGAAAACACTTCAGTAGAAGCAGATACTACATGTGGAATTGAACAAAATGCATCAGGAGAAGTACCTACGGAAGACCCGAATGCATCCGGAGAAGTTCCTACGGAAGACCAGAATGCATCCGGAGAAGTTTCTACGGAAGACCAGAATGCATCCGGAGAAGTTCCTACGGAAGAGCAAAATGCTTCCGAATAAGTTCCTACGGAAGACCAAAATGCATCCGGAGAAGTTCCTACGAAAGAGCAAAATGCTTCCGAAGACGTTCCTGCGGAAGAGCAAAACACAACTAGAGATACTACTGTAGCCCAATCAACAGACTCTCCTTTTGACTATTTCTTGAATTCTCAATCTGAGCTGAATCAGTCTGAGGCAATGGAAATGACTAACCTGGAATCATCCATTCTAGTTGAATCAACTCCTTCAATGAGAATTCATAAGACTCATCCACTTGACAACATCATTGGAAATCCTGAAAAGAGAACTACAAGGAGCCAAAGTAGTACAGCCAACCTTTGTCTCTTCAACTGTTTTCTTTCTCAAGTGGTGCCTCCAAACATCACAGCTGCTTTAAAAGACAATAGCTGGATTGAAGCTATGCAAGAAGAGCTTCAACAGTTTCAGAAAGCAAAAAGTGTGGTCTCTTGTTGATTTGCCTGAAGGTCAACATCCTATTGGAACAAGATGGCTATACAAAAACAAACTGGATGATAGAGGGATTATTGTCCGAAACAAAGCAAGGTTGATTGCACAAGGATACACTCAAGAAGGCGAATAGACTATGATGAAGTTTTTGCACCAGTTGCAAGAATTGAGGCAATAAGAGTGTTTTTGGCCTATGCATCATATAAGAAGTTTACTGTGTATCAGATGGATGTCAAGTGTGCATTCTTATATGGGAAAATTGATGAGGAAGTTTATGTGTCACAACCCCCCGGATTTGAAGATCCTCATTATCCTCATAGGGTATACAAACTAGATAAAGCCTTGTATGGTCTTCATCAAGCACCAAGAAAATGGTATGAAACACTATCATCTTTCTTACTCAAGCATGGCTACAAAAGAGGAACTATTGATCAGACACTTTTTCTCAAACAAGAACATCAAGATCTCTTAGTAGTTCAAGTATATGTTGATGACATTATATTTGGATCAACTAATAAGAGATTGTGTGTGAATTTTGAAGAGCTGATGAAATCTGAATTTCTATAAGCTCAATGGGTGAATTAACCTTCTTCCTTGGCCTTCAAGTTCATCAAAAAGCACATGGAATATTCATCAATCAAGAAAAATACATACATCAAATTCTGAAGAAATACAATCTTGCTGAAGTATCCTCATGCAAAACACCAGCATCAACAATTGATAAGATTGCTCCTGATCCCTCTGGAAAATCTATTGATCAAAAATTATATAGATCAATGATAGGTTCACTTATGTATTTAACTGCCAGTAGACCTGATATTATGTTTGCTGTGTGTGTATGTGCTAGGTACCAATCTGATCCCAAGGAATCACATCTCAATGCTGTAAAAAGAATTTTCAGATACCTCAAGGAAAACCAGGACTTGGTCTTTGGTATCCAAAGGATGGAGACTTTACACTCTACTCATACTCAGACAGTGACTATGGTGGATGTAACAGTAACAGAAAATCAACAACCGGTGGATGTCAATTCATTGGACCAAGGCTAGTATCATGGCAGTGCAAGAAACAAACCAATGTTTCTGTATCCACGGTTGAGGCTGAGTACATTGCTGCTTCAGCTGGTTGCTCTCAAGTTCTTTGTTTCAAAACCAATTGCTTGACTATGGTTACAATTTTCTTCAAACTTCTATCTATATAGACAATTCTGTTGCTATGTTTATCACTGCTAATCCTGTGCAACATAGTAAAACAAAACATATTGAGATAAGATATCATTTTCTGAGAGATTGCTCAGAAAAGGGGTTGATTAAGTTAGTCAAAGTGGATACATCAAATCAGCTTGCTGATTTATTCACTAAAGCCTTTGATTCAGTCAGATTTAATTTTCTGATTGAGTCTCTAGGCATGATAACTTAGATTAATCAAATTTAAACAAACAAAATGTTGTGTGTAATGATGCATTAGCATGACATATGTATGGGAAATTATAGTACACTATAGCTTTGCCTATTCCTGAAAAATAAATAACAATAAATCTCAGCAAGCTTCTTGATATGTGAGTAGATTCATCTTGAGTGGAAACTACACTGAGTGCATGCCAAACATAATACTAAAATAATTGTTTGTGGGAAACTTCATTTTGAGAAAACAAAGTGAGTCTTATCCGAATGTGATCAAATCACTCATCTAAACACACTATGTAAAACATTTTATAATATCTATCTTTGCAAATCATACTCCCTCTGTTTTGTGTGAACAAAGACCTGGGTGTATGATCACCATACTGAATATCAGTAGCAAAAGGTGAAAAGATCATGATCCTCATCATCCCTCTGTTTTGTGTGAACAAAGACCTGGGTCAAAGGCACCTCTGTTTTACGTGAGTAAAGACCTGGTGACCTGATGATGATCATATCTAAAGCTCTCAAAAGAATCCTATGTGATCTTGTATATTATCTTGAGCTTTTAAATCAATGCATCAATGAGATGCCAAAAACATCTCAAGATAGATATTATAACTTAAAGTACATAGTCTTAAGTGTGAAAAATGATGATTTGACTTGCAAAGGGAGGACAAAACCTTTGTGAATTGAATGTGAAGCCCATAACAGTTATTTTCAAATCAATATGAAAACATGATAAATAGCATGCCTAGTTGATACATGAGCTCTTGTATGGATTTATGTGGACAATATACTTGCAATCAGAACTTGTTCAGGTATCAAATCAACAAAATAACTCATCAGGAAGAGGCTTAGTATTATAGTATGATCCCATCATATGTGTATATGTATCTGATCATTATCATACAGTTAAAATCATGTTATTCCTCTTAAAGAAATTTATGATAAATGCTTAAGTTCACCATTAATCACAAATTTAGGGGGAGTAGAATACATGAAAAAGTATCTCAATCAGCAGCAGCAATGTCTATATCATTATCAATTTGAAGGAATTGGAATCTGAGCATCATCTTAGCTTTTGGATACATGAAAATTTTAGTAAAAATCATAATTTTAAACTTTCTTGTACTAAATTGCCATGTATACAAAGCCAACAAGGTCCTAAAACAATAAATGGTTCTAACCAATGGAGTTGAGCCATACATTCAACAATATTTCTCCGCATTGTGCTACTTTAAGCATCAGCAGAAGCTACAATGTGGAAATCAATCTTAAATGTTTATCCGTAGATTGGTAAACTACGGATGAATAAAGATCAAGTAATTTAATGTTACAATTTCACATCATCAGCAGATGTTGTTGCTCCGTAGATGTTCTGCGGAAGAATACATTGAGGATGATCTACGGAAGAATACATTGAGGGTCCCACTTAATAAATGAGATAAAATTAATGTGTCTGAGAGTATAAATAATGTGGTTTGACTTGTCAAATTCATTATTCGCTTTTTCAGCTCACTTTTTCAGACCTAGAAAATCTCACTCAACAAAATTTTTCCCACTTCCTCAGCATTCAAAATTCACCAAATCAAAACCTTAAGCAAAATCTGTGTTCTTAATCTGCTGTTATTAAGATGGATAATCGATTCGCGAGAGAACACAATGTGTGTGCCTTCTTAAACCCTGACGATCCTGTGTCAGAAGGGTGTCAAGATATTATCAGATATCTAAGAAGATCGAGGCTGTTCTACGCCCTATCAGCAGAGCCGGTGATTTATCGATCACATATTACTGATTTCTGGAAATCGGCATACGTAGAAGAAGATGGTGAAGGTATCATTGCTGAAGTTAAGAATCGAAGGCTGAGAATTGATGAACAAACAATAAGAAGGGTTCTTGAACTAGGAGATGTTGAAGAAGGACACCCTGATGTGTTTGAAAATGAATACATAGAAAAGGTTTTTCTCATAATGGGGTATGATGGAGACTTTGAAAAAGGAGAAATTAAGAAGGGAAGACTCTGTAAGCCATACAGATTTCTGTGTCACACTTATCTGAAGTGCATTTCAAACAGAAAATCTGGGCTTGATAGATTTTCAAGGCATATATCATCTGGTATCATTGGTATTTTTGAGGGAAGAACATATAATTACTCAAAGTACATCTTCAACTGTCTGTGTGATCACATTAGAGTACAGAAGGCTGATAAGATGTATATGTTTCCAAGGTTCATTCAACTTATCATTAATGCGGATTTGCCTGGAACTTCAGTGGAGGGTGGTGTGTTTATTCAAGCACACCTTGGCAAATCTATGCTGAACAAAATTTCTGGAAAATATGAAGGAGGTGACATGGACATGTTTACACATGTGATTGATGCTTCTGCAGACATTCCTCAAGAGCTTGTGTGGGAAAGTGAACAAGAGATCTCTGCAACAAACTCTGCTCAAGACACTCACTCACCAGATACATCACCCATACATCAGCAATCTCCATCCAGCTAAAATACAAAACCAATCTCACCAATCCTCCATCAATCACCAAAACAACAACAAACACCCCAACCACAATCTCCAGCCAGTCAAAACACAGAACCAATCTCACCTATCCTTCATCAATCACCAAATCAACAACAAACACCCCAACCACAATCTCCAGCCAGCCAAAATACAGAACCAATCTCTCCCATTCAACCCCAATCACCAAATCAGCTTCAAATGCAAATTTATCAACAACCTCCAAATCCTGAAAATTCAGCTACTGAGAGCATTTACACTGGGGAGACAGAATTAGTCTCACAAGCAAGTACAGTTAAACTGTCATTATCCAAAACTGAATCCCCTGTGCTTTCAAATGAAACTAAACAAGTATCTCCAGTGACTGATCATCAACAACAACAAACTCATCAAGAACTTGTAGATCAAGCCACTGAACCCAAGTCAAGCTCAGCAAGTGTTGATCCGGAAGAAGTTAAAGATGATGAGGTTGATTCTCAGCATCAGGAAGTAGATGCAGAAGCAGACTATGTTGATGTTATTGCTTACAATGAAGATGATCTAAGTGATAATGATATCCCTGTCAACAAGAGCTATCTGGTTGCTGAGTACAACAAGCTGGTGCTAAAATCAAACAAAAGAAAGCAAAGAATACAAGAACTGAAGGGAATGATCAAAGAAAAGGATGAAGAGTTGTTGAGACAACAAGAAAGAATAAAAAGACTGAGAGAAGATGCTCAAAGCGATAAGGAAGTCATTGATGCTTTACTTGACAAGGAAGCTGAGCTTAAAGAGTCAGCAGCAACTGAAAAGAAAGAAAAGGAAAAGATATTGATGAAGTTTGAACAAGCAAGTAGCACTATGACTGCTCAGTCAAAAGTGATAAAGAGAAAAGAAGAAGAGATTGAGCAGCTGAAAATGAAGATCAGTACATTGGAAACTAATGCTAATGCTTCAACTGCTCAAACAAAACAAACTACTGAGGCATCAATAGAAATGATTCTGTACTCAAGAAAAAGAAAGTATCTTGGTACTGCAGAGAAGAAGATAAATGTTGATGAAAGTACCTCCAAGAAACAAAATCTCACATCTCCTGAACACACACCTTCTGTAGATTTATCTACTGTGAAGTCTATCTCTCTGCAGGAGGATGAAAGTGATGAAGAGTGGGAAGAGCTGATCAAAGAAGACTCTCCACCAGAACAAGAAGTCTCAAAGGCTGATGATCTTCTGACTACAAAAGACATATTAGAAGAGAGGCCTGAATCAACCATGTTCATGACACTTATAAACCATGGTTTCCCTTATGACATGGTTGAGAGACTAAACCTGACTGAGATGAAGAATCTCTTGAAAGAATTTGAGCTTGCATGCTTTATGATTCCAAATTGTGATTATAAAGCCTTCAGCACCTTTCAATCCATTCAGAAGACAAAGAAGGAGTTGGGACATTGTGACACAGCTAAGCTGAGCAAATACAACATGACTTGCTGGTTACAAGGCCACAATTACAAACCTCATGAGCTTAAAGGAAGATCAGTAGGAGAACTTAGAAGGATGATGGAGCATGTGATGAAAGTTGAGCTGGATACTGGTGTAAGATTCAGAACTGAAGCTCCACATCCATCTTATGTGGAACAAAGCAAATTTCCTGCTGAACCTATAACAGTTGAATCTAAAGATCAGCACAAAGGAAAGGAGAAATTGATCAGAGAGCCAAGAGAAGTAATACCTCGAAAAGTATGGCCACTTGGGACTACAGTGAGAGAGATAACTGAGCAGAAGTCAACTCTGATACAATTGATAGATCACCTCACAACTCCCAGTTCTGTGGAAGAAAACAGGATCATGGCCTGGAAATATGATCCAGACTGGGATTGTGCCATTATTAAAAGAACATCTGGAAGAGTTGAATACTTCCATGATGTACTCTCAGTGGTGAGTCTGCCAGAGAATGACATCAAAGATCTTCAAAGTCTAATCATCAGCAATTATCCAATTCACCCTAGAGGAAGAGACTTCTCAACTCTAGTGGGAAAGTTGAAGACTAAATTTAAAGATGATGTCCTGATAGAAGCAAAAAGAGAAGATATAGAGCATCAGAAGAGAATCAAAGGGCTCAAAAGATACAAATCCAATGCCTCAGAACATGTAGATGGTGAATTCTTGAAGAGGGTTGGCTACAAAAACAGAAACAAAGCAGCAATCAAATGCATTGAAGGGACTCAATTCACATACCCAATCACTGAATGGGGTTATGTTGAGAAGACAAAGAGTTTGTCCTACTGAGAAATGCTGAGAACAAGAAAGCTGACAGGATCAGGATCTTTGATCCTGTGGAAATCAAACTACTCCATCCCAGCTACACCTCATATCTCAATGACAAATTATTTCCCAAGATGACTGATGAAAACGCACAAAATGATATGTTCCTGCATGTCCATGTGATTTAAGTAATTGACAAACTACATGCCAAAGCCTACAAAAGAAGAAGATTCAATGCTGGACTGCTGAAGGGAACAACTTTTGATGAAGTCACAGAACTCAAAATCTCAGAGCAAGATGAGCTAGAAGTGGTAAATAACAACAATGTGTTAGACACACTCACTACTGAAGAAGATGTTCTGGGGATCAGTTTTGAGACACTGAAGAAGTCCAGCAAGATGAAGATCAACTACAAGTATGATGATCGGAAGACTGCTGTGTCTTACTTCTACAACAAAATAATTGCCAGAGTCAAGGAACTTTCAGTTTTGAAGAACTAATTGCAAGTATCTAAGCCTAAGGGGGAGTATTGTTAGGTCTAGAATCAGTAGATCTAGTCATTATGTATAGGCTTAGTATTTGAATTAATATCTGTAATGAATTTTTGTAATTAATCATTGTGTATGCATTAAATATATAGCTTAACCCATTTATATATGTGGTGGTTTATGTATGGTTGCAGGAACAAACATTATAATTGGTCAATTTATGAAATTGACCAAGTGTAAGAAACATCTACGGATGAACATTTTGTTCTTCCGTAGATATATTTTTTACAAGTAATTTCTACATCCTAAGATCTCTGCGGATGAACAATCAGAAAAGTTTCCTTCGGAAGAACAAGTTTCCTTCGGAAGAATAAGTTTCCTTCGGAAGAATAAGTTTCCTGTGGAAGAACAAGTTTCCTTTGGAAGAATAAGTTTCCTTCGGAAGAATACATCATCTACGGAAGAACAAATTCCTACTGAAGACACTTCCTGCGAAGTCCAAACACTTGTATTATACAAGTGTTACAAGTCAACAAGTCAACCAACAAGGCAGTTATACGATTCCCGAGAAATTCGTTGATTCCTTAACTGAAACAAATCAAATCCCAAGAGATCCGGTGTTTCCTATAACTGAAACATCCCTGTCTATATATATGGATCCTAGGTTTCGATTCAAGGACGATTGAGTTAGACAATTGATTGATCGAGAACAACAATAGCAATACGACAATCACTTCAAAGTCTTTCAATCAAACCCTAGCAGCCATCACATCATAGCATTCTTTAATATCATTCATTTAATACATTTGTAATCATTAACATGTTATAATAAAATACTGATTAATCATTAATTGTGTTTTGTTACGTGTGTTCTTGATCATTTATTGATTTTAAAGTTGTTTAAAACAATTAAACCAAATCAACGTTAATTGCGCAAATGTTGACTTGACATCAATTGACACTGATAATTCCTGTTGACGATCCTTGGATTCACAGTATATATTACTTCTCAACTCAAAGTATTACAAGACTCTTACAAACATATTACATGAGTTACAATGAGAAACTATATATATTACTACCTATAGCCGGATATACTTTGATACCAGCTAGATACCTAAAACTAAAGCATATACTACAATGCTAAAGTTAAGGTATCTTAGATAAAGTATTATCTAAGATATGGTAGTCATGACATGTCCATGACTTACCTTTTGTCACCAACTAAAGTTGGCAACTGTACTAACTTATAAAGGTGAACAGTGGAATAAAGTATGGTCAACTACATGGCTTTTGAGAAAACGCCATGCAGTATCTCAGAGGTCTGCAGCGGAGTGTCAGAGATACCATACTTATGTCCACTGGTTCATAGTAGTGTCTTCTGAAGGTTAGTTGGCTTTAGAAGAACAAGTTCTTCCGAAGCCACTTATACTTCGGAAGAGGCTACTTCTTCCGAGGCTTGAGGACTTCTTCATTTCTTCATACTTTGGAAGTTGACTTCTTATCTTTTCTTCTAAGTCTTGATCTTCGAAAGTGAATACTTTGTCTTCAGAAGTTGGAGTTTTCCTTCGGAAGTTGATCTTACACTTTGTCTTAGGAAGAACTCCTTTTCTTCGGAAGTTCCACACTTAGCTTCGGAAGTCCTTTATTAGTTGCACCAAAATAGTCTAAGTGATTTGGTTTTGGTTGCACCAGCCTTTCTAGATCCAACAAACTCCCCCTAGGCTGATGCTACCAAAACCTCACTTGTTTCTGCTTCTCAAAACCTTCAACACCAGGGACAGAAGATGTTTGTCTGTTTCCTTGTTCTTCCCTGAAGTGGTGCTGATAAGTTTGTACAAGTCATTAGTAGATAGGAGATCCAGTCTATCACTCTGAATGACATGTATCCTTTGTTGTGCCCCCTTGAAGAGAGTTAGTTGACGGGAGTTATAGTCATACTCCCATCTAACTATGGATTCAAGTTCAGGATCCTCAACCATTTAAAGAAAGGCTTTGCCTTTGGTTGCTGATCCCTTCCTTTTCTCCTCCTCTCTCAGTTTAAACTCTTCTTCATTCTTGGTCCTAGCAGTTAGCTCGGCCAGATGAAGACTACTCAGGTGATTTCTGATGTGAGCAGCGACTTCAGAGTTGGAGGGGTTGGAGAGTGGCTTCTCTGCTAACTCACCAATATCAAATCTGCTTAAGTGTAGCAGAGATGAGGCATTTATCCTGTTTAGCTCTCCACTCTCTCTCTCAACAACAAAGTTATGAGAAGAGTCTTCGAACCTCCACTAGATAATCTTCTTCCTAGGCACAAGGGGTTGACTTGGTACCTTGTCTCCCTTCTTCGTATCCAGCAGAGTCACCAGCCTTCTCCTTACCTTCTTTTCTTCCTCATTCAGAGTATCTGAGTTGAGGCCAAGGAGCTTTGCAGCTTGGTCCAGTGTTCCTCTGGGCAAATCAAGAAATTGATCTCTAGTGAGGGAATATGAGGATCCATCAACATAAGTCAGTTTGACAGAGTCCTCCTCAGAAGAGATGTCGCTCAGGGTTGTACAGTTGATGAGCTTTGTCTTGATTGCCTTGAACTCCTCTAAGGAGAGATGTTTGTAAGGTTGAGGGGATGGTTTGGGAGGTTGTTGGGTAGGTTGTGGTGTTTGGGTTCTGGCGAGTGTTTTGGGTTGGAGGATGGGTAGTTTAGGTGGTTGAGGTGAGGAAGTTGGTAAGGTTGATGGTGTAGGTTCAGGGGTGTAAGGCTCAGTGGTTGGTTTAGTTTTGATGGGGAATGGAGAAGGAGTTGGTTCAGGTTGTGGTTGGGTTTGAGGTTGGGGTTGAGTGGTTGGTTTGAAGATCATCCCCTGTCCCCTTCTATACATCTCCTTCCTCTTCCCTGAGCGAATGTCAGCCTTTATGTCACTGACATTTCGCTGGAGGGTCTTCTCAGACATAGGACCTACCTGCTTGCCAGAGAAGCCATGAGCCCGGAGATAGTCTTTCATCCAGGCCTTTTCACCTATCTTCTTGGCAGCAGCGAGTCCTGCTTCCTCTTCCTTCTTCTTTTTCAATCTCAGCTTCTCCTTAGCAGCTTTCTTTCTCTCCTTCTCCATTTGATCTTGCTCGTTGTTGAAGAGCCATAAGATCGTATCATTGTTATGTGGAGATATTTCTTATAGAGAGAAACCCCTGGAGGTTAGGAAAGTTATCCTTTCCCTCCTAAGCTGCTGATCAGCTTCTTTTTTCTTCTTCTCCCTTTCTTCCTCTAAGGCCAACCTTGCTGCTTCTTCCTTTTGCTGTATATGCAGAAAAGTTGCCTTTTCCAACTCAACTAACTCCTCTAATGGTAGCAGGAGTACATCTTCATTTACAGCTCCTAGATTGACAAGTCTGTCAATGATTTCCATTCTTCTTTTGTTGTTGACAGCCTCCTGGTTGGCTGTAGCTGCTTTGCTACTAGCAGCTAGCAACTTCCCAGTTGGAAGTCTACCTTTTCTTTTGAGCTTTTCTAACCTTGCTTCCTCCTGAAGCTCTTCCTTAGTCATCTTCCTCTTTCCTTTGACATCTTCAGAAGTGCTAGGCTTTGGGGGTTCTTGGATGGAAGGTTCAGGTTGAGTGGTGGTAATGGGAGCTGGAGTCAATGCTGATGTTAGAGCTAGGGGTTGGGTGAGAAAATCCTCCCTATTAACCTCAGATGCAAGTTCTAGGATTGCATCTGTGACTACTAGATCATCGGATAAAGAGAATAGTCCTTCCGCAGCTACAATCTCAGCTTCGGAAGATTGAAGTTGTTCTTTCGAGGCTTTGACTTGTGCTTCGGAAGTCTGTGAGAATGCACTATCTGTCCCAGCTGTCTTAGTTGCTGGGCCATCAGTCCTTGTTTCCCCTTCAAAATTAATCTCAGGTTCCACTTGGACCTTAGGTTGACCAACTTCCTCAACAGTAGTAGAAGGTGCATTCAACCACTGAAGCTCTTGAGCTCCAAAGTAGATCACAGACAAGTCAGGACTTGGCTATTCAATGAGAGATTCTATCAAGAACTTGTTGAAGAACCTGTTGAGATCTTGGAGCATCCTTTGATCCATTTGAATCACAACTGGAGGAGGCTCAGGAAAAACTGAAGCTTGTTGCATAGGGTATCTTGAACTTAAGGAAGTAAGAGCTTGACTCTGCAGTTCCTCTTGTCTTTGGCTTTGTCCATGAACATTCTCCCCCTTTTTGGTAGCATCATCTTGAGAGCGTGATGAGCTAGAGGAAGAGGTCAATGAGACCTGAATTGGTACATGCCTAACAGACCTCTCAATCTGTTTCTCAGCTAGTTTGGCCTTGAGATTTTCAATCTCAAGTTGCTGAGTGGCAGACCTATCCTCTAAAGTCTTAACCTTAGATTCAAGGTTTGAGACTTTAGAAAGTAGGTCTTCAATGGTGAGTTGCAGTCTTCCCTCATCTTCTTTTGAATAATCATGGGGAGATGAGGTAACATACCTAGTATGTTCATCCTCACCACCAGATGTGGTTTCTTGGCGCCCTAGTTTCCCTTGCTCAATGATGTCTCTTTCAGAGTCATCAAAGGGCATGGTTGCCATAGATTCAATCTCAATGATGTTACCACTATCCTGAAGGTCTATTGAGGCTCCTTCAGTAGTGGCAACTGAATCTACATGAGTCCCCTCCACATCAGTGGGACTCACCTCAATAAAGGCTTGTTGATGGGGGCTAGAGATAAGAGGTCTCTCTAGGCTCTGTTGATCCTTGAGAGGGTGTTGTGGGTCAACTTTATTGCCCTGAAGAGACATAATCTCTTCATCAGTTTCTGTAAATAGGTCAGTAAAGGATATAGAGGTTAAACCTAATGACCCGGGACCTTGGTCAATGTCTAATGGCATTGAGCCTATGGTGGGGTTGTCCCTTTTTGGCTGCTCAGGAGAGTATAGAGACTCATCCTGAGGGTTTTCAGCTTGGGTTTCGAGCTCATGGGTTTGAGACTGAGGAGACTCAATACCCATATTGAGGTCAATTGTGAAGAATGGTGGGACCTTAGACTGAGTGGGAACCCATTGTTCCACTCTAGTATTTTTGGATTGAACAGGAGGAGCTTGTTCAATCAGAGAAGATTGAACAAGGGTTCGTTTAGGGCATATTTGATATATGATAGTAATAAGGTGAGAAGGTAGATTTGGCAATGTGAGGGTAGTTGGTGGTGTGGGTTCATCATATGTGGGGTTAACAGGGATGTCACAAGGAGCCATTGGCTCAGTCATACCTGAAAGAAGTGTAGTATGTCTTCCGGTGAAATTGGTGGACACTCTCTTCAAAGTCTTGAAGATGGTCAGCCTCATTTGAGGGACAGTTAGAGCAGCTGCATAGACAAGCTGACATGGTCCAGCTCACAGTTGATTATGTGCTGAAGAAACCTGGGATACATGAAGAATGTGTCCCATTGGAGGTTCCCTATAAGATTGGTCAGCACAAACCTTGAATAATTAAAGCGGAGGCTTCTCACCAATCCATGAACTAGACACCCTAGTTCATATGGGATTTGATCCCATCCCCCAGATTTGTTGGACAAGCAATGAAGAACAACATGCAGCAGGAACTTCCAGTTGTAAGAGAAGTTAAACTTGTAGACGGTTGACCTGCTTACATCTCCATCATATCCCATTTGTATATAGGTGTTGTCCAAATCTGTGTTGGGGAACTCAGTAGGAGCGCCCTCATCATGAAGTCAAGATGCTCCCTGATGAGTTGTTCGGAAATGACCAACTCCTGGCCATAAATGCTCGATCTTATTACCCAAACCCCATTTAGGGTTTTAATCTGACCATTGGCCCAAAATTCAGCCACATGATTTGAGTAAACGATGGGGTTAATAGTTAGAGTAGTGTAATAAGATGATTGGGTAAGAAAGGAGATGATATCAGAGAAGTCAACATCCCTTGAAGAATCAAGGAGTGCGACTTGGTTGTGCTGAAGGTTAAGGGCCATTTTAGAAAGTTGCAGGAAGATAAGTTCAGAATTGGGTGAATTGGGGACGAAGGAAGCTTTTAGGGCAGTAAATTTGGTAAAAAGATGAAAGTGATTAGTCGTGTTTATTTAAATGGATGAAGTGGCGGTTTAAGGGGTTTGGATAAGATGATGGGATGTTTCAGTGGAGGATGTGACAGTGGCGGTAAGGTTTAGTCCATTTAGACATTATTAACAAAATCTTTACTTTTTACAGAGTGGGGCCCAAAAGATTTCCGTTATACAGTAAAGTCTTTCTTCCGAGTATAAAACATTTCCGAGGGTAATGTTCTTCCGAAGGCAATTTTACTTCCGAAGGTAAAGTTCTTACTTCTGAGAGTAAAAATTGTTTTCCAAATGGAGAGTGTTATAAGCTTCGGAAGTAGATCTGGTATGTAATCAATCGCTTCTTCCGAGACTAAAAGCTCTTCCGAGAAGAAAATTATCCTGGGAGGAATTTGCTTCGGAAGATATGTAAAACATCTTCCGAGGGTTAATTCCTCTTTGGAAGAATTTATACTTAGTGAAAATTTCATGAAAGTACTTTTTATAACAGGGCTTAGATTGTTTTGACACATGACTTTACACATTAAAAAGGTTTTCATTTGAGATAGACCAATCAATGTTTATCATCCCAATAGTTGTAATGAGATACTTAAGTATTTGTTCATCAAAAGCTTTGGTGAACAAGTCAGCATATTATTCATTTGAGTCAACTTTGACTAGCTTAATTAGATTTTTCTCATGGATATCTTTAATGAAATGGTACCTGATATCAATGTGCTTTGTCTTGGAGTGCTTCACTGGATTTTCAGTAATGGAGATAGCACTATTGTTGTCAATGTGGAAAGGAGTGCTCATGAAGTTGAATTCGTAGTCTATCATCTAGTTCTGAATCCACAGCAGCTGAGCACAGCAACTAGCAGCAGTAATTGTTGGACCAAAAGAACCAATGAGCCTGATCAGAAAAACCTCTAAGTCCCACAGACATTACAACTGCTGAATATAGTTACATCAGCTGAAGACATCAGCTGATTACAAAGGTCTGAAGACAAAGTCTGAAAGCAAAGAACTGAAGACAAAGTCTGAAAAGCAAAGAACTGAAGACAAAGTCTGAAGATGAAGTGCTGAAGACAAAGACTGAAGACTAGAGTGATCAGCAGTTGTCACAACAGCTGAAGTTGTTAACTTCAGTAGTTGTGATGGTTTTACATTTCAGTACTTGTAATTTTATTATTCAATAGTTTATTGTTTCAGTAGTTATTAGTCAGTAGTTTATGTAATTGTACTTAGCAATTACTGAGATGTAATCAGTTGTTGAGAACATCTCAGTAGTTTGCCTATTTCAGTTGTTTTTGTAATTCTGTTAGATGTCACTGTCAAGTGACATCAGTAGACGTCACATTCCTCTATATAAGGGATGTTGACCTAGCTGTATTTCTAACCGAAGCATTACGCGTGAATGAAATCTTTCACTTAACAGAAATATTCTCTCTATAATTGTGATTGATTGTCTTGCATATTCATTACATTTCTTGCTTGAATTCGATCTCAATTGGTGATATTCCGCTGCATAATTCTAACCTAATTGATCCGATCCTATCAAATGGTATCAGAGCAGGTTAATCATTGATCGATCTAACAATTGATCATTGAAACTGTTCTTTTGATAGCAAAGGTTGATCGAATTAGTAGTTTTGCAAGAATTGATTATAGAGATTATTTTTTCTGTGCTTCCGGTTCATTAATTGTGATTCTAATTGTGTTTTCTAAGTGTGTTGTTGAGTTTTCAAACCAGACCAATTTTAATCTCCTTGACTTCAATTGAATTAGTGAAAATGACTAGTTCAATGAATGAACCTCACAGTACTGGCTCCTCAACTAAGCCTCCTATGCTTGTTAGGAGTGAGTATAACATATGGCAACGCCGAATGCTCCATCACCTGTCTGTTAACAGTTCAGGTTGTTGGAAGTCTGTGGTTCATGGACCATACAAGCCTATGGTGAGTAATCCTGAAACCAAGGAGATGGTTCCTAAAAAGAAGGAACAATATTCTGATGAGGACTTAAAACTGTTTGAGATTGATGCTAAAGCCCATGGAATTCTGGCCATGGCAATACCCAATGAAATCTATTCTGGGCTCATGCATCATGAAACTGCTTATTATCTCTGGGTTGCTCTAAAGGAACAATTCGGAGGAACTGATGAGGTCTTAGCAAACAATAGGGAAATCCTTGCCCAGCAATATGAGACATTCTCTCATAGGAAGGGTGAGACACAAACAGCCAGATGAATAATAGATTCTACATGAATACACAAACAGCCAGATGAATAATAGATTCCTCAGATCCCTGCCTGAGAGATGGGACACTTACACCATTGTCCTACGCTCTAGTGCAAATCTGGATACTCTATCTCTCACCCAACTTCATGGGAAGCTCTTAACATTTGAGAGAGAGATAGAACAGAAAAGGAAACTATCTTCATCTGGAAAGCTCACTGATGACTTTGTACCAGGTAATACTGCTCTGGTTGGTCATGAGTCTGAATATGCTTCATCTGAAAGTTCATATGATGAGCATATTGATTTCTCTTCAAACAGTGGAAATCATGCTTTTGTGGGAGTTGAGGGAAACTCATGTTTTAATGCTGATAATTTGTGTTTTGTGATAGATGATTTAAAGGGAATAGCTGATGATGATCTTGAAGAGATGGATATTTTGAGCCAAATGGCACTGATTAATATCAGATCTCAAAAATTTTATAAGAGAACAGGTAGGAAATTTCCTGGACTCTCTGGCAAAACCAAGGTTGGTTTTGACAAGAGTAAGTTGAGATGTCACAAGTGTCACAGACTTGGACATTTTGCTAGAGAGTGTAGATCATCTGGATCTAACTCATCTGCACCCTTTGTGACTTTTCCAAGTAATAATTCACAATCCAAAGGGCAACATCCTACCAGTTCTGATCATCATTCTCAGCATCAATCATCTCCTACATACTTTGTCCCTAAAAGCCCCATGCCATATCCTTATCCATGCTTTTACATGCCTCAGTCTGGTCAAGTTTCTGTACCAATGGCTCAACAACCACATGCTTTACCGGATTCTCAACCTTCTCAATCAAATCCGCAATCTCAAGCTCAATCTCATCAGAGCTTTTTCACCCCTGAGGTTGTTGACTGGAGCAGCTTACCAGATGATGTCTCTGGTTATTCTGAGCAATTTGCTGGTGCTGGTCAACATGGTGGTGACAATCCTTTTGGAAACCTTGCTTTAATGGCCCTGGAATCTACTGATGACAATCCTTCATCATCTCAAGGGTCTTCATCACAGGTACCACAGGTATCTTCTGAGGCTAAGGCCAAGATTTGTTCTGAATCATGCATAGCTGCTTTTGTTTCTATTAGGGAAGTAAATGTAGCTTTAATTAATCAAAATCTTGACCTAGAAAAGGCAATGTCTAAAAGGAAATATGAGTTTGAGTCTGTGTTAAAAGAGAAAGATGAAGAGATTTATAAGCTTAAATGCCAAATTACTGATGAAAAGGCTAAGGTAGAGGTCATTCTAGAAAATCACAAGAATCTCAAGGATACACTTGCAGCTACCCAAGTTGATTGTGAACGATGGGTAACATCCTGCAAGGGATTTGAAATGCTTCTCAGTAAGCAAACTGCTTCAAATGTGAAGTTTGGGATTGGGTATAATCATACCATACCTCCCACAGATTTTACTCCTAAGTCAGAAGTATAATCTGAGGTTGAGAGTCATTCCCAAACCACATCATCAGGTGTTTCATCCTCTATTGAAAATTTAAAATCTGAGGATGAAGATAGTGTGTGTATCTCAGTTAATCAAATAACTGATGATCCTACTACTTCGAAACACTTGATCAAGAAGAAGCTGAGAATCTCAGGTGTTGTTCCACAAGGTACTCAAAGTACTGAAGGGCAAAACACAACACCTGAAGAGCATTTCAAATCAGAAGAAAATGAGCAATCCTTGACAACTGCTGAAGAATCTATCAGGATTTCAAAAAATACTGATAGCAAACCACTGAAGAAGAAATCTTCAATTGTTGAAAATCCTTCAGTACTTCCCAAAAGTACTGAAAGGAAGAAAGTACTGAAGAACAAATCTTCAGTAGTTTCCTCAACTTCAGCAGTTGATCAAGCAAAGATGAAAACAAAACCATGTGAAATATGTGGTTTGTTCAATCATCTGACTGATGAGTGCTGGTATAGCAAGGGTTGAAAATTCAATAAAAAGAAAATCATTAAGCAGGAAATGCAGAAAATGAAAAACGAATTTCAAACCAAGTTTGTACCTCAATCATCTCATTCTGATAAACCTACGCTTTCTCAAAATGCCACTAAGAAAGAAGGGGTTTTTCAAACAACAGCTGGAAATATTCCTCAGGGAATATTGAAAACTCAGACTAAGTCTGTGTCTTTTCAAAAGAAGGGCGTAGAGAATAACAAGAACAAATCATCCACAAGTACTGATGTGTCAACTGAGTTGAAAACTCTATCAACAAATCAGACACAACTTGTGATGATGATTCAACATCTATTGGGGAGAGTTAACCAATTGGATGTTTCTATGTCTAAACCACTGAAAAGGATACCCAAGCAAAAATCCAAGGAATCCTTTTCAGCATCATCTACATCTTCAAAAGCTGTTGATCATGCACAACCTGTTAGTTTAACATCTGTTGATGAAAACAGACCCAAAACCAAAAAGGTTTGGGTCTCCAAAGCTAACTAATGTTTGTGTTAAATGCAGGGTTCTTCATCATGCCAAAGAAGCATCTGGTATGTGGACAGTGGAGGATCCATGCATATGACAAGGAGCAGCTCTCTTCTGCATGACTATTCCCAGAGGAAGAAGGGATTTGTTTCTTTTGGAAATGATGCAAAAGGTTACATCATTGGGAAGGGTTTTGTCTCAAATGGGGAGATAAGATTTGATGATGTCAACTATGTGGAGAACCTCAAATACAACCTTTTGAGTGTCAGTCTAATGTGTGATAAAGGGCATGTTGCACTTTTCACAAGTCAAAACTGTCGGATTTTGTCTTCCACAG
Source organism: Flaveria ramosissima (assembly GCA_025215565.1). Lineage (NCBI taxonomy): Eukaryota > Viridiplantae > Streptophyta > Magnoliopsida > Asterales > Asteraceae > Flaveria > Flaveria ramosissima. The sequence goes on along the minus strand of CM046036.1, from coordinate 20,041,768 downwards.
TTTTGCACAAGATTGACAAAATATTGGATGAGTATACTCTCCTGAAGGCCAACAGGATTGGTAGAGTATATGCTTTAGATCTATCAAAGAAAATAGATCTAAAAGGCCATCCATGTTTGTTCTCCAAAGCCTCTCCTCAAGAAATGAACTATGGCATAGAAGGCTGGGTCATGTGAATTTCAAAAACATGAATCAGCTCATTCATCATGGATTAGTGAGAGGCTTACCATTGAAAGAGTTCAAGTGTGATGATACCTACCCAGCTTGCTTGAAAGGAAAACAACACAAAGCTTCATTCCCTTCTATAGAAGAACCTAAGTCCACAGCATGCTTGCAATTACTGCACATGGATCTATTTGGTCCTGTGAGAGTAATGAGCATGCAAAGAAAAAGTACTGTCTGGTAATTGTGGATGATTACTCTAGATATGTATGGACTTTCTTCTTGCACTCCAAGGATGAAGCAGCTCAAAGTATTATCTATTTTGTGTTACATGTGGAGAAGCAGCATTCACTTCCTGTTAAGTGTGTGAGAAGTGATAATGGGACAGAGTTTAGAAATCACACTCTTGATGAATTCTATTTGTCTAAGGGAATCAAAAGACAATATAGTATTCAAAGAACTACAGAGCAAAATGGAGTGGTGGAAAGAAAGAACAGGACCCTGATTGAAGCTGCAAGGACAATGTTGGCTGACTCTGGGTTGCCACTTACCTTTTGGGCTGAAGCTGTCAATACAGCTTGCTATGTTCAGAATAGAGTATTAGTGAATCAGAGGTTGATGAAGACTCCTTATGAGCTCTTATATCATTTGGCTCCTTTGATTTCATTCTTTAGAGCTTTTGGGTGTCCCTGTTATATTCTTAACACAAAAAGTATCCTTCAGAAGTTTGATTCCAAGGTGGATGCAGGGTATTTTGTTGGGTATTCATCTACTTGCAAAGCATACAGAGTGTTCAACTGCAGAACAAAGATTGTTGAAGAGACTTTGCATGTCAAGTTCAATGAATCACCAAAAGACAAGATTCCTCAAAACCCTGTTGAGATGTTTGACTTGGACATACTGCAATATGTTCCATATCAGCCTCCACCTGTTATGGTCTCTGAAGATCCATCATCTACAACTGAAGATACAAATGCAAGTTGTAGTGATCATCTGCCTGGTCCTACTACACTTGAGGTTCCTGTAGCCTCAGCAGCTCCATCCACAACAAATGCTGATGAAATCTCTGAATCATCTACTTCATTTGAACTGCCATCTTAGTCCAGGTTTCAAGAGTCTACATCAACATCTGCTGCTGCTGAATCTTCTACAAACACTTGCACAGATATCATTGCTTATCAAGAATTGAAGAATCATCCTGTGTCCCAGATCATTGGTGACATAACTGCTGGTGTTTCAACAAGAAGTCAATTGTCCAATTTTTGTCTCTATGCTCTCTTCATCAGTCAGCAAGAGCCAAAGAATTATCATGTTGCTTTAAGGGACAATGGATGGGTTCAAGCCATGCAGCTTGAGCTTCTTCAATTTCAAAAACAGCAAGTGTGGGAACTGGTTCCTCTACCCCCAGGTAAGTGTGCAATAGGCACTAAATGGGTGTTTAGGAATAAAACTGATGAAAAAGGTCAAATTGTCAAGAACAAGGCCAGACTGGTTGTACAGGGGTTCTCACAAGAAGAAGGTATTGATTATGATGAAACCTTTGCCCCTGTGGTCAGACTGAAGGCAATTCGTTTGTTTTTAGCTTATGCTGCTTTTCATAACCTTAAAGTTTTTCAAATGGATGTCAAAAGTGCATTTTCGTATGGAAAAATAAAAGAAGAAGTCTATGTATGTCAACCACCAGGTTTTGAAGATCATAAACACCCTGATTGGGTGTATAAGCTTGATAAGGCTCTTTATGGGTTGAAACAAGCTCCCAAAGCCTGGTATGAAACATTATCTAATTTTCTTCTTCAAATTAATTTCACTAGAGGCTCCATAGATAAAACTTTGTTTATAAAGAAAGCTGGCATGCATAAGCTCCTTGTTCAAATTTATGTTGATGATATTATTTTTGCATCATCTGATCCCCAGTTGTGTGATGCATTCACAAAATTGATGCAACAAAAGTTTGAAATGAGTGCTATGGGAGAATTACAGTTCTTTCTGGAAGTCAGCAAAGGATGATAAAAGGAAAAGAGCTAAAGAGGAAGAAGATAAGGAAGAGAACAAAGGCAAAGAGATCATCACCTACAAAAGAAAGAAAAGTATTGGTGATAAAACTGAAGATGAGAAGAGGCTAGATGAGATGATCAAAGAAGCTGATGACCAACACAGCAGATCCATGGACAGGATCATTGATCAGCTCTTCAGACAAGGATTTGACACTGCTAAACTTGACTCAGAGATCAGGAGACTTGAGATTCAAGAAATTGAAGATCGATGGGCAAGTTGTAATGAAGAAGAAAGAGAGCGACTAGAGGCTATGATTAGATTTCTGTCTAAACATCTGGGAAGACCTCTCATAGAGATTAAATCATGGTCCAGAGATAGCATCTTGGAGATCACTACCAAGATATGCTCATCTGAAAGCTTCAACAAAGGCCTAATCATTGAAGCTCTGGATGAAGCTGGTGCTGGGAAGAGAACTGATATGGCCAAGTTGTCAAAAGCCACCCTCACCAACAAAATGATAGAGCAGCCTTTCAAATCCCCTTTACCTAAACAATCCTCCAAGCCTACTTCACAATCAAAACTGCCTACATCTAAACCTTCAAAACAACCAACCTCTCACCCTCCAAAACAAACAACCTCACAACCATCTAAACCAATTCCTTCACCCAAGAAACCTACCCAAGAGTCCAACAGTGAAGCACCAAAAAGAAAAAGAAGGTTGCTAAGGATGGAAGAAGAAGAAGAGGAGGATGAAGAAGACAATCTGCCAATATCTGCTGTTCTTGAGAAGAAGAAACTGAAGCCTAGGAGTCAATCACAACCAATAACTCCTGAAACTCAAAGGCTGACAGTTAAAGTCAAAATTGAAGAAGAAGAACAGCAGAAGCAGCATGATGAGCAGTTTCTCAAGTTGGTTGACAAGGACTTCCCTCAGTCCTCATCTATTCAAGCCATGAAGATTCAAGCTCAAAGGTTGTACACTCTCAGGCATACTTTTTAACATCAAAAGGAGAGAGTGCGGATTTGGCCAGATCCCAGGGTAAGTTCTAGAATTCATAAGAAAAATTTACCAAGTAGATATCATGGCCAAGTAAGAAAGACTTTGAATGCTGCAATCATGCTGGCCATGGTAGTCTCACCCTGGGAAATCATTGAAGAATTCAAGAGAGCTCACACTTCCAAATCAACCCCTATGTCTATTCTTGAGAACAAAATGATCAAGAAGGGGTTGCTGTACAAAAGACTTGAAGATCTTCAGAAGAGTGAACTCCAGTTGTTACTTGAAGGCTCTCATCCAGATGAATTCGTATATAGAGAGATAACAACTGTTGAGCTGAAGAATGGGAAGACAGTAAGGTACCTGTCTGAGTATTATGGGCCTGAGTTCTTCTTTGAGGGAGAAGCAGAAGAACTCACTAAGGAGGAACAAGTTGTTCTCCTTGAGGCCTATGCAAGGGAGTCTTTCAGACTCATAAATGGGAAATAGGTTTCATGGTTGGGACAAGACTCTGTGTCCAATTTCCCCAAGACAGAGTTCCCTTCCATCCTTAGCCAATCAAATGATTAGAAACCTTTTCCTGGCCTGTGCTTATTTGTTTACCTCTGAAGCTGATCAAGAGAGTATTTTTGCTAAAGAATAAGTGGGATTTTCAATAAAGTTAGAGGTTTTGGCTGCATTGGTTCAGGGGGAGTTTGTTGGACCAAAAGAACCAATGAGCCTAATCAGAAAAACCTCTAAGTCCCACAGACATTACAACTGTTGAATATAGTTACATCAGCTGAAGACATCAGCTGATTACAAAGGTCTGAAGACAAAGTCTGAAAGCAAAGAACTGAAGACAAAGTCTGAAAAGCAAAGAACTGAAGACAAAGTCTGAAGATGAAGTGCTGAAGACAAAGACTGAAGACTAGAGTGATCAGCAGTTGTCACAACAGCTGAAGTTGTTAACTTCAGTAGTTGTGATGGTTTTACATTTCAGTACTTGTAATTTTATTATTCAGTAGTTTATTGTTTCAGTAGTTATTAGTCAGTAGTTTATGTAATTGTACTTAGCAATTACTGAGATGTAATCGGTTGTTGAGAACATCTCAGTAGTTTGCCTATTTCAGTTGTTTTTGTAATTCTGTTAGATGTCACTGTCAAGTGACATCAGCAGACATCACATTCCTCTATATAAGGGATGTTGACCTAGCTGTATTTCTAACCGAAGCATTACGCGTGAATGAAATCTTTCCCTTAACAGAAATATTCTCTCTATAATTGTGATTGATTGTCTTGCATATTCATTACATTTCTTGCTTGAATTCGATCTCAATTGGTGATATTCCGCTGCATAATTCTAACCTAATTGATCCGATCCTATCAGTAATGTATTCAGCTTCAGCATTTGATGTAGAGACACAGGATTGCTTCTTGCATTGCCATGAGATGATCCTTCCACCAAGAAATTGATATCCACTTGATGTTAATTTCTTGTTGATATTGCAGCCACCATAGTCACTATCATAGTAGCCATAGATATTGGAATCACTATTCCTTGGATACCAGAGACCTAATTTATGTGCTCCTTTTAGATATCTGAGGATTATCTTGGTAGCAACTAGATGAGACACCCTTGGAGCAGCCTGATATCTTGCACAAATGCAAGTTGCAAACATGATATCAGGTCTACTTGCTGTGAGATACATCAGAGAACCAATAATTGCCCTATACTGATGTTGATCAGTATCCTCCCCCTTAAAATCAGGACAAAGATTATGGTTTCTAGGTATAGGTGTTTTTGCTGGCTTACAATCTTTCATGTCAAATCTTTCTAAGATGTCATTGACATACTTAGATTGATTGATGAAAAACCCTTTCTTCATTTGCTTGACCTGAATTCCAAGGAAAAAGTCCATTTTTCTCATGAAACTCATCTCATACTTCTTCTTCATAATGCTCTCAAAGTCTTTACACATTTGGTCATTTGAGGAACCATATATGATGTCATCAACATAGACTTGAACGAGCAAGATGTCCTTTCCAGACTTCTTTATGAAAAGAGTCTTATCAATGGTACCTCTAGTTTAACCATTCTTTAGGAGAAACTAAGACAATGTCCCATACCACAGCCTAGGTGCTTGGTGCAGCCCATATAGAGCTTTATCCAATTTGCACACATAGTTGAGGTGCTGTGGGTCTTTAAATCCTGGAGGTTGGCACACATAGACTTCCCTAACTATATCCTCATATAGAAAGGCACACTTGACATCAAGTTGGTAGACAGTGAAATTCTTGGATGCAGCATAAGCAAGGAAGATCCTAACTGACTCAAATATTGCAACAGGTACAAAGACATCGGTATAATTGATTCCTTCCTCTTGAGTGTATCCTTGAACCATTAGTCTTGCCTTGTTCTTGATGATCAAGCCTCTATCATCTCTTTTGTTTCTGAAAACCCATTTAGTGCCTATAGGTACTTGACCAGATGGTAGCGGACATAGGTTCCAAACCTTTTGTCTCTTGAATTGAAGCAGCTCCTCTTGCATCAATTCAACCCAGCTACTATCTTTCAAGGCATCTTCCAGCTTCTTGGGTTCCATCTGCGATAAAAAGCATGAGTACAAGCAGACATTCCCATTGTGAGTTTGTCCTCTTGTTCTCACACCTTCAGAGACTTCCCCTATGATGTTCTCAGCTGGATGAGTGTTGTGAATCCTAAGTCTGGGAATTACCTCCTGTTGCAAAGATAGATGCAGATTGGACATATTTTGCTCAGGAGCTTGAACACTTTGTCCAGCTACTGTTTCAAACTCATTCAATGAGGACTGATTGAATGAATGAGAAACATAATCATTTGTTTGCTGTGAAGCAGCATTAACAGTTGTCTGTTCCTTCAAGATGCTGCTTCCATCAGCTTGGTGTTGTGTAGTGTCACCTGATGAAGTTTGAGGGTCAACAGGTGAATCACTAGTTCAAGCTCCACTATCCCTTGAGATAGTCATACTGTCAGATCTGCCAATAGTGGGAGCTTTATTTGTTGCAGCTCTTGGAGAACTTGGAATAGGTCTGGGTAGCTCAAACAATTGGTCATCATCAGAATCACTTTGAGCACCTGTTCCAGCTGAAACATTCTCACAAGATGGTTTAGAATAGTTTGGAAACAATTCTAAATCAAAGATATGATCAGGGCCATTCCCCCTAACACAAGGAGTGTGCTCATTAACTACAATGTTGAAAGATTCCTCAAATTGTTGATTTTTAATGTTATAAACTCTATAAGCTTTAGAGTTAGAGGAATATCCAACAAAGATAGCATCATCCGACTTTTCTGCAAATTTTGCCAAATTGTCTTATGTGTTAAGTATGGTACACCTGCTGCCAAAGGACCTTAGAAAGCCAATGAACGGTGGCCTCTTATTCCATAGCTCATAAGGGGTTTTTCTATGTGGCTTAACTACAAGAACCCTGTTCTACACATAGCATGCAGTGCTGACTGCCTCTGCCCAGAATGTTAGAGGCAGCTTTAAATCAGCTAACATGGTCCGAGCAGCCTCAATAAGTGTCATGTTCCTCCTCTCAGCAACACCATTTTGTTGAGGAGTTCTATGAGCACTATATTGTCTGGCAATCCCTTTTGAGTTACAGAATGAGTCAAGAACGTGGTTCTTAAACTCAGTCGCTTGATCACTTCTAATTAGTTTAACCTTGTGATCAATTTGATTTTCTATTTTAAGAATAAAAGATTTTAAAGTTTCAGCAGTTTCATCTTTAGTTCTTAGATAGAATACCCATGTAAATATTGTAAAATCATCAACAATCACAAGGCAATATGATTTCCTTCCAATGCTCATAATACTTGTAGGACCAAATAGATCCATGTGCAATAAGTGTAATGGAGTGGTGATGGAGTTAACAACTTTGGATTTATGAGATGCCCTGTGTTGCTTCCCTTTCAGGCATGCAACACAATTATCTTTGCAAAAATATTCATTTTTAGGCAAACCATGTACCAAGTTATTTTTAGTCAATTTATTCATTGTCTTAAAATTTACATGACACATTTGTTTATGCCATAGTGTTGACTCCTCACCATCAGCTTTGGAAAGAAAGCATGACACTTCACCCATTGGGGAAGCATTGTTCATATCAAGCTTGTACATATCTCCTTTCCTGGGAGATCTAAGAAGCACCAATTCCTGAGGAATTGTCATCCCAGGTTTGAGGATAACACACTCATGTTCTTTGAAGAGCATTTGATGCTTTTGATCATAAAACTGAGAAACACTTAACAGGTTGTGTTCATGCTGTTTTACAAAGTGAACTTTGTCAACTTTTAATTTTCCGTTGGATATACTTCCTCTGCCAGAAATATATCCTCCGGCCTCACCTCCAAACTGGACAGGACCTCCGTTATAATGTTGAAATTGTTGAAGGAGAGATCTGTTCCCTGTCATGTGCCTGGAGCATCCACTATCCACAATCCAAACATTGTTATTCTTGTCATATGGATGTCTCTGCACATAAGATGAGATGATTAGTTTTGATTGGAAACCCAAGCCTTGTTGGTCTTGGGTTCTTCCAATGATAGTGACATCATTGAACCAAAATTTATACATGGGGGTTCAATGGATGTCTTTGAAGAAGATGTTTGGGCTGCAGCATCTTCCTTGATCTTCCATTCCATCCCTTGGTTGATCATGGAGGATGAGCTTGTCGAAGCTTTTGCAACATGGCATTCTTCCGAAGCTTCTTTCTTTTCGGAAGAAGCCTTCACCACCTTTTCTTCCGAAGTAGTCTTCTTCTGGGATGGTTTCAAGGGGACTCTTTTGTTCTTTTGAATCTTGACAGCTTTAGCTTCCGAAACCATTTTCCCTTCGAAAGAAGGACTTTCTTCCAAAAGCAACCTTGCTTCGGAAACAAGCTTTTCCTTTTTCATCACTTGAACCATTTGATAAGGTCCAAATGAGAAACCTTCCCTGACTCCTTCTCTTTTAACATTATTTGCATAATGTGTGCTAGCAGGATTGTAGTAACAATCTTTGGCCATGTGGTTTTGCAGACCATACATTATGCATGCAATGTTAATCTTTTGGGAACTTGAGGATTGCTGATTCTTGTTCTTTTTCTCTTCATCAGCAACCTTTCCCTTTAACTTCTGATCCTTTGGTAGGACAGGAGTGTTGGTACTACACTCCTTTTCTGAATCAGAGTTTCCAACCACCTCGAATCCAGCTGAGATGAATACACCCTTTTGCTTCGGGTCTATCTTCGGCTTAGACTCAGCCACTTTCTTGGCAGTTTTTCTGGCTGCCTTAGCTCTGCTTCTTCTGGCTTTGGTGATCAGGGTTTGATCATCATTGGCAGGGGAGGGTATAATTACCTGGTTCTTCCCTGTGATTGTCTCCATAGTTGCATCATTCTTTGACTCATGAGAAGGTGGGTCAGCAGATGGAACCTCTTGCTCCTCAGTACCACACCTTGGTTGTCTTATAGACTCATAGGAGTGTGTTGGGGCAATTTCATTGGTTCCCAACCCACCTTTGTTTTGGTAACAAAGTTTTGAGTGAGAGGATGATGCAAGAATGGCTTGAAAGTTCTGCTCGGAAATAGCATACTTCCTAGCTTGAGCCTCAGTTGTGACAAGCTGGGCTTGAGCCTCAAACAATTTGGATATTAAATCCTTTATTTGAGTCTTATAGTATGTGTGTTCATGTTTTAATGAGGACACAGATTTCTCCAACTCCTCAATTTTTCTTTAATAGTCAGATTCAGCACTTTTAAAATCAGATTTTAAAACATTTAGAGACTCAATATCGGATTTAATCTCCATATTGTAGTCCTGATACAATTTAACCTTAGCAATACAGGCAGGAGTACAAAGATGTTCATATACCTTATTGTCATCTGTTCCAGCCATGAGTGCTTGAGCAGGAGTCACATCCTGTACCATAAAGCTCCAGTCAACTTCTTGAGCCATTGCAGTTGTCTCTGTTGACTTTCCAGTGGGCTTTGGTGTAGAGGGATGTGTGGAGGCCTGTGGGGTTCCCAGATTAGACTTGGGAGCCTTGCATTCCCTTTCAAAATGACCAAGTTGGTTACTGTTGTAACATTTGGCCTTAGTTTTGTCAAACCCAAATTTGCTGTTGGTTGGGTTCTGGGGAAATTGTCTTCCAGTTCTCTTGAAGAAATTCTTTGCTCTGTAGGTTAGGAGAGCCATTTGTTGGACTATGTCCATATATACCACATCACTGGCTGAAGCACTCTAGATCATCAAAGCAATACTGATAGTGACTAGAGTGCCCACTTCCTGAGACAAAGGCACAGTTGTCCTGAAAGGAACTTTGCTGAGCCTGTTGAGACCTTGGAGTCTTAGGAAATGTGATGTATGGCCCAGAAGAACAGGATGGCTGCTGGGTGTATGTCAGGTACTGTTGAGGTTGGGTGGTTCCTGAGCCTTCAGCAACCATTAAAGCGTTGCTAGCAAGAAGACTCAAGGGTCTGCTTGTTTGATGGTCTCTCTTGTTTTCCATCTCCAAACGGTATCCATCAAGGATGCTATAGAGTTCAGTCATGGTGAGGGTGTTCAGATTTTCTGTCCTCTTGATAAAGACATAATAGAACGTCCACTCATTAGGAAGTACACTCATGAACTTTCTTGTGAGGTCTCTAAGTTCAAGAGCAATTCCCACAGACTAAAGGGAAGAAATGAGATCCATGTACCTGAAATATTGCTGGCTGAGGGTCTCTGCAGCAATGTAGGTGAAGTTCTCGAACTGCTGCTTCAGTGAGTCCTTCTTGGAGTCATTGGAGCTGGAATACATATGAGCAAGTGCATCAAACTGTTCTTTGGCTGACTTGTAATGCTCAAACCCCACCATGATGGAGTTGGGTATTGCAGTCATGAGAACAGTCATAGCATTGTTGTCAATGTCCAGCTTCTTCCGGTCCTCATCAGAGTAGTCTTCAACGGCTTTCTCTATCATGGCACCGTTTCCACCTGGTGCTACCACCTTTGGTTTATACAGGCCATTGACAATAGATTGCCACATCTTGCTATCTTGATACCTGATGAAGCCTTCCATGCGTCTGCTCCATGACCTAAAGTTTTCAGGGGTGATGATGGGTGCTTTAGTCATCGTTCCCATCTCTACTTTAGATTTGTTGAGGGCCATTTTGAGTGTGGTGTAAGGAGGAGTGAAAAAAAGGTTGATTAGGATGGTAAGATCTCACAATCAAGAGCCTAAAAAGCTCTGATACCAATTGCAGGATCGGGTTTTGTCACTTAACACTTGGATTTCTCTCAAACTCCCTTATACTACACTCGGATCAGATGAAGTTAGAATCTCTTCTAAGAGTTGATAATAATATAATAAGTAGCAAAGAACACAAAGAAATAATTTTCAAGGAACTTGTATATATTACTTCTCAACTTAAAGTATTACAAGACCCTTACAAGCATATTACATGAGTTACAATGAGAAACTATATATACTACTACCTACAGCCAGATATACTTTGATACCAGCTGGAAACCTAAGACTAAAGCATACACTACAATGCTAAAGTTAAGGTATCTTAGATAAAGTATTATCTAAGATATGGTAGTCATGACATGTTCATGACTTACCTTTTGTCATCAACTAAAGTTGACAACTATACTAACTTATAAAGGTGAATAGTGGAATGAAGTATGGTCAACTACATGGCTTCTGAGAAAATGCCATGCAGTATCTTAGAGGTCTGTAGCAGAGTGTCAGAAAGACCATACTTATGTCCACTGGTTCATAGTAGTGTCTTCCGAAGGTTAGTTGGCTTCGGAAGAACAAGTTTTTCTAAGCCACTTATACTTCGGAAGAGGCTACTTCTTCTAAGGCTTGAGGACTTCTTCATTTCTTCATACTTCGGAAGTTGACTTCTTATCTTTTCTTCTAAGTCTTGATCTTTGGAAGTGAATACTTTGTCTTCGGAAGTTGGAGTTTTCCTTCGGAAGTTGATCTTACACTTTGTCTTCGGAAGAACTCCTTTTCCTTCGAAAGTTCCACACTTAGCTTCGGAAGTCCTTTATTAGTTGTACCAAAATAGTCTAAGTGATTCGGTTTTGGTAGCACCAGCCTTTCTAGATCCAAGACAAATAAAAAGGTTGGTACTCAAAGACAGACTATTTGCCAAACTCAGGGAGCAAAACCAAGATTAATTCTTGCAAAAATTAAGGTCTTGGACTAAAGAAGAAATAGAAATAGAAGGTTGAGACCAAATCTGCATGTTCTAAGGATTAATGATCAAATCCAAGATTTAGAAGAAACTATAGAGATCAAATGTAACATTTACTCTAAAAAATATATATTGATTTAAAATAAGTGCAAAGTATGTGAATTAGCCGTTGAAAAATATCGACTAATGAAAAATCCAAAGCAATGGATACTAGTTTTCATAAATGTACTAATATTTATTATGGTAATTAGTTACCTTATTTATGGTTATACTTTCAATTAAAATTTTAAAATCACTAGATAATCATTTATTGTATATAAGATTATTAGAGTATTCTTAGTGGGTTTGTTATATAATAATGAGTGTTTCATATATGTAAGTCGCTAAACTCGAAGGACCTTACTTGTTGGATTTACTCATTTGCGAACTATACATATATATATGTATATGTACATATATATATATATATATGTATATGTACATATATACATATATATATATATATATATAGATATATATATATATAGATATATATATATATATATATGTAGATATATATATATATATATATAGAGATACTATATATACATATATATATACGTATATATATATCTATATACGTATATATATATACGTATATACTATATATATATATATATACACGTGTATATATATATATATATATATATATATATATATATATATATATATATATATATATATATACGTATATATATATGTATACACGTATATATAATATATATATATATATATATATATATATATATATATATATATATGTAAGGATTCCTTAAGTCTGATGCAACCCAAAACATCCAAAGTGTCTCTGCAACATGCACTAAGTACTGAAGTGAAGAATACTTTGGAAGTTTTACACAATCATTAGAAAATACTCTAAATGTAAAATCTTGCGAAGCCAAGACCAATATCTTCCGAAGCCAAACATGAAGTCTTCCGAAGCCTCAGAGACAAAGTCTTCCGAAGCTTCAACCTATGAACACAGATTTCTTCCGAAGACTTTTAGTACACATGCTTTATCTGATGTACTGTTCCATAAAGCACCTTTTCCGCTGCATCTCTGTAAAGTCACCAACTTACATGAGTTGGTGAAAAGGTCCATGCTTTTGGTAACTGTACATTGAGGTCTTGAGTCTGTAACTTTCCACTTTATGTACTTTATCCTTTTTGTAATATATAAGGATATGAGCTATGGCATGTCATAGTCACAAGGTCAAAAGGCAGATATGCCTTTTGATCCTACAATTGATTTTGTTAGTGTCTAGTCAATTGTATCCAGCTGGCTTTCAAAGTATAGCCGGCTGTAGGTTGTAGTATAAGTATTTCAAGTTCTTGTATCTTTCTTTATGCTTTGTAACACTTGTAAAAGAACTTGAGAAAGCAATATACTGCCTCCTTGAAACCCAAACTCTCTTGTTCTGTCTCCTTACTTTACTTGTGTTCTTTGTATCACCTTGGTTAATCCAGTTCACTGTTTGATTAAAGTTTAGTTAATCTCCTCATTGTGTTGTTGTGTTGTAATTGTATTAAAGCCCTTAAACGGTCCTGCAATTGGTATCAGAGCTGAAGACCAAATGACTAAAGTTTCTTCATCAACAACAGCTGAAGATCCCCATAGTACAACCATAGGATCTATTACTGTTGCATTACCTTCTATTACACTTAGTGAGCCCAAGACAAGTAAGGCTTGGGTTTCCAAATGTAACTAATCATCTTTTTTGTGCAGGAACAGCTCAAGACAAACAGGAGTGTCTGGATAATTGACAGTGGCTGTTCCAGGCACATGACAGGCAATAGGTCTCTACTCCAAAATTTTGAGAGAATTGATGGAGGACCAGTTGCTTTTTGAGGAGATGAAGTTGGTTACATTTCTGGAAGGGGCAAGGTCACAAATGGTAAGCTCAGCATTGAGAAAGTAAACTTTGTCAAGGAGCTTGGGTACAATCTTCTGAGTGTATCCTAATTTTGTGATCAGAGTCATAACATGCTCTTTACTAAGCATGAGTGCATTGTTCTCAAGCCTGGAGTGGTCATTCCTCATGATCATATCCTGCTCAGAGCCCCCAGGAAAGGGAACATGTACAAGATGGATTTGCAAGAAACATCTCCCTCTGGAGAAGTTTCATGCTTTCTATCTAAAGCAAATAGTGATGAGTCTTTCCTATGGCATAAAAGAATGTGCCATGTAAACTTTAAGAACATGAATAAATTAATTAAACATGATCTGGTAACTGGAATGCCAAAGAAAGAGTTTACAAGTGATGATCATTGTGTTGCTTGCCTGAAAGGGAAGCAACACAAGGTATCTCACAAGCCTAAGGAAAAGAACTCCATCACTACTCCCCTACACTTGTTACATATGGATCTCTTTGGCCCCACCAGTGTAATGAGTCTAGGAAGGACCTCTTACTGTTTGGTGATCACAGATGATTTTACAATATTCACTTGGGTCTTCTTCCTTAGAACTAAGGATGAAACCCCTGAGATTCTGAAGAATTTCATCTTAAAAGTTGAGAATCAATGTGATCACAAGGTCAAAACCATAAGATGTGATCAAGGAACTGAATTCAAGAACCAAATTCTTGATACATTTTGTGATGAAAAAGGTATTACAAGAAAATATAGTGCTCCCAGGACTCCTCAGCAAAACGGAGTTGCTGAGAGGAGAAACAGGACACTTATTGAAGTTGCAAGAACTATGTTGTCTGACTCTAAACTGCCCATCACCTTCTGGGCAGAGGCAGTTAATACTACTTGCTATGTGCAAAACAGAGTTTTAGTAGTTAAGACACATGGTAAAACTCCTTATGAACTTTGGCACAAGAGGAAACCTTTCATTGGTTTTCTCAGGTCATTTGGATGTCCCTGCACCATCTTGAATACCAAAGATCAAATTGCCAAGTTTGCTGAGAAATCAGATGATGGACACTTCATTGGATACTCTTCTCAAGCTAAAGCTTATAGAGTATACAATCTCAGAACTAGAATTGTTGAGGAGTCAGCCAATGTGACTTTCAATGAGCACACACCCTGTGTGGCTGGTTCTGGTCCGGATTGGCTGTTTGATCTTGATTTAGTTACCAACTGTTTTAACAAATCTTGTGAGCATGTTTCAGGATCTGCAGAAAATTTAAATACAGGTGATCCTGATCCAAAATTCGAGCTAGGAAGACCCTCAACTCATACATCTTCAGCTCCAGTTGGAACTATTCAGCAAATGAGGTTTCTATCAACACAACAATGACAAATTCAGCTGATACATCTGGTATGCCTTCAAATTCCAGCTCAGAGGCTTCTCAACCAGATAAAGACACCTCAATTGTAGAAGACAACAATGGTGATGGTGATACTGATCAGGAATTTCTTGATGCTAATAACCATACCATAGATGACAACATCAATGATGTCACACACTCATTGGATCAAGTTAATCTTGATAAGTGTGATAATGTGGAGGGTGAATCTTCCAGGCCAGATCTAAATTTCTCATATTTGGATCTTTCTCAGCAACTTGCTGTGATCCCTCAGCTAAGGATCCACAAGTCTCACCCCACCACAAACATCATTGGAGATGTTGTCACAGGGGTAAGAACAAGAGGACAAACCCATGAAGCAAATGTTTGTCTTCACTCTTGTTTCTTATCTCAGATAGAGCCAAAGAAAGTTGATGAAGCTCTAAAGGATGGAAGTTGGGTTTGAAGCTATGCAACAAGAGCTGCTTTAATTCAAAAGGCAGAAAGTTTAGAACCTTTGTCCTCTTCCTCATGGGAAGACTATCATTGGAACCAAATGGGTTTTTAGGAATAAGAAGGATGATAGAAGAATCATCATCAAGAACAAGGCAAGACTAGTTGTTCAAGGATACACACAAGAAGAAGGGATTGACTACACTGATGTCTTTGCTCCTGTAGCAAGACTAGAAGCTGTTAGGATATTCCTGGCATTTGCTGCATCCAAGAACTTCAAGGTCTATCAACTTGATATAAAGTATGCTTTCTTATATGGAGTGATTGATGAAAAGGTTTATGTCAAACAACCACCTGGTTTTGTTGACCCTGATCATCCTGATTATGTCTGCAAGCTTGACAAAGCTCTTTATGGGCTGCATCAGGCACCAAGGAAATGGTATGAGACACTATCTGAGTATCTTTGTAAACATGGATACAGGAGAGGTACTATAGATGGAACTCTCTTCATCAAAGGACAGGGAAACGACTTATTGCTGGTTCAAGTATATGTAGATGACATCATCTTTGGTTCAACTAATCCAAAGCTCTGCAAAGACTTTGATAAGCTGATGAAAGACAGATTTGAAATGAGTTCAATGGGAGAACTCAATTTCTTTCTACGAATTCAAGTGAAGCAGGTTGAAGATGGCATCTTCATAAGTCAGTCAAAGTATGTTCAAGACATACTCAAGAGGTTCAATATGACTGATTGTAAGATTGCTAAGACACCCATAGCCAGAAACCACTCCCTTGGACCTGATCTTGAGGGGGAGTGTATAGATGAACACTTATACAGGGCTATGATTGGGTCTCTTATGTATCTTATAGCTAGCAGACCTGATATCATGTTTGCTACATGTATTTGTGCAAGATATCAAGCCAACCCTAAGATGTCTCACTTAATCACTGTGAAAAGGATTTTAAGATACCTCAAAGGTGCTTCAACACTTGGTCTATGGTATCCAAAGAATCCTAATTTCAATCTGTATGCCTATACAGATAGTGATTATGGTGGTTGCAACATGACTGCAAAGTCTACATCTGGGGGATGTCAATTTCTTGGTGGAAGGGTTGTCTCATGGCAATGCAAGAAACAATCCTGTGT
The DNA here is from genome assembly GCA_025215565.1 of Flaveria ramosissima. NCBI lineage: Eukaryota > Viridiplantae > Streptophyta > Magnoliopsida > Asterales > Asteraceae > Flaveria > Flaveria ramosissima. The sequence continues at coordinate 20,025,546 of CM046036.1, read as the reverse complement.
GTCTGCATCAACTGCTGAGGCTGAATACATTGCTGCTGCAAGCTGCTGTGCTCAAGTGCTTTGGATTCAAAATCAGATGCTGGACTATGGATTTAACTTCAAAGAGACTCCCATCCACATAGACAACAATAGTGCTATCTCTATCACTGAGAACCCTGTGCAGCACTCAAGGACCAAACACATCAACATCAGGTATCATTTAATAAGAGATAACTATGAAAAGGGATTAATTAAACTAGTCAAAGTTCATACAGATGAACAATATGCTGATCTGTTCACAAAAGCTTTTGATGAACAAAGATTCAAGTATCTGATATCAGCGATTTGGATGATTAACTTTGAGTAGACTTTTTTTTAAAACTAATTCTAATTATTTCTTCTTAAAATATGTGTGTCCTAAGTTGTCTAGTTCATCACTTTCATAAGCTCATGTTTTCTTTGGATGTAAAATTCTTTTTGAAGAATTTCCTTAGATTCTTGAAAAAATTTTTGATACTTCGGAAGATAAAGTTTTATCTTCGGAAGAAAAACATGTCTTCAAAATAAATAACTGTCTAAGAGATTTTACCTTAGGAAGAAGTCAAAATTCATCTTCCGAAGCTTAAAATTTTTATCTCAGACACTTATTCATTTTTAAGGACTTTTTCCTTCCGAAGCAAAATTAACCTTCGGAAGCTTTGTTTATTCCTATACAAAGCATCCAAGGGTTTATTTCTCTTCCGAAGCATAAATTTTCAAGACTCTCAGGAAAATCTTCCGAAGCCATTTTAGCTTCGGAAGCTTTTTCAATCAAAACTTCCGAAGACAAATTACCTTCGGAAGCTTTTCGAATTCCAAGAAAACTACTTTTTGAGCAAAAGTAAACTACCTTTTCAGAGGTGGGACCGACTTCCGGATTTCAAAGTTTATCCTCTTTCATTAACTTTGGTTCAAATCCCTTTTCACATAAATACCCAACGGTTCCCCCTCTTTCCCACTATCTTCCTCAATTCTACTATTTTTCTAACCTAATTCTCTAAATCGCCTTTTTTTTCTACCTTTCTTCACCCTTAAGCTTCTGAAATGGCCAACCTAAACCGCAGAAACAACCCAGATTTCTCCATGCAACTTCACAGGCAACATAATCAAGTTACTCTGTTAAGCTCTGAGAAAGATGCATGTTTCTCAGAGATTTGCCAATTCTTGACTCTGTCCAACTATTTCACCTCCCTGACCATTGATCCTACACTATATGAGGATCACTTGCTTGAATTCTGGAAGACCTGCCAAGAGGTCATTATGGATGGGGAGAAGGCATTGTCTGCCACAGTGCAAGGGAGGACAATCTTCATCACTCCGGCCATCATTAACCAACATTTGCAGCTGGATGATGAAGAAGGTGAGGTGTCCTTCCCAAAGGAAGCTGTTAATCATTCCTTTGAGCAAATGGGCTATGAGGGAGATTTCTCTGTAAAGACCTTCAGGAAAGGGAAGGTCTCATCCCAGTGGAAATCCCTGCTCCATGTGGTTATCCAGCTTATCAAACAAGCATGGTGGATGGGACCAGATTCCTGAGGATCTCTCCTTTATAGTTCATGGAATGGTTCAGGGGGTCAAGTTCAGGTATTCACAATTTGTTTATACTAATTTACTTGCAAACTTAGACTCCTTAGAGTATTACATGTTTCCTAGATATGTTCAACACATTCTCAACTGTGAACTAGGCTCACAGTTGAGGGAAACAAGTAATATTCTTAAATTGGGACAGATGAAGCCCGACATCTTTTAAATAATGAAGAAGCCAACTGTAGGCTTCTCAGGGGTAGAAACAGCCCTAGTCCCCAAAATGTTAGAGCTCATTGCTCAAGGTGACAACCTAGCAACACAAGCTAGTGTTGAACCCACACCTCTTTTATCCTTACCTCTAAAAAGACCAGAAATCACCCTCACCTATCAAAGAAAATCCAAACGAACCCCTGCTCAGGCTATTGAGTCTGTGCAGGCCCCCATATACTCAACCTTACAGGAGGAAGTGGACACTAGAGCTCCCACTTCTCCTGAGGAGCAAACCACTCCCATCTCTTCAACTATCAGGGCTGAGGTTCCTCATGCTCACCCTGATGAGCTCACTAGCCCAAAAGCTACCATCCCCAGCCTTTGGATCTCAACCAACCAATTCCCAACCTATCCTTCTATACTGATGAAGACTTAGGATTCAGTGAGTACCATGAGTCTCTCTTCTCCTCCCCTACTCAAAGAGAGATGAGTACCTCTGACTCTCCTCAGTCTATCCCACATCAGTCACCTATTACTGAGGTGGACACTTCTGAACCTGTTCAGGATGTCCATATGGAAGAGGCTCTCACTTTTGAAAGTGATTACATCATTAAGACCTCAACCATGGCAACTCAGCCCACTGGCATCTCAACTGAGGCTGCCAGTGAGCAGAGGAAAACCAGCAGCCAAGAACCTCAAGCTGGTGGTGAGAGAGAGGACTTTGGTCCAATCATCTCATCCCCCAATGATTCTTCTGATGAAGATGAGGGGAATTTGAGACTAAAGGTGCAGAAATTGTAAAAAACATGCTCCTATTTAGTCTCTAAGGTTAGTCACTTGGAATCTCAGGTGACTACCTTACATAACAGGGTCAATGATCAGCAACTTCAGATTTCATATCTAAAGGAAAAACTAGCTGGGAGACCTTTAAGGAGAGCTCAACCAGGAACACAAGAACCTGTGGAAGTGATTGACTTATCCTCTAGCTCACCTATGCAAGTGGGTGATGCTACCAAAAAGGGGGAGAAAGTTATTGCAACCACAGAACCTGGGACTTCTTCACAGAGAATGGACATAGAGGACTCACCATCCTCACTTGCTGTTGTGCATTCTCAGCAACTTCCTCAAGTTCACATTAATGTGGACTCTATAGACTCAATCATCAGGAGTCTCTTTGAGGAAGGTATACCAAGGGCTGTCTCATCTCCACCACAAGGAACTGAAAATTACATCATAAGGTGGAGGTATGATGATGACAGAAGAGCCCTTATCCTTCACAGAGTTCAAGGTCAACAAGAAGTTTTTCATTTCCAAAGCCTGAACTTCTATGAAAGACTGGATTTAGACAACATGCCACTTGCCAATCCAAGAAATTCAAAACAAGCTGACAGGCTGGCTCAAAGAATCCAAGATAGGATCCTTGCAGAGTTCTCTCTAAGAAGGAGACTTAGGCAATCAGGCAATGTCATCGGTCAACTGGATGTTGAGGTGGACCCTAAGATTAGTTTCATAGGGGAAACCTTGACTGAAGGCCTAGTGGCAGAACCTGAGACCCCTGTCTCATCATCAACAACTGCTGCAGAGGTCCAAACTCCCTCTGAGCCACCTGCTGGTGAAGGTGTTTCTCAGCCTCTCTCTGGCCAGAGCATGGAAGCTACACCAAGCAATGAAGGCCAAGCCTCAATCCACCCTAAGTCACAAAGGTTTGTCGGTGACAAAGGGAAAAGGATAATGACTCCTGAGGAAATTGAGGAGGAAGAGAGAGAGAGGAAAAGGAGGCTAAGGGGAGAAAGTTCTACTGGGTCATCTAGTTTCATGCAAGCTGCAATCAGGGCTGCCCCCAGACCAAATACTCAAGATGATGAGTTAACGGCAGTCAGGATTACCTATTTACAGACCAGGAACTATGACATTGATGAAATCATCTCCCTCCCCTTAGAAGAGTTAAATGAACTGGCTGACATGAAAGTGTCAAGAGAGATGAAGGAGAAAGAGGATGCAAGGCTACTTCTTCAACTCAAAGAGGAGAAGAGACAGAAAAGACTTTACAAGCATGCTCCACTCTCTCTCCAGTTCAAGAAAGTCCTGCACAAGAAGATGTGGCTCCACAAGAACCTCAGGTAGATAAAGAAGAAGATAGGATCAAGATGATCAACTACCTGAGTGCCACAGGCTTCTATCAGGCAGATGCACTTCTTCCCTTGTCCTATGACTTCATTGAGTTTGAGTACCTAAAGCAACTTGAGCTTGAGCTAGTCAAAGAAAGAAAGACAACCAAAAGGAAGCTAAGGGAAGAAGCTGCAAAGTCGAGAGCCATCATTCAAAAGAATGCAAAGAAGTCTGCTGACAGACAAAGAATGATGAGCTTCTTGAAGCTATATGGATTCTCCGGAAGGAGACTTGGCCCCATGTCTCTATCTACAATGGATGAGCATATAAGGGTGATCAAGCAGAAGATAAAGAGTGGTGAACTGATTGACTTGCACTCTCTTCCAAGTCAAGTCCCACCTGAAGTGGAGGTCAAGTTTGAACAACCAGAGACACCTCAACCAGAACCTCCAGCTGAGCCTCAGCAAGCTTCATCTTCTGATCCAAGGCATGGTCAAACTCCCTCTCCTTCTGAACCTGTGAGGGAGAAACACCCAACTGAGAAAGACACTGATGATCAACATGGTGCTGCAGACCAGTCTTCTCAGTTAAAGTCATCTAAGAGGAAGAAGAGAATTGCTTCTAAACCAAAGACTAAGAAGAAGAAGCCTAAGTTATCTACCTCTACACCTCAGGCTGAATCAGATCAACCTGAGGAAGTGCATGATGAGGCAGCCCAATCAACTCCTATGCAAGTGGCTCCTCTAACAACTGAGACACCCATCTTGTCCTGGACTTACTCTACCAATCCAGAAAGATGGCATGTTATCAGAGATCAAGATGTTGAGAATGTCTACTCCTGGCAAGACATAATCAACTTACCTCTGCATGATCTCTTTGAGATGAGAAGATACTATGAGAGTCTTGATGATCCTGACCATCTAATGAAGAAAGGAATGGTCTTGATTGTATTGAAGACTACCAACATCTGAAGATCTTCTAAGTGTTTTGGTAGCATCAGCCTAGGGGGAGTTTGTAAGGATTCCTTAAGTCTGATGCAACCCAAAACATCCAAAGTGTCTCTGCAACATGCACTAAGTACTGAAGTGAAGAATGCTTTGGAAGTTTTACACAATGCATTAGAAAATACTCTAAGTGTAAAATCTTCCGAAGCCAAGACCAATATCTTCCGAAGCCAAACATGAAGTCTTCCGAAGCCTCAGAGACAAAGTCTTCCGAAGCTTCAACCTATGAAGACAGATTTCTTCCGAAGACTTTTAGTACACATGCTCTATCTGATGTACTGTTCCATAAAGCACCTTTTTCGCTGCATCTCTGTAAAGTCACCAACTTACATGAGTTGGTGAAAAGGTCCATGCTTTTGGTAACTGTACATTGAGGTCTTGAGTCTGTAACTTTCCACTTTATGTACTTTATCCTTTTTGTAATATATAAGGATATGAGCTATGGCATGTCATAGTCATAAGGTCAAAAGGCAGATATGCCTTTTGATCCTACAATTGATTTTGTTAGTGTCTAGTCAATTGTATCCAGCTGGCTTTCAAAGTATCGCCGGCTGTAGGTTGTAGTATAAGTATTTCAAGTTCTTGTATCTTTCTTTATGCTTTGTAACACTTGTAAAAGAACTCGAGAAAGCAATATACTGCCTCCTTGAAACCCAAACTCTCTTGTTCTGTCTCCTTACTTTACTTGTGTTCTTTGTATCACCTTGGTTAATCCAATTCACTGTTTGATTAAAGTTTAGTTAATCTCCTCATTGTGTTGTTGTGTTGTAATTGTGTTAAAGCCCTTAAACGGTCCTGCAATATATATATATATATATATATATATATATATATATATATATATATATATATATATATATATATATATATATATATATATATATGTATATATATATATATATATGTATATATATATCTATATATAATGTCTCTATATATATATATATCTATCTCTCTATCTCTCTCTCTATCTCTCTATATATCTCTATATATATCTCTATCTATATATCTATCTCTCTATGATATCTCTATCTATATATATATATATATATATATATATATATATATGTTAAGCTCGTATAAATAAACTATCAATGTTTTTTGAAGGAGATGGAAGTTTTTTAGGAAAGAAAAAATGGAAAATAAATTTACCTGTTTACCCGTCTTTAAAACTAAACCACTAATCGCTAACAACATATTATTCTCTTACAACAAAGGAGAATGAAAGTCTATGATTGGGTTTAAGAGTTTTTATAAGTTGGGGTAGTTTGTATTTAAACTCTTCTTTGTATATGTGTGTTGGTTACTATACAAATTGTAATTTTTGTGCAAATCGTAAGTAGTCACTAGGGCGTGACATATGTTTTTTTACGGATGGTTTATTTCATTCACACAAGAATTATGCATATAAGGTATGTAATTACGCAAGTTATAATAATAATTATGCAAGTTATGTTTATTATTACGCAAGTTATATTTATGATTATCCAAAAGTAAAATTACTTACATCATAAAAAATAATTACGAAAGTTATGTTAATTATTACGGAGTTAATAATCATACAAGTTATACGTAGAACACGTAGTCGTTTTATAAAGATCTTGATTTAAAAAAATAAAGTATACAAATACTCTACTTAAGTTAAAGAGAACAAAATACACGATTTTAATGTGTGCTTTTCTTAAAAAAACAATTTAAATAAACAATGTCATATAAAGTTATATGCGTTTAAAAAAACTAATAGATTTTAAAAAAAATTAACAATTGTAAGTTATTTCTGAATTTACCCCTCCACGCCGCTTTCTTTATGTGATTATTTCATTTTTAATTTGAAACGTTTAGCTATTAAATAAATGGTTGTTATTATTTCATACGATTCTCATAAAAACAACACTTTGTAGTGTATATATTTTTCAGTCAATGGTTGTTATCAAATGTTTGTGATCAAATGTGAACGACGATATTTTGTCACAACGGGTTATACCATTGATTATTCCACGTCACGATAGTCACTTACATGATGACATTCAAACATCATATTACGTATTGAAATCTCATTTTATCAATCATCTTTAATATTTGTCAACTAAAACCAATGTTATTAGACCATTGATTTATTTTTGGGATTTTTCTCCTTCTAAAGAGACATATAACAACCAAGTCTTATGCTAATAGTCATATTTGTCGAGCTGATGCGAGGATATATATAAGAGCATTCACACTCCGTTCCTTATATATATGAGTGGGTTTTGGGTTTGTGAAGATTTTGGGATCGGACCCATGATTAATTTTCTTGGTCACTAAGTTGTTAACCCTAATTAATCTATATATCCCATGTCATGTATTTGTAATATTTGTACTGAGCAAATAAAGAAAACCCTAGTTGAAGCTCGTGGACGTAGGTCACACCAACTGAAGCACGTTAAATCCTTGTGTCGTTATTTTCTAAATTTTCTACGTGATAATCGTTTGTGTTTGTTTCGTGTGTTGGTTACATTGCGCCGCTTGAAATCCTAACAATTGGTATCAGAACTTTAGCTCATTCTTTACACTTGATTGCACAAAAGAAGCGATTCAAAGAGTTTTTTTTTGATGTAGTGTTGTCATAATTGCAGTTGAAATTTGTGAAGTTGCGACTAAATAGAGGACAAAATAATTAAATTTTGTTTGGTGTTGTCGCTGCTTGTTTGCGTAATCAATAGAAGGAAAACAAAAGTTTTTTTGTTTTTGCTTTGGGGTTTGTGTCAAGAAAAAAAAGGCCGCAGGTCACTTTTTTTTCCTTTTTACGTGGGCTTTGTGCCAATCAAAGGAAAAAAAGAGTATTTCAATCAAAACATAAAAAAAATTACTTTGTATTTCCTATTGGTGTCGCCATTATCATTATTTTTTTGGTGATTGTCCAATTGGTTGTGATTGAGATTGAGTAACAATCTGAAACTCTTTGAGCCATCGATTAAGGTCTGGTGAATAACTCTTGGATTCTTTGGGTAAAGGTTAGGGTTTTGTGTTTTCAAGTTTTTATTTATTGATGGATTATTATCAACTGTGAAATCTCACTCACCGGCCTAAACGACGAGCAAACACTCGAACGTGAGAGCAAGGGATCACCCAACGAATGGACGAGCTCAAAGGGGGGAGGAGAGAGGGGGGCAAGAACCATGTTTTCAGAGAAGTGGCGGTCCGAATCTTATCTGAACTGCGAGAATAACTGACTAAGCCGTGCCATAAGGGGTCATTCTCCAAACGGGACGCCTTTAGGTTGTTAAAGTAGGTTGGGTGACAGATCGGCCATAGGAGTACTCCGGGATATAAACCAGGGCAAGAAAAGTGGAGCATACGGCGATGTCGCCCGTTTTCATTTCGTGGAAGTCCCCGGCAGAGGAAAGGGCTGTAGGTGATGGCGCGTTCTGCTTCTTGTTTGGAGAACTGTGTTTTGTGGAAAAAAAAATTTTGGGTTTAGATTTGTCTACAAAGATTTTTTGTAGGAGCAAATTAGTCAATTAACAGTATCCGGTAGAACAAACGTCAAGTTTAGGCCCGTGCAATTGGTGTGTCTGTTCACTATTTCGATTTCCTTGTTGTATGTTGTTTGAGATGGTTGAAGACGGGAAGGTTGTAATCAAGAAAATTAATATTTTTGATTTTTGTTAGTAGGAAAAGCAAGTAGAAACATTATTATGTCAAAAGAATTCGGATATGGTACTAAGAGAAAAACACATGAAAATAGAACAAGTTGATTTGAAATCAAAGTACAAAAAGGCTCGTGCGGGTATTATATTATCTTTGATAAAAATGTTATTTTTAACGTCACTATGAAAGCCACCGCTCGTGGTAAAATGTTTGCTTTGTCAAATATGTATGAGAAACCGTCTGTGGCGAATAAGGTGTTCTTAATTCGGGAGCTGGTGAAAACAAGGATGAAAAAAGGAAGCTTAGTGATTGCTCATATTAACAATCTAAATTCAATCTTAACTCGTATATGTTTGAATTAAGTTTGATGATGAAGTTCAGACTCTACTGCTATTGTCGTCTTTGCCTGATAGTTAGTTTAGAATTGTGACGCAATTTCAAGTTCTGTGATTTTGCTGGCGAAACTAGACTTTCGGCCGCCGAAACTATATATTATTTTGCGAAACTATAGTTTCGGCCAGCGAAATTATTTTAGTTTTTGTTTATTCTTTATTCTTTTCTTATTTTTAATTATTTTAGTACTTAATTCTTTGTTCTAATGCATTTCATTTGTATTTCAGATATAAATGGCAAACTTAAAGTTCGATGAGCGGAATAATATCACTACTATTCTGGATGATACACATCCTAAAGCTGCTGAGTTTAGAGACTGTATTAGATGGCTGCAAAGATCACCCATAGCTTATGTCATTTCTCATTCGACCACCATTTATGATCTTCATATCAGAGACTTCTGGAGATCTGCAGAGTACGATACACGAGGAAATTTACAAAGAATTACTGCTAAAGTCTTAGATCACAAAGTGACCATTACTGCGGAGATTGTTTCGAGGATTTTGAGGCTAGAGGAAGATTCAGGAGACGAGGTCTCTATGTCTGATTCAGAGGTGTTCGAGGCATTTAAAAGCATGGGCTATGAGGGGCCAACTTTTGGTTCCCGTAAGGAGATCAAGAAGTCATTTCTGTCCAAGGAGTGGAGGTTTATTGCTCATGTTTTTATTATGTGTCTTGATCACCGTAAAGGTGGATCAGACGGACTAAACATTGATTGGGCAAAGGCAATAGTGTTATGTTGCAAAGGAAAGAAGGCCAACATTGCTAAACTAATATTTGCATGCATGGCTAAGAACGTGATGGCCTTGAAGAATGACAAATGGCTGTTATATCCTTGTTTTCTTCAGATGATTTTTGATGATCTTATACCAGATGTACCAAAACATGGAGAGGTAAAGAGGCTAGTACAAATGAACCCTCGTATTTTTGCTGACTGCTGTGCAATTCGCCACGATTTCAGTGGAAAGATCACCCATCTTTGGGAAAATATGTATCCTCCAGAGAGATGGAGTTATATTAAACGAGTGGATGAATCTGAAAACAAAAGATGTGAAGAATCCAGGGCACAGCGATCTGAAGCAACAAAGAAAAGAAAAAGATATGCTAAGGAAAAAAATTATGATTTTGAGGAAGATATAAATGATCAAGTTGAAGAGATAAGAGTAGAGAAGGAAAGAAGATCGAAGAAGAAAGCCGATACTACAGAAACTGAGAGGCGTACAAAACAGAGACATGAAGGATTCACTGAAAGAAGGGAGGAAAGAGGAAACCTTGATGAAGACATGATTTGCAATCTGAATACTTCTTTGGCAAATGAACTTAGCATGATCAAGACTAAACTTACCATCCAAGAGATTCGAGAAAAGCAAAAAGATGAGGTGATAGAAGGCATGAAGAAGATGCTTGTTGATCAACACCGCCTCCTGAAGAAGTTATTTGAGGAGATTGCACATCTGAAAGCTGCAGCCGGCCTGCCTGATCAACTAACTCAATCTGAGATATCCATTCCTGAATATGGGTACTTCATCCATGGCAGGAGAGGGCACATCTGGTGCAGCAACCACTGATGCTGGAGATCATGAAGCTAGAGCTGAGGATGCTGGAAGAGAAAATAAGGAGGAGATTATTAAAGCTGGGTTTGTCAATATGCAATTTGACTTTGAGAAGGATTTAGTTTGCGAAGAAGTGATAGTAAAGAAAACTGCTGAAGAAGCTGCTGAGAAAGGAAAGGGATTAGTTGATGAAGAAGAGAATGATGAACAACTTGTAGACTATGATTAGAACTTGAGTTCTATGAAGTTGATGAGAGCCCGTTGATCTATGTAGCAAAGAAGGGAGAGGATGTTGCAGATGTGTTTGAGATGGATAGAGCTGATTGGTTTGTAAAAGAGAAGAAGCCGGAAGAAATCACTCCCCTTTTCCAACATATGGAAGGGTTGAGTAAGAAGGAGGCCGACAAGAAGATTATAAGCTAGTGCTATAACCTCGGCCTAAAGATGTTCATGATAAAGAGAAGGGGAGGTAGTATTAGCTACATGCTTAAGAGGAAGGCTTTTAAGACCTTGTCTAAATGGGATCTTAGGCGGTTGGTAGCTCTACCACTTCTGAATGCACATCTGAGCGAAAGAGCCACTCTTCTGGAGAAAGAGATACAGAACGGGCTTAATGACAACTTTGAGTCGTTTGGTTATACGAAGGCAGGAAGGAGGAGGTCAAAGAAAGACAAAGATTGGGAAACGGGAAAGGGAAGAATTGTTCTGAGGGTTACACCGCCAAAGACAGTGAACAGAGTGAGATTGGCTGATCCCCTTCCCCGACAATTACAGGATCTCGAGAAACGGTTTTATGATAATAACACTGGGGAAGCTGTGATTAGGGTGAAGAATGGCAAAGAATTTAAAGTTTTTGATCCTATGGAGTTGTTCAGTTTCTGTGACGAAGATTTATTAGTGTTGTGTGAGAATCACATAAAGGTTGGAGCTGGAGAAGAAACTCGGAAAGAAGCTAGTCTCTTTATGAATGTAACAAACAAGATCAGAGGGGTGAGGGCTGAGGTGAAGAAGTTAGCTGAGAAGGTAAGGGCCCAAGATGACCTTAACATGGATATTCAAGATTTGGCCAAGCAGTTTGAGAGGGCTAGTGGTCATCCCGAAGGAGCTCGTGAAGCAGGAGGAGACCATGGAGAATCATGTGCTGAAGCTTCTAAGGATGTCGTTGCAGGAGGTAAAGAAGACAAATCAAATGCAGCAGAGGAAACTGGAGCTGAAAAGATAAATCAAGATGAGTGTAGGCGGTGAGGTCCAACCTAGGGGGAGTATTGAAGATCATGCATAGGTTGGACTAACCTTAGTTTAGATTGTTTACTTTTACTTGTAATAGGTCTTTTGTAAGTTTCCTTTTGTAAGTACTTAGATTTATGTATTTTAGCAGTCTAGCGAAACTGTGAGCGAAACTATAAGTTCGCTCACAGTTTGCTGTTTTGTTTACCTGGCGAATCTACTGTTTTGCCGGGCGAAACTATAGTTTCGGCAGGACAGTTTCGCTGACAGCGAAACTGTCTGCGAAACTAAAACTGCTATATATACTCTTGTTTATTTTCATTGTTGGGTAAGCTTGCAAAACCCTAATTGATTATCATTGTTGCAAGTTACCATTTCAAAGCAGTTAATACACAGAATTATCCTTGTGCTTTTTGTTATTGATTGTCATTGATCATAGTCTTATTATGAATGAGTTATTATTGTGTTCAATCCTCTCCATTATTGTTGTTTAGCATATTTGTTGGATATTGAACAATTCTTCATATCATTTGCACTGTAATTCGATCACATGGACCAACACACTCTCAATGATATTCGGGATCTAATTATGGGTGAAGATATCAGAAGAAAGAACTCGGGTGAATCATCAAATAGTGAGCTGTTAAATGTTAGCAGGGGTCGGGTTAATAACAGCAATAGTATGAGTTGGGGAAGGAGTTCATCTAAACCTAGGAAAATGTGAAGTGCTAGAGCTGCACTGAGATGGGACATGTTAAGAGTCAGTGTCCGAATAAAAAAGAATTGAAAACCGCTGCTGGGGGATGCTTCTGATGATGATGTATTGATACTCCGTGTGGAAAACAGTGTTGACTCTTGGGTCATGGATTTAGGGGCTTCGTTTCACATCATGGACAATGGGGAAACAATGGTGAATCTGAAATATGATGATTTTGGAAAGATACGATTAGCCAAAGAGAGATACTTGAGTTAATAGGCATGGGAGATATTGATCTGGTTATTTCATTAAAAACTACATGGAACCTGAAGAATGTTAGAGTGATTCTACGACTGAAAAAGAAACTGATTTTAGTTGATTAGCTGGATGAACAAGTACTGAAGTAAGGTTTGGTGGTGGTAAATTGAGGGTGATTAATGATAATATAGTTAGTCTCATGGTATAAAGAGTGGGTCATTGTATATGGTTGAGGTACCTACTGAGGGATGTATGACCATTCCAGTTAAGCACGACAAAAGCCGGTTCGCTAAATTTGGTGCTAAGAGAGTTTATTTTGCAAACATGAAGTCTGGAGTAGGGATGTTAGGTGAACAAGTTCGAAAGTCTAAACCATTCAGGGGATTCGATGATAGTGGGAGCAGGGGACGAGTTCCGTGTAGAATTACAAAGAACCGTTGGGTTTTAAAGTCTACGATGGAAAAATTCTCTGCTGGTGATTGTTTGATGAATTTGGAGAGTGATGGTGATCTTCGGTGTATCTTTGAATCAGGTGGAATGTCCAAACTAGTTAAGATGGAGGATGAGTCGTTGGTGGGACTAGACACGATTGAGTTGGAGCTCGGGGGAGCTTCAACTGGCCCTTTTGTTACTTGATAATGAGGGGTCGTTGCAACTAAGAGATGTGATGGAGTCTTTGCTTGTTCTTTGGGAACTAAAGGTGACTTTGATGTGGGCCCAAGTGTGGATGAGCAAGCTTTAGCCTTTTTGGAGGCCCAAGATCTCTTATCAAAAGGGGCTTATAACTTGGGCTAGAAGTCTCCGTTTGGGGCCTGCGACCAGTCAAAACGACCGTTGGACCGAGGAGTGGATCATCGTTTTGGCCCAAAAACTGCTTATTTAATGAGTTATTTACATTTTTTTCTTATTTTTACCTTATGTTGGACTTTACGTTTGGCCCAGTTTTTGGCCCGTTTATGTTTTGTGGCCCATTCGACTTTGGTTTCCTTTCTTTATATGCTTGTAAGAGATGGGTGAATTATCATTGAAGTTTATTAAAAAATCTGTTTTTCTCTCTATCACCGTGAGTGTTAGTGTAAACCCTAATTATCGGTATTCTTTGTGAATCAACGATAGTTTGAAGAATTGTTCCTGGTATTCTCGTTGAATCAACAGGTTCAATTATCTATCTTTCTGTTTCTGACTGCATCAGACTTGTTTGAAAATTACTGAAGTTATTAGATGATTGGGTTGCTTTGTACTTGAATGGCTTGCTATAATTTATTGCAAAGCCTTCAAGTGGGCGATTGTTGGGATTATGAAGCCTTTAGGCTTGGCCCATGTTTAATTTTCTTGGTCAATAAGTTGTTAACCGTAATTAGTCTTTATATATACCCTGTCATGTATTTGTAATTTTTGTACTTAGCAAATAAAGAAAACCATAGTTGCAGCCCATGGACGTAGGTCACATCGACCGAACCACATTAAATCCTTGTGTCATTATTTTCTAATTTTTCAACGTGATAATCGTTTGTGCGTGTTTTTTATGTTGTTCCGCTATGCCGCTTGAAATATTAACAGTGGGTGCCATATATATTATGGGGGTTGGTTTGAATGATTGTGATTGAAAGAGGTAAAAACTTTATGAGAGGTGTACCGTGCTTTCTCATATTTGAGGAAACACGGTACAACACTCATAAATTTTTTAATTTTTCTTAAAGTGATTATAAGTGCGTAAAAAAGAAAATATAATAATAAATATATGAATAATTATGAATGCTATAGAATGTCTACTCAACCTCTTTTCACTTTCATTCATAAGATCATTTACGACACTATTAGTCACTAGAAAGTACTATTAATACTGTGTATTTCATAACACAACACGATCATTTGACCTTATATAGCAAGTTTTTATATTTATTTTATGGACAAATTAAAATTATGACCCTTTTTGGATGTTTAAAATTTTAGAAAGTCGATCAAGTCACCAAGTAACTACACATAAATAATCGTACGATTACCAATGATTTTTTGTCCAATTGATTAAGATAAGGTACCCATTAATATGTAGATACGAGAATGTTATGGGTTCAAATATCACTTTGTTCAAAATGTTCAGAGTTGAACTAATTGGTTTTCTCAACAATGAGTTTCCCCCTAAGGGGTTGGATGCGGTCCGGACTGGAAAACGGATAGATAGACACAATTAAAATAAAACCTATACTCCAAATCAAGGTCGCACATTTGCCGTTTATTAAAAAAACCGTACGATTAAGTTACATATATAATGAACAATAACATTAAAACAATCTTTTGTCTGAAAACAAGAATTTTAATGTTCACAAACAAACATAGTTATTGGTAGCGTATAGGGAGGGTGAGATGATGACAAGACAACGAGTATGAACTCTAGCCCAATAAAAACAAATATTGAATGCTTACTAATAAACATCTTGACAAATGGTTTGAAATTAGATACAGATGACCAACACATGTTTGGAAAGCATAAATACCATTCAAATTGATGAAACTAACAGAGCCAAACACAAGAATCACTCGAATAAAAATGGAAACCAAACTGCTTGTTATTGTATGTTGCATCTTGATAAGTTTAACAGTTTCAGCTACTGTGTCACCAAAATTTACAAGCACAACATCTAGAAAGTCTCAAGGTATGTGTTGATCAGGGCCGTCCCAAAATATTTGAGTCCTAGGCGAGTCGAAAATATATCCCTATAATATAGATTACCCGGCTTCGTTTTTCTCTTTTTTGAGTATTAAATTGGTTTAGATTGGATAGATGATAGTGTGTTAAACTAATTCAAATGTTAATGGGCTCTATGTTTAATAAGCTAAAATAATTAAATTGTTATTGGTTTATTTATAGATTTATTAATGGCCTATAGGTTGTTTCTTAACATATGCATACACTGGTATTAATATATCTTTTGCTCACTCATGAATTATTCATGGTAGACTTCACTCACTGAACTAAAACCTTCTATTTATTGCATGTAGCCTCATTAGTTGAAACTTTCTCCCCAAGTCCAGATGATGATCCTGGACCTAATCACCCAGGTAGCAGATCTGTCCCTACACCACCAGCAGTGCATAACTAGTTTTCGTTGAAGCAAAACGACGATACAACTAGGCTCATCTTGGTGTTTGGTTTATGGTCTTAAGCTTAGAGGGTGTTTTTAGTTGTTCATGTGTTGACATTCTCCAGAAGGTTACTAAATAGTATTCTGCTGAATTGAAGTTGGTTTGTTTATGTGGTCTAGCTGTTGTGGTTAAGGTTATGGACTTACGGTTTTATCTTTGTTATTTCATACTTGTTTGTAATAATCGAATTTATAAGTACTAAATTAATACTTTAATAAAAATAAAACTTTTTTAATGGCTATCATGTTTTGACATGTCAAATTTTCTATTATTTTGATTAGTGATTTTTTAATGAATTGTTAAGTTAAAGATATATAAATCAAAAATTTGAATTAATAATTTAGTCTTTAAGTATAAAACAATGTTTAAAAAGACCGAAGAAGAAATTGAGAACGGTAAAATTATGAAAAATAATAACACCTAACCTAATAAATCTGTGACAATGTTACGGACGGTCGTGGGCCATCTGCTCGACCTAATAATATATAATAAAATAATGATAATGATGCCAAAATTATAAGTGAACCTTATTTTTTTATCTAGGTAGGTAAATATAAAAAATACATGGTTTGTAGGCAGATTTTGACTTGTTTGGAGAGCAGATTGTGGGTGAGGCAGCAAGAAGATCCAGTCTTTGAACGAGCGGACGTAGCTCAATGAAATGTTAAGGAAATACGTTGACTCATTCATAAATTATTGGAATTGATATATTCTTATAGATTGCTATAAACCATACCATGTATATCTCCATGATTCTTGCATTCACAGTTGTAATCTCTCGGTCCCATGGTGTTCATGCGCCTAAGTGCTCTCATGCGCCTGGAAGGTCATGTGAATGTATAGTACCCATACGCCCCAATAGTGTTCATACGCCCCAATAGTGTTCATACGCCTAAGGACTTAGCTTATTTTTCTGATTTTTGGGGGAAAAGTGAGATGTAGGCTTGACTTGGGATGATCCCGGGGATTCAGCAAGTTGACTTTCTAAAGTCATAGATGAAGTGATGGGTGATGAATGATGATGTATGATTGATACTTATGTATGTTATATATGTACGATGGTGCCTTGTATGGTGACGTTGTATGTTTATATTCATGTTCCTTGGTATGTATGATTATTTTTCCCGTGGATTTACGTTGAATGTTAATGAATGAAATGAAAAGTATTATGTAACGTAAAGTGTAAGATAACGAAAAGAGGAACGTAATGAAAGAATGCATGCATTAATGAATGAATAAAAGTAAGAAAGGCTTGCAAGCAAATATATGGAGGTTCACACCCAATGAAGGGTGTTAGCTCAACTGTGTGCGGGTTAGCTACCCCAGAAGGATGCACACTTGGGTCCAATCCTTGTGATTGACCATATGTATAGGATCCTTTCCGCTTGCCCTAGGTACTGGAGTCAGCTTCGTGCATAATGTTCGAGGTCTATGAAAGACATCAGGCCCAATAACCAGCTTCGTGCACAATGTTCGAGGCATAGTGTTAGGGACCATGTACGGACGGAGTACTAACTGATTCTGCGTTTATACCGGATCAAATAGTGCAGAATCATATTTGATTGGCGATCCAATCAGTGAGAACGATAACCCGATCGATATAAGATTGAACTAGACGTTAATAACGAGTAGGAATCGATCAGGAACAAACTATGAACTTGGACAGGCTGTTTTGGGACGTTCTGGACAGGCTGTTTTGGGACGTTCTGGACGGCTAGGGTTTATGTGTATTCACAATATCTCTTTAAGTGTTTTCTTTTTCACGAATTAGGTGGTATTTATAGGTTAGGGTTTTTCATTCGTATGACTGAACCATTTGCATGGTTCATTCGTGTGACTGAATCATGCGATTGAGTCATACGCTCGACCGAAGGTTCAGTCGTACGACTCAGTCAATCTTATGTCTCAATCGTACGACTAATCCAGTCTCCTGGTTCAGTCGTGTGACTGGTTCATAAGCATGATGTATTCATGCGTATGGTCCATAAGTATAGTCAATTAGCATGAATAATCACCCGACTAGGTTGAACATAATACTTAATCATTATTGACTTAGAATTGTGTACAACAACCTCAAACCTATATAAAAAGTTCATACATATGAATCAGAAATAAATAAACATCAAATCATATATCATATTTTATTACTTCGTCAAATTACACATATGTAAGACATGAAAGACTTTTACATTTTAGCACATAAACTAGGAACACATGTATCTACATGTAGCATATGGCATTGATCCAGAATGAAAGAGAAAAGATAAATGGTGAATGTACTTTCCCTAGGTACTGGAGCCAGCTTCGTGCACAATGTTTGAGGTTTATGAAAGACCTCAGGCCAAGTAACCAGCTCGTGCACAATGTTTGGGGTATTGTACATGTCATCAAAAGTAATGAACGTACGAATGAAAGTAAGAAACTATGAATGAATGTGAATGATAATGACGTACGGTGAATAAAAGAAAGTTAACGAACGAATGATGAAGATAATAATGTTATTATCTATGTGTATGTGCGATGTGTGATCATGTACGAAAGTATAGTATGATTTGAAAGAAAGTAAAGGACGGTTTTAACGAAAGTAAAGAATGTTTTATTTTAAAACTAGAGCTCACTCAGCAACACTGACTTTTATGTGTTTCCAGTTGGCATGTAAAGGTTGCTGAGGATGGCACGGGGCGGCTACTTGGCTCTTTTTGGATGGCATCCATTTTTATAATGCTTTTGTGATGTAATGCAACAAGTATTTTGTAATTCGATAATGATGTATTATTTTGCAAAAGCTTTTGTAATGAAATGGAATGTTTGTTTTAATGTTTCCACTGCAATGTTTCTTCAAGTTAATGAAAATGTTGCTTTGTGTGCGATGATTGACCAGCTGTGAGCGTCCCGGGAACGGGGCCTTACAAGCTGGTATCAGAGCCAAAGTTTAAGTGAAACGGGTAAATTTTTTTAAAGAAACCTTAACTTAAACTGAGAATGGGACGGAAAAGAGAAGGGATGCCAGTCTGAGTAGCTGCGTGCCATTAGATATTTTCTTAATGTTAACTGGCATTACGTGCGCATGTTATGTGGTTTATGTGCTTTTTGTAGATTTAGATACTGATGTAGTCGGGATAGGTAACGCTCGGGGTATGGAGAGTAAAGTAACTGGCTAATCACAACTGGCCACTGTAATTAGGGACTTACTATACTTGACATAAACTGAGTTATTCCCTTGAATGACTGTGTTGGTGTTTGAATCTTTCAGTGTGTTAGAGGATGGCCGGTGGTAGATCATCGAAAGCTTCGCGTGGTGGAGGTCGTGGTGGACGTGGTGCTGAACCGCGGGCCAAAAGAGGAAGGCCTAGAGCCGAAAAGGTGGTTCATGATGAACCCGAGACCCCACACCGAGAGGGCGGAGACGATAGTGCTAACTTAAGGCACTCAGTGAAGGAGGCTGTGGTTGAAGAGGTGCATCAAGTCATTGATGTATTTTAAAATATATATATTTTTATATAAATATTTTCCTACAGTTTAATTACTTTTTGATTAGTCACTATTGGATATTACATTCTTTTAGTTCATATTTGAATTTTATAGAATCTATGAGATAATGTTTAAAGACGATTTGTATAAAACTAAATTAGTTAAGGTTGGATTCATATTATCAAAAGCACACATGATGTTTATTTGTAGGTTTATCCTTTGACTTTTCAAGTCAAAGTCTATTAGCTTGAATATATAAATATATGATAGCAAAAGCATTCATTCAAAAAGTCAAATTTGATATATGGACTTTTATTCTGTGCTTTACAGCCCACATGCAAGATAATTGGGCCGCAATTCTTATTAAATATACATCAAAATAAAAACCTACGGAAGAAGAAAACACGAGGAGGAGGCTACAATACAAAAAGAACGACGGCAGAAAACAAAAGAAAAACATTGATTTTCATTCAACGGAGAGCTTTTGAGTACGATTAGAGAGCAATATTAAAGTGGAGAGCAAGATCGGAGAGCAAGGATTGAAACATTCAAACATTGATAATCATTCGGTTTTGTCTCGCATTCGATAATTTTTCTTTGTTTCATTGATTCTCTCGTTTATGTTACTAAAGTTTGCAACTTTATCATTGTTCGTAATGTATTTGATCGTTATGAGTAGCTAACTTTTTAGTACTATCTAGGTTGGGTTGAAAATTAATATGTTTTGACTAAATATTTGGTTTTGATTTCGTATATTTGTTTATTAATCTTAGAACTTGATTATTGTCTCAATTAAATATGAACCCGTGTATTGTTTTATACTTAAATGTTATTGCCATGCTCGTGTATGTTTTATCTAGATTGATTGCGTGACATCTAGATTAGGGTTGCACGTTAAAATTAATTACTTAGTGTTTTTAATTTTAAGCTTTGATTAGAGATAATCTTAGGAGCATTGGTTGTGATTTGATAGTATTTTTCAATGTGCTACCTTATCTAAAACCTAGGGGTGACAGATAATGCTTAAAACCTCCTACCCGTTGCTTGTTAGGTTTAGATTTCGCGAGAGCGTGTTTGCTTTTCATTCGTGGCGTTAGTGTTTTAGGGTATTTAATTAGATTTAATCAAGTTGTCCTTTGTCTTAGGGTTAGAAAAATATAATCTTAAAGACATTGTGGTAGAAAACCTAGGGGTGACATTCCATTAGACATTTTAATAAACCTATCTAGTCCTTTACACGTGTCTTTGGTTTTCTTGGGGAGTAGCAACATACCTAGTTAACCCTAGATCCGTATTTTTAGATATAGCCATACGAGTCATTACCTTTATGTCATTACATGTTAGTTGGATCCCTGCCTAGGTAGTTATTTAACATATTTGATCGTATTCAAGTTTCAAAGTTTTAATTCTTATTTGTTTATTTCTTCCGTCGTGTTTTGATTAATTAATTTTAGTTAATTTGTTTGTTTTGTTTATTAATATTAATTACTGAAAATAATTAAATTAATTGGGTTAGAAGTCGATAGAGGTTTAGTAACGAAAGCCGCCAAACGTGTCTCTAGGGTTCGATATCCAGACTTACCTAAACTTTACTATATCACGACCGGTATACTTGCCGTTTGTGTGAAGTTTAGTTAGGGATTTCTAAATTTTGAAACTAATTTGTGAAAAACATTTTTTAAAATAAAATAATATATATTTTTCACACATCAGTCATGCAGACGATCTTATCGTCTGTGGTGACCGAAGTGATAAAGGCCGTACGGGAAGGAGAACGGAAAGAGAGGAACAGGTCTTCGAGAGGACAGGAGCAACCGGAAACTGAGACAGTTCCCATTGATGATGAGGAGGAGGAAGACGAGCCTATGCAGGAGACGGCACGAGGCTGCAACTATGGGGCATTTCAAAGATGCGAGCCCCCTACTTTTGATGGTAATGACACTGCTACTGCTGCTCACCGATGGGTGAGAGAGATGGAGGCGATACTTGATATCAGTGAGTGCCGAGAGGACCAGAAGGTGAAGTTTGCTGCCCACTTGTTTGTGAACTCAGCCTTGTGCTGGTGGGACAATATTGTCCAAGCCGAGGGTAGTCAGGCGATTGGGAGAATGAGGTGGTCTGAGTTGAAGAAGCTAATAATTGAGGAGTTCTGTCCTCACCGGGAGATAGATAATGTGGAAAGGGAGTTCCTATAGCTGGAGGCGGGAACAATGACACATCAGCAATACACCACGAAGTTTAATGAGATGGCATCAAGTGACGCCTCTGTCACGAAAGATTAAGAGGTACATCCTGGGCTTGCCGGCGGATATTCGAAGGCACATGATCGCTGCCCGACCGAGCACGTTTAGGTCGGCGGTTGATTTGGAAGGAAGGTTGTATGACGAGCGAGAGTTGGTGGTGGTTGAGGTGAGCAAGAAGGGTGGTGGTGACCGGAATTGGAATGGAAAAAAGGTTTGGTCGGGGAGGTGCCCCAACGAGTAATAAGTGTGCACGGGTGGATGACCGCCGTGTGGTCACATCTGGTGCAGGGTCGAAGAAGTGTGACAAATGTGGAAAGGAGCATATCGGAGAATGTAGGTTGGGATCAAATTTATGCTTCAAGTGTGGGAGGACGGGGCATATAGCAAAGGATTGTCGCGCGGCCAGATGTTTTAATTGTTGTGAAGGGGGTCACATGAGAAGGGACTGCAAGAAGCCGAGGGCTGAGAGTTCCGGTTTGAAGAAGAATATGGTTGGGACAGAAGGGCAGAAGGCGAGCGCCAGAGCGTTTATGATGACGCAGGAGGAGGCTAGGACGGACCCTCTGTGTTATTTGATTCTGGTGCTAGTAAGAGTTTTATTTCTGCTGCTTTCTGTGCTAAACAGCCTGTTAGTAGTAGGAGAGTAAATCCGCCCTTTGATGTAGAAACTTCCATAGGTAAGTCTACCAGGATTTCTGAGATGATAGAAGGTTGTGACGTGGAATTAGAAGGTTACAAGTTTCCTGTTAGACCCTTCGTGATGACCTTGGGCGGGTTTGACGTGGTCCTAGGAATGGATTGGTTAGCGGATTACGAGGCGAACATTGTGTGGCGCAAGAAGATGATTTGTTTGACAGCGCCTGGCGGGAGTTCAGTGACGGTTTATGGTGATCGAGTCACTACGATTCCGAAAGTGATTTCAATGGCGGTGGCGGGAAAGTGCATGAGGCGTGGATGTAGTGCCTACTTGGCCTACGTAAAGGATGTGGATACACCAACACCACAACTGTATGATGTACCGGTTGTGTGTGACTTTCCAGACGTATTTCCCGAAGACTTACCAGGAGTGCCACCTGATCGTGAGATCGAGTTTCAGATTGATTTGATACCGGGTGCCTAACCTATTGCCAAGGCACCGTATCGGTTGGCTCCGACGGAGATGAAGGAGTTTATGGAGCAATTACAAGAGCTGCTTGATAAGGGGTTCATTAGACCGAGTATCTCTCCTTGGGGTGCTCCGGTCTTATTCGTGAAGAAGAAAGACGGTAGCATGAGGATGTGTATCGACTATCGTGAGCTGAATAAGTTGACGGTAAAGAACCGATACCCGTTACCGAGAATTGATGATTTGTTTGATCAGCTTCAAGGTGCTAGTTGGTTCTTGAGGATAGATCTTCGATCTGGCTACCATCAGCTAAAGGTGAAAGAGCAGGATGTCCCTAAAACAGCTTTTCGCACGCGGTATAGACACTACGAGTTTCTCGTTATGTCATTTGGTTTAACGAACGCGCCAGCTGCTTTTATGGACTTAATGAATCGAGTGTGTCGGCCGATGTTGGATAAATCAGTGATCGTGTTTATTGATGATATCCTGATTTATTTGAAGTGCGAGATTGAGCATGCCGGTCACATTCGAGAGGTGTTGGAGACGTTAAGAAGGGAGAGGTTGTATGCTAAATTCTCCAAGTGCGTGTTTTGGTTGCGTGAAGTTCAGTTCTTGGGTCACGTGGTGAATCCTGACCGGAATTATGGTGGACCCGGCAAAGGTGGAGGCGGTGATGCAATGAAAGCCTCCAAAGATACCATCCGAGATTCGTAGTTTCTTGGGTTTGGCGGGCTATTACCGAAGGTTTATTCAAGACTTTTCTAAGATCGCTTCTCTATTAACCAAGTTGACCCGTAAGGATGTAAAGTTTGTGTGGGGTCAAGCTCAAGAGAAGGCGTTTGTGGAGTTAAAGGCGAGATTGACTAAAGCTCATGTTTTGTCGTTACCCGATCGAAGTGAAGATCTGGTGCTTTATTCTGATGCTTCCTATCGGGGGTTGGGGTGTGTGTTAATACAGAGAGGAAGGGTTATAGCCTATGCATCCCGACAGTTGAAGCTTCATGAGGTTAACTATCCTACTCATGACTTGGAGCTAGCAGCTAGAGGTGGCCAAAAAAACCGGTTTGAGAACCGGTTCGGCCAAAAAAACCGGAACCGGTTTTTGGCCCAAACCGGTTTCAACCCGGTCCCGAACCGCCGATTCTTAACCGGTTTTCCCCTTCGCATACCCAAACCGGTTTTAACCCGAACCGGTTTTCAAACCGGTTTCAACCCGGTTCCAAACCGGTTTCCAAACCGGTTTTCAAACCGGTTTCCAAACCGGTTTTAAACCGGTTACCGTTGGGCAACGGCTATATAGCCGTTATAACCCATTTTTGACCGTTTTTGGAGCTTTTTTTACCATTATACCCCCACTAGGTTAGTATATATATGTATTTGATGTTTTGGGTTGAATCACAACAACTTATAACACTCTCTACTCTCAAAAATCTCAAAAACGCTCAAACGCTCTCTACAAACACTCTCAAACGCTCTCCAAAACGCTCTCACAAAAATCCTTGAAATGGCTTCAACAAGTGCTCAATCTTCCGTTGGTTGTGAAGCTCTTCAAGCAACGTGGTGGTAGCAATCCTTCCTACGAATAGGAACCCCAAAGTATGGTGCAATTACGATTTATGTCAAATGGCTAGCGGTCCAAACAAGGCTCGTTGCAAGTTTTGTCATAAGTTTTTCAAAAAAGATGCAAACACAATGTTGAAAAACCATATTGCAAATAAATATTGTAAAGCGTTAAAAGGTGAACCTTCTCAAGGTCAAGCTTCGATGACAAACGAAGGAAATATTTGGGCTTATAACGTTGATGCGGTTCGGGAGCAAATGGCGCAATTTGTAATTCAAGAAAGCTTGCCATTCAAACATTTCGACAACGAACGTTTGACTCGACTCATTCAACGAACTCTCCAACCACGTTACACCAATGTAAGTCGTGCTACTCTTCGAAGAGATTGTTTAAAAATGTGGAAAAAGGCTAAAAATGAATTAATATCTTATTTTGAAAATTTACAAACCGGTGTTAACTTAACTAGTGATGTTTGGTCGACACCTCACGGTTCACCGAACTCGTACATTTGTGTCACCGCCCATTGGGTTGAACCCGATTCGTGGCAAATGATGAAACGTACGATTGCGTTTGAATTGTTTGATTATCCTCACACCGGCCAAAACATTTTTTATGTTATTGATAAAGTTATTCAAACGTATAAATTAGAAAACAAAATATTTTCTATATCTTTTGATAATGCGTCAAACAACACTCTTGCGCTAGATCATTTGAAATTAAAATATAAACCAATATGTGAGGGTGTGTTTTTTCATAGTCCATGTGTTGCGCACATCATAAACTTAGCCGTTCAAGACGGTTTAAA
Organism: Flaveria ramosissima; assembly: GCA_025215565.1. Classification (NCBI taxonomy): domain Eukaryota; kingdom Viridiplantae; phylum Streptophyta; class Magnoliopsida; order Asterales; family Asteraceae; genus Flaveria; species Flaveria ramosissima. The sequence continues at coordinate 20,000,591 of CM046036.1, read as the reverse complement.
AACGATTGAAGGCCAAAAAGATTGTTTTAAAAGAATGTTACGTGATATTTTTAGTAATAACCAAAGATATACTAAATATCGCAAGTTTTGTAAAGACGCAAATACTAAATGTTTAGGTCCGAATTGGGACGTACCAACACGATGGAATTCCACATGTAACATGTTTGAAAAGGCTATAGAACAAAAAGAAAGTTTAGTAGCCTTTCATAATAGTTTGGTAAGTCGGGGAAAGGCAAATTCTTACCATCCATCGGGTTGGGCCATCATCGAAGAAGTAACAAAAATGCTTCAAGTTTTTAAAAATACAACTACATGTCTTTCTGGAGTTTATTACCCAACGAGTCCGTTGGTACTTTACCAAATTTATTTAATGACTTCAAAATTAAATGAATTGTTGTTTAGGGGTAGACCTTATTCGGATATGATACCCCCAATGAAAGAAAAACTTAAAAAGTATTTTGAAGAAATGCCTCCCGTTATTACATGTGCCGCAGCTTTAAACCCTTGTTTAAACAAGTCGGGAGTTGAAACTTTACTTGATAAAATTACTTTTAGTTTGGATTTAGAAGTTGGTAAACCAATATATGGTACAACTTTAAAAGCTAATTTCAACAAACAATTACAACAAATGTATGATGTTTATTTATTAAAATACGGGGAAACATCACAAATTCATGATGCTTTAAGGCATGCGGCAAATGCCGAAAATTATAATGATCCAATGTTTGATTTATATAATACTTTAAGGGATGAATGTAATAAACGTCAACGTGGTGACACTCCGAGTAGTGAACTCGGGAGGTATGGTCTTACAAACTTTTTATCGACCATGACTCCCCATGAATTTAAAAATTTTGACTTGTTGGCTTGGTGGAAAGGTAAGGAAGATCAATTTCCCATCCTATCCATTATGGCCCGAGATTTACTAACCGTCCAAGCTTCTACGGTAACTTCGAAATCTGCTTTTTCTGTTAGTGGCAGGGTTATATCAATAAGACGAACTCGACTCACTCCACAAGCAGTTGAAAGGTCAATTTGCTTGAAAGATTATTTGGATGCCGCGGAAAGAGTACAAGACAAACGTTCACTTGAAGGAGAATTGGAATACGAAGCAGAATTATACGAGGACGAGGTAGATAGCGGATTTACACCAGGAATGACTGATGATGAAGCGGCATATGATGACTACCTTCGTAACAGTTCCGGTTCAGGTGGCGAGGAATAAACGTACAAGTAATACGAACGAAGAAACAACTATGTTAAATGTTTAGTTTTAAATGTTTAAATTATTTAAATGTTTTAAATGTTATAAATTGTTATAAATGTTTAAATGTTATAAATTGTTTAAATTGTTTATAAATGTTATATAAATTGTTAAAATGCTTACCTTGTTTATAAATGTTATACAAATTATATAAATTATATAAATGTTATAAATGTTATATAAATTATATAAATGTTATATAAATTATATAAAATGTTATAAATTGTTTAAATTATATAAATGTTATAAATGTTTATGTTTTAATTAAAAGTTTAAAATTTTATTTCAATATAACAAAAATCCAAAGTTAAAAAAAAAAAAAAAAAAAAAAAAACCGGTTTGGGCCCGAACCGATTCCAAACCGACCCAAACCAGTTTGTATGGTTTGGGATTTTAAGGTTTGAAACCGGTTTGGACCCGAACCGGTTTCGGGCCAAACCGGTTTTGACCAATATTGACCAAACCGGTTTCGGTTTGGGACCCGAACCGGTTTGGGCCGAAAAACCGGTTTGTACACATCTACTAGCAGCCGTGGTCTTTGCGTTACAGATTTGGAAGCACTACCTGTATGGGACGAAGTGCCACCATATTCACTGACCACAAGAGCTTGAAGTACTTCTTCGAGCAGAAGGACTTGAATATGAGGCAGAGGAGATGGTTGGAGCTCATAAGAGAATATGATTACGAGATCCATTACCATCCGGGCAAAGCCAAAGTGGTGGCGGATGCCCTTAGCCGAAAGGAAAGACTCGAGCCGATTCGGGTGAAAGCTTACCAGTTTATCATGGCCTCTGATGTGATGAAGCAAGTCAAGGAGTTTCAAGATGAGGCATTGAAAGAAAATCATCTTAACTCTTAAAGGATGAGAGGTCTGGTTGTGGAATTGAGTGAAAAGACACTCGGTTTTAGGACCCGCTTTGGGCGGATGTGGATTCCTCGTTTTGGGGATCTACGCGTGAAGATCATGGACGAAGCTCATAAGACTCAGTACTCTGTTCATCCCAGTGCTACAAAGATGTATCAAGACATGAAGAAAGACTATTGGTGGCCGGGTATGAAGCGTGATGTGGTGGAGTATGTGAGTAAATGCCTTACTTGTTTACAAGTGAAACCGAGCACCAAAATCCGTATGGGAAGATCCAATCATTGGATATACCAGAGTGGAAGTGGGAGCACATCACCATGGATTTTATTACGAAGCTACCACGTACCATGAAAGGATATGATGCCATATGGGTGATAGTTGATCGTTTAACGAAAAGTGCTCACTTTCTACCGATCCGTGAGGCGTATTCTTCCGAAAGATTAGCGGATCTGTTCATCAAAGATATTGTAAGTCATCATGGTATGCCGGTGTCTATTGTGTATGATCGTGACACCCTGTTTACATCTAAATTTTAGAAGAAATTCCACGATGCTATGGGGACTAGGTTACACATTAGCACGGCTTATCATCCCCAGACAGATGGTCAGTCAGAAAGGACCATTCAGACGTTGGCAGAAATGCTCCGGGCATGCGTCATTGATTTTAGAGGAAGTTGGGATGACCACTTACCGTTAGCTGAGTTCTCATATAACAATAGCTATCAAGCCAGTATTGGTATTCCCCTTTATGAGATGCTATACGGTATGAGATGCAGAACACCCGTGTGTTGGGGTGATATTGGCTATAAAGAGTTAGGGAGCGTCGAGGTGGTCGAGGCTACGATTGAGAAGCTGGAAAAGATCAAGGCCTTCATGAAGGCAGCTAAAGATAAGCAAAAGTCGTATGCTGATAAACGACGTAGACCGATTGAGTTCCAGGTGGGCGATAGAGTTATGTTGAAAGTCTCACCTTGGAAGGGTATCATTCGGTTCAGAAAGCGGGGCAAGTTGAGCCCAAGGTACATAGGGCCTTTCCGAATCATTGCTTGAGTAGGAGAGGTGGCTTATAGACTGGAGTTACCGGAGGAGTTAGGTGGAATTCATCCGACATTCCATGTATCTCATCTGAGGAAATGTTTGGCAGACGAGGACATGGTGGTCCCACTGGAAGATATCGAAGTAGATGAACGGCTCAATTATGTGGAGCAACTAGTGGCGATCATTGATCATAAAGAGAAGTGGTTAAGGAATAATGTGGTTCCCCTTGTGCGCGTACAGTGGAAGCACAGAAAGGGATCCGAGTCTACGTGGGAGACTGAAGAAGAGATGAGACATCATTACCCACATTTGTTCGAGGAATAACAGGTTTCGGGGACGAAACCTATATAAGGGGGGTGGACTTGTAACACCATGTTATTTTTTTGAAGCAAAAGAAAGAAGAAAAAGAAAGAAAAAGGGGGGAAAGGCATTTTACCCAAGTTGAGGGGTAAAATGTGCCAAAAGGATAAAATTTTTGGAAGAGTGGGTGTAAAAGGCATGGCTGCCCACACCTCTCTCCCATACTCACTTGTTCAATCGGATCAGAGAAGGGGAGAAAGAAAAAGGGGCAGAAAGCTTCGGGTTTCTTGAAGAACAAGGAGAAAAAGTCGAAGTCAAGCGGTTTTATGGGAAGCTCTACCCAAAGAGGCTGTTAAGGTGAGTTCTAGGACCCTCATTTTATACGTTTTTAACTGATTTTGGGGCTGGAACGCATATGAAATTGTTTTTGATGTGTTGGGTGTGTACCCGTATGTATGTGTTTGTGTGATTCGGGTGGGGTAGAATTCGGGCAATGTTATGTTTGAATGGTGATGTGAATGTGTTTCTATGGCTTAGGATGGATGGTTTAAGCTTAGAACATCTTAGAGAAGGTTTGGGGACTGAAATCTGCTGTTCAGGTTCGAAGAGGTTGTTACTGCGCCCAGTTAGGGCTCATGCAACTGGGAATTTCCTCATGCAATTGAAGGTTATGCGACTGAAGGTCATATGCCCGAAAGGCATGCGACTGAAGGTCATACGCCTGAAAGGCATGCGACTGAAGGTCATGCGCCTGAAAGGCATGCGATTGAAGGTTATGCGACTGGAGGCCATATGGCCGAAGGTCATGCGACTGAAGGTCACACGATTGGAAGTCGTGCGACTGAAGGTCATACGACTGAGGGTACATACGCCCTATAGTGTTCATGCGTCTGGAAGCCCTCCATACGCCTAAGTATTCATTCGTCCCATGATGTCTATGTGCCTAAGTGTTCTCATGCGCCTGGAAGGCCATGCGACTGTATAGTGCCCATACGCCCCAATAGTGTTCATACGCCTAAGGACTTAGCTTATTTTTCTGATTTTCGGGGGGAAAGTGAGATGTAGGCTTGACTTGGGATATTCCCCGGGATTAAGCAAGTTGACTTTCTGAAGTCATAGATGATGTGATGGGTGATGAATGATGATGTATGATTGATACTTATGTATGTTATGTATGCATGATGGTGCCTTGTATGGTGATGTTGTATGTTTATATTCATGTTCCTTGGTATGTATGATTATTTTTCTCGTGGCTTTACGTTAAATGTTAATGAATGAAATGAAAAGTATTATGTAACGTAAGTGAAAGATAACGAAAAGAGGAACGTAATGAAAGAATGCATGCATTAATGAATGAATAAAAGTAAGAAAGGCTTGCAAGCAAATGTACGGAGGTTCACACCCAATGAAGGGTGTTAGCTCAACTATGTGCGGGTTAGCTACCCCAGAAGGATGCACACTGGGGTCCAATCCTTGTGATTGACCATACGTATGGGATCCTTGCCGCTTGCCCTAGGTACTGGAGTCAGCTTCGTGCATAATGTTCGAGATCTATGAAAGACCTCAGGCCCATTAACCAGCTTTCGTGCACAATGTTCGGGGTACAGCATAGGGCATTGATCCGGAATGAAAGAGAAAAGATAAGTGGTGAATGTACTTGCCCTAGGTACTGGAGCTAGCTTCATGCATAATGTTCGAGGTCTATGAAAGACCTCAGGCCCAGTAACCAGGTTCGTGCACAATGTTCGGGGTATTGTACATGTCATCGAAAGTAATGAACTTACGAATGAAAGTAAGAAAGTATGAATGAATGTGAATGATAATGACGTACGGTGAATGAAAGAAAGTTAACGAACGAATGATGAAGATAATAATGTTATTATCTATGTGTACGTACGATGTGTGATCATGTACGAAAGTATAGTATGATTTGAAAGAAAGTAAAGGACGGTTTTAACGAAAGTAAAGAATGTTTATTTTAAAACTAGAACTCACTCAACAACGCAGACTTTTATGTGTTTTCAGTTGGCAGGTAAAGGTTGCTGTGGATGGCACGGGACGGCTACTTGGCTCTTTTTGGATGGCATCCATTTTTATAATGCTTTTGTGATGTAATGAAACAAGTATTTTGTAATTCGATACCAATGTATTATTTTGCAAAAGCTTTTAATGAAATGGAATGTTTGTTTTAATGTTTCCACTGCAATGTTTCTTTAAGTTAATGAAAATGTATGCTTTGTGTGCGATGATTGACCAGCTGTGAGCGTCCCGGGAACTGGCCTTACAAAAGCTTAGTTTAGAAGTTACTCACGGTATCCAGGTGAGTTCTAGATCCCCTGTTTATAAGTTTTTCCATGTTTTGGGGTTATTATGCATACTAAATATACGTTTTAAATGACCTAGAGTTTATGAGGTTTTAACGGGAAGATCGATTTTCTATAAAGAGATGTGCTATATAAATGTTTCAAAATAAAAAATTTTCGCGTTGACCTGGCAGCCCGGCCCCACCAGGGGCGTTGCCCCTTGGACCCCACTAGGGGCTGCTGCCCTTTGGACCCCACTAGGGGCTGCTGCCCCTAGGACCCCGCTGTCAGGGGCTGCAGCCCCCGAACCCCCGCTGTCTCATGGCGGGTCGCTGATGTTTTTATGATAACATGTACTTGATATGTTGTGTTGTTTACCTGTAAAGTATTATATATTAAAGTGGAAGATGATATTAATGAAAAGTGAAACTTAATGAATGTTACCTCCAGGCCCATTTGATGATGAAAAGTCTTGCAAGCACTATGATCGACTTCACTTACGTGAGTTTGTAAATGACGATTGATCCGTATTCATGAGCGGGCTATGTGCCTTGCAGTGTGGATCAACTGTCGGGGGTTAGCTACCATGATGATGTGTACCGACAGGGATCGACATTCGTTGTCGATCAACATGGAGCTCTTGCTTTGTGCAATCTCGTTTATGATGAAATGGAAGATAATGAAAGAATGAAAGATAATAAACATGCTTATTATGATGCAAGAAATGTTATGTATTATGATGTATGTGTGGTCATTATATGAAAGACAAAGTTTATATTCTCTTATATTACTTAAAACTAGGACTCAATCAGCGAAGCTGACTTTTATGCATAATAGTTGGCAGGTAAATGTTGATGCTAAGGATGGCACCGGTTGGAGGCTACTTGGATGGCAATGGATGACATTCGTGTTTATGAAATCTTTTATTGCAATTTAAAGAAAAAGTACTATGTTTTATTTACAATTAAAGGACAAATGTATGCCATGATTAACCAACTGTGAGGTCTCTCGGGAACGGGGCCTTACAAGTTGGTATCAGAGCCAAAGTTTAAGAGAATTGGGTAAACTGTTTTCTAAACCTAAACTTAAACTGAAAATGGGACCGAATGAAGGATGCCAATCCAAGTAGCTACGTGCCATCAGGTAAAAGTTTCAAGTAAAACCGGAATTATGTGTGTGTGCTATTTGTTTTATGTGATTGTAGATTTGAATACTGATATGTGTTAGGATAGTGATTGCTTGGGACAAGAGGGTAAGGTAAGTGGTTAATCACACTTGGCCACTGTAATTAAGGACTTACCGTACTTATTATGATCGGAGAAATAATCTTGAATAACCATTTTGGTGTTTGAATCTTATAGGAATTAGTTATGGCTAGTAGAAAATCAGGGAGGGCAACCCGAGGAGGTGCTCGTCGCGGGCGTACTACTGAGCCACGTGTCACCCGGAGCAAAGCTAAGGCTCCCGAGACTGTTCACGAGGACTCAGACCTCCATAGTCACCCGAAGGGGGAGGGATCAGTCACCCTCAAATCCACTGTGAAGGAGGCTATCACTAACGAAGTCTACAATGTCATGCAAAATCTCTTACCCTCGGTGATGACCGAGGTGATCAAAGCAGTCAAGGATGGAGAGAAAGCTGATAAGAAGGGGAAGGAAAATGAGAAGAATTCTGGAAAGTCCACCGGGAGGACGGAGGAATTTGAAGAGGAGCCATCGAACCCTAAGGTGGTAGTCCATGATGACGACAGTGATGAGGAGTCTGAGAAAGAGACTACTAGGGGGTGCAACTATGGGGCATTTCAAAGGTGCAAGCCCTCGACCTTTGACGGTAACGACAATGCTACTGCCGCTCACTGTTGGGTCAGAGAGATGGAAGCGGTACTGGAAATCAGTGAGTGTCGTGAAGATCAGAAAGTTAAGTTTGCCACTCATTCTTTCGTTGACTCAGCGTTGTGCTGGTGGGACAATATTGTCCAGGCTGAAGGAAAGCGATCGATAGCCAAAATGAAGTGGTCGGAGTTGAAGGAATTGGTGTTGGAGGAGTATTGTCACCATCGAGAATTAGACAAGATTGAGAAGGAGTTCTTGTATGTGGAGGTTGGGAACATGACTCATCAAGAGTATACCTCCAAGTTCAATGAACTTGCAAGACTTGTGCCAGACATGGTGACATCTGCATCCAAGAAGATCAAGAGATACATGCATGGTTTGCCCGTGGATATCAGGAGGCACATGATTGCGGCTAGAAAAGGCACGTTTAGGTCTGTGCTGGATTTAGCTGGGAGGTTGTACGATGAGAGAGATCCGATGCCTGTACAAAAGAAGGTGGAGAAATGGAGTGGAACAAGAATGGAAATGGGAAAAGGTTCGGAGGGGACAACTTTAGGAGTGGAGAAAAGAGGATGAGAGTTGAGGATAAGTCAAGGAGACGATGAAATACAAGTGAAGGAGGTGCTTGTAGGAAATGTGGAAGAGGTCATTCAGGGGAGTGTAGAGTTGGGACTGGAAAATGTTTTAAATGTGGGGGCGAGGGCCACTATGCCAGGGACAGCAAGGCGGTAAAGTGTTACCAGTGTGGCGAGATGGGACATGTGGAAAGGGACTGCAAGAAAGGAAAATCAGGAGGATCAGGAACGGTTAGAGCTAGAGATAAGGAAAAGGGTGACGGTTCGAAGGCGAAGGCGAGTGCATTCAACATAACTCGTGAAGAGGCCAGGGCAGATCCAGAAGTAGTTTCACGTATGTTTCTGGTGGACCATAAATATGCTTATCGTGCTCTTTGATTCTGGTACTAGTAGGAAAGTTTTCTGTCTGCTGCCTTTTGTCGTTTGTTGTATGATAAAGGTAGGAAGTTAGACGATCCTTTCTATGTAGAAACAGCCATTGGTAAGTCCACTTAGGAGGTTTATATGTATATATATATATGTATATATATATATATGTATATATATATATATACACATATATATATATATATATATATATATATACACATATATAGATATATACATATATACATATAGATATATATATATACATATATAGATATATACATATATACATATAGATATAATATATATATATATATATAGATATATATCTATCTCTATTCTATCTATGTATGTATGCTCATATCTGTCTCTTGTTCTATCTGTCTTCTCATTGTTCTCTTCTCTCTCTGTTCTCTGTCTCTCTATCCCTTATACACCCTCTACTCTCTCTCCCCCTCTCTACCTCTACTCGATCTCCGTCTCTCTCTCTCTATCTCTCTCTCTCTCATCTCTCTACACCCCCCCCCCTCTCTCTATATATATCTCTCTCTATCTCTCTAGACTCTCTGTTCTATCTATATCTACCTCCATATCTCTCCTCTCCATCTCTCTCTATCCCCCATCTCTTCTATATGTTATATCTCTCTATAGATCTATACTATATCTATCCCCCCCCACCACTATATATCTCTAGATCTCTATAGATCTCTATCCTCTATCTATCTATCTTCTCTTATGTCTGTTCTCTCATATCCCTATACCTCTCTTATCCCCCCTCTATATACCTCTATCTTATTCTATCTATATCTATATATATATTTGTCTTCTATATATATATATATGTATATATATATATATTGACCATATGTATGGGTCCCTTGTCGCTTAAACCTAGATGAATTGCTTGGTGCTCTAGAGGGGGGTTAAGCATATGACAGGACCTAGATGGAAATGAAAGATAATAAAATGTACGAAATGAACGATGATGAAGATAATAACTATTATCTATGTGTACGTACGATGTGTGATCAGGTTCTAAAACCTGGTATGATTTGAAAGAAAGTAAAGAACGGTTTTAAACGAAAGTAAAGTACGTTTTATGTTAAAACATAGAACTCACTCAGCAATGCTGACTACTTTTATGTGTTTCCAGTTGGCAGGTAAGGTTGCTAAGGATAGCACGGGACGGCTACTCGACTCATTTTGGATGGCATCCATATTATAATGCTTTTGTGATGTAATGCAACAAGTATTTTGTAATTTGATAACGATGTATTATTTTGCAAAAGCTTTTATGATGAAATGGAATGTTGTTTTAATGTTTCCGCTACAATGTTTTCTTTAAGTTAATAAACCTATATGTTTTATGTGCGATGATTGGCCAGCTGTAAGCGTCCCGGGAACGGGGCCTTACAAGTTGGTATCAGAGCCAAAGTTTAAGTGAAACGTGTAAATTTTCAAAATAAACCTTAACTTAAACTGAAAATGGGACGGAAAGGGAAGGGATGCCAATCTGAGTAGCTGCGTGCCATCAGGTATTACGTGCGCATGTTATGTGGTTTATGTGCTGCTTGTAGATTTAGATACTGATGTACTCAGGATAGGTAATGCTCGGGGTACGAAGAGTAAAGTAAGTGGCTAATCACAACTGGGCATTGTAATTAAGGACTTACTATACTTGACATAAACTGAATATAAGCATTATATATATATATATATAATATATATATATATATTATATATAATATGTACGTAATATATATATACGTATATATATATAGATACGTATATATATATACGTGTATATATGCTACGTATATATATATATATCGATACGTCTATACTATATATATCTCCTCTACTCTTCTCTCTCCTCTCTCTCTCTCTATCCTCTCCTCTCTCTATCTCTCTCTCTCTCTATCTCTCTCTCTAATCTCTCTCTCTATCTCATCTCTCCGTGTCTCTCTCTTTCTCTCGTCTCTATATATATCCGTCTCTCTCCGTGTATATCTATATCTCTCTCTCCGTCTATCTATCCCTGTCTATACCCGTATATCTACCTCTCCGTATCTATATATATCCGTATCTATAGATCTCTACCGTATATCCCCGTATATCTACGTATATATCTATACGTATATATATATATCCACACGTATATATACGTTATATATATATACGTATATCTACGTTATTATATATATACGTATATATACGTATATATTATACGTATATATACGTATATATATATATATATATATATATATATATATATCTATATATATATATATATATATATATATATATATATATATATATCCAGACGTATATCTCTATACGTCGTATATATATATATACCTTATATATTATATCTATATCACACTTCTATATATCTACGTATATATATATATATATATATCTCTATATATATCTATATATACGTATATATAGATATATCTCTATATATATCTATATACGTACATATATATACGTATATATATATATAGAGATATCTATATACGTCTTATATACGTATATATATTATATATACGTATATATATATATACGTATATATATATATACGTATATTACGTATATACGTATATATCCGTATATATATATATATCGTATCTATATGTATATATCGATATATCTATATAGATCTCTATATATACTATATACGTTCTGTATATATATATCCGTATCTATCTCTCTATATAACCGTATCTTCTCTATCTCTCTCTCTCTCTCTCTCTCTCTCTCTCTCTCTCTCTTCTCTCTCTCTCTCTCTCTCTCTCTCTCTCTCTCTCTCCCTCTCTCTCTCTCTCTCTCTCTCTCTCCTCTCTCTCTCTCTCTCTCTCTCTATCCTCTCTCTCCTATCTCTCTCTCTACGTCTATATATATCTATCTATCTCCTTACTATCTCACGTAATCTCGTATATCTACTTCTCATCCCTCTCCCTCCTTCTCTCCTCCTCTCTTCTTCCTCTTCTTATCTCTCCCGTCTCTCTACTCTCTCTCTTCTGTCTCTCTCTCTCTCTTCTCTCTCTCTCTCTCTCTCTCTCTCTCTCCTCCGTCTCTTCCTCTCTCTCTCTCTCATCTCTCTCTCTATCTCGTATCTGTCTCTAATATCTCACCGTGTCTCTCTCCTTCTCTGTCTCTCTCTCCGTCTCTCCTCTTTCTCTCCGTCTCTCTCTCTCTCTTCTCCTCTCTATCTCTCTCTCTCTCTCTCTCTCTCTCTCTCTCTCTCCTCTCTCTCTCTCTCTCTCTTCTCTCTTTCTCTCCGTCTCTCTGTCTCTGTCTCTCTCTCTCTCTCTCTCCCTCTCTCTCTCTTTCTCCCATATATAGGGGAGAGATCAAATAAGAACTCGCTTTTTTTAGAACTCTAGAAACCAATCTCAACCACTAGTTGTTAATGGTAAAATTGTAATTAACAAAAAGATATTTAAAAAATAGAAAAAATTCCCTTTTTTTAACGAAATTCGTTTTACACATGTGTAATATCGGATTTACACATGTGTAAATCCAGTACTACACATGTGTATAACGAGATTTACACATATGTAAACAACGGATGTACAATTTTTTTAGAAAAGTATATCAATATGGTAGGCGTTGGAAATATTAAAAAATACTGAATTTTATGGTGAATTGTTTTTGTAAAAATGATGTCGTGAAAACAAGTTTTGAACGTTTTAAAAAAAGGGGAGAAATGGCATGTGATTTGCATGTGATAAAAAATGAGTGGCTGAGATTGGTTCCTAGAGTTCTCACAAAAAAAGGTGATTCTCATTTGAACCCTAATATATATAGGGTTAGGATCTTTTCAGAACTTGTAAATATTTTCAAAACCACGAGAACTAATTTGGACCATTAGATCATTAAATCAATGGCTTAGACTAATAATGGTATTATTCTAATTAAATATAAAACTAAAAATCTTAAATTGAGAAACTAGGGGTATTAAAGGAATTTTAACATTATATTTATTTAATTTGTCCTATAATCACTCCATCTTTCTATGTCTCTATCCTAATTTACGGGAGGTTTCATTTGACTTTATTCCAAAATCTTTTACTCATGGAAGAGCACTACCATACGAAAAAAAATCGATGATCCAGTTGAGTGTTTTAAAAAATTAAGCTCCATCACAAGATGTATTATATAATTGGAAATAAAAGGATGAAAAGGCCTAGATGGTTGGATTTATCCTTCGTAAAGGTTAGAAAGTGGGGGCAATACTTAATTTTGAATTTATGAAATTTGAAATCACGTAAGCCGGTAGTATTTTATATTGTTTTTCATTGATTGTTTACCAACCAAGATTTAGTTATTCAATTTTGTTTAGTTTAGAATTAAGTTTAGATTTAACATTCTAAACAATAACTATTCATGGTTATTCTTTAGTATGAAAACCTAAAAAGATAAATGAATTAACAACTAAAAAGATTAAGAGTCAACAATGACGAAGTTATTTTGGTTCGTACTCTCCTAATCAAATTTTGGGTTTAAATTTCTTTAACATTTCTTTAGTTAGGAATGTTCTCGTTTGAATCACGGTTCTTTCTTCTAGACATGTGTTAGCATAGTTTAATAGTTATTTCATTTTATTTGTTTATGATTGAAAATTATCAAGTATAAAATATGATCATCGTTTTAAAATTTTACGTATGCAATATATGAGATCAGCATCAGGTTTCGCATATACGTAAATATATTTTAGTTTTAAAAGTCTAATGATCAATTTACATATATGCATTATCTACGCATATGTAGAAGATTTACGTATAAGTAAATAATATATTTACACATACGTAAAACAGTTTTGATTTGGTTTTGTTTTTGGTCAACATGAGTATAAGTAAATAAACATTTATTTTCATAAATTGAACACATATTTAAATTGTTGTTGTTAATATCCACGTATTATAATATTAACATTCAAATTCAAGATCTATTTCATGTTTAACATATATTTGTAAAAACATAAAAAATATATAATATAGATGATAAATTAGAGAGTAGAGAGAATGGATGAAGGATAAGAGAGAAAAAATATATTAATTAAGTGTTAATTGGAGAGAGAATTTTAATGATTTACCATTATACTCATTTAATTTAATATTTAATTTTTATGATTGAAAAATAATGAGTGATCAAGATTGATTCTGCAAGTTCTCAAAATAATACGAGTTCTGCAATGAACCTAACCATATATAGAAAAAAAAGCGAAGAGGTACACTGAAATAAATAATTGTTCCGATGGAACCTTCTCTTCTACCGTAGATTGGCGTAGATACACAGCCCAAGCCATTATTCTTTTCTATTTGTTCTTTTTTTGATTACTATTACCAAATCAAATGACTGCACCTAAAAACCAACAGATCCTTTTAAAAGATAAAAGAAAGTAAAAGATAAAAGAAAGGGGTGAATCCGTTCTTAGGTATCATTAAATCCCAAAAATCCTAAAAAAATGATTGTTCTTGTGTATCATGGAAATTCTTTGAAAGGCAAGAATCAAATAATTTTCTATGGTAGAACAAAATATCTTTCATTTCCCCCTCTAATAGATTCTTTTTTTTGAGTTCAAAGGCAATGTTGTTAGGAATGTTGTTAGGTTCGCTTGAAGGTGTTTTGAAGCCGCTACCAACAGGTATCATCCCCCCAGAACAACGTTTTCTTTCAGGCCTTTCAACCAATCGATACGCCCCAGGAGAGCTGCTTTTGCTAAAACTCGAGCGGTTTCTTGAAAACTCGCTTCGGATATGAAACTTTGAGTATTCATAGATGCTCTTGTTATTCCCAATAAGACGGCTTGGTAACAGATCGCTTCTTCCAAAGCGCGCCCCATTCGTTCCGCTCGCAACAATCCAATTAGTTCTCCGGGCGAAAAAACATTAGACATTTCATCTTCTGAAACCAACACTTTTGATGTTATTTGACGTACAATAATTTCTATATGCCTATTATGTATCTGCACCCCCTGGGATCGATAAACCTTTTGGACCTTATTAACCAAAGAGATACGACTTTGCACTATAGTTAGCTCAGCACCAATAAAGAATGCCCAAGGAATTCCAAGAATTCTTGTTATACATTTGTTCCAACCCTCAATCCTCTTTTCGAGATTCATCGATATTGAATCAATCGAACGCACTTCTAACACCTGTTCCACTTTTGGAAGACCTTGCGTTATATCACCAGATCTTGATTTTTCATATATAAATGTAACTAATGTATCTCCTTCGTAAAGGATTTCCCCATAATGTCCATGAACAGTTGCTCCTGGAGTAGCCAAATAAGGTTTAGCTGATCGTATTACCACAGAGTCAACTTGAAGAATTATAACTTGCCCTGATTTTAAATGCGGTCCTTTTTTGGCTATACATACATTTTCACAAAGAAACTGCCCAAGACTAACGATTGTAGATGTTTCTTCACAATAATTGTAATGGAGAAAATACCAATTCAAATTGAATGGATTCAAAATGATGTTACTGCATGAATAAGGATTATAAATTTTACCATTTTGTTACGACTTCACTCCAGTCACTAGCCCCTCTGGTTGGATCATTGGCTAAATCAAAATTTTGTAACGCATATACACACACATATATATATATATATATATATATGTATATATATATATATATATATATATATATATATATATATATATATATATATATATATATATGTGTATGTTCGGATTATGTCGTCTTGTAAGTGATTATATTGATGTGGAATAATCAATATTATAACCCATTGTGAGAAAATAGGCTGGTTCACATTTGGATATGGTTATGTTATTTATATCAAATATATATATATCACTCATTTTTATTTCTTGTCCAACGAAAACCAATGTTGTTATTAAAGCATTTAATTATTTTGGTTATTTTTCCTTTCAAAAGAGACATGTAACAACCAAGTCTTCTCCTAATAGTCAAATGTGGTGAGCTGATGTCTTTTATATACAAAAGGTCTACTCAACCACTTTCCACATTCATTCATATGATTGTATTATAAGTCGCTAGAAAATGTAATACGGTAAAAATTTGATTAATATTATTGAACCGTTGGTTTAGAATTTATAAAGATCCCAAGAAACTTTAAAAACCTAACAGGGGCCATGGGCACATATCATAAACGCTAATATCTAATACTCCTTGTTGTTGTAACAAGAGTAATCGGACGTTAAGATTGGAAAACAAGAAAACATAAATCTAATACTAAGAAGATAAAAAGGTTCGATCGAATCATATATCCAAACTTTTGCCAACAAATTAATATTGTTCTTGATCTTGCCATCTATATTTTGGTTTACTGTGTTGTCCATAGTTTGTTTGATAGTTTATTAGTTCTTGGTTCTCGTAATGATAAGTTGATAATTGGCGACCATAATCATTGGCAGCATGTTGAGGCTATCAGGCAACGGTCTATTTCATTCATAGATCAAGATGAGAATTGTAGAAACTAAAAGGGAAAAGAAAGCATGCTGGTGAACGTGGTCAATCTCTTGAATCCGTAAATCAAGATATAAGATCATTAGATCTAAAAATCTAGTCAAACCATAGTTTGAGATCGTTGGCCGTGGACCGTGGTCCTTTCTACAGCTAAAACACCAATAAATAAAAACTGAAAAAGCAAAAGAAGTAACCACCACAATTTAGGAGCCGTAATTTAGGAACGAACCAAGATAATGACGGTGAACGAACCAAGAAAATGGATATTATGTTTGATTCCCAATTGATATCGAAACTTTATTCAACTGGAACTAGAAAATAAAAAAAGTAAACGGAAAACGAAGATAGGACAGGGCGGCAGCAGCGACACGCTTCCCTGTCTACGGTTTGAACTCGAAGACGGCTACGGCATACATGTTTTTGTTAATCAAATAACAAAGTAACTATACAATATAACCATACGATCAAGTTACATATAAAATGAACAATAACTTTAAAACAATCTATTGTCTACAAACGAGTAATTTAGTATTGACAAACACACTTACGTAGTAAAATCTCACCTATAACAAGATATTGATGGCATATAGAGAAGATGAGACGAGCACAAAACTTTCCTCTATCATTGGATGACAGAGAGGCAACTACGTGTCTGACTTCTTGTCCAATAAAAACAAATGTTGAATACTTACTAACAATCTTCTTGGCAAATTGTTTGAAAGTTCATAACAGATGAGATGACCAACTCTAGGAATACACATGTTTAGGAAGCATATATACCATTCAAATTAATCAAACTTACGGAGCCAATCACAAGAATCACTTGAATAAAAATGGAAACAAAACTTATTCTTGTTGTATGTTGCATCTTGTTAATCTCAACTGTTTCAGCATCTCTATCACCAGAATTTACAAGCAAAACATTTAAAGGGTCTCAAGGTGTGTATTGATATATATTTTTTGCTCACTAAATTTTTCATGCTAGACTTCTTTCACTGAACTAAAATTACTACATATTACCTGTAGCCTCATTAGTTGGAATTATCACCCATAGCCCCGATGATGATCCTGGACATGATTACCCAGGTAGCGAATCTGTCCCTCACCACCAGCTGTGAATAACTAGACGATTACAACTAGGCTCATCGTGGTGTTTGAATTATGGTCTCTGAGCTAAGAGGGTCTTTTTAGCTGTTCATGTGTTGCCATTCTCCAGATGTTTACTAAATAGTATCATGTTGAGTTGAAGTTGGTTTGTTTATGTGTCTAGCTGTTGTTTTCGCTAAGGTTATGAACCTATGGTTTTATCTTTGTTATTTCATACTTCATTTGTAACTATGTAAAGTTATAAGTAATAAAATAATATTGTTATATATTTCATACTTCATTGGAAAGCGACGGTATTATTAGCGTTGCCCAGCGGTCGGTTTTTGGGAGGCGGGGATCGATGGATCCCGGTGAATTTTCACCGGGTATGGAGGCTAAAAGATTCCCAGACCTGGCCCCATTTTGCCCTGGCTCTCCCCGTATTCCACTTCGCGTCCTCTAATGCAATTGATGACAAACAATAAATCAATAATTATCTTCATAATTTGATAAGGTTCTTCAGTACGTATATTGTTTCATCACGGTCTTGAGTCAGTGGTCCGTTGTAGCGATTTGTTGCCAGCCTCAACAAACACATTGCATTCTCTTGTTTGTTTAAAAATCCTTTGATCTATCCAAATCTTTATCAGATCAAAACTCAACAATTCTTTCCCTGTTTCTTTAGAAGAAACAAACATATGATAATGAAATAGACAATCACCAAGGAATACTTCATGTCTTTTTAACCACTATTGTTGATAAAAGTAACAACATTCTGCAACTTAATTGTAACTCGATAGAATCATATTGTAGTTCTAGATCTTTCATTTACCTTCTCCACTTCTGATTTAGCATCCCCGTTACTTAGATTCAATGGATTGACAGATATGTAATGTTTCAAATATATAAATAAAAACCCAACTCAACAATTTGATTTTTGAGAGTTTCCTTTATTTAGCATGACCATAGCCACTTTTAATCCTTTTGCACATAGTGAGCTTTATTCTTAAATGATATTATCCTATCAATCTCCCCCTAGACAGATGCTATCAAATTGGATATCAAGACTCTTTTAACTCCGTACGACCATCTGATAGTTCCACCATCCTTATTATAATTATCCATCATCATTATATTTCCGTGATCCTGACAAACATTTAGGGTGGTTTGTCCTTTTCCGCAAGGAACCTGATAAGGATTTGAGCTACACTGATGATGACAAAACCGGTCGTAGTGATCTTGATCATTGACTTGCAAGAGCGTCGATACCAAGAGAGTGTTTTTGGTATAAAAAATAATAGCTTTTGTCACCACACAGTTGATTTTTCCATAGTACAGTAGCAAAGGGTATTCTTCGGTATAAGTTTTCGGGGAAGTAAAGTTCAGTAATAACATTTGATGCTGAAATAAAACATTTTAATCTGCTACTAACTGCAAATTTTGTGAACTTATACCTAATGGATGAAATCAACCAACAGCATGAGTGAATGAGCATTAATATGCAGTCTCTTAATCAGCTTTTTTTTCTTATATGTCACCGTGTAGTTTCACTTATTTATAACTGAGATTTGAATTTCAATCTAAAAAATCTTTGAAAACTTTGAGTTTTGAGTTAAAATAGCTCATTCCATATTTGGACTTTGATTATAAAACATTTAAATTGAAACCGATAGCAGATAAAAAATCTTGATATATCAAGTTTTAAAATTTTTATGAAAGTTCAAAACATAAAATTTTAAATTGCCATCTCAACTGCTATTACACCAGTACCCAAAATGGCATGAATATTATTCAAAATGGGCAATTGTATATATCATCTTCTAAACTTGTAAATTTACATATTTTCTCAAAGCATATTTAAAAAACATCGTACTTATACATTGAAAACTTATGCTTTGGAGACATATGTAATTTTAAGTGTGGAGAGGAGGATATATATAATTTTTCATATTCAAAATAACGCAAACATAAGGGTTTTTATGGACAATTAACATTTATATATATATATATATATATATATATATATATATATATATATATATATATATATATATATATATATAACTAGTAGGAACCCCCAGGATGCTGCGGTAGCGACAATTTGCGATGCGGAACTCATTTGTTAGCTTTTCAATCCCATCGTAACAAATTGTATAATACTGATTTTTTCTTCTTCTCCCCCTACTCCTCCTTCTCATCCCCTCCTTCTCCTCCTCCTCCTCCTCATGCTATGCGGCGGGTAGGGGTGTTGATGGTTATTTGTTTTAGTATGTTATTTAACTTATAATATTCATATCTCATTCATCATCCACATCTTTATATTATATTAAAAGTCATTATTTTTTCTTTTTTTATCAATTAAATAGTAGTTTTTTATACTTTTATCATTACATTTTCTCACTCCTCCTCTTACAATCACTTTCAAAGTGCAATAATTACTTTTTTATTCATTTATCGAAACAACCCCTAAATTCTCCTATTTTCAGGTGTCCAAATCATTAACAAATGTCGTTTAGGATGTCTTTTTAGGCATAATTAAGCGGTATTTAGGATCACCATTTGATGTAGCAAAAAGCAGCTTTGCCATGCTTGAATATTACTTATCTATACGACTCGTATATGGTATAATTATTAGTCCTTAGATAGAAATTGTTTATAAAATCCCTCTCCAAAACCATGTCTTTGTTAAATATTAAGATAAGATTTGGTTTATTTTTCTAAGCTTTTATCGTGTAGTTTAATATGTTTACTTGCATCTGGAGTAATATCATAACATTAGCTATGTTACAATCCATGAAAGCTTAAATAGGGAAAACTATGGCCATAATGTGAGAGATCTTACATTTAGAAGCTAGCTTTCTTAAACCAAACACACCCACCTAATGATTTAGATCACATATGAATTGAAATACATTTTTTGATGACTTTTGACCATTTTGATCCCTTTCTTTTTATTTCTTCTTAACTTTTACTACAATATTTAAAAGCAACAACTAAGTCTAGAATTAGCAGCATTTTACATATCTAATCGACAATTTTCAGCAACAAGTTGAAGGCAAATCAAACCTTCTTCTGCCAAATTTGCACACTTAAACACTTATTTTAACGGCAAATATACGACCCTGCTTTGAAATACATGTGTTATCTTAATCAGGCCCACCTACTCGTTTCCCAGGCGAGACCGCACTCCCAACCCCCTCAGGAGAAAATTCATTGCTGAGAAAACCCTTGGCTCAACTTTGAATATTTTGCTCAGAGTGAGACTTAAACCCATGACCTTCACTTTATTTACATGTTATTGGTACCTTACTTAAACACTTACTTTTTGTATGCGGGAAATCCTAAATCATACATCAACAAGCAAATTAAAGATTTTATAAAAGAAGATCCATACCTTTTTTAAATAATGCAGGAGGAATCCCGGACTGATATTACAAACCCAAGATAATTGTCCTAGACACCAACCCTCATTCCCATATTCCTCTTCCATCCAAATCGATTAGTTGCCTATTTCGTCATAAATCACACAATAACACCAAATGCAACAATATAATAGCTAACTAATTACACTCAGATCAATTGAAATAACATGAATAAATCGAGAAAAAAACACGTGAATATGATAATTAATAGTTAGAACAGATCGCCTTTCGATTTGTAAATGGCGGTTTCATATTGAGGAATGTAACAGCCGCAATACGAAACCGACTATACCCATGACCTAATCGCAAACCAAAACTTGTTCATCCCTCCTGTTTGATGTTGAGGCAATGATCATAAAATCGAGTAATACACAAATACACACCCGAGGAACCCACTTGCAGTATATTGATGATTTCAATTGTTGGTTCTTAACAAAAGCCATAAACTGCAGGGTATAGGAAACAACGTAGGAAACCGGCAAAGAAAGTGGTAAATCAAACCGACAATGTCATTGAAGGAGGGTAATTCGCGAAGACGATGGGATTGAGCAGTGGACGTTTCAGTTCGCATTGAAGGACTCGACTGCGAATTAGGGGTATTTGGAGAATGAAAGTTTGAAAACAATGTAAATCCTTTCATATCATGTCTTAAATCAGGAAAAAATACAATTATATACTCCTTAAATGTTTTATCTTCATACTCAAATAAAAAAATTCTAAAAGGACACATATCAACACCATATTGCTGCTCAATAATTCTTTTTCGTTTCTCTCTCCTATCTAATAATCACAATAATTACTAATAATATTATTTAATTTTTTAAATTTAAAATAGTTTTTAATAAATTAAGCAAGAGATACTTTTACTAATGTTATTTCTAAAGAAATAATTTTTCATAAATTAGAAAACTTTTTAGACCATCAGACTTTTAAAAATAAAAAATATTTTATAATTGGTGTTTTTAATAAGTAAAATTTTTATAAACAAAAAATAATTAAAATTGAAAGTTATAGAAGAAAGTTTTTAAGTATGAAATTTTTTAAAACATTTATTTTAAAATAAAAATTGTGTTTTATTTATCATAAGAAAATTTTTAATCATATCATATTTTAGAATGTCGATTTATAATTAATAACTTTTAATTCTATTTAATAATTTTTTATTCAACATGTGTAATACATGGGTTAACTAAAGCTAATATAGTATATAGATAAACTAACTTAAAGATTTATATGTTACACGGGTCAAAAAAAATTAGATAAAAAATAATAACAATTCGAAATTAGGAGTTAGTATTAATAATCATATAATATATAAGCATGTGAAAGAAATTAAATATTGTTAGTTGCTCAAACTTACCTAAATAAACTCTCAATGGATTGATTCCAACAATATTGAAACAAGTATTTCAAGCCCCATCGTCATTTAACAAAAACATGATATGAATTGGAAGTAAATATATATTATGACATAGTTTGTCTCGGGATAAATTTAAAAGATAAAATATTAACAAATCTTATCATTAACAATTATAAACTCAATAGAGTAAAAGTCTGCTTGATTGTTATACATTAGCCGCTTTTACAATCGAATAACATGAACGTTGATGGTATAATCACGACGTTATATATTAAGATCCTTTAACAAAGTGACATCGTTTATTTACAAAACTGTAAACATATGAAGCATGGAAACAAATGATCTGCGGTACATTTTTAAAAATCTATCTTATAACATGTCTTTGTATAGTGTAAAAAAAGAACATAGTAAATTATGAACAATAACCGAACCGTTCACCAAGCTGGACGCTATAATGAAACATTATCAAAGCAAAAACGATAGTGTAGAAAAAAGATAATGATATGGATGTATTTTAATATGAATATAATATGTATGTATATATAATATATATATATATAATATATATATATATATATATTATATATATATATATTATATATATATATATATCTATATATATATCTATCTATATATATATATTATATATATATATATATATAGGGGAGGGTTCAAATGAGAACCACCTTTTTTTGTGAGAACTCTATGAACCAATCTCAACCACTTATTTTCTATCACATGCAAATCACATGCCATTTCTCCCTTTTTTTAAAATGTTCATAACTTTTTTTTACGACATCATTTTTTCAAAAAAAATTCACCATAAATTCTGTATTTTTTTATCTTTCCAACGCCTACCATATTGATATACTTTTCTAAAAAATCGTACATCCGTTGTTTACATATGTGTAAATCTCGTTATACACATGTGTAGTACTAGATTTACACATGTGTAAATCCGATATTACACATGTGTAAAATGAATTTCATTAAAAAAAAACGGAATTTTTTTTTTTTATTTTTTTTATTTTTTTTATGAAAGAGGGAAAGTAGGGGAACTTTTTGTGTTTTTTTTTTTTTATATTTTATGTATTTTTTTGATTTATAATTTTTTAAATATGTTTTTGTTAATTACAATTTTGCCATTGAGAACTAGTGGTTGAGATTGGTTCCTAAAGTTCTCACAAAAAAAGCTAGTTCTCATTTGATCCCTCCCATATATATATATATATATATATATATATATATAGATATATATATATATATATATATAGATATCTAATATATATATTATAGATAGGATATAGTATATATATATATATATATATGTCTATCCTATCTATCTATGTATATCTCTCTCTATCTAGATATATCTCTCTCTCTCTCTCTCATATTATCTATGTCTCTCTGTCATCTCTCTCTCTATCTAGATCTCTCTTCTCTCTATCCTCTGTCTCTATTCCTATCTCTCTCTCTCTCTCTCTCTCTGTCTCTCTATCTCTGTCTCTCTGTCTCTCTCTCGTCTCTCTCTAGATCTAGATAGTCTATCTCTCATCGATCTCTCTCTCTCTCGATTCTCTCTCTCTCTCTCTCTCTCTCTCTCTCTCTCTCTCTCTCTCTCTCTCTCTCTCTCTCTCTATCCTCTCTCTCTCTCTCTCTCTCTCTCTACTCATCTCATCTCTCTCTCTCTCTCTCTCTCTCTCTCTCATCTCTCTTCTCTATCTCTCTCTCTATATATCTATATCTCTCTATATATATGGGTAGGGTTATCTTGAGAACCACCCTTTTTAGTGAGAACTCTAGGAACCAATATCAACCACACATTTTAGTCACATGCCGTCACATGCCACTTCCACCTTTTTTTTAAACGTTCATAACTTTTTTTCATGACATTATTTTTTCATAAAATTTTCACCATTAATTTCATTATTTTTTTATCTTTCCAACGCCTACCATATTGATATATTTTTTTAAAAAAATTCGTCCACCCGTTATTTACACATGTGTAAATTCTGTTTTACACATGTGTAATTCCAAGAATTACATATGTGTAAAATGACGTTCGTAAAAAAAAACGAATTTTTTTTTTATTTTTTATAATTTTTTATATTTTTTTAATGGTAGAGGGAAACGAGAGAAACACTTCTGTGTTTTTACTTTTTTTTTTTTATTAATTTTTATTTTATGATTTTTTTGATTATGTTGTTGTTAATTACAATTTTGCCATTGAAAACTAGTGGTTCACATTGGTTCCTAGAGTTCTCACAAAAAAAGGAGTTCTCATTTGATCCCTCCCCTATATATATATATGTATATGTATATATATGTATATATATATGTATATATATATATGTATATATATGTATATATATATATATATGTATATATATATGTATATATATATGTATATATATGTATATATCTGTTATATATATATATCTCTATATATATATATCTATATTATATATTCTATCTCTATCTCTATATCTATTATACTATATACTATAATATATATATATATATATATTACACACACCATGATATGCTTGTAAATTGAAAAGGATATGAAATGGTTTATATTTCCATTTGAAAATCAATGTCATGATTTGGGGAAATTGAAACCCTGAATTAAATATTTGAGACACTTGATTTGATGAAATATATAATATCGTTTCAGAATAAAAGACGCGTATGTGGTTTCTTCTTATTTGCATAGGACGAGTGGATTAGGAAACCTTTAATTACTTGTTTGATTAAGCAAGAATCCAACATATTTCAATTCATAATTTTAACCTGTAAAAACTCATTATTATATGTTTGTTAGGGATAGAGTCAAGTTGTTCTTTGTTAGGAAAAACTATCAGTTATAATTTACAATCTATTTTTGGGTTTTATTTTGAAACCATCACAATGCCCTTTGTAATGAGTTTTTTTGAAGTAAGATTGGTAGAAAGATAACTTAACAAAATGAGCGTTTTAAAAAATATCCACCAATATGGTTTTTTTACTAAAAAGTTAATTTTTCTTATATATAATATGATTGGATAAAAGTATTTATATTTTTAATAATTTTATTTAAGTAAAATTAAAAGGAGAAAGTTACATTTCATTACTTCTTTTACGACGAGAGAACCGCGTCCGTATCTGTCGAAGTGATGGAAGGCCCAATAAAAACCAAGTTAGCATCTCTTATAATTTTAAAAAATGTTTCATAGTTCTTTTTATGATTGTTTTCTTAAAACCTTTTCAATAACGTTTTCTCATACAAAAATATAAATACTTTTCATCAGTTTTTTTTAACATCTCCTTATAGAATGAATACGTGTTCTTATATAGAAAAATCTTTTTATGAAATTAAATGCTTTATTTATTTTTTTAAAATTACGATATATTATATAACCGTTTTAAACAAAAATTTATATATAGTAATAATCATTTATATGAGTATATACATAAAAGATAAAATAAACATCATTACATACAATGCTAGTTCGTCTTGTGAGACTGCTCCATCTCGACATATGAAGCTTAGGCTCAAAACTATTTATTTAATGAGTCGTAAAATGAGTTCGAGCTTATTTAAGCTAAGCTTAGTTAGAGTTTTTAGCGAGTCGGTTTCGAGTGGCTCACGAGATGGCGTGACTTGTTTCTCCCCTAATCGTTGTTGGAAGTCTATTAACAACATACATGCCATCGGTAATTGAGGATTACATTTATAGTTCGTAAAATAAAATAAAAATAAACCATTAACTTTTTTTGTTTCATCATGATATTTATATAAAACATTTTAAAGAATGCATTTTTTGTTAAAAATAAATTTTCTTATTACATCTTTTAAGCTACTTAAAAATATTTTCAAATAAATACATATTTTTTAAAAAAGAATAAAGAAACAAATATGATTAATTTTATGTGATATTGAAACAAAGTTATAGTAAAAAATCAACTTTTCTATATGAAGAGATGATTTAAAATTAAGTCTAAGTGAATTAAAAAAAACAAAATAAGTTTTAAAAAAACTTTCTGTTCTTAATTATGACATATGAACCAAATGATTTTACAATTTTATTAACCTTTGTACTTGACTATTTTGAAATAATATTATTTTAAAGTAAAATAAATTTAACCTATAGCATTATAGTGAGAGAGAAAAAAATAATTCGGCAAACACCTATTATGGTAAATAAATATTCTATGTGCACTATTTAAGGAAAGAACTTATTTTGTAATTATAACAATAGTTAATTTCATTCAAATGAATTATGACTAAATATAAGGTTAGATATATTTTTAGGTGGGAAATTGAAAAAATAAAGGTCTAAGAAAATGACACGTAGCACTAAAGATATTGTTTTATTAATAAGTATAGATTAATAAATTTATAAAGTTTGTCTTAATTGGTTTTTTCTAAAAAAAAGTTGAAAATTAAGATTAGGTTTAAAAGTTTGACGTAGTTGATTTTTGTTTAAAATAATAGATTTATTGTGCTAATAACACATGTATAAATCCTAAGTGAACGCCCTAGGAAATATCATCTAACACCCGTATAGATAAAGATATGCTCTAAACTTTGCATAGACTATATTGTAGATTAAAAATCATTATCTTTATTATTATCTTTATTATACTAATTACTAAAAATAGAGAAGGACACTTGTCATTATTTTAAACCATCTAATATTTTGTTTTATCGACTCTGTCTTTTTAAATAATAAGGATATTAAAATAAAAATATTTATATATTTATCATAAATATCATAAATTTAATTATGGATACTTAGTATTAGATTATAGATAGTTATTATAACATTAACCAAATGAATATAATATGATATTAATTATCAATTTTGTAAATTATATCATTTAATTTCCTAAAAGTTTCTATTTAAGTATTCAAATATAATAAAATAAAAATTTATGATCGTTATATATTAAAAAAAAAGAAACAATGATAATAGTTATTATTTTTTATGTATTTGTAATATATGAGTTTATTTAATCCTTATATTACAAAATATATAATTTTTTTTTATTGTTCAGTATATAACATTATATTAATTCAACCCATTTACTACACATGATTATAACCTAATTACATATGATTAACGATTCAAGAAATTAATCAATAACAT
The DNA here is from genome assembly GCA_025215565.1 of Flaveria ramosissima. Lineage (NCBI taxonomy): Eukaryota > Viridiplantae > Streptophyta > Magnoliopsida > Asterales > Asteraceae > Flaveria > Flaveria ramosissima. The sequence continues at coordinate 19,973,583 of CM046036.1, read as the reverse complement.
TGAAAATGTAAGACGACAAATGAATAAAAGTAATTTGAAATAACATAACAAAAGAAGAGGAAAATTAAAGGACTCTCGATACAAAAACAAAGTTATTAGGAGCCATTGAACCAATATGATATACCATTATACAAAATTTGTAATCAATTATTAAACAGTAGCAATTATTAAACAGTATATGAGTGTGTAAAGATGATAGGTTAAATATCAAAATACTGATATCTTTCCTTTTCCATATGATCATCTTGCTTGAAGTTCTCATCAAGATCAAGAACTAACTTCCAAAATAACTTTAGTTAATAAAAACGGTTTTGCATCCGAAATAATATGTATGCTGTTGCTACTGATGTCTATGCACAAAGTGGTATGTTATCTAATATATAAACTTAAATATATGTGTTTTACTACATGCATAAATTGATACACATAATTCTCAAGCTAGAGGTAACTATTTATACATATTTACAAATAAATGGGTTAATTTGGGTCATTTTTCGTCTATATGAAGTCAGATAACTAAAATTTAGCTAAAAAGGGCACATGTCAAATGGGTTTATAAAGCATCCAAAGTATATTGTTTTGACATGAATAACAATGATAGGTTTCTTGAAGACCATCTCTGTAAGTAGCCACACATTCAAAACTTGCAAATTCCACTCATTAGTCATGAGTAAACAAACAAAACCACATATATAACCGGCAACAAATAAAGAATCTCACTCATGAATTAAAATAATCATCTTTAAATAAGATGGTTGGCTACTGAGTTATTCATAAGAGATCTTTTAGACTTAAACTCTAAAGAACATTTTATCAAGCATATGGTGGGGATATCTATACAAGTAATCTAATTCCATATCAATAAACCAATTTACTCACCAGAGACAAAAACAAATACATTCAATCATTTAGTATACATGTCATGTGATTCAGATGAAATGGATGATACAGAACATAGAAATAACAGACATATTATACTCAATTCAACATAAGTGCAATTAATTATTTAGGCATACATATAAATTTACTTTCCAAACGGATCTGCCAAAAGGGAAAGATGGATCCCCTGTATCATGATCATAGATAATAGGATAACTAAAAAATTAAAGTTATAAAGATATTTAAAAGATTCATGTGTAATACATAAGATGTACTTACTATTGATTGTTTCTGTCTTGTTCTCCTTGTTATCATGGTTGTTATCATGATTATGTGAAGATTTACAAGTGATGCAATATTTTTCTACAATGATCAGATGAACACTTCACATATAATACAAAGAAAACACACATGAGAAAGCTGCAACAAAATCAACATGCTTCATTGTTCAAATACAATTAAAAGTTCATCGAACTATACCTCATCGTCAGTTTGATTTAACCCACATAAAAATCCGGGAAGGAAACCCTAAACAAATTTTGACAAATCAATTTTGTATCTAACCATGTGAGATCAAGATTTCAAAAACGAAGTCAATATAAAATCAAAGAACAACATCGAACATACCTATTAGGAGGAACCTTTAATAAAATTCGAAGAATCAATTGTTGATCAGCTGTAATTCGGATTCAATCGTTGTAACTGAAATCCGATTGCATCGTTCTAGGAGGAAATAGGGATTTTGTTACATGAAAATTGGATTTTGTTACCAGATTTAGGGTTTGGTGATATTAGTTGAAAGAGACTTATTGAATGGGTCCATTGAAATCTGTAAGGCCCCGTTCCCGGGACGCCTACAGTTGGTCATTCATCGCACATAAAACATACTTTTACATTCACACTTCATAAACATCGCAGCGGAACATTTAAAATAAACTTTCACTTCTATATAAATGCTTTTGCAAGTTAATACAACATTCATTACAAAATAGTTTGTTCGCATTACAATGCAAAAACATTAATCAAAAGAATGTCATCCCAAAAGAGCCGAGTAGCCTTGCAGTGCCATCCTCAGCCATCATTACCTGCCAACTGGAAAACATATAAAAAGTCAGCAATGCTGAGTGAGTTCTAGTTTTATAATAAAACATACTTTACTTTCATTAAAACTATTCCTTTTCTCATGCGTTCATTCAACATACGTATACACAGATAATGTCATTATTATCTTTCATCTCATTCGTTATCTTTCGTTCCTTTCATACATTCATTCTTCCGAGTCTGTTGCGACGACAGAGTCGCTCACCTCAATAGCAATCTCAATGATTGCATGCTATCCGAGTCTGTTACAACCCTAGGATTGCTCACCTCATTGCCCATCTTAATGATAGCAAGCTATCCGAGTCTCTTGCAACAACAAGGTTGCTCACCTCATGGCAACATCACGATAGCACATTACTCGAGTCTCTTGCAACGACAAGGTTGCTCACCCCATAGGCAATCTCAATGATTGCACTTCATCCGAGTCTTTTTCAACACAAAGTCGCTCACCCCATATATATGCTTGCAAGCCTTTCTTTCGTTCATTCATCATTCATTAATGCATGCATTCTTACTTTATGTTCCTCTTTCATTATCTTTCGCTTTACATTACATAATACTTCATTCATTCATTAACATGACATGTAAAGCCACAAGAAAGATAAACATACATCACAATAAGGAACATATCATACACATTCATCATCATCATCATCATACAGGGCAACATCATACATACATAACATGCATAAACATGCAACATCATCATCATCATGCCCTACATGCTTTCTAAGGCCATAACAGTCACCTTACATGCTCTTACGAGAAACTTTACGTCAAAACTTACATCTGCACCTTCCCCCGAAGGCCAGAAGTCAAACTACACTTTCTTTCGGTGCAACAGCACTATTTGTGCGTATGGACATCCTTCAGTCGCATGGCCTCCATGCGACTGAACATCATGCGATTGGACTCATGCGGATGAACATCTATGTGAATGAACATTCAGTCGGGCGTATGGACCTCATGCGGATGGAACTACAGCGAATGGGCACCTATGCGACTGACCTTATGCGAATGGACTCATGCGACTAAGCATCTATGCGACTGAACCCTCAGTCGTATGACTCCCCGTGCGACTGGACTCCCAGTCGTGCGACTGAAACCTTAGTCGTGCGACTGAAACCTTAGTCGTGCGACTGAAACCTCAATCGTGCGAATGAGTCCCAATCGTGCGAATGACCTTCAATCGCCTCTCATTCGGCCGTATGGCCTCCATTCGGTCGCCTAGCCCTAGCTGATACAGAATGGAGTTCATCCCGAATCCAATCTGCCATTTTCGGCCTCCAAGCTCATCCAAACCCATTCTAAGCCTAAATTAACCCTCCTGGACCTTAGGAATGCATCCATAACACCATACAAGCACACACAAGCCCGGAAACATACACGAAACGCATCATACACATCACACCCAAATGGGTCAAACACATACTCACACCAAAAACGGGTTTTAACATTTTCAAGCCCCAATATCGGTTGAAAACAAGTAAAAGTAGGGTCCTAGAACTCACACAAACGAGCACAACGTCAAGGGCTTCGATTTGGTTTGCTACACGACGAGTTTAGCCACCCGAATCACCCGAACCAACCCTTTTTCTCTTTTCTTATTCTTTCTCTCTTCTCCTCTCTTGAAAGCTGAAATGTGGGGGTGTGTGGGGAGAGTGGGCTGCCCTCTCCCTACTTATATCACCACATTTCCAACTTTTCTTCGTTGGCGAGTTTGGTCCCTCGACTTTGGACTTTATTTCTTTTTCTTCCTTCGTCGGCTTCAAAATAATAAATATCCGGGTGTTACAAGTCCACCCCCCTTAAATAGGTTTCGTCCCCGAAACCTGTTATTCTTCAAAAAAATGTGGATAATGCCGTCTCATTTCTTCCTCAGTTTCCCACGTTGACTCGGATCCCTTCCTGTGCTTCCACTGTACACGCACAAGAGGAACCACTTTATTTCTCAGCCTTTTCTCTTTCCGATCGATGATTGCCACTGGTTGCTCCACATAATTGAGCCGTTCGTCTACCTCGATATCCTCTAGTGGAGCAATCATATCTTTATCAGCTAAGCACTTCCTTAGTTGAGATATATTGAATGTCGGGTGAATTTCACTTAACTCATCCGGTAACTCCAGTCTATAGGCCACCTCTCCTACTCGAGCAATGATTCGGAAATGGTCTATATACCTTGGGCTCAACTTGCCCCGCTTTCGGAAGCGAATGTTACCCTTCCAAGGTGAGACCTTCAACATAACCCGGTCACCCACCTGGAACTCAATCGGCCTGCGTCGTTTATCAGCATACGACCTCTGTCTGTCTTTGGATGCCTTCATGAAGGCTTTGATCCTTTCAAGCTTCTCAGTCGTAGCCTCGATCACCTCGATGCTCCCTAACTCCTTCTGACCAATATCACCCCAACAGACGGGCGTTCTGCATCTCCTACCGTATAGCATCTCATATGGGGGCATACCAATGCTGGCATGATAACTGTTGTTGTACGAGAATTTAGCTAACGGTAAGTGGTCATCCCAACTTCCCCCAAAATCGATAACACATGCCCGAAGCATGTCCTCCAATATCTGAATGGTCCTTTCTTACTGACCATCAGTCTGGGGATGATAAGCCGTGCTAATATGTAACCTCGTCCCCATAGCGTCGTGGAACTTCTTCCAGAATTTGGATGTAAACCGGGTGTCACGATCAGACACAATAGACACCGGCACACCATAATGAGTTAAAATTTCCTTGATAAACAGATCAGCCAAGCTCTCAGATGAATATGTCTCGCGGATCGGTAGAAAGTGAGCACTCTTTGTCAGACGATCAACTATCACCCATATGGCATCATACCCTTTCGGGGTATGCGGCAACTTTGTAATGAAATCCATGGTGATGTGCTCCCACTTCCATTCCGGTATATCCAAAGGTTGGATCTTCCCATATGACTTCTGATGCTCGGCCTTCACTTGCAAGCAACTAAGGCACTTACTCACATACTCCACTACATCACGCTTCATACCCGGCCACCAATAATCTTTCTTCATGTCGTGGTACATTTTCGTAGCACCGGGATGAATAGAGTATCGAGTCTTGTGAGCTTCATCCATAATCTTCACCCGTAGATCCCCAAGGCGAGGAATCCATATTTGTCCAAATCGGGTTCTAACACCAAGTGTGTGTTCAGCCAACTCCGCGATCAGGCCTCTCATTCTTTCAGAGTTAAGATGATCTTCTTTCAATGCTTCATCTTGAAACTACTTGACTTGCTTCATTACATCGGAGGTCATGATCAGCTAATATGCTTTCACCCGAATCGGCTCGGGTCTCTCCTTTCGGCTAAGGGCATCCGCCACCACGTTGGCTTTGCCCGGATGGTAATGGATCTCGCAACCATAGTCCTTTATGAGCTCCAACCATCGTCTCTGCCTCATGTTCAGATCCTTCTGCTCAAAGAAGTACTTCAAGCTTTTGTGGTCAGTGAATATGGTGCACTTCGTCCTGTAAAGATAGTGCCTCCAAATCTTTAGTGCAAAGACCACGGCTGCTAGCTCCAAGTCATGAGTAGGATAATTGACCTCATGAACATTCAACTGTCGGGATGCATAGGCTATAACTTTTTCTCTCTGTATTAACACGCACCCCAACCCCGAGTAGGAAGCATCAGAATAGGCCACCAGATCTTCACTTCCATCGGGTAATGATAGAACAGGAGCTTGAGTCAATCTCCCATTTAGTTCCTCGAACGCCTTCGCTTGAGCTTGACCCCATACAAACTTCACATCTTTCCGGGTCAACTTAGTCAGTGGAGAGGCGATCTTAGAGAAGTCTTGAATGAATCTTCTGTAATAGCCCGCCAAACCCAAGAAGCTACAAATCTCGGATGACATCTTTGGTGAATTCCATTGCATAACCGCCTCCACCTTTGCCGGGTCCACCATAATCCCGTCAGGATTCACCACATGACCCAAGAACTTAACCTCGCGCAACCAGAACGCGCACTTGGAGAACTTGGCGTACAACTTCTCCATTCTCAACGTCTCTAGAACTTCCTGAATGTGACCGGCATGCTCTGTCTCGCTCCGCGAGTAAATCAGGATATCATCAATAAACACGATCACTGATTTATCCAACATCGGTCGACACACTCGATTCATCAGATCCATAAAAACAGCTGGCGCATTGGTCAAACCAAAAGACATGACAAGGAACTCGTAGTGACCATATCGCGTGCGGAAAGCTGTTTTAGGGATATCCTGCTCCTTCACCTTCAACTGATGGTAGCCAGACCGAAGATCTATCCTTGGGAACCAGCTGGCACCTTGAAGCTGATCAAACAATTTGTCAATCCTCGGTAAGGGGTATCGATTCTTCACTGTCAACTTGTTCAGCTCTCGGTAGTCAATACACATCCTCATGCTACCGTCCTTCTTCTTCACAAATAAGACCGGAGCACCCCAATGAGAGATACTCGGTCTAATGAACCCCTTATCAAGCAGTTCTTGCAACTGCTCCATCAAATCTTTCATCTTCATCGGAGCCAGCCGATACGATGCCTTGGCAATAGGTTGGGCACCCGGTATCAGATCAATCTGAAACTCGATTTCTCGGTCAGGTGGCACTCCTGGTAAGTCTTCTGGGAACACGTCTAGAAAGTCACACACAACTGGTACATCGGCTAGTTGTGGTGTTGGCGTATCCACATCCCTTACATAGGCCAAGTAGGCACTACACCCACGCCTCACACACTTTCCCGCCACCGCCATAGAGATCACTTTCGGAATCGTAGTAACCCGATCACCATAAACCGTCACTAAACTACTGTCAGGCGCCGAAAACCGAATCATCTTCTTGCGACACACAATGTTCGCCTCGTAGTCCGCTAACCAATCCATCCCAAGAACCAAATCAAAACCACCTAAAGTCATCACGAATGGTCTAACGGGAAACTTATGACCCTCAAGTTCCATATCACAGTTCTCTATCATCTCAGAAATCCTGGTATACTTACCTATGGCGGTTTCTACATCAAAGGGCGCATCAACACCTCTACTACTAACAGGAAGCTTAGCACAGATAGCAGCAGAAATAAAACTTTTACTAGCAGCAGAATCAAATAACATAGAAGCTAAAGTTTGGCTCATTAGAAACGTACCGGACACAACGTCAGGGTCCCTCCTAGCCTCCTCCTGTGTCATGGTGAATGCCCTGGCACTCGCCCTCGGTCCTTCATTTCCCGTCTTCTTCACCCCGGAACCCTCAGCCCTCGGCTTCTTACAATCCTTACTTATGTGATCCTCTTCACCATAGTTAAAGCACCGGACCGTACGACAGTCCCTTGCTATGTACCCCGCCTTCCCACATTTAAAGCACAAGTTCGACCCAAACCTGCACTCCCCACTATGCTCTCTCCCACACCTACCGCACTTCTTCACACCAGCACCCGATGCGACCACACGGTGATCTTCCACCCGTGCCTTCTTGTTGCCCGTCGAGGCATCACCCCGACCAAACCTCTTCCCATGCCAGTTCCTATCACCACCACTTTCTTGCTACCTTCAGTCACCACCACCGTTCTCTCTTTATACAGTCTCCCCGCCAAATCCACCGCCGACCTAAACGTACTTGGTTGGGCAGCGATCATATGCCAGCGAATATCCACCTGCAAACCCTGAATGTACCTCTTAATCTTCTGTGATAGAGGCGTCACCTAATCCGGCACCAGACGTGCCATCTCGTTGAACTTCGTGGTGTAGTGTTGGTGTGTCATGGTTCCCGCCTCTAACTGCAGGAACTCCCTCTCAACCTTGTCCATCTCCCAGTGAGGACAGAACTCCTCAATCACCAACTTTTTTTGCTCGGACCACCTCATTCTTCCTATCGCCTGTTACCCTCGGCTAGGACAATGTTGTCCCACCAACAAAGAGCCGAGTCCACAAACGAGTGGGTAGCAAACTTCACTTTCTGGTCCTCCTGGCACTCGCTGATATCAAGAACAACCTCCATTTCCCTCACCCACCGGTGCGCAGCCAGAGTAATATTGCCTCATTTCAGGCCTCGTGCCACCTCTTGCACGGCTCATCTTCCTCCTCTTCTTCATTATCAGCGAGCTCTGTTGCTCTCGTCCTCCCGAGGACCTATTTCTCTCCTTTCTTTCTCCTTCTTTCACAGCCTTGATGACTTCGGTCACCACAGACGGTAAGATTGTCTGCATGAATCGGTGTACTTCTTCAACAACAGCCTCCTTTACCAAGGCCCTCAAATTTGCACTCTCATCCCCAGCCTCAAGATGAGGAGTCTCAGGTTCTTCAGGAACCACCTTTTAAACTCTTGGCCTTCCTCTTTTGGGTCGCGGCTCAGCACCAGGCCCACTACGGCCTCCTCCCCTAGAAGCTTTAGAAGATCTACCACCAGCCATTCTCTATCACACTGAAAGATTCAAACACCAACACGGTCATTCAAGGGAACAGCTCAGTTTATGTCAAGTATAGTAAGTCCCTAATTACAGTGGTTAGTTGTGATTAGCCACTTACTTTACTCTTCATACCCCGAGCATTATCTATCCTGACTACATGAGTATCTAAATCTACATACAACACATAAACCACATAACATGCGCACATAATACCGGTTATCATTAAGAAAATACCTAATGGCACGCAGCTACTCAGATTGGCATCCCATTCCCATTCCGTCCCATTTTCAGTTTAAGTTAAGGTTTATTTTGAAAATTTACCCATTTCACTTAAACTTTGGCTCTGATACCAACTTGTAAGGCCCCGTTCCCGGGACGCCTACAGTTGGTCATTCATCGCACATAAAACAAATAACTACATTTAACTTTTATAAAATATCGCAGCGGAAACATTTAAAACTTCCTTCCATTTCAATATAATAGGTTTTGCCAAATAATACATCATTATCCAATTACAAAATACAAGTTTGCATTACATCACAAAAGCATTATATATGGATGCCATCCCAAAAGAGCCGAGTAGCCTTGCAGTGCCATCCTCAGCAATCATTACCTGCCAACTGGAAACACATAAAAAGTCAGTGTTGCTGAGTGAGTTCTAGTTTTATAACAAAACATACTTTTCTTTTGTTAAAACCATTCATTTCATCCATGCGACCACACATCATACGTACACATAGATAATGGTTATTATATTCATCATTTATTAACTTCCTTTCATTCATTCATTATTACTTTCAATCATTCGTTCATCATTATATCTTTTCCTTTCGTCAACACCATGAACTTTACCCTTCATGCTCATGATACTGGCCTAATCCTATAATAGACCTTCATTCACGATGCCCAGCACCTCTGGCCACAGTACCTAGGATAAAGTTCAGGTATACCATTGTCATGTGATGTGCCCTTCATGCTCATGATACTGGACCTAAACCTATAATAGACCTTCATTCATGATGCCCAGCGCCTCTGGCCACAGTACCTAAGGCAAGCAACAATGGTTCCATACAAATGGTCAATCACAAAGAAAGAACCCAATGTGCATCCTCCCGGGGTAGTGAACCCGCACACCGTTAGGCTAACATCTTTTAATGGCGTGTCCCGATATCCAATGCTTGCAAGACTTTTGTTACATTCATCATTCATTAATGCATGCATTCATCATGTTCCTCTTTTATTACTTACCACTTTACGTTGCATAATACTTTCATTTCATTTATCTATCATAACACGTAAAGCCATAGGAAAGATAAACATTCATCACAATCAGGAACATTAACATATACAGTCATCATCATTATACAAGGCAACATCATACATACATACCATACATCATGCATAAAAATATGCAACATCATCATCATCATGCCCAACATACCCTCTAAGTCCTCAACAGTCATCTTACATGAACTTACGAGAATTTCCATGTCAAAACTTTCATCTGCACTTTCCCCCGAAAGTCAGTAATTAAACTACACGTTTCCCCGGGTACAACAGCCCTATTTGGGCGTATGGACACCCTTCAGTCGCATGGCCTCCAGGCGACTGATCATCATGCGATTGGACTCATGCGGATGAACATCTATGCGAATGGACACCCAGTCGTGCGTATGGACTTCATGCGGACGGAACTAATGCGAATGAGGACCTATGTGACTGACCTCATGTGAATGGACTCAATGCGAATGACCACACAACACACCCAAATGGGTCAAATACACACACATATAAAAAAAAGGTTTTCTATGCTTTCCAGCCCCAAAACCGTTTCAAAACAAGTAAAAGTGGGATCCTAGAACTCACACAAACGAACACAACGAGAAGAGCTTCGATTGGACTCGCTACACGACGATTTGGCATACCAAAATCCACTCGAACCACCCTTTTTCTCTCTTCTTCTTCTCCTCTCTTTCTTTTGGCTGAAATGTGGGTGTGGGGAGAGGGTTATGGCTGCCCTCTCCCTTCAAATATCACCACATTCTCAACTTTCTCTCGGTGGCGAGTTTGGTCCCTCGACTTTAGACTTTATTTTTTTTTCTTCATTCGTCGGTTTCAAAATCAATAAATAGCCGGGTGTTACAATTTGGCCAACTAATATTTAATATACATACATATTAGTTTTATGAGAATGATATTTTAGGAGGATATTAACAAATCTGATGGGTAATTGTAGTTATTATAACCTAAACGGAAACTAAAAATGACATAATTTCTCTCTACATACATAATAAAGTTGTTTAATGCAGTGTAAGCTGATTAATTAGGAAAATTTTGTAGGGAATAAAATAACTACGAGTTTAAAGAAGGGCAGGACCGTTTAAGGGCTTAAACACAATTACAACACAACAACACAATGAGGAGATTAACTAAACTTTAATCAAACAGTGAACTGGAAAACCAAAGTGATACAAAGAACACAAGTAAAGCAAAAAACAGAACAAGAGAGTATGGGTTTCAAGGAGGCAGTATATTGCTTTCTCAAGTTCTTTTACAAGTGTTACAAAGCATGAAGAAAAGATACAAGAACTTGAAATACTTATACTACAACCTACAGCCGGCTATACTTTGAAAGCCAGCTGGATACAATTGACTAGACACTAACAAAATCAATTGTAGGATCAAAGGCATATCTGCCTTTTGACCTTGTGACTATGACATGCCATAGCTCACATCCTTATACAATACAAAAAGGATAAAGTACATAAAGTGGAAAGTTGAAGACTCAAGACCTCAATGTACAGTTACCAAAAGCAAGGCCCTTTTCACCAACTCATGTAAGTTGGTGACTTTACAGAGATGCAGCGGAAAAGGTGCTTTATGGAACAGTACATCAGATAAAGCATGTGTACTAAAAGTCTTCGGAAGAAATCTGTCTTCATAGGTTGAAGCTTCGGAAGACTTTGTCTCTGAAGCTTCGGAAGACTTCATGTTTGGCTTCGGAAGATATTGGTCTTGGCTTCGGAAGATTTTACACTTAGAGTATTTTCTAATGCTTTGTGTAAAACTTCCGAAGCATTCTTCACTTCAGTACTTAGTGCATGTTGCTGAGACACTTAGGCTGTTTTGGGTTGCATCAGACTTCAGGAATCCTTACAAACTCCCCCTAGGCTGATGCTACCAAAACACTTGGAAGATCTTCAAATGTTGGTAGTCTTCAGTACAATCAGGACCATTCCTTTCTTCATGAGATGGTCAGGATCATCAAGACTTTCATAGTATCTTCTCATCTCAAAGAGATCATGCAGAGGTAAGTTGATTATGTCTTGCCATGAGTAGACATTCTCAACACCTTGATCTCTGATAACAGTCCATCTCTCTGGATTGGTAGAGTAAGTCCAGGACAAGATGGGTGTCTCACTAGTTAGAGGAGCCACTTGAATAGGAGTTGATTGGGCTGCCTCATCATGCACTTCCTCAGGTTGATCTGATTCAGCCTGAGGTGCAGAGGTAGATGACTTTGGCTTCTTCTTCTTAGTCTTTGGTTTAGAAGCCATCCTCTTCTTCCTCTTGGATGTCTTTAACTGAGAAGACTGGTCTGCAGCACCATGTTGATCATCAGTGTCTTTCTCAGTTGGGTGTTCCTCCCTCACAGGTTCAGAAGGAGAGGGAGTTTGACCCTGCCTAGGATCAGAAGATGAAGCTTGCTGAGGCTCAGCTGGAGGTGCTGGTTGAGGTGTCTCTGGTTGTTCAAACTTGACCTCCACTTCAGGTGGGACTTGAAAGAGAGTGCAAGTCAATGAGTTCTCCACTTTTAATCTTCTGCTTGATCACCCTAATATGCTCATCCATGGTGGATAGAGACATGGGGCCAAGTCTCCTTCCGGAGAATCCATACAGCTTCAAGAAGCTCACCATTCTTTGTCTGTCAGCAGACTTCTTTGCATTCTTTTGAATGATGGCCTTGACTTTGCAGCTTCTTCCCTTAGTTTCCTTTTAGTTGTCTTTCTTTCCTTGACTAACTCAAGCTCAAGTTGCTTTAGATACTCGAACTCAATGAAGTCATAGGACAAGGGAGAAGTGCATCTGCCTGATAGAAGCCTGTGGCACTCAGGTAGTTGATCATCTTGATCCTATCTTCTTCTTTATCTACCTGAGGTTCTTGTGGAGTTCCACATCTTCCTGTGCAGGACTTTCTTGAACTGGTGAGAGAGTAGGAGCATGCTTGTAAAGTCTTTTCTGTCTCTTCTCCTCTTTGAGTTGGAGAAGTATCATTGCATCCTCTTTCTCCTTCAACTCTCTTGACACTTCCTGTCAGCCAGTTCATTTAGTTCTTCTAAGGGGAGGGAGATGATCTCATCAATGTCATAGTTCCTGGTCTGTAAGTAGGTAATCCTGACTGCCCTTAACTCATCATCTTGAGTATTTGGTCTGGGAGCAGCCCTGATTGCAGCTTGCATGAAGCTAGATGACCCAGTGGAACTTTCTCCCCTTAGTCTCCTTTTCCTCTCTCTCTCTTCCTCCTCAATTTCCTCAGGAGTCATTATCCTTTTCCCTTTGTCACCAACAGACCTTTGTGACTCAGGGTGGATTGAGGCTTGGCCTTCATTGCTTGGAGTAGCTTCCATGCTCTGGCCAGAGAGAGGCTGAGAAACACCTTCACCAGCAGGTGTCTCAGATGGAGTTTGGACCTCAGCAGCAGTTGTTGATGATGAGACAGGGGTCTCAGGTTCTGTCACTGGGCCTTCAGTCAAGGTTTCCCCTATGAAACTAATCTTAGGGTCCACCTCAACATCCAGTTGACCGATGACATTGCCTGATTCCCTAAGTCTCCTTCTTAGAGTAAACTCTGCAAGGATCCTGTCTTGGATTCTTTGAGCCAGCCTGTCAGCTTGTCTTGAATTGCTTGGATTGACAAGTGGCAAGTTGACTAAATCCAGTCTTTCATAAAAGCTCAGGCTTTGGAATTGAAAACTTCTTGTTGGCCTTGAACTCTTTGAAGTATGAGGGCTCTCCTGTCATCATCATACCTCCACCTTATGATGTGATTGCCAGTTCCTAGTGGTGGAGATGAGACAGCCCTTGGTATGCCTTCCTCAAAGAGACTCCTGATGAGAGAGTCTATAGAGTCCACATTAATGTGAACTTGAGGAAGTTGCTGAGAATGCACAACAGCAAGTGAGGATGGTGAGTCCTCTATGTCCATTCTCTCTGAAGAACTCCCAGGTTCTGTGGTTGTAACAACTTTCTCCCCCTTTTTGGTAGCATCACCCACTTGCATAGGTGAGCTGGAGGATAAGTCAATCACTTCCACAGGTTCTTGTGTTCCTGGTTGAGCTCTCCTTAAAGGTCTCCCAGCTAGTTTTTCCTGCAGATATGAAATCTGGACTAACCTTAGAGACTAAGTAGGTGCATGTTTTTGACAGTTTTTGCACCTTTAGTCTCAAATTCCCCTCATCTTCATCAGAAGATTCATTGGGGGATGAGATGATTGGACCAAAGTCCTCTCTCTCACCACCAGCTTGAGTTTCTTGGCTGCTGGTTTTCCTCTGCTCACTGGCAGCCTCAGTTGAGATGCCAATGGGCTGAGTTGCCATGGTTGAGGTCTTAATGATGTAATCACTTTCAAAAGTGAGAGCCTCTTCCATATGGACATCCTGAACAGGTTCAGAAGTGTCCACCTCAGTAATAGGTGACTGATGGGGGATAGACTGAGGAGAGTCAGAGGTACTCATCTCTCTTTGAGTAGGGGAGGAGAAGAGAGACTCATGGTACTCACTGAATCCTAAGTCTTCATCAGTGTAAAAGGATAGGTTGGGAATTGGTTGGTTGAGATCCAAAGGCTGGGGATGGTAGCTGTCCCCTGAAGGTTGTCCACTTGAGTGTTGAGACTCAGAGTGAAGGCTTAAGGTTGTTGGGCTAGTGAGCTCATCAGGGTGAGCTTGAGGAACCTCAGCCCTGATAGGTGAAGTAATGGGAGTGGTTTGCTCCTCAGGAGAAGTGGGAGCTCTAGTGTCCACTTCTTCCTGTAAGGTTGAGTATTTGGGGGCCTGCACAGACTCAATAGCCTGAGCAGGGGTTCGTTTGGATTTTCTTTGGTAGGTGAGGGTGATTTCTGGTCTTTTTAATGGTAAGGACAAAAGAGGTGTGGGTTCAACACTAGCTTGTGTTGCTAGGTTGTCACCTTGAGCAATGAGCTCTAACATTTTTGGGACTAGGGCTGTTTCTACCCCAGAGAAGCCTACAGTTGGCTTCTTCATTATTTTAAAGATGCCGGGCTTCATCTGTCCCAATTTAAGAATATTACCTGTTTCCCTCAACTGTGAGCCCAGTTCACAGTTGAGAATGTGTTGAACATATCTAGGAAACATGTAATACTCTAAGGAGTCTAAGTTTGCAAGTAAATTAGTATAGACAAATTGTGAATACCTGAACTTGACCCCCTGAACCATTCCATGAACTATAAAGGAGAGATCCTCAGGAATCTGGTCCCATCCACCATGCTTGTTTGACAAGCTGTGGATAACCACATGGAGCAGGAATTTCCATTGGGATGAGACCTTCCCTTTCCTAAAGGTCTTTACAGAGAAATCTCCCTCATAGCCCATCTGCTCAAAAGAATGATTAACAGCTTCTTTTGGGAAGGACACCTCACCTTCTTCATCATCCAGCTGTAGATGTTGGTTAATGATGGCCGGAGTGATGAAGATTGTCCTCCCTTGCACTGTGGCAGACAGTGCCTTCTCCCCATCCATAATGACCTCTTGGCAGGTCTTCCAGAATTCAAGCAAGTGATCCTCATATAGAGTAGGATCAATGGTCAGGGAGGTGAAATAATTTGACAGAGTCAAGAATTGGCAAATCTCTGAGAAACTTGCATCTTTCTCAGAGCTTAACAGAGCAACTTGATTATGTTGCCTGTGTAGTTGCATGGAGAAATCAGGGTTGTTTCTGCGGTTAAGGTTGGCCATTTCAGAAGCTTAAGGGTGAAGAAAGGTAGAAAGCAAAGGCGGTTTAGAGAATTAGGTTAGAGAAACAGTAGAATTGAGGAAGATAGTGGGAAAGAGGGGGAACCGTTGGGTATTTATATGAAAAGGGATTTGAACCAAAGTTAATGAAAGAGGATAAACTTTGAAATCCGAAAGTCGGTCCCACCTCTGAAAAGGTAGTTTACTTTTGCTCAAAAAGTAGTTTTCTTGGAATTCGAAAAGCTTCCGAAGTTTATTTGTCTTCGGAAGTTTTGATGGAAAAAGCTTCCGAAGCTAAAATGGCTTCGGAAGATTTTCCTGAGAGTCTTGATAATTTATGCTTCGGAAGAGAAATAAACCTTGAATGCTTTGTATAGAAATAAACAAAGCTTCCGAAGGTTAATTTTGCTTCGGAAGGAAAAGGTCCTAAAAATAAATAAGTGTCTGAGATAAGAATTTTAAGCTTCGGAAGATGAATTTGACTTCTTCCGAGGTAAAATCTCTTAGACAGTTATTTATTTTGAAGACATGTTTTTCTTCCGAAGATAAAATCTTTATCTTCCGAAGTATATCAAAAATTTTCAAGAATCTAAGGAAAGTCTTCAAAAAGAATTTTACATCCAAAGAAAACATGAGCTTATGAAAGTGATGAACTAGACAACTTAGGACACACATATTTTAAGAAGAAATAATTAGAATTAGTTTTAATAAAAAGTCTACTCAAAGTTAATCATCCCAATAGCTGATATCAGATACTTAAATCTCTGTTCATCAAAAGCTTTTGTGAACAGATCAGCATATTGTTCATCTGTATGAACTTTGACTAGTTTAATTAATCCTTTTTCATAGTTATCTCTTATTAAATGATACCTGATGTTGATGTGTTTGGTCCTTGAGTGCTGCACAGGGTTCTCAGTGATAGAGATAGCACTATTGTTGTCTATGTGGATAGGAGTCTCTTTGAAGTTAAATCCATAGTCCAGCATCTGATTTTGAATCCAAAGCACTTGAGCACAGCAGCTTGCAGCAGCAATGTATTCAGCCTCAGCAGTTGATGCAGACACACAGGATTGTTTCTTGCATTGCCATGAGACCACCCTTCCACCAAGGAATTGACATCCCCCAGATGTAGACTTTGCAGTCATATTGCAACCACCATAATCACTATCTGTATAGGCATACAGATTGAAATTTGGATTCTTTGGATACCATAGACCAAGTGTTGAAGCACCTTTGAGGTATCTTAAAATCCTTTTCACAGTGATTAAGTGAGACATCTTAGGGTTGGCTTGATATCTTGCACAAATACATGTAGCAAACATGATATCAGGCCTGCTAGCTGTAAGATACATAAGAGACCCAATCATAGCCCTGTATAAGTGCTCATCTACACACTCCCCCTCAAGATCTGGACCAAGGGAGTGGTTTCTGGCTATGGGTGTCTTAGCAATCTTACAATCAGTCATATTGAACCTCTTGAGTATGTCTTGAACATACTTTGACTGACTTATGAAGATGCCATCTTCAACCTGCTTCACTTGAATTCCCAGAAAGAAGTTGAGTTCTCCCATTGAACTCATCTCAAATCTGTCTTTCATCAGCTTCTCAAAGTCTTTGCAGAGCTTTGGATTAGTTGAACCAAAGATGATGTCATCAACATATACTTGAACCAGCAATAAGTCATTTCCCTGTCCTTTGATGAAGAGAGTTCCATCTATAGTACCTCTTCTGTATCCATGCTTACAAGATACTCAGATAGTGTCTCATACCACTTCCTGGGTGCCTGATGCAGCCCATAAAGAGCTTTGTCAAGCTTGCAGACATAATCAGGATGATCAGGGTCTACAAAACCAGGTGGCTGTTTGACATAAACCTCCTCATCAATCACTCCATATAAGAAAGCACACTTTACATCAAGTTGGTAGACCTTGAAGTTCTTGGATGCAGCAAATGCCAGGAATATCCTAACAGCTTCTAGTCTTGCTACAGGAGCAAAGACATCAGTGTAGTCAATCCCTTCTTCTTGTGTGTATCCTTGAACAACTAGTCTTGCCTTGTTCTTGATGATGATTCCTCTATCATCCTTCTTGTTTCTAAAAACCCATTTGGTTCCAATGGTAGTCTTCCCATGAGGAAGAGGACAAAGGTTCCAAACTTTCTGCCTTTTGAATTGAAGCAGCTCTTGTTGCATAGCTTCAACCCAACTTCCATCCTTTAGAGCTTCATCAACTTTCTTGGGCTCTATCTGAGATAAGAAACAAGAGTGAAGACAAACATTTGCTTCATGGGTTTGTCCTCTTGTTCTTACCCCTGTGACAACATCTCCAATGATGTTTGTGGTGGGGTGAGACTTGTGGATCCTTAGCTGAGGGATCACAGCAAGTTGTTGAGAAAGATCTAAATTTGAGAAATTTAAATCTGGTCTGGAAGATTCACCCTCCACATTATCACACTTATCAAGATTAACTTGATCCAATGAGTGTGAGACATCATTGATGTTGTCATCTATGGTATGGTTATTAGCATCAAGAAATTCCTGATCACTATCACCATCACCATTGTTGTCTTCTACAAGTGAGGTGTCTTTATCTGGTTGAGAGGCCTCTGAGCTGGAATTTGAAGGCATGCCAGATGTATCAGCTGAATTTGTCATTGTTGTGCTGATAGAAACCTCATTTGCTGAAGTAGTTCCAACTGGAGCTGAAGATGTATGAGTTGAAGGTCTTCCTAGCTCAAATCTTGGATCAGGATCACCTGTATTTAGATTTTCTGCAGATCCTGAAACATGCTCACAAGATTTGTTAAAACAGTTGGTAACTAAATCAAGATCAAACAGCCAATCCGGACCAGAACCAGCCACACAAGGAGTGTGCTCATTGAAAGTCACATTGGCTGACTCCTCAACAATTCTAGTTCTGAGATTGTATACTCTATAAGCTTTAGCTTGAGAAGAGTATCCAATGAAATGTCCATCATCTGATTTCTCAGCAAACTTGGCAATTTGATCTTTGGTATTCAAGATGGTGCAGGGACATCCAAATGACCTGAGAAAACCAATGAAAGGTTTTCTCTTGTGCCAAAGTTCATAAGGAGTCTTACCATGTGTCTTAACTACTAAAACTCTGTTTTGCACATAGCAAGCAGTATTGACTGCCTCTGCCCAGAAGGTGATAGGCAGTTTAGAGTCAGACAACATAGTTCTTGCAGCTTCAATAAGTGTCCTGTTTCTCCTCTCAGCAACTCCGTTTTGCTGAGGAGTCCTGGGAGCACTATATTGTCTTGTAATACCCTTTTCATCACAAAATGCATCAAGGATTTGGTTCTTGAATTCAGTTCCCTGATCACATCTTATGGTTTTGACCTTGTGATCACATTGATTCTCAACTTTTAAGATGAAATTCTTCAGAATCTCAGGGGTTTCATCCTTAGTTCTAAGGAAGAAGACCCAAGTGAATCTTGTAAAATCATCTGTGATCACCAGACAGTAAGAGGTCCTTCCTAAACTCATTACACTGGTGGGGCCAAAGAGATCCATATGTAACAAGTGTAGGGGAGTAGTGATGGAGTTCTTTTCCTTAGGCTTGTGAGATACCTTGTGTTGCTTCCCTTTCAGGCATGCAACACAATGATCATCACTAGTAAACTCTTTCTTTGGCATTCCAGTTACCAGATCATGTTTAATTAATTTATTCATGTTCTTAAAGTTTACATGGCACATTCTTTTATGCCATAGGAAAGACTCATCACTATTTGCTTTAGATAGAAAGCATGAAACTTCTCCTGAGGGAGATGTTTCTTGCAAATCCATCTTGTACATGTTCCCTTTCCTGGGGGCTCTGAGCAGGATATGCTCATGAGGAATGACCACACCAGGCTTGAGAACAATGCACTCATGCTCAGTAAAGAGCATGTTATGACTCTGATCACAAAATTGGGATACACTCAGAAGATTGTACCCAAGCTCCTTAACAAAGTTTACCTTCTCAATGCTGAGCTTACCATTTGTGACCTTGCCCCTTCCAGAAATGTAACCACCTTCATCTCCTCCAAAAGCAACTGGTCCTCCATCAATTCTCTCAAAATTATGGAGTAGAGACCTATTGCCTGTCATGTGCCTGGAACAGCCACTGTCAATTATCCAGACATTCCTGTTTGTCTTGAGCTGTTCCTGCACAAAGAAAATGATTAGTTACATTTGGAAACCCAAGCCTTACTTGTCTTGGGCTCATTAATAGTAATAGAAGGTAATGCAACAGTAATAGATCCTATGGTTGTACTATGGGGATCTTCAGCTGTTGTTGATGGAGAAACCTCAGTCATTTGGTCTTTCTTAGACTTCCACACCACCTTTGGAGTCTTGGACTTGACCTTCAAAACCTTAGAAGCTTTTGGAACTTCACAAGTTTTGATGACTGATCCTTCGGAAGAATCTACAGTCACTGCAGCAGACTTCAGTGCTTCGGAAGAACTCCTTTCTTCCGAGACCAACTTTGCTTCCGAAGGTAATTTTCCATTTACCTTCTTCTTTGATTTGGAGCTTCCGAAGGAAACAGACTTTCCTTCCGAAGCTTGAGATTTCTTGAGACTCTTTGAAGTCTTTGTTTTAGTCATGTGGACAGTACTTTTAGGATTGTATGGGCAATCCTTAGCAATGTGAGAAGTACTTTCACACATAACACACAACATTTTCTTCTTCAAAGAAGTCTCCCTTTGAGAGCAAGACTGGCTTTGGTCACATCCCTTCTCCACCTTCATCTTGGTAGATGCTGAGACAGTTCCTTTGGGCTGTGAACTGTTCTTGGAGTTTGATGGTCCAGACTGTGCAGCAGTGGTACACAGCAGCTCAGTCTTCTTCTTGGCACTGAGATGATTTGAACAAGAACCATGACTCTTAGCTGAGGAGTCTTGGTTGATGTCTTCAGTCCTTACTACTTTGAAACCTGCAGAGATAAAAACTTGTTTCTGCTTAGCATCAAAAGTAGCCTTGATTTCTTGAGCCTTCTTTGCCTTCCTTTTGCTCTTTCTGATCAAGTTCTTTCTTTTGGACTTGGTCATCACAGTTGATTTCTTCTCCTCAGAAGGATAGTGGCCCTTGGAAGAATCCTCTTCTTCACTCTTCTCAGAGGAATTCTTCACTATCACTTCTTCATCATCCTCACTTACAGGATCTATGAGAGGAAGCTCATCTTCACAAGTTCCACACCTAGGGGATCTTACAGACAAGATTGTGTGTGGAGGAGCTATCTCATTTGATCCCAGTCCCTGTCTATTTTGATAACAAACCTTGTTGTGCAGGGATGAGGATATCATGTTCTTGAAGGTCTCTTCTTCAAGAACACTCTTCTCTGCCTTGGCTTTGCTGATCACAAGCTCAGCCTGGCACTCAGTTAACTTAGTGATGAGATCTTGGATCTGAGTTCTGAAATCTGTATGTTCATGTTTTAGTACTGAAATGGTTTTCTCCAAGTCCTCTATCTTTAACTTGTAATCATTTTCAGACTTTCTAAAATCAGATTTTAATATATTTAATGACTCAAGATCAGATCTCATCTCTAGGTTATAGGACCTGTATCTATTTACTTTAGCAATGCATTCAGGGGAGCAAAGATGTTCCAATACCTTGGCTTCATCATGGTCAGCCATCAGTGCTTGGTTTGGAGAAGCATCCTCCACCTGAAAACTCCAGTCAAAGCCTCCTTCTTCAACAGCAACAGCAGCATGTTGCTTTGTCTTCTCAGCCTGAGGAGCTTTGTCAGTAAAGTTTGGTCTGGGTTGTGTTTGGCCCCATTTGCTTTAGGTGCCTTACACTCCCTGGAAAAGTGACCCATAAGGTTACAGTTGTAACACTTAACTTTGCTTTTATCCAGCCCAAACTTACTACTGGTAGCATTGCTTGGAAATCTTCTTCCTGTCCTCTTGTAGAACTTCTTGGCTCTGTGAGTGAGGAGAGCCATCTGCTGAACTATCTCCATGTATTCCAGGTCATCTGGATGGATACAGTCCAGGTCTTCAAGAGTGAAAAGATAATTCCCACAGCTTTCATCTGCAGACACAAAGGCTTGAGAAGAACTTGTCTCTTGGAATGGGCTTCCTTGAGTAAAGTTCTCCCTTGGTGTCTCCGGGAAGGTGATGAAAGGACCCTTTTGTGAGTTGTCAGGGTAGCATAAGAGATGATGCTGGGGTTCTATGCTGTCCCTTTCAACCACATGAAGGGCTGAACCCATTTGATTGTTGGATTTGCCAGATGAACCTTGCATGTTCATCTCCATCTGGTATCCACTGAGAATCCCATACAACTCTGTAAGAGTAAGAGTCTTAAGGTTCTCAGTCCTCTTGATCACCACACAATAGTGTGTCCATTGCCTAGGAAGTGAGGACATGAACTTCCTTACAATGTCCCTGTTCTCAAGAGGAACTCCTCCATCCACTAGGGTATCCACAATCTCAACATACCTGAAGTATTGTTGGGTCATGGTCTCACCTGCTTTGAAGGTGAAATTTTCAAACTGCTGCTTCAGAAGATCTTTCTTGTTCTCCTTGGCTTCAGAGGAGCCTTCATACATCAGCTTCAGTGCATCCCACAACTGTTTGGCTGTCTTGCACTTCTTAAAACCTCTGTATACAAAGTTTGGAAGAGCAGTCTGAAGAGCAGTCATGGCCTTCCTGTCAATCTCTACTCTTTTTCTATCTTCATCTGAGTAGTTGGCCATATCTTTAGGAATCATACCAGCACCAGTAGCAGAGGGGGTGCTGGGTATGAAAGGTCCATTCTCAACAGATTCCCACATTCTTGAATCAAGAGACCTGATGAAGCCTTCCATCCTCATGCACCAGGTGTCAAAATCATCAAGAGTGATCAGTGGGGATTTGTTCATGGTTCCAGTCTCCATATCAGTCTTTGAGATGGAAGCCATTTGAAGAGTTTAGCTTTTGTGTGTGTGAGGGATCTTAAGATGGTTAGATCTTATATCAAGAGCCTGGAATGCTCTGATACCAATTGCAGGACCGTTTAAGGGCTTAAACACAATTACAACACAACAACACAATGAGGAGATTAACTAAACTTTAATCAAACAGTGAACTAGAAAACCAAAGTGATACAAAGAACACAAGTAAAGCAAAAAACAGAACAAGAGAGTATGGGTTTCAAGGAGGCAGTATATTGCTTTCTCAAGTTCTTTTACAAGTGTTACAAAGCATGAAGAAAAGATACAAGAACTTGAAATACTTATACTACAACCTACAGCCGGCTATACTTTGAAAGCCAGCTGGATACAATTGACTAGACACTAACAAAATCAATTGTAGGATCAAAAGGCATATCTGCCTTTTGACCTTGTGACTATGACATGCCATAGCTCACATCCTTATACAATACAAAAAGGATAAAGTACATAAAGTGGAAAGTTGAAGACTCAAGACCTCAATGTACAATTACCAAAAGCAAGGCCCTTTTCACCAACTCATGTAAGTTGGTGACTTTACAGAGATGCAGCGGAAAAGGTGCTTTATGGAACAGTACATCAGATAAAGCATGTGTACTAAAAGTCTTCGGAAGAAATCTGTCTTCATAGGTTGAAGCTTCGGAAGACTTTGTCTCTGAAGCTTCGGAAGACTTCATGTTTGGCTTCGGAAGATATTGGTCTTGGCTTCGGAAGATTTTACACTTAGAGTATTTTCTAATGCTTTGTGTAAAACTTCCGAAGCATTCTTCACTTCAGTACTTAGTGCATGTTGCTGAGACACTTAGGCTGTTTTGGGTTGCATCAGACTTCAGGAATCCTTACAGAAGGTATGCTATTTTTAGGTATTGTATATTTTGTGTCTAATATTTAATAGAATAAAATATAAGCTTAAAAAATAATATGTTATTTTTAGGGAATGTATAAGAATTTTAAAATTTTATTAGTTTTGGGGATAATATGAGGAATTAAAATGTTTTATGTAAAATTTTTAAATTTTACAAACATGATATTAAGGATTTAACAAATTTAAATTTTATAATTTGAAAAAAAACGTTTAACTTAAATCCCATTTTACTATATAAAAAACACGTGGCGATAGCTTCTTGGAAGTGTGTTATGTGATAAAATATTGCTTAAAATTTCTGTAACACCCTGAAATTTTCCTTGAAGCTGACGAAAGAAGAAAAAGAAATAAAATCCAAAGTCGAGGGACCAAACTTGTCAAAACGGGAAAAAGGATGAATGGGTGGGAGTATAAAAGGAGGAGGGCAGCCTACACCCTCCCCCATACTCATTCATTTTCGGCCATAGAGAGAAAGGAGGAAGAAAAGTGGTCTCGAGCTTGGTTCGGGTGGATTCGAGCGTGAAAGTTGAAGTGTAGCATGTTGATTCGAAGCTCTTCTCGACGGGATCGTTTGTGTAAGTTCTAGGACCCCTCTTTTACATGTTTTCAAATAATTTTGGGGCTGGAACACATCAAAACACGTTTTGAAAAAGTTGGGTGTTGACACGTTTTTATGCATGTGTATATGTTAGATGCGTTTAAGGTTGGATTTTGGGCTTGTGAATGCTTGAATAATGTTGTGGTAGGTGTTTCTAAGGTTTAGGATGGTTGATTTGGGCTAAAATCGAGTTTGGAAGAGCTTGGAGGCCGAAAAGGGCAGTTTGCGTTCGGCTGGAACTGCATTCTGCATCAGCTAGGGCTAGGCGACCGACTGGAGTGCGATTGGAGGCCATACGGCTGATTGGCGCGCGATTGAGGTCCATGCGCACGATTGCCATGCGATCTATACGCATGATAGTCATCCGACTGAAGTTCATGTGCCTGTAAGGCAGGCGATTGAAGGATCATGCGATTGAGGTTCATTTGCACGAAAGGTATGCGACTAAAGTCCATGCGTTGGAGGCCATGCGACTGAGGTTCATTCGCACGAAGAGTATGCGACTGAAGCCCATGCGCCTGGAGTCATGCGACTAAAGGCCATACGCATGAAAGCTATGTGACTGAGAGTCCGTACGCATAGATGTTCATTCGCCCATAGGTCCATTCGCATAGGGTCTATTTGCATGATGTCCATTCGCCTAAGTGTTTAGTCGTCTGGAAGGCGATGCGACTGGAAGGTGTCCATACGCCCAAGTAGGGCTCATACGCCCGAAAGAACAACGGTTTATTTTATGACTTTCGAGGGAAAGTGCAGTTGATGGTTTTGACTAGGGAGGTTCCCGGAAGTTCGTGTAGGTTGACTTGGAGGTCATAGATGCAATGATGGTGTGTGTGATGTATGAAGTTGCATGATTATGCATGATGTATGTTATGTATGTATGATATTGCCTTGTATGATGTTGATGGTTATGTTTGTTGATGTTCCTGATTATGATGATTGTTTATCTTTCCTGTGGCTTTACGTGTTATGTTAATGAATGAAATGAAAGTATAATGTAACATAAAGTGGAAGATAATAAAAAGGGAACATGATGAATGAATGCATGCATTGATAAACGATGAAATGTAATAAAAGTCTTGCAAGCATTGAACATCGGGACACGCCACTAAAAGGTGTTAGCCTAACGGTGTGCGGGTTCGCTACCCCAGGAGGATGCACATTGGGGTCTTTCTTGGTGATTGACTATTTGTATGGAACCATTGTTTCTTGCCTTAGGTAGTGTGGCCAGAGGTGCTGGGCACCGTGAATGAAGGTCTATGATAGGCTTAGGTCCAGTACCATGAGCATGAAGGGCATAGCACATGACAATGGTATACCTAAACTTTATCCTAGGTACTGTGGCTAGAGGTGCTGGGCACCGTGATTGAATGTCTATGATAGGCTTAGGCCCAGTATCATGAGCATGAAGGGTAAAATTCATGGTTTTACTGGAAAAGAAAAGATGTACTGATGAACGAACGAATGAAAGTAAGAATATAAGAACGAACAAAAGTTAATGTACGAATGAACGATGAAGATAATAATGATATTATCTATGTGTACGTATGATGTGTGATCGTATGGAAGTAAAGAATGGTTTTAACAAAAGAAAAGTATATTTTATTATAAAACTAGAACTCACTCAGCAATGCTGACTTATATGTCTTTCCAGTTGGCAGGTAAAGGTTGCTGAGGATGGCACGGGGTGGCTACTCAGCTTATTTTGGATGACATCTTTTCGTTTAATGTTTTTGTAATGTAATGAAACAAATATTCTGTAATTGGATAACGATTTAATATGTTTCAAAAGTTTTATGATGAAATGGAATGACGTTTAGTGTTTCCGCTGCAATGTTTTTATGTAAGATGATGAAAATATATGTTTTATGTGCGATGAGAATCCGACTATAAGTGTCCCGAGAACGGGGCCTTACAATTTCAAACCCTTTTTAGTCATCTATCACCCTAATAAACCCGCATGTCCTCTTTTTAGAGCAAGTTGAGGGTGTTTTCCTGCCCAATGTCCCTGACCCGCTAAGCTGTTTCACACGGGTCCTTTGGTCCGGTTCATATTCTTGGTGAAATACCAGAAAGGGGTGCTTTGTTCACCATCACTCTTTTGATTCGCAACAACGTGTAACACCCGGATATTTATTATTTTGAGGCCGACGAAGGAAGAAAAAGAAATAAAGTCCAATGTTGAGGGACCAAACTCGCCAACGAAAGAAAGACGGGTGAGTGGGAGTATTTAAGGGAGAGGGCAGCCCTTACCCTCTCCCCCACACTCAAATAATCAGCCACATAGAGAGGAGAAGAGAGAAGGTGAAGAAAAAGAGAAAAAGGAGTGGTTCGGGTGATTCGGGTGGCCAAGCTCGTTGTGTAGCAAGCCAAATCGAAGCCCTTGACGTTGTGCTCGTTTGTGTGAGTTCTAGAACCTCACTTTTACTTGTTTTCAACCAATTTTGGGGCTGGAAAATGTTAAAACCCGTTTTTGGCGTGAGTATGTGTTTGACCCATTTGGGTGTAATGTGTGTGATGTGTTTCGTGTATGTTTCCGGGCTTGTGTATGCTTGTATGGTGTTGTGGGATGCATTCCTAAGGTCTAGGATGGTTGATTTAGGTTTAGAATGGGTTTGGATGAGCTTGGAGGCCGAAAATGGCAGATTGGGTTCGGGATGAACTCCATTCTGCATCAGCTAGGGCTATGCGACCGAATGAAGGCCATACGGCCGAATGAGAGGCGATTGAAGGTCATTTCGCACGATTGGGATCCATTCGCACTATTGAGGGTTCAATCGCACGACTAAGGTTTCAGTCGCACGACTGGGAGTCCAGTCGCATAGGGAGTCATACGACTGAGGGTTCAGTCGCATAGATGCTTAGTCGCATGAGTCCATTCGCATGAGGTCAGTCGCATAGATGCCCATTCGCAGTAGTTCCATCCGCATGAGGTCCATACGCACGATTGAATGTTCATTCGTATAGATGATCATCCGCATGAGTCCAATCGCATGATGTTCAGTCGCATGGAGGACATGCGACTGAAGGGTGTCCATACGCCCGAATAGGGCTGTTGTACTCAAAGGAAAATATAGTTTGACTTCTGGCCTTCGGGGGAAGGTACAGATGTAAGTTTTGACGTAAAGTTTCTCGTAAGAGCATGTAAGATGACTGTTATGACCTTAGAGAGTATGTAGGGCATGATGATGACGAATGTTGCATGTGTATGCATGTTATGTATGTATGATGTTGCCCTGTATGATGATGATGATGAATATGTATGGTATGTTCCTTATTACGATGTATGTTTATCTTTCTTGTGGCTTTACATGTCATGTTAATGAATGAATGAAGTATTATGTAATGTAAAGTGAAAGATAATGAAAGAGGAACATGAAGTAAGAATGCATGCATTAATGAATGATGAATGAACGAAGGAAAGGCTTGCAAGCACATATATGGGGTGAGCGACTTTGTGTTGCAAGAGACTCGGATGAAGTGCAATCATTGAGATTGCCTATGGGGTGAGCAACCTTGTCGTTGCAAGAGACTCGAGTAACGTGATATCGTGATGTTGCCATGAGGTGAGCAACCTTGTTGTTGCAAGAGACTCGGATAGCTTGCTATCATTAAGATGGGCAATGAGGTGAGCAACCCTATGGTTGTAACAGACTCGGATAACGTGCAATCATTGAGATTGCTAATGAGGTGAGCGACTCTATCGTCGCAACAGACTCGGAAGAATGAATGTATGAAAGAAACGAAAGATAACGAATGAGATGAAAGATAATAATGACATTATCTGTGTATACGTATGTTGGATGATCGCATGAGGAAAGGAATAGTTTTTAATGAAAATAAAGTATGTTTTATTTTTAAAACTAGAACTCACTCAGCAACGCTGAATTTTTATATGTTTTCCAGTTGGCAGGTAATGATTGCTGAGGATGGCACTGCAAGGCTACTCGGCTCTTTTGGGATGACATTCTTTTGATTAATGTTTTTGCATTGTAATGCGAACAAACTATTTTGTAATGAATGTTGTATTAACTTGCAAAAGCATTTATATAGAAATGAAAGCTTATTTTAATGTTTCACTGCGATGTTTATGAAGTATGAATGTAAATGTATGTTTTATGTGCAATGAATGACCAACTGTAGGCGTCCCGGGAACGGGGCCTTACACAACGCTTCAATATTGGAGCTTGGATTTCATCGCCCCTTCTATTTCACGTGATTTCTTCATCATTCGAACGATAAAAACCAAGGACGATTGAAGTATATACCTAGGTTTGATTTACGTTTTTATGATTTTGAACATTTGTGGTTGTTCGAACTTTGCTTTTTTCTATTTTCATTTTATTCGAATATTTTAACTAGGTCTGATTTTGATTTTGTTTAATTCTGATTTCAAGGGCTTCATCGATTTTGATCCTGAAACATTTCCATTCTATTTAAAGCTTCAGCGATTAGCATTTGTCTTCGTGTTCAAGGATTGTTTGATGGAACTCGGCTTTTGTTTCTAATCTTGATTTTGGATATTTTGATAAGATTATCAATTTCATCAAAACTTGCATTCATGAAATGCTTTTTTGGCATGAAGTAGAATTTTGATTCTAAATTTGCAAGATTAATATATGTATGTGGACATCCACTTAAATCAATGATATTCTCTTTTAGATTTATAGATTCATTTATGTTGATTATTTGCCATTTGGCAACTTAACAGCTAACATTTTCAAGTAAATATATGTATGTGCACATCCATTTTTATGTTGTTTATAGTCTTTTACATGCTATTAGGTTTATGTGCAGATGATCCTGATTTTCCTCTAACATTAAAGAACTCCATCCACTTCGGTGTTTTAATTCTAAGTATGTTATATTTTGTTAGGCTTAAAGTACAAGTAGTATTTACAATGTAAATCTATTGTGAAGGTAGTTTCTATTTTATTATGTAGTTTTCCTAAGCTTTATGATTGTCTACATTTTCATATGCGATTAATGTATAAGATTAGACTGCGTAATAGTTATAAGCTAATTTGTTATGTTTTCTTTAATTTAGTGGCTTGTTTGTGTGAATTCAGTTTAGAATTGTATGGTAATTGATGTGGGCCCAAGTGTGGATGAGCAAGCTATAATATTTTTTGAGGCCCAAAATCGCTTATAAAAAGAGGCTTCACTGAAATAGCCATAACTTGAGCTAGAAGTCTCCGTTTTGGGCATACGACCAGTCGAAACGACCGTTGGACTTTAAATTTGGCCCAACAATGGCTTATTTAGTGAGTTATTTTAATTTTTATCTTATTTTTACATTTTGTTGGACTTTACATTTGGGCCGTTTTTTGGCCCGTTTATGTTTTGTGGCCCATTCAACTTTTGTTTTTTTTATATATGCTTGTAAGAAATGGGTGGAATGATCATTGAAGTTTATGAAAAAATTTTGTTTTTCTCTCTATCACAGTGTGTGTTAGTGTGAATCCTGATTATCAGCATTCTTTGCGAATCAACGATAGTTAGAAGAATTGTTTCTGGTATTCTCGTTGAATCAACAGGTTCATTTATTTATCCTTCTTTTTCCGACTACATCAGTAATTCACTGCATAATTGGGTTAGTATTTTTATCTATCTAACTATTGTTTTGGGCTAGAAGTGGAGATGTAAAGCAGCCGCAGAACAGGTTGTATACCTTCAACTTCAATAAATGAGTTGTAGGTGGCTTATATTTCATTCATTCTAAATTTCTGGTGTATGGTTAGCCCATTTGTTTTTATAAAAATTGTAACTTTTATTTGACTGCCTCTTGTATTTCTTAGGTTAGTTTGGATAGCATTGCAAGCATATTAAATTAAAATGTATTAATTTTGGTTCTTTAAAGCTATTAGTTACATATAGAATATACTAATGTCCATAGGCATGCTTCCATGTGTTAGCTAGCTACCATGTTAAAGCTAAAACTCATTCTCCACTCCGCTGCAACTCTAAGGGTGCGTTTGGTTGGAAGGAATGAAATGGAATGGAATGAAATTGAGAAACTAGTATAATTTTCAAGTAAAATTATGTTTGAGTTGGTAATGAAATGTAAACCCAAGGGAATGTTTCACCTCAAATTCCCTTGGTTGTGGGATTTCAAAATCCTTCCATCTAGAGAGGGAATTTGAAATCCCACTACCAAGGGAATTTGAGGTGAAACATTTCCTTGGGTTTACATTTCATTATCCACTCAAGCATAATTTTACTTGAAAATTATACTAGTTCTCAATTCTATTCCATTCCATTCCATTCTTCCAACCAAACGCTCCCTAAAGAATTTGGAATTGTTGATTTCTCTTGAACATTGTGTTCCGATGCTTTCTTTTTATGAGATCTAATGACTTAGAGGACGTGAAGGAAACATGTTGCTTCAACATTTTTCATGTGCAATGTTTGAGAATCCCCAAGTTGTCCACAGAAGCCCTAAGCATATGGTATTTTCTAAATATGTTTTGTTATCTTTTTTGTTTCTATTTGTTTTTCTGATAATTCCTTGAAGCATCTGATTAGTATCATGTATATTAATTTACGAGCACGTTTTTAATGTTTGGGATATTGTATATGGTTTTGTTATTTATTATCTTTGAATAATGTTGATCGTGATTAGTTTGATTTAGTCATTTATACATTGAGTTTCTTAATAGGATCAGATTACATGGAAATCAAAAAACTGTGTTTGGGCTTCAAGAAAGTATTTTTTTTTCAGACTACTAAAATTAATGTACACTTGTCATATGATTCTTGATGAGTTGCTAACTTCTTTAATATTTCCCAACTTATTTTTCAATTTGAGAAAGAAGCACAAAATTTAAAAAGTACACCCATTCTTCAAACTTCCTTTTGCATCGTCATAAAAAAAATAAAAGCACTATTCATAAGTTATTGCATTTTCTTTCGTTTGCAACAACAATGTGTACCCTGAAGTAAGTTGCATATGACATAAAATATAAAAATGATTAATTTTCAATTTTATGTACACATATCTATGTTAGAAATATCTAAAGGTCAAAGTTAATACATTGTTAAAGTATGATGTTAATATAATGTTATAACAAACTTAATTGCAAACGTCAAGAAAAAATTATGTTAACTTAAATTGTAGTGAGATTGTATAAAAAACTATTTTATGGAAAACTAATCCTTAAAGTTGTAAAACTTTTTTAAAATTCAGATTCATTTACCGTAATTTTCGTTTAAGATAATCATGTATGTATTTAACAAAATGCGTTTTTTACTTTCTAAAAACAAAATATGAGGAATTGTTGGAGTATAAAAATGAATGTTTCCATTTTAAGATTTATTAGAATTTCAAATACAAATGAGATTAATTTAAATTTTAGAAACTTTTTATTTTCAGAAAACAAATTAAGAGAAAATTTAGGAGCTTGAAAATTGTGCTTAAATGATAACAAGTGTTTTTAAGAATCTGACATGTCGCAGGAGTACTTAATATAATGACAAGCGGCTGAACTCTTTTCTTTTATGATATACTAGTGTAACAACCCATGTTACACGAGTTAGAAAATTCAAATTGTCACTAAATACATCTAAAATGTAGTAGTCATGAGAGTATATGTTTGTAATATATAAGAACATGAAAATTAAAAAAATATGTACAGAGTAAAATTGTAAGGATCAACAATAATAATTAATTGATCTCGTGAGTAGAATGTAGAATTTAATCGCTCACGGTAAGAAGATTGAATAGAATCAAATGAACTTGAATACAATAGTAAATAACATTATTTGTAATGCTCTCTGATTTGAATCTATTACAATAAGTGTGAAATCAGGAAACTAACAAAAGCTCTGACAATTAGATTAAGAACTATCTATTTATACTAATCTAAGAAGTTCTCGCTCGACTTCAAAGATCTCGCGCGAGAAGCAAGTTCTCGCGAGGCAACTCCAGGTTCTCGCATGATTTGATCTTGATCATCTTAATTTGATTTTCCGAGCCTTTAGGTTCAAACCCTACAATCTCCCCCTAGGCTCGGTGAATCAAAGCTTTAGAAGTCCACGTCTGAAACCTTATAACTGCCCCAGTAAGCATACATATTGTTTTCCGGGTCCTTCGTAATCAACCAACCAAACTGTACCGTCAAAAAGTGAGAAGATTCATCAGCTGCTATCGAACAATCCTGGGTGAAAAAATTAGGGTATGTGACAACATTGTATGTTTATTATAAATAGTTCATTTTTCATGTAACTTGTATCATTTTTTATTATCAGTATTGTAATAGCAAAAGCATAGCAATTTATGTGAATACAATCTAATGAACTTTTATTTACATGATTTGTTCTGTTATTTACATGTTATACTAATGATTAAATTTATTCAACATTTTTTGATCATTAATAAACTGAGAAATGAGTGATTCTGATGAAATCTGGTCCTTTACCATACTTATTTTGATCAAAGATACACAAGTTGGTGGATAAGTTTGTGTTATGCTGCAATGCAGCTGATCTTATTTTCAATATATGAGTTGAATATTTTCACTCTATACCATATATCAGGTATGAGCCTTGTCAATAAATGAATCAGGTATAAAACAACTTGTGATGATAATTTTGATACTAATTATGTTGTTTCTAAAAAGTCTACTAACATGATTCACTAGCTTCATGCTAACATTTTATTTTATAAATGTTTCTAGATAAAAATTGATTATAATTAAGCAAGGTGTATATGTAAGGATAAACCTCATAGCTTGGGTTCATGATCTCTAGAATATGAAGACTTCTAGTTAAATTCTTGTGGCTCTGACCTAAATGTATTTTTATCAAGTTTTATGGTTTAACCTTCATATAAATCATTTAGAATTTCCTTAATAGTTCCTTTTTTATAAACACAAATTGTGGAATCAATTCCAAGTTTTAAATTACCTAGTGAGTGAGGATTTGTTTTTATGATCAACGGACAATGTTGATCATCTCAAAACTGAGATCTCAAAATTTTGATACATGAAACAAGAAATAACTATAGTATTGATCAATTATCTATATCAAAAAGCATTCTAAAGACTTGGGCTGTTTTCAAAAATCTAATTTGTAATCACATAGATAAAATTTTTCGGATCTTATACATGATATCAATCGATCAAGTTCATACACCCGGAGTGTCCTGGATCTGGGGTTTGATATAAAGTAAAGCTAAAGAAAGGCTAAAGTAAAGTGTTTGCTAATGTATTGAATAAAAAAGAAATTTAATACTAAAGTGACAAATAGAGTGAATGTGATAGTTAATGTGAAAGTAATTGATAAATTCGAAGTATGGTCATGTGTATTTATGTACATGTTAAAGTATGATAAAGACTGAGGTGATAAAGTTTATCTTTAAAGTCAAAACTAGAAGTCACTCAACAACACTTAATTTTATTTGCATATTAGTTTGACGTGATATAAGGATGAATAAAACTAATAGCTTAGTATGGATTGACAGGCTACGTGTTTCTATTCTGCTCATGACTGGCATCATAGTTAATGGTTTCTATTTTATGATAGTTTTCATAATATATTGTTTAAAGACAAATGTGTTGTAATGTTTTTTAACTCCGCTACAATGAATGAACGAATGAGTGGTTAAAGTGTAATAATTATGTTCTTGATGTGCCAATCTAACTATTAGGTCTCTCATGAATTAAGGCCTTACAAAAAATAATAAAAGTAACATCAATATAGATTTTCAAATACACACTTTATTCACTAAACGTATATATCGAAAGTCGTTTGTATATGACTTATAAATCCTAACACATTAAAGTTTGACTATGATATAGAAATATCAGATCCAGTCTTCTTTTTCTTGAGCTGACTTACACATCATCAACAGTCTCATACATGCCAGAAATAATGCATGCAATTTTTTGTGAAACTTCTAGCATTGTAGGCCTTATTTGAAGGTTTGAATTGACGCATTCGATTGCCAGAATTAATATTGATGTTAGAGCTTCTTTAATTTTTGGGCTTGGAAAGAGAAGACGATGATCCACCATATCTATGAGCTTGACCACTTTGGTTGTTGAAGATGCTAGAGAAGTAATGATATCTCCCGGATGCTTGATCACTCTAATGTGCTCATCTATAATGGATAGAGACATTAGACCAAGCATTCTTCTGGAGAATCCATACAGCTTCAAGAAGATCATCGTTGTCTGCCTATCAGTAGACTTCTTTTGACTCTTTTGGATGATAGCTCTTGACTTTGCAGCTTCTTCTATTATTTTGCTCTTAGCAGCCTTTTGTTCTTTTATTACTTGTTGCTCCAGCTGCTTTAGGTACTCAAATTCTATGTATTCATAGGATAAGGGAAGAATGTAGATGTCTGATAGAGGCCTGTGGCACTCAGGTAGTTGATCATGTTTTGTCTGTCTACTTCTTTGTCTACCTGAGGTTGTTTAGTTGCCACAGCCTTTGTCTCAGGATTTTCTTGAACTAGAGAGAGGGTAGAAGCATGCTTGTAGAGTCTTTTCTTTCTCCTTTTTTCCTTAAACTTAAATAGCAATTCTGCATCCTCTGCCTCCTTCCTCTCCTTTGACAAGTCTGTGTTAGCCAGTTTATTTATCTCTTCTAAGGGAAGAGAGATGAGTTCATCTATGTTATAGTTCCTGGTCCCCAAGTAGTTTAATCTTGCTACCCTTAAACTCATTATCTTAAGTATTTGGCCGTGGGGTAGCCTTGATTGCAGGTTTCATGAAGCCTAAGGACCCACTTGAACTCTTTCCCCTTAGCTTCCTCTTTTTTTCTCTCTCTCTCTCTCTCTCTCTCTCTCTCTCCCCTCCATCTCCTTAGGAGTTAACTTCCTTTTTCCTATGTCACTAGCAGGCCTTAGTGACTCAGGTAGGAGAGAGCTTTGGCCTTTATAGTTTGGTTCAGCATATGAGCTCTAGCTAGAAAGAGGTTGTGAAGCACCTTCACTAGCTGGTGCCTCACTGAGGGTGATGGGTGCTGAAGAGGTTCTTGTCATAAGATTCACAGGCTCAACTACTGGGTATTCAGTCAAGGTTTCCCCTCGAATTTAATCTTAGGGCCCACCTCAACATCCAGTTGACTAACAGTCTTACCTGCTAACCTCTGTCTATATAATTTGGATCTCAATCTGAACTCTCTAAGCACAATTTCTTGTATCATATCTAATAACCTTGCAGCTTGCCTGTTTTGACTTGCATTAGCAAGTAGAAGATCAACCAGATAGATGCTCTCATAGAATCTCAGGTTGGAGAAGTTAAAAAATTCTTATTGCCCATGAGAACTAGATATTACCATGTCTTATCTATTAGTGTCATACCACCATCCCATAATTGGATTCTCAATGTGAAGAGATGTGGTAGGCATTGCCCTTAGTATATCCTCCTCAAACAAACTTTGCATGACTGAGTCCACGTCAATATGGACTTGAGGAGGTTGCCGAGTATGGATAGTTGTAAGTGAGGTTAGTTAGTCCTTAATGTGTGTACTCTGAGAGGAACTCCCAGGTTCTGTGATTTCTAGGACTTTTTCCCCCTTTTTGGTAGCATCGCTCTCTTGCAAATGTGAACTGGAGGTTATGTCCACCATATCCATAGGTTCTTGTGGATCTGGTTGAATTCATCTAGGTGGTGTCTCAGCTAACTTTCACTTGAGATCGGTGATCTTAAGTTGCTAGACATTAACCCTATTTTGTAAGGTCATCACCTGAGATTCCGGGTGACTAACCTTTAAAACTAAATAGGTTCAGATTTGAGTCAGTTTTTGCACCTTTAGTTTCAGACTTCCTTCATCTTTATTCGAAAAATCATAGGGGGACAAGAGAATTGGACCAAAGTCCTCTTCCTCATCACAATCAATGGGCTAAGTTGTCATGGTTGAGGTCTTAATAATGTAATCATTTGCAGAAGTGAGAGCCTCTTCCATATGAATCTCTTGAACTTGTTTAGGGAGATCCACCTCAGTAGTAGGTGGATGATGTGGGCTAGATATGGGTGATGCGGGAGTACTCATCACTCCTTGAGCAGGGATGGAGAAGAGAGACTCATAATACTCACTGAAGCCCATGTCTTCATCATCATAGAATTCTAGTTTGGGTATGGGTTGGTTAAGGTCTAGTGGCTAGGGATGGTATCTTTCCCCTTAAGGCTGTTCACTAGAGTTTTGAGACTCTGAGTGAAGGGATAAGACTGGTGTTAGTGTTGTGAGCTCATCGGGCTAAGCATGAGGAACCTCAGCACTAATCCTTGAAGAAATAGGAGTGGTTTCATCCTCATTTGAAGTGGGAGCTCGAGTGTCCACTTCCTTCTACATGAGTGATGATATAGGGGCCTGCACAATCTGAGTAGCTTGTTCAGGGGTTCATTGGGATTTTTGTGTAGGGGATGGTTATTTGACGCTATGTTAGTGGTTCAAAGGTAGAAGGTGTGGGTTCTACACTAGCTTGTACTGCTAGGCTGTCACCTTGAACAATAAGCTCTAACATTTTTGGGACAAGGGTTGTTTCTACCCCTAAGAATCCCATAGTTGGTTTTCTTACTGTTTTAAAGATATCGGGCTTCATCTATCCCATTTTAAGAATATTACCCCTTCCCCTTAACTCTGAGCCCGGTTCACAGTTGAGAATATATTGAACATATCTAGGAAACATATAATATTCTAAGAAGACCAAGTTAGCAAGTAAATTTATATATACAAATTGAGAGTACCTGAACTTGACACCCTGAACCATGTCATGGACTATAAAGGAAAAGTCTTCAAGAATTTGATCCCATCCTCCATGCTTGTTTGATAAGGAGTGAATGACCATATGGAGGAGGTAATTCCACTGAGAGAAGACCTTTCCTTTCTTGAAGCTTCTCATAGAAGAGTCACCCTTATAGCCCATCTTCTAGAATAACTTGTTCACAACAGACTTAGGGAAGGACAAGTCACCTTCTATATCTCCAGCCTTAGATGAGTGTTAATCGAGCTTGGAGTGATGAAGATTGTCCTCCACTGCCCTGTGGCATATAGTACCTTCTCCCCATCCATGGTGACCTCTTAGCAGGTCCTCCAAAACTCCAACAGTTGATCTTCATATAATGGAGGATCTATGGTGAGGGAGGTGAGAGTCAAGAAATGGCAAAACTTTAAGAAACCAAGATCTTTCACAGAGTTTAACAGAGCAACCTGATTGTGTTGCATGTGTAAATGCATCAGGAAATCTGGTTGTTAATGAGGATCAAGATTGGCCATTTTTGAGTAGATTGGTGATGAAGAATTGTAAGAACAAAGGCGGTTTGTGGGTGAATTTAGGTAAGAGATTTTGTAGATGAAGAGGAAAGAAAAAGATGGGGAACCATTAATGGTATATTTATATGAAATGAATTTGACCCAACGTAAAAGCAAAAAGATAAACTTTGAGATCCGGATGTCGTCACCTCTGAAAAAGCGCCCAAAAAGGTGGTTTTCTTGGACGTCGAAAATATTCCGAATGTAATTTTGTCTTTGGACGTTTTATAAAAACTTCCGAAGCCAATATAACTTCGGAAGATATTCCAGAGTTTTATGGAAATTTTTTCTTCAGAAGAAAAATACTTAGAGTATTTTTGCTTTAGAGACATATTTAGTTTCAGAAGAGATTAAGACTAATAAGTTTTATTTACAAGTAAATAAATCTTCTGATACTTAATTGTGTTCGGAAGATAATTTTCCTTTAAGAACAAATAAGTACTTAAGAGCATATATAAGGTTCAGAAGATATATCAGAAT
The DNA here is from genome assembly GCA_025215565.1 of Flaveria ramosissima. Lineage (NCBI taxonomy): Eukaryota > Viridiplantae > Streptophyta > Magnoliopsida > Asterales > Asteraceae > Flaveria > Flaveria ramosissima. The sequence goes on along the minus strand of CM046036.1, from coordinate 19,936,088 downwards.
TTGTTTCAAAGGTAAATGTCTTAGAAATAGTTATTAGTTTTGAAGACATAATGTTCTTGTGAAGACAACTTAATGTCTTCCGAGAAAATATGTGAAAGGTTTTATGTAAGGCTAATGCACCTAAAACATTCAAAGTTTCTCCTGCATGCATGCATTGAAGTACAAAGTAGAAATGCTTCGGAAATTTTACACCATGCATCAGAATTATTCTAAGTGTAAAATCTTCCGAAGCCAAAGTGAAGTCTTCCGAAGCTTCAAAGACAAAGTCTTCCGAAGCCAAGAAGTGAAGACTGATTTCTTCCGTAGACTTTTAACACATGCTTTATCTGATGTACTTTTCCATAAAGCTGGACCACTTTCCGCTGCAACTCTGTTTAGTCACCAACTTACATGAGTTGGTGAAAAGGTCCATGCTTTTGGTAACTATACATTGAGGTCTTGAGTCCTTTGCTTTCTACTTTATGTACTTTTATCCTTTTTGAAATATATTATGATGTGAGCTATGGCATGTCATAGTCACTAGTCAAAAGGCAATCTGCGTTTTGACTACATTTGATTTTGTTGTCTAAATCAAATGTTTCCAGCTGGCCTTCAAAGTATGACCGACTGTAGGATATAGTATAAAGTATCTCAGGCCTTGTATCTTTCCTTATGCTTTGTAACACTTGTAAAAGAACTTGAGACCAATATACAATATTCTTGAAAACAAGTATCCTTGTGTTGTTTTGTTCTGGTTCTATCTTATACTTGTTTGTGTTCTTAGTATCAAACCGTAATTGTTCCTAGTTCCCTATTTGATATGTTAAGTGTTGTATAACACTCTCATCATTGTGTGTTGTGTTGTAAGTGACCATCCCTTAACCGGTCCTGCAATTGGTATCAGAGCATTCCAAGCTCTTATTTGTAAGATCTCACCATCTTAAGATCCCTCACTCACACAAAATACTTAACATCTCAAATGGTAGCTCTTACTAAAGCTGATATGGAAACTAAAACCATGACAAAGTCCCCACTGATCACTCCTGAAGACTTTAACACTTGGTGCCAACGAATGGAAGTGTCATCAAGTCACAAGACTCCAGAAATTGGGAATCTGTTGTGTTATGGCCTCACATACCAAGCACCTCTTCAGCTGCTGCTGGAGGTGGTATGATTCCAAAGGCCGTGGCTGACTATTTTGAAGAAGACAGGAAGAGAATAGATATTGATCATTAAGCCATGACAGCCCTTCAAACTACTCTTCCTGACTCCATATACAGAGGCTTCAAGAAGTGCAAACAGCTAAACAACTATGGGATGCACTGAAGCTGATGTATGAGGGGTCAACTGAAGCTAAGGAGAACAAGAAGGATCTCCTGAAGCAGCAGTTTGAAAATTTCACCTTTAAAGCAGGTGAAACCATGACTCAACAATACTTCAGGGATGTTGAGATTGTGGAAACTCTAATATATGTTGGAGTGACTCTTGAGAACAGGGACATTGTAAGGAAATTCATGTCCTCTCTTCCTATACAATGGACACATTATTGTGTTGTTATCAAGAGAGCTGAGAACCTTAAGACTCTTACTTTGATGGAGTTGTATGGTAATCTTAGTGGATACCGGATGGAGATAAATATGCAAAGTTCATCTGGTGACTCCAGCAATGAACTGAGTTCAGCCCTCCATGTGGTTGAAAGGGATAGTAGAGAACCACAACATCATCTTATCTGCTGTCTTGACAACTCACAAAAGGGTCCTTTCATCACCTTCCCGGAGACACCAAGAGAAAGCTACAGTCAAGGAGACCATTCCAAAAGACAAGCTCTTCACAAGCCTTTGTTTCTTCTGATGAAAGCACAAGCAACTTTCTCTTCACCCTTGAAGATTTGGACTGTATCCATCTAGATGATCTGGAATACATGAATATAGTTCAGCAAATGGTTCTTCTCACTCATAAAGCCAAGAAATTCTACAAGAGGACAGGGAGGAGGTTTCTAAGCAATACAACTAGTGGAAAGTTTGGGCTAGACAAAAGCAAAGTAAAGTGTTACAAATTTAACCAGATGGACCACTTTGCGAGGGAGTGTAAGGCACCAAGGACAAATGGTGGCTAAACACAAGCCAGGCCAAACTACACTGAGAGAGCCACCCAGAATTAGAAGCCAAAGAAGCAAGCTGCAGTTTCTATTAAAGAAGGAGGCTTTGACTGGAGCTTTCAGGTGGAAGATGCATCTCCAAACCAAGCTCTAATGGCTGACCATGATGAAGCAAAGATATTGAAACATCTCTGTACACCTGAATGTATTGCTAAAGTGAATAGATACAAGTCCTACAACTTAGAGACGAGATCTGATCTTGAGTCTTTAAATATTATAAAACTTGATTTCAAAAGAGCTGAAAATGATTACAAACTAAAGACAGAGGACTTAGAGAAAACCATTTCAACTCTTAAACATGAACAAACCAACTATAGGACTTAGATCAAAGATCTCATAACCAAGTTGACTGAATGCCAGGCTGAGCTTGTGATCAGCAAAGCCAGGGCAGAAAAATGTGTTCTTGAAGAGGAGACCTTGAAGAACATTATATCCTCATCCTTGCATGCAAAAGTTTGTTATCAGAATAAGCACGACTGTGATCTAGTGAAATATCTCCTCCACGCACAATCTTGTTAGTAAGATCTTGTAGGTGTGGAACTTATGAAGATGAGCTTTCCTTCATGGACCCCATGAGTGAAGAGGATGAAGAGGAAATAGTGAAGGATGTCTCTGAGAAGAGTGAATAAGAGCATTCTAAGAAGGGTCACTATTCCTTTGAGGAGAGTAAAATAATTGGGATGACCAAGTCAAGAAGAAAGAACTTGATCAGAAAGGCCAAGAGGAAGTCGAAGAGGGCTCAAGAGATAAAGGCCACCTTTATCTCTGCAGGATTTGAGGTGGTTAAGGCTGAAGACACAAACCTGAACTCTAGTACCAGAAGTTCTAATTCATGTTCATATCATCCCTACAACATGAAGAATGCTAACCAGTTGTGTGCCACTGCTACAGAACCTAAACCATCTAGCTCCAAAGGTAGTTCTCACCCTAAAAGAATTACAACATCATCTGCAAAGATGAAGATGGAGAAGGAAAATAATTAAAGTTCAGCCTTGTTCTCAAAGGAAGACTCTCAGGAAGAAGAAGATGGACTGTGTCATGTGTGGCAGTACTTCTTATCTTGCTAAAGATTGTCTCTACAATCCAAAAAGTACTGTCCATATGACCAAGAAAGAAACTTCTGAGAGTGGTAAGGAGAAGAAAGCCTAGGAAGAAAAATCTTTTCCTTTCAGAAGCTCTAAAATGAAGGAGAAGACAAGTGGAAACTTGCCTTCGGAAGAAAATTTGGCCTCCGAAGAATGGAATACTTCCGAAGCACTGAAGCCTACTACAGTGGTAGCAAGATCTTCCAAAGGTCCAGTCATCAAAACTTCTAAAGTTATCAAAACTTTCGAAGTGATGAAGGTCAAGTCTAAGCTTCCAAAGGTGGTGTGAAAGACAAAGAAAGACCAAATGACTAAAAGTTCTTCATCAACATCAACAAATGATCCTCAAAACATGACAATAGGATCAATTACTATTGCATTGTCCTCAACTTCTTTTGATAAGCCCAAGACCACTAAGGCTTGGGTTTCCAAATGTAACTAACCATCTCTTTTGTACAGGAACATCTCAAGGCAAACAGGAATGTATGGATCATTGATAGTGGTTGTTCTAGGCATATGACAGGCAATGGGTCACTACTTTAAAATTTTAAGAAAATTGATGGAGGACCAGTTTTGTTTGGAGGAGATGCTGGAGGTTACATAACTAAAAGGGGCAGGGTTATAAATGGTAAGCTCGGCATTAAGAAGGTAAACTTTGTCAAGGAGCTTGGATACAATCTTTTGAGTGTATCTCAATTTTGTGATTAGAGTAATAACATGCTCTTTACTGAGTATGAATATATTGTTCTCAGGCCCGGGGTGATCATTCCTCATGAGCATATCCTGCTCAGAGTCCCCAGGAAAGGGAACACGTACAAGATGGATTTGCAAGAAGCATCCCCCTAGGAGAAGTTTCATGCTTTCTATCTAAAGCAAACAGTGATGAGTCTTTCCTCTGGCATAAAAGAATGTGCCATGTAAACTTTAAAAACATGAATAATTAATTAAGAATGATTTGGTAACTAGAATGCCAAGGAAAGAGTTTACAAGTGATGACCACTGTGTTGCATGCCTCAAAAGGAAGCAACACAAGGTATCTCACAAGCCAAAGGAAAGAAACTCCATCACTACACCGCTACCCTTATTACATATGGATCTCATTGGCCCCACCAGTGTAATGAGTCAAGGAAGGACCTCTTACTGTTTGGTGATCACAGATGATTTTACAAGGTTTACTTGGATCTTCTTTCTTAGAATTAAAGATGAGACCCTTGAGATTTTGAAGAATTTCATCTTAAGATTGAGAATCAATGTGAACACAATGTTAAAACCATACAATGTGGTCAAGGAACAGAATTCAAGAACCTAACCCTTGATATATTTTGTGATGAAAAGGGTATTACAAGACAAGATAGTGCTCCTAGGACTCCTCAGCAAAATGGTGTTTTTAAGAGGAGAAACATGACACTAATTGAAGCTACAAGAACTATGATGTCTGACTCTAAACTGCCCATCACCTTCTTGGCATAGGCAGTGAACAATGCATGCTATGTGCAAAATAATGTTTTAGTAGTTAAGACACATGGTAAGACTCCTTATGAACTTTGGCACAAGAGGAAACCTTTCAGTGGTTTTCTCAGGTTATTTGCATGTCCTTGTACCATCTTGAATACCAAAGATCAAATTGTCAAGTTTGATTAGAAATCAGATGATGGACATTTTATTGGGTACTCCTCTCAAGCTAAGGCTTATAGAGTATACAATCTCAGAACTAGACTAGTTGAGAAGTCGGCCAATGTGACTTTTAATGACCACACTCCTAGTGTGAAAGGTTCTGATCCTGATTGGCTATTTCATGCTTATTTAGTTACCAACTGTTTTAACAAATCTTGTGAGCATGTTTTAGGATCCACAGATATTCTATCAGCAGGTGATCCTAACCCAAGATTTGAGCTAAGAAGACCATCAAGTTATACTACTTCAGCTCCAGTTGTAACTAATCCTGTAAATGAAGTTCCTATCAGCACAACAATGACAAATTCAGCTAATACATCTGAGGTGCCTTCAAATTCCAGCTTAGAGGCACAACACTCAAATCAAGGAGCTTCAAATGTGGAAGGCAATGGAGGTGGTTACAGTGATCAAGAGTTTCTTGATGCTGAAAACCACTCCATTGAAGATAACATCAATGATGTCACACACTCATTGGATCAAGTTACACTTGATAAGTGTGCTGATGTGGTGGGAGAAACTTCAATGCCTGATCTAAATTTCTCTAATTTAGATCTTGCAGGACCAGTTTTGTTCACTCAACACGGTTATGGTCTCTTAAACTCACTAAGTCTCACTCGTATAGATGATGCAGAATCCTCTAAGATTTGATAATATTATACTATGTATAAATAAACAAGAACACAAGAAAATGGTTTTCAAGATAATTGTATATATTACTTCTCAACTCAAAGTTTTACAAGACTCTTACAAGCATATTACATGAGTTACAATAAGAAACTATATATACTACTATCTACAGCCGGATATACTTTGATACCAGCTGGAACTTACAATTAGACAAATACTACATTACTAGAAGTAAGGTATCTTAGATAAAATACTATCTAAGATTTGATAGTCATGACATGTCTATGACTTACCTTTTGTCACCAACTAAAGTTGGTAACTGTACTAACTGATAAGATATGAACAGTGGAATAAAGTATGGTCAACTACATGGGCGTGGGAAAAGCACCATGCAGTATCTCAGAGGTTGTAGCGGAGTGTCAGAGGGACCATACTTATGTCCACTAGTTCATAGTAGGTTCTTCCGAACGTTAATTGGCTTTGGAAGAACAAGTTCTTCCGAAGCCACTTATACTTCGGAAGAGGCTACTTCGTCCGAGGCTTGAGTTATTCTCCAGGCCTTCATGCTTCGAAAGTCATTGTCTTGAATTCTTCTAAGTGTTGAACTTCAGAAGAAGGAAGACTTTTTCTTCGAAAGTTAGAGATCCTCTTCAGAAGCTCATTCAGACTTGTCCTTTGGAAGCTCAGCATTTTCCTTCAGAAGTTCTGCTTTTGCCTTCGAAAGTTCTTCATTAGTTTCACCAAAATTGGCTAAGTGTTTGTTTTGGTTGCACTAGCCTTACTTGATTCAACAAACTCCCCCTAGGCTGATGCTACCAAAACTTCATTTGTTTCAACTACTCAAAACTTTCAGCGCCAAGAAGAGAAAATACTTATCTATTTTTTTTGTTCTTTCCAGATGTGATGCTGAAAAGTTTGCACAAATCATTCGTAGATAGGAGATCCTGTCTGTCACTTTGAATGATATGCACCCTTTGTTGTGGCCCTTTGAAGAGAGTTAGTTGACGGTAGTTGTAGTCATATTCCCATATAACTATGGATTCCAGTTCAGGGCCTTCAACCATTTGTTAAAAGGCTTTGACTTTGGTGGCTGACCCTTCCCCTTCTTCCTTCTCTCTCATCTTCAACCCTTCTTCAATCTTGACTCTTGCATTCAGTTGAGCCATATGATGGCTGCTCAGATGATTCTTGATATGAGCAGCTACCTCAGAGTTGGAGGGATTGGAGAATGGTTTCTCTACTAACTCAGCAATATCAAATCTGCTTAAGTGTAACAGAGAAGAGGCATTGAGCCTGTTGATTTCACAATTCTCTCTTTCCACAACAAAGTTGTGAGAAGAGTCTTCGAATCTCCACTGGACTATTTTCTTTCTAGGCATGAAAGGTTGAGATGGTAGCTTGTCTCCCTTTCTAGTGTCCAGTAAAGTCACCAGCTTTCTTCTCAGCAACTTTTCTTCTTCCCTAAGAGAGTCAAAGTTGGTTGCCAAGAGTTTAAGTGTGTGGTCCAGTGTTCTTCTAGGTAGATCAAGGAATTGTTCTCCGGTGATGGAACATGAGGAGCCATCAATGAAGGTTGGTTTGATGGACCTCTCCTCACAAGAGACGTCACTCAGAGTGCTGCAGTAAATGACCTTCCTCTTGATCTCCTTGAATTCCTCTAAGGAAAGAGGTTTGGATGGTTGAAAGGATGACTTAGGTGGCTGTTGGGTAGATGATGTTTGGGTTCTAGGGAGTGTTTTAGGTTTGAGGATTGGTAGTTGTAGTGGTTTTGTGATTGAGTGGATAAGGAAGAGGGTATGGTTTATGGTGTGGGTTCAGGAGTGTATGGCTCGGTGCTTGGCTTGGTTTTGATGGGGAAAGGGAAAGGGATTGGTTTAGGTTGAGGTTGTGGTTGTGGTGTTGGCTTAAAATTCATCCCCTGTACTCTTTTGTACATTTCTTTCCTTCTTCCTGACTCAATGTCAGCTTTGATGTCACTAACATGTCGCTGCAGGGTCTTCTCAGACATGGAACCAACTTGCCTGCTAGAGAACCATGGGCCCTGAGATAATCTTTCATCCAGGCTTTATCACCCATCTTCTTAACACCTGCAAGTTTAGCTTCTTCTTCCTTCTTCTTCTTCTCCTTTAGCTTTTCCCTCGAAGCCCTCTTTCTCTTTTTCTCCATTTGATCTTGTTCTTTCTTGAAAAGCCATAAAATCGTGTCATTGTTGTGAGGAGTTAGTTCCTCAAGAGAGAATCCCCTGGAGCTTAGGAAAGCTATCTTTTCACTCCTAAGTTGTTGGTCAGCTTCTTCTTTCTTTCTCATCCTTTCTTTCTCTAAGGCCAACCTTGCTGCTTCTTCTTATTCTTTCCACAGCAGGGTTGCCTTTTCCAACTCAACCAGCTCTTCAAGTGGTAACAGGATCACATCTTCACTAGCAGCTCGTAGATTGACAAGTCCCTTCTTTGATTGTTGATAGCCTCCTAGTTGACTACAGCTGCTTTGCTACTTGCAGCTAGTAGCTTCCTAGTGAAGAGTCTACCTTTCCTTTTTAACTTTTGCAACCTTTCTTCCTCTAGATGTTCTTTCGCAGTCAACTTCCTCTTCCCTTTAATGTCTTCGGAAGTTTGAGACTTGGGAGGTTCTTGTGTAGCATGAGGTGATGATGGTGTTTGAGTGAGATGAGAAAGTCTTCACTATTTACCTTAGATGCTAGTTCAAGGATTGCATCTGTGATAATTAGATCCTCAGAAAAAGAGTATAACCCTTTCGCAGCTTGTATCTACGCTTCGGAAGTTCGGAATGAATCTTCCACAGCTTGTATCTCCGCTTCGGAAGTTTGGAATGATTCTTTCGCAGCTTTGACTTCAGCTTCGGAAGTCTGTGGGATTGCACTATCTGTCCCAACTATTTCAGTTGCTGGGCCATCAGTCCCCATTTCCCCTTTGAATATATTTTTTTAATGTGGACCTTAGGTTGACCAACTTCATTGACAGTGGTAGAAGGTGCATTCAACCTTTGAAACTCTCCAGCTCCAAAGTATACCACAAAAACATCCGGACTTGGCTGTTCAATAGAAGATCCTATCAGGAACTTGGTTGAGAACCTATTTAGATCTTTGAGCATCCTTGGGTCCACTTGAAGAATGATTGAGAAGGCGCAAGGAAAACAGTGCTTGTCTCTGAACATTCTTCTCCTTTTTGGTAGCATCATCTTGAGAGCTTGATAAGCTAGAGGAAGAGGTCAAAGAGACTTGAATTGGTACGTGCCTAACAGATCTCTCAATCTGTTTCTCAGCTAGTTTGGCCTTGAGATTTTCAATCTCAAGTTGCTGAGTGGCAGACCTTTCCTTTAAAGTCTTAACCATGAATTCAAGTTTTGATACTTTAGATAGTAGGTCTCTGAGAATGAGTTGCATACTTCCCTCATCTTCTTTAGAAGAATCATGGGGAGATGAGGTAACATACCTAGTATGTTCATCCTCACCACCAGTTGTGGTTTCTTGGTGCTCTGGTTTCCCTTGCCTAATGATGTCTCTTTCAGAGTCATCAAAGGGCACGGTTGCTATAAATTCAGTCTCAGAGATGTTACCACTATCCTGAGGATCCATTGAGGCACCTTCAGTAGTGGCAACTGAATCTACATGAGTCCCCTCCACACCAATGGGACTCACCTCAGTTGGGGTTTGCTGATGGGGGCTAGAAAGCAGAGATCTCTCGAGGCTCAGTTGATCCTTTTGTGAGTGTAGTGGATCAACCTCATGGCCTTGAAGAGACATGATTTCCTCATCAGTTCCTATTAAAAGGTCAGGAAAGGATATTGAAGTTATACCTAATGACCTGGGACCTTGATCAATGTCTCATGTTATTGAGCCTACGATAGGGCTATCCCTTTTTGGCTGCTCAAGAGAGTATAAAGAATCATCCCGAGGGTTTTCAGCTTGGGTTTGGGGCTCATAGGATTGAGCCTGAGGAGATTTAATACCCATACTGAGGTCTTTAGTGAAGGAAGGTGGGACCTCAGACTAAGTGGGAGCCCATGTTTCCACTCTAGCCTTTTTGGATTGAACAAGGGGGACTTGTTCAATAAGAGGAGATTGAACAATGGTTTGTTTGGAACGTCTCTGATAAGTAATTTTGATAGGGTGGGAAGGTATATTTGGCATTGTCGGGGTTATTGCTGGTGTGGGTTCATCACCTGTGGAGTTAACAGGGATGTCAAAAGGAGCCATTAGCTCAATCATACCTGGAAAAAGCTCAGTGTGGCTTCCAGCAAAGTTGGTGGACACCCTCTTTAGTACCTTGAAGATGGCTGGCCCCATGTGAGAGACAGATAGAGCAACTGTACATACAAGCTTACTCTGGTCCAGCTCACAATTGATGATGTGCTGAATGAATCTAGGATACATATAGAATGTTTTCATTTGAAAGTTTCCCATGAGATTGGTCAGCACAAACCTTGAGTAGTTGAATCTGAGGCCTCTTACCAACCCGTGAACTAGGCATCCTAGTTCATAGGGAATTTGATCCCATCCCCCAAACTTGTTTGATAGGCAGTGAAAGACTATGTGAAGCAGGAACTTCCAGTTGTAAGAAAAATTGAACTTGTACACAGTTGACCTGCTCACATCGCCACCATATCCCATTTGGATATATGTGTCATCTAGGTCTGATTTGGGAAATTCCGTAGGAGCACCCTCATCATGAAGCTCTTGATGCTCCCTAATGATTTGTTTAGATATGATCAATTCCTGACCACAAATGCTCGACCTAATAATCCTAACTCCATTCAGGGTTTCAATCTGATTGTTTCCCTAAAATTCTGCCATGAGGTTCGAGTAAACAATGGGATTGACAGTTAGGGCAGTGTAGTAGGTGGATTGGGTAAGGAAGGAGATGATTTTAGAGAAGTCAGCATCCTTGGAAGAGTCAAGAAGTGCGACTTGGTTATACTGAGGGTTTAATGCCATTGTTCAAGAAAGTTACAGAGGAAAATGTTGATTTTGGGTAAATTGAAGACGAAGGAAACTTATGGCAGTGAAATTGGTAAAAGGATTATGGAAATGAGTCGGAAGTATTTAAATGGGTAATACTGGCGGATGGTAAGGTGCAGTGATGGTTTGCGGTATGATGTGACAAGGGCGGTAAGGTTAAATTTATTTAAAATATTCCGACATCGTTAATAAAATCTTTACCTTTTTACAGAGTGGGGCCCAAAAGATTTCAGTTACACAGTAAAGCTTTCTTCCGAGAGTAAAGGTTCTTCCGAAGGTATTCTTCTTCCAAAGCCAATCCTACTTCCGAAGGTAAATTTATCCTAGGATAAATTTACTTCCGAGAGTAAGAGGGTCTTCCGAGTGAAAAAGGTTTTCAAGCTTCGGAAATAGACGTGCTATAACATCAAATTTTCTTCCGAGACTACAAACTCTTCAGAAGAGAAAACTAACTTTGAGGATTTTTCCTTTGGAAGAGAAAAAGCATATCTTCTGAGGGTTAATTTCTCTTTGGAAGAACTCATACTTAACAAATTTTGAAGAAATACTTTTTGTAACAGGGCTTAGATTATATTGACAAAGACATGACACATTTTGAAAAAGATTTTCAAATGAGATAAGCTAATCATTGTTTATCATCCCAATAGTCGTAATGAGATACTTAAATCTTTGTTCATCAAATGCTTTGGTGAACAAATCAGCATACTGTTCATTTGAGTCAACTTTGACTAGTTTAATCAGACTTTTCATATGAATATCTCTAATGAAATGGTACCTGATGTCAATGTGCTTTGTGTTGGAGTCCTTGACAGGATTTTCTATTATAGAGATAGCACTCTTGTTGTCAATGTGGATATGAGTCCCCATGAAGTTGAATCCATAGTCTATCATCTGGTTTGAATCCACAGCAGCTGAGAACAACAACTAGCAGCTGCAATGTATTCAGCTTCAGCAGTTGATGTTGAGACACAAGATTGCTTTTTTACATTGCCATGAGATGATCCTTCCACCAAGAAATTGACATCCTCCTGACGTTGATTTCTTGTTGATGTTGCAGCCACCATAGTCACTATTAGTGTAGCCATAGAGATTGAAATTGGTGTTACTTGGATACACTTTAGGTGCTCCTTTGAGGTGTCTAAGAATTCTCTTGGCAACAACTAGGTGTGACACCTTTGGAGCAGCCTGATATCTTGCATAGATGCTAATTGCAAACATGATATCACATCTACTTGTTGTGGGATACATCAGAGATCCAATGATTGCCCTATACTAATGTTAATCAGTATCCTCCCCCTCAGAGTTAGGACAAAGAATGTGATTTTTGGGTATAGGAGTCTTTGCTAGCTTGCAATCTTCATATCAAATCTCTCTAAAATGTCATTGACATTCTTAAATTGATTGATAAAGAACCCATCTTTCATCTGCTTTACCTGAATTCCAAGGAAAAAGTACATCTTTCCCATGGAACTCATCTGAAACTTCTTCTTCATAATGCTCGCAAAGTCTTTGCACATTTGGTCATTTGAGGAACCAAATATGATGTCATCAACATAAACTTGTATGAGCAAAATGTCTTTGCTAGATTTCTTATGAATAAAGTCTTGTCAATGGTACCTCTTGTGTATCTGTTCTTTAGGAGAAACTAAGACAATTTCTCATACCATAGCCTAGGTGCCTGGTGTAGCCCATAGATAGCTTTATCCAGTTTGCACACATAGTTGGGGTTCTGTGGGTCTTTAAATCCTAGAGGCCGGCACACATAGACTTCCCTATCTATATCCCCATATAGAAATGCACACTTAACATCTAGATGGTAGACAGTAAAATTCTTGGATGCAGCATAAGCAAGAAAGATCCTCACTACCTCAAGTCTTGCAACATGCGCAAAGACATCAGTGTAATGAATTCCCTCTTGAGTGTATTCTTGAACTACCAGTTTTGCCTTGTTCTTGATGATTAAGCCTCTATCATCTCCCTTGTCCTGAATACCCATTTAGTGCCTATTGTTCCTGAATACCCAAACCTTTTGTCTCTTGAATTGAAGCAATTCCTTTTGCATTGATTCAACCCAACTACTATTTTTCAAAGCTTCTTCTATCTTCTTGGGTTCCATCTGAGATAGGAAGAATGAGTACAAGCAGACATTACCATTATGAGTTTGTCCCCTTGTTCTCACGCCTTCAGAGACATCTCTAATGATGTTCTCAGCTGGATGAGTGTTGTGAATCATGAGCCTAGGAATCACATCCAGTTGAATGGATAGATCCAGATTGGAAAAGGTTGGCTTAAGGTTTTGAACACTTTGTCAAGCTGATTTTTCAAACTCATTCAATAAGGATTAATTGAATGGAGAAACAACGTCAGTATTAGTTAGTTGTGAATCAATATTAACATTGCATGTTCCTTCAAAATACTACTTCCACCAGCTTGGTGTTGTGTATTGTCACCGAATGAGTTTTGAGGCTCACTTTGTTGACAACTTATTGAAGCTCCACTGGTTCCTGAGATAGTTATGCTATCATATTTGTCAATTGTGGGAGATTGATTTTCAGTAATTCTTGGAGAACTTGGAAGAGGTCTGGGTAACTTAAACAGTTGGTCATCATCTGAATCACTTTGAGTATCCGTTCTAGCTGAAACATTCTCACAAGAAGGTTTAGAATAGTTTGGAAACAATTTTAAATTAAAAATATGATCAGGGTCATTCCCTCTAACAGAAGGATTGTGCTCATTAACATAAATGTTGGATGGTTCCTAAAATTGTTGATTTTTAATGTTATACACTCTATAGGAAATAGAGGTAGAAAAATATCCAACAAAGATAACATCATCCGACTTTTCAGCAAATTTTGCCAAATTGTCCTTTGTGTTAAGTATGGTACACCTGCTGCCAAAGGAAGTAAGAAAGCCAATGAACGGTGGCCTCTTATTCCATAACTTATAAGGGGTTTTTCCATGTGGCTTAACTACAAGAACTCTATTCTGCACATAGCATGCAGTGCTGACTACCTCTGCCCAGAATGTTAGAGGTAGCTTTGAATCAGCTAACCTAGTTCTAGCAGCCTCAATAGGTGTCCTATTTCTCCTCTCAGCAACACCATTTTGTTAATGAGTTCTAGGAGCACTATATTGTCTGGCAATCCCTTTTGAGTTACAAAATGAGTCAAGAACATGATTCTTAAACTTTATCCCTTTATCACTCCTAATTATCTTAACTTTGTGATCAATTTGATTTTCTATTTTAAGAATAAAAGATTTTAATGTTTCAGCAGTTTCATCTTTAGTTCTCAAAAAGAATATCCATGTAAATCTATTAAATCATCAACAATCACAAGGCAGTATGTTTTCCTTCCAGTGCTCATTATACTTGTTGGACCAAATAGATCCATGTGCAATAAGTGTAAAGTTAACTTCTTTGGATTTGTGAGATGCTCTATGTTGCTTTTCTTTCAGACATGCAACACAGTTGTCTCTACAGAAAAACTCCTTTTTAGGCACACCATGTACCAAGTTATTTTCAACCAATTATTCATGGTTTTAAAATTGACATGACACATACGTTTGTGCCATAGAGTTGAGTCATCACCATCAACTTTGGAAAGAAAGCATGATACTTCACCCAATGGGGAAGCATTGTTCATATCCAGCTTGTACATATCCCTTTTCCTGGGAGATCTAAGAAGCACCAATTCCTGAGGAATTGTCATCCAAGGTTTGAGCAGTGAATGGAGTCAGTTCAGGAGAAGTATCATCCATCTTGAATTTCTTCAGAATTTCTATAATATACTTCTCCTGATGAATGAGAATACCCTCTGGCTTTTGTTCAACCTGCAACCCAAGGAAAAAGCATTTGTCCCCCATCATGCTCATTTCAAAACGATTACGCATAACTTCCTCAAACTCCCGACACAGGTTTGGATTGGTGGAGCCAAATATAATATCATCCACATAGACTTGCACAATCAACATCTCACCATCTACTTCCTTCTTGAAAAGAGTCATATCATGGTGCCACGAGAAAAACCATTGCTCAGAAGATAGTGTGTTAGAGTCTCGTACCAGATGCGAGAAGCTTGATGGAGACCATAAAGGGACTTATCAAGCTTGTAGACTTTGTCGGGAAAGTCAGGATCCTCAAACCCTGGTAGTTGACGCACGTATATCTCTTCGTCAATATCTCCATAAAGAAATGCACATTTGACATCCATCAGATAGACTTTGAACTGCTTGTTGGCGGCATGAGCCAAAAACATCCGAATAGTCTCAAGACGGGCTACGGGAGCAAAGACTTCTGTGTAATCGATCCATTCTTCTTGAGCAAAGCCCTGAACCACCAATCTGGATTTATTTTTTACCACAATACCACGATCATCGGGTTTGTTCTTGAACACCCATTTCGTGCCTATTGGGCATTTGTTTGTTGGGAGATCAACCAGGGTCCACACCTTGAGCTTCCTGAACTGTTGCAGTTCCAATTGCATCAATTTAACCCAACAAGGATCGTGAAGAGCTGCATGAACGTTGGTACAATTTGGAATATAAAACAAGAGAATAGGTATACATTAATCAAGCCAGATTGACTCCGCGTCCGAACACCATCGGTGATAGATCCTATAATGTTATCGTGGGGGTGATCTTTCAGGGTTTTGAAGTCAGTGGTTAAGGGTAGGGTATTTAAAGATGGTTGGCAGATGGTTGTTGATGGGTAAATGATGGAGAAGAAGATGGTAGGTATAATCAATTGGTGATGTGTATGGGACAGGTTGAGATGAGGTAGATGTAGGTGATGATGGAAGAGATGCAGAAGCAGGTGGGGGTGGAATGTCAAAGGATGAGGAGGAAGATGCAATGTCAACTGATGTAGCATTGTTAGGTGATGAATTAGGAGGGACTTGATGAATATGAGGCATGATAGGAAATGGATCTGGAGGAATGATGTTTGTTTGGACATTGGAGATGGACACATCATCATCAAAAACTAGAAGATTAAACGAGTTGAACACAGTATTGAAGTCAAAGAACCATGCTGGTTCTAATCAGACATCAGAGGAATTAGATTCCTGCCAATCAACATAAAAGGACTCTTGCACAATACGGGTTCTCTTGTTGTACACCTGATAAGCTTTCTGAGAGGATGAGTAGCCAAAAAAGTAACATTCATCAGACACAGCATCGAATTTTGTCTTTTGTGCCTGGGTATTTAGTAAAGTGCACGAGCATCCGAATGGTCGAAAGAAACCAATCAAAGGCTTCCTCTTATGGAATAGTTCATATGGAGTCTTCATTTTATCTTTGACAATCAACACCCCATTACGAACATATGAAGCATGTAACTCCAGGAACATCAAACTTGAATCAAATCATGAAGAATTAGATCCAAATATAATAATCACAATCAAAACCCCTTTGATCTTCAATTAGATTGCAAATAATATTGTTTACAAATAATCCCTCAATCTCTTGGTCATGCAACCCTTAACCTAATTCTAATTACAATTAGGCTATTTATAGTCTAGTTTAAGTTTTCATATTTACACATAACCCCCTAGACTATATATTTAGACTATAACATGACTCAAAGAAAGTAAAATATATTTTGTTCATACAAAATATATTTATTACAATAAAACTCCTAGTCATCTAAATCTTCAACGTCTCGTCTCGGTTCCTCGTCTCGAACGAGTCGGGTTTGACTTTTGTTGACTTTGACCGTGACGTTGACTTTTGTTGACTTTCACTGTGTTGATAATATAGACTATCTTTTACAGCTCCAACAATACTCCCCCTTAGTCTATCATTATCAACGTCTTCAAACGAAATCAGCATCGAGAAGTCAACACTAGAAAGATCTTCAATTTGAATCTTTCTGAATCTGATGAGAAAGATTTTTCATATCATAAGCTCCCCCTATTAATATGCTCCCCCTTTTCGAGTGCAAACTTTACAAGGATATTGGAACAAGTTTCCCAAATCTCTAATCTTGAGTGCTTTAGAAGATGTAGGAGGAGGATTCCTAGCTCGGTATCTTCTGCAAACTTGAGGAACAAGTTCTCTGATCAGGTACACTGCTCAACTGATGATCGGCCATCAGTTAAAGCAAAAATCTGAAACACATTCACAAACAAAATCTCGACATTTCTAATTAGATCATTTCATTTTAACAAAATAAACCCGCGTTTATTTGTGTTTGAAAACAAGCGAACCCGTGTTCGGTTGTATGCAATTTATGTGAAATGCATGAAAATGATAAAATTGTAACAACATAATATGGAAGATCTAAAAAAAATTTGAAAAGAAATTTTATTATATTTTTCTATTTTTTATTATATACATGTATTATAACATATTTTATATCTATTATATAATTTTTTTTGTGTTTTTTTTTGTTTTTTTTTAAACCGAGAACTGAATCGATCATGAGATCATATCCTCAAGATATAGTTTAGCACAAAGATGAATTTAATCATCGACAATCAATGAGATCACACTGATAACTGAATCTAATCACAGTCTTTAAATGATTTTGAAATTCTCAAACAGATCAATAACGATTGCTGATATGTTTGTCCACTTAAACTCATGCCCTATCTTTTTCAACAAGCAGTAGATGATTCGTTAAGGTTCGATTAAATACTTTAGAATGCTAGGACCCCACAATCATTTGGTAAAAACCCTCACCCAACCTCAG
Organism: Flaveria ramosissima; assembly: GCA_025215565.1. Lineage (NCBI taxonomy): Eukaryota > Viridiplantae > Streptophyta > Magnoliopsida > Asterales > Asteraceae > Flaveria > Flaveria ramosissima. The sequence goes on along the minus strand of CM046036.1, from coordinate 19,918,899 downwards.
GATTTCTTGAATTTTGTTACGATCTTTATAGAGCAAGATGTGTGCATTAGTGTGCAAGTGATTATCAACAGAATATAACATTCTGTGAATTAGATGAGTTGACACTACTTAGACCAAAATGGTGAGAGCTCCAGGTCTATACTCACGTATAACAAAGGAGATAACCATTTAATCATGTGCCGATGAGAGCTCCAGGTCAGTATATCGTACAACAGAGGAGATCATCACTCCAGGTCAGTACTTCCGTACAACAGAGGAGATTAGCACAAACACAAGACACATAAATACACCAATCACGGCTCAAAGATATGGCTTATATGATTTTTATCATGGTGGGAGAAAGATCAATTCTCAATCCAATTTTTTTCAGGACTCAGTTTTTGTGCATGCCAAAATGATTGCGTAAATCCAGACATTCTTAAGCATATATTTTAATTAAAATCATCATACTGCTGTCTACTTTATTCTTCAGGCTGAGTCTACCAAGCATATCATTAAAGAATCTGTTTATTTTTCTATTATTTGCAATTAAAAATAAGATGTAAATCAGATAACAGCATCAGTTACTGTTAGGACCTGGTATTTGAACGAAATACCTAGTGATTATCGTGTTAAACCAACTCAAATAGTGCGGAATCCTATTTGATTGGCGATCCAATCAGTGAGAACACACGAAGAATCAATCAAGAATTGAATCTAACGTTAGAAGTCGATTAGGAATCGATCTAATGTGTTCTGTGAACTTGGAGAATGATTTGGGAGGTCTCTGGACGGATAGGGTACGTCTGGAATCGTAATGGGACCAATGCTTACGTTTTTCCACGAATTGGGTCTATTTATAGGTTAGTATTGTTCAATCGTGCGACTGGGCCATAAGTATGGTTCAGTCGTGCGATTGAACCATGCGGTTGATTCATTCGCACGACTGAGTGTTCAGTCGTGCGATTGAGCCAATCTTATGTGTCAATCATACGACTGATCCAGTCTCCTGGTTCAGTCGTGCGATTGAGTCAATCGTATGAAGTTATTCATGCGTGTGGTCCATTCGCATGGGCCATTCGCATGAGAACTTCATTAAGTTAATTTTGAATGTTTTAATTAATATAACATAATGTGTAACCATTCAAACAATCATAAACCCAGTCAATTCAATCACGACTCATTAATGAAATATTAAACATCACAAGTAACAAACAATTCATGTTATTTCATTAATCAATACAAATTACATCATAATCTGACAGACAAGATTCATTACATTACAAATCATGATCTAGGGACATACATGCATCAACAAACTCCCCCTTGGACCTAGATCTATCTAATCTCTTGTCTTCTGCATAACCTCCTTATACTTCTTGTACTTCTCCTCCTTAGTGACTCCTGCGTGAATCTCAAACGCAAAGCAAAGTCGTATAATGTTTTGGAACTGGAGGGCTTGTACAATGTCTTGTGTGTCATAGAACAGTGGCCACTTGTATAATGTATAGACATCATTAGCAGACAAGTTGGTTAGCCACATCGGGTCGAATACCCTGATTGTATCCATTTGGCCCTCTTTATTTAGAACTATGACAACTTCAGCAGTTCTCCAATCATAGTACCACCATTTGAAGTGTGGAGTGAAGTCCTGTGGCATTTCCTTGAGAGGGATTCTCGACATAGTGCGCGGAGGACTCCACTTCAACACAATCTTGGGCTTGCCAGTAATGGCATCAACCTCAGACCTTCTTATGTACCTCGTAGGCTGTTGTGGTCTGAAGTTAACCCATCTGGTGTGGTACTCCTTCTTCAGGGCAGCCTCGAACCAGCCTGACATCTTTCTTGGGTCAGCATACAGCAGCTTTAGCTTAGCCAGCTGGTTGAGCTCAAAACCAGGTAGAGTCTTCAGATCATGTGGAAACCTGAAGTACTCTATGCCCTGTTCCCTCTTAACTGCATACGCGTTAAGGTCATCAAAATAAACCCATGCAATAATCCTGCCTAACACCTTATGGTGTTTCTTGACTCTGTAGAGCTTGGTGTAGGCATCTTTCTTTGGTGCAGCACGCTGGGCTCTCACTTCTTCAAAACAGGCAGCCCACTCAGCCTTTCGAATGTCTACATCATCATTTGAGGCTTGGGCTGTTCCTTCGGTCTTTTCGGTTTCCTGCTCCATCTTGTCTAGTACCTCAAACGTATCACTGACTAGGGACTCACCCAGATTGGGGACCACATTACCCTCGGTGTCAGCATACTGAGGGTACTCTTCTGCAGTGATATCCTCGACCTCAACTTCATCAACGTCATTTAGCTCTTCATCACTGGTCGAATCAACTGTTGGAGCATCCTTGACAATTTCATCAGGATTGAGTCTGAACATTTCTGCCAGTTGCTCGTTAGATAGGTCATGAATTATTTCCCCTTTTTTAGGGGTATAACTCACAGACCTTCTTACAATCCCTTGCAGATCAAGAATCATGGTTAGTTGAGTCTTGACCTGTTGAAGGGGAGCAATGTCAAACTCATCCCTTTGAAAGTTTGGATCTGTTTGATTTAAACATTCAACACATAAATCATTAGTAAGTAATCGAACAGACTTATATAAACTTAATATATAAACATTCAAAACATTTGTTTTTCATTACATGATTCAAACACAAAAATAAATAAATACATAAGACATCTAATCTGTACTTTTGTCTTGAATCATGGCCTCGTCGCTCGGAGGAGCAGAAGTGGTAGATGACTGGTCCTGTCGATGCTTAGATCTTCGTTCTTGACCAGAAGCAGAGGCCGATGCAGCCGCATCCCCTCCTTCTGCTTCGTCATCATCATTTTTTCCTTCTGTCCTATCTTCCTCTGTCTCTTCATCATCCTCATCATCCTCCTCATCCTCATCATCATCTTCATCGTCATCATCACCATCTCCATCATCCCCATCACCCTCCTTTATCTTCAAGGGCTCATCCTTTGACCCCTTTAACCGCAGCATAATCGGCTTCTTGGTAGTCTCCAACTCCTCTATACGTTTGGCTGATTGGGCCTGCTGGTCCTGGAGTTGGGACATCTCGACTCTCTGAGTATCAATTTGCTGGGTCTGCTGCTCTATCACCCGAGCCTGCTCTGCCATCTGCTGAGACTGGGCAGCATTCAGGTCGGTCAGCTGACGAATCTGAGCAGCTTTTACTTCATCTGCAGCTAGCAGGCGCATCACCATACGGTTTAGCGCCGACAGCTGCTCCTCTACCCCGATGTGAGGTAGAGTAGATCCATATAGGTGTGATGGCTGGGCTGATGGTCCGGCACGATGTGAGGTGGTGGTGGTAGTAGCAGTGGTGAATATGGGTCGGTAAGCAGGTGCTGGTGATGTAGGTGTAAATGGTATGGTGGTGGATGGGAAGGATACAGTGGTGGTTGGTGAGGTGGTGGCTGTGGTAGCAGTAGTGGATGTGGTGGCTGTGGTGATGGGTGGTATGTCAGTGGAGGTGGTAGTGGTGGCTGTGGTGGTGGAAGTAGAGGCAGCAGTGGTAAAGAAGGTCAGGCGACGCTTCTTCTTCTTCAGTCCGTGGGGTTGAGCCATCCTCTTCCTCCTAGTCCCAGTGGAAGTGGATGCTCCCCCTACAGCTCTGCCCACTGAACCCGGAGCATAGCTCGGGTCAGTCTCTCTCTCTGTGGAGTCCCGAGGGTGTTCACCAACCACCCTAAGCCCGTGTTCTGTGGGAACAACTTTGCTTCCCACAGTCCTAGTGAGGGGCTCCTCATCTGACTCCTCCTCCTCCTGATCACCAACAATGAACTCCTGATGGAAACCGGCCGTCTCAGCAACCTCTCCGGCAGTGGCAGACCCCGGGGGAATAACATCTGGATCAGTGCCTCTAGGTGGAGCAGGCATATCATCCCCTGTGTCGCCGTTATCATCATCATCGGAATCAATGTCTGGGAGGAGCAGCCTCTCATCATCGGAGTCGCTGTCATCATGACGCCATTTGCGTCTGCCAGGCGCCACATACCTCTCGTTGGCCAGGTGGCCAATCAGTCTCTTCACTTGGGGCTTTACCTGCTTCCCCCTGTAAACTCTCATCCTACCCAGAGTAGTATCATCCATAATCTCTAAGGCCACTACGTCATGACTCTCTTTGGGCAACTGTAGCAGCTTCTCGTTGAAGACGAGCTGTAAGAATCTGGGGTACATACAAAACCCCTCTTTACCCTTGGCCTCCAAGTTCTCCACCAAGTAGGAGAATATCATGCTGGAAAAACTGAAGGGGTGGTTCAGAACCAGTGCCACGTAGGCATTTTGGATCTGGTCTGAGAGGTCGTCAAACCCACCCCTCCTCGATGCAACACACTTGAGGATCACGTGTGCTAAGTACTTGTACTGGGGGCTCAGGTTGCTCTTGTTGAGCACACCTAAGTTGATGTCCCCAGCGTACTTTATCCTCAGGAAGCATCCTCTCACTGTCAATTGTAGTCTAGTGGGATGATCAGTGTCGTCCCCAAACTCTAGGACCCTCTAAATGTCGGCAGCAGAGATATCAATATCATGGCCCAATATAGAGCTCCTAATACAGTACGGCTCACGGGAGCGGTCCACCGAGGCATTCTCCCAGAATGCCTGATGGAGTGATCTATATGGCGTGCAAGGCGTGGAGATAGCCTTATGAATCCGGGACCGTCTCAGAAAGGCTATAATGTCAGTAAACTCGGCCCCGTTCCTGGTGGTGTGATCCAAATGAGCACATATGTTGTGCTTTGGATTTATGGACCATCTTTCTGCCATTTTCCTGAAACACACAAGTCTTAGAACCATTAGTACATAAGACATGAAAAATTCTGTTCTAAGTGTAATGTTGAAAATCATTCTGATTCATTCGTGCGAATGAATCATGCGACTGAAGTCAGTCGTCTGTTCTTTCATGCGACTGGACTCATTCTGGTCAATGTGACATGCGATTGGGTTCAGTCTGCTGACTGAGTCTGCGAATGGTTCAGTCGGCCGACTGAGCTCAATCGTATGGTTCATTCGGCCGAATGACCCAATCGCAAGATTCAATCGTGCGATTGAAGTTCATCCGGACGACCAGTCGCCTGTCTCAATTGTTCAGTCGCCTGTGGTTCGAGTCTTGATCAATACAAGTGATTTAACATGGATTACCGGTTCAATAGACTCGCATTCTTGTTACTAATAACCTATTAACCTTAATTTTAACATTTTGCATAGTTTAAGTAGGTTATTAGGTCACGTTCTGTCCGTTTCTTGTTTTCGTTCGAATATCACCAAATTAGGGTTTCAATCCTTCTGATTTCGATGAAACAAGACTTCAATCTACCTGTATAATCAATGGCGAACGTCAGTGAATCAAAAGCAATGATAAAACAAGGTCTAATAAAATTTTGGCAGCGTAACGGTAGGGAGTGCGATTTAAGGGCGATTTGGGAGTGATGAGTGAAATGCGATCGACTGTGCCCTTTAAATACTGAAGCTGGGCTCAGTCGGCTGACTGGCCTCAGTCGCCCAGTTCATTCGTGCGACTCAGGCTCAATCGTACGATTGGCCCAACCAGTCGCATGCAATTGACCGACTGAGGTTCAGTCAGTCGACTGGCTCAGTCGTGCCTTTCATTCGCATGTTCAGTTGACCGAATGAGTTTCAATCGGTCGACTGACTCATTCGCCCTCTTCCAATCGGTCGAATGGACTATTCTGATGAGCCATTCGTGCGAGTGGAAGCCATTCGCATGGTTGGTCCATTCTCATGGTCCAATCGTGCGAATGGGTCACACTTAGTTAATTTTCTGCCATTTTTACCAATTTACTTTTAAACCCTTTTAATTAATTGAAATTAACGTTATGAGCTTTGATCATCTCAGACATGATCATTTTATCTTGAAAACATTTTGATCACCTCAGACGTGATCCTTTTAAACACTTTAGTCACCTCAGACGTGACCCTTTTTCAACACTTTGTCACCTCCGACGTGACTATTTTAAACTTTCAAAGCACATATGGTCATCTCAGACATGACCCATTTAGTGAGTTGATTCCTTTCTGATTTTCCTGATGTAGTCCGACACACGACTAAAATTAAAATTAAAAACGACTAACTAATTTAAAAACTTTAAACTAATTACATAAACAAACTTGTATTTGGCTTTTTGTGAGAGATAAATCCTGAGGTTTATATCAACGGGATTTAGTTCGGGAGTAGACAGCTTCAACTTGGATAGATCATATCTGGACCAATTCAATTTTGGAATCATACAGGTAAGTCAAATCATTTGGGACTTGTTACTAAAACTTTTGATGCTCAAATTCTCGGTGTTCATCCAGAGTCATTAGCAACTTAAGGAAATCATACTGAAACTCTTAGTTTTTCACATTGATTTGAACTTTTGAGAATGTAGCCACAATGATTGTCAGTATGTTTGTCCACTTAAATCCATACACAGACTTTTGACACAGACTGGTGACTGATTTAGGTTTAATTATTTCAACTAACATTTGTGGATCCCACACTTATATGGTAATCAACATTCCTCGGGAGCTTTTGAGCGGTCTACGGTATTATTACAAGAAGAGACTATTCTTAGAGCTTTCAAAGAGAAGCCTGTCCTCAGGTTAGTGCCATCGCACAGCAGAGAGGCGGCAAACAACAATGAATTCTAGAATATCTAGGTTATGCTTATCCTCAGGTCAGTGCCATCGCACAGCAGAGAGGCACACAACCTATCTCCTTGTTAGAGCAGCTTATTTTATTTTACACAAAATGCACCAACAACATAAGTCATTAGCTTTATAGCATTTGTCTTTCATTTTTTTCTTTCTTTGCTCTAATTATGGTCATCCGCACACATTTGTGGCGTTTAATTGCTCATTACCCCTTATTGGAATATATTTGATTGTGTTAACCAGTGATAAGATGGAAGCCCACAGTCAGTTGAACAACTTAGTTTGATCTTGAGATCACCAATCAGGTCTAATTGTCTATTGTGTTGAATCTACCAACATATCATTTGTGGTCTAGCAGCCTCTAAGTCTACTTTCTTTGTGTCACCTTAGGAGTTGCCAGTTTTCTATCATCTTCCCTTTTTATATTGCTTAGACTACACAGATTTATACTTTGAATTTTTGCATCTTTTCAAAACTTAAATTTTTAAAGTCCCTCTTGATTTGTTCCTGTGTACGATCATTTTCCAAAGGTATTGAATCGGTATCACAGACTCAATCTACCTTATATAAGCTATTTACTCCTTCTCCCTCTTTTTTTTATTTATTTATTTTTTTTAATGTTAACTTACTGACATATTCTCCCCCTAAAATACTAAAATCATTACTGGTTTAATTATTTTAGGATTTTAATAAACAGCAAAATAACATGAGTTTAAATATAACAGACGGAAATAAACAAATAAAATAAAATAAAAAAAAATAAAAAACTTTAACTAAACTACATCGGACTACACATTTTCATCATCAGGAATTACCTCACTTTTCTTTTTGACGCCGTTGACCTCTAGCAAATATTGAAAACGTGGTTTATCAAAGGCTTTAGTATAGAGGTCAGCGCGTTGAAAATCAGTATTAATTTTAACCACATCAATTAAGTTCTTTTCAAAACAGTCTCTTATGAAATGGTATTTAATACCGATGTGTTTGGTCTTAGGATGTTGAACCGGATTTTTAGTTACTGCAATTGCAGCAGAGTTATCAACAAAAATAGGAGTAGATGAGAATTTTAAACCGTAATCCCGCATTTGCTGTTGAATCCAGATGATTTGTGAACAGCAACTTGCAGCAGCAACATATTCGGCTTCACAGGTTGACAATGCAACCGTTGTCTGCTTCTTACACTGCCAGGTAACTAATCTTCTCCCAAAGAATTGACACCCCGCTGATGTAGACTTGTAGTTCATCTTGCAGCCCCCGTAATCCGAGTCACTATACGCGGTAAGCTCAAAGTCATCATCATGAGGATACCACAATCCAAGTGTGGTGTACCCTTCAGATAACGAAAAATCCTCTTGACCCCGATCAGATGGTTGACCTTAGGTTTAGCCTGATATCTAGAACATAAACATGTAGCATACATAATATCAGGTCTTGAGGCAGTGAGATACATGAGGGATCCAATCATTCCTCGGTACATAGTGGCATCTACAAGATCTCCATTCTCATCAGGTGCTATATCATGGTTCATAGCAAGTGGAGTTCCAGCAGCAGAAGCATTCTCCATGTCAAAGCGACTGAGAATGTCTCCTACATACTTGATCTGATGTAGAAAGATCCCATTAGGTGTCTGATCCACCTGTAACCCGAGAAAGAACTTCATCTCCCCCATAGCACTCATCTCAAACTCTTTCTTCATCACTGCTTCAAACTCTTTGCATAACTCTTCGTTCTTTGACCCGAAGATTATGTCATCAACATATATCTGTACAAGCAGAGGTCGCCATCCTTTTCTTTAATAAACAGTGTGCAGTCAATGACTCCCCTGCGAAAGCCGTGTTTCACAAGATGAGTCGAGAGTTTCTCATACCAAGCTCGAGGAGCTTGATGAAGCCCATATAAAGCTTTGTCGAGCTTGTAAACTCTATCCCGATGATAAGGATCTTCAAATCCCTCGGGTTGACTTACATAGACTGTTTCCCTGATTTCCCCATGAAGGAATGCACTCTTCACATCTAATTGGTAGACTTTAATCTTCATGTACGATGCATAGGCAAGGAAGATACGAATAGCTTCCATCCTTGCCACGGGTGCAAACACCTCATTGTAGTCAATTCCCTCGACTTGGCGAAAACCTTGAACCACCAGTCGAGCTTTGTTCCTGATAATGACTCCTTGGTCATCCTTCTTGCATTTTAGTACCCATTTGGTGCCGATGACTTTAGCACCTTTAGGTCTATCAACCAGAGTCCATACACCTAACTTCTTGAACTGCAGAAGTTCTTCTTGCATGGCACTCACCCACGCCTCATCATTTAGTGCCTCACTGACATTTTGGCTCAACCTGCGAGACAAAACATCGATAAGCACCATCATGAATGTAACCCTTCTCCATAACTGAGGCGTAATCAGCTGAGTATAGCTGATTTCGGGTTTGTACTCCTGATCTGACATCCCCAATAACATTGTCAAGGGGATGATAGACGTTTAGTCGTGATCCTGGAGTAGTAGGACAGTCACCTCAGAGCCAAGATTATGAACATTTGGTTCTGCATCTGAGGAAGATGGAGTTTGAGGTTCCGAAGTCGAAGGTGCATCACTCGTAGATGCTTGTGGACTTTCAGGAACTGGAACCTGTTCCTCCTGACTGTTCTGGTCATCTGCTTCAGTTTCATCTTCAGAGGAGGAGTCACTGTCATCGACTACTCCCCCTGACTGAGTAGATGATTCTCCCTGTGTGCTGGATGGTGTATTCAGAATATCATACATCATCCTAGTAGCTAACTCATCATCCGAGGGAGAGAGAGGGATGTTGAAGGACTTGAAGAATCCATCATAATCGAAGAAGTATGCGGGTCCTTTGCCTGTAGGTGGTGTGGTATATCTCTGAACGTCGACATTACACCACACTTCTACAAGACCCGTATGTTGTATCCTAGAAAGATTCCTTCATCCGCCTTCTCGCTGAATTTGCCTTCTTGTGTCTTCTTCAGAAGTGTGCACGGTGCGCCAAAAGGTTCAAGATACTCCAAATTCGGTTTGCGTCTTTGTAGTAGCTCATAACATGTTTTCCGTGGCGCTTGACTATTAGGACTCGATTCAGTGTATAACATGCATTTGCCACTGCCTCATTCCAGAATTGGATAGGCAGTTTCGAGTCCGCCAGCATGGTCCGTGCTGTCTCTATCAAGCTTCTGTTCTTCCTCTCAGCAACACCATTCATCTGAGGCGTGTAGGCAGAAGTGAATTGATGCACAATTCCCTTTTCCTTGCAGTATGCCTCCATCCATTGATTCTTGAATTCTGTCCCGTTGTCTGAGCGTACTTGTCTAACTTTTAGCTTGTAGAGAGACTCCAGTGTGGTTACTAATTCCTTGAATGACTCAAATGTTTCTGATTTGGATTTCAGAAACATTACCCAAGTGAACCTTGAGTAGTCATCAGTGACCACAAAACAGTACAAGTCGCTTGCAATGCTCTTTGTACTGACTGGACCAAACAGATCCATGTGAAGAAGTTCAAGAGGAAGTTCTATTGAATGAACTTTCTTTTCCTTATGAGACTTCTTTGTCTGTTTGCCTTTCTTGCAAGCTACACAAAATCAGGAAGTTGGAAGTTCTTGACATTAACTCCTCTCACCAAATCCTTCTGAATCAAATGATTCATTTTCCTTTGACTAATGTGTCCCATTCTCCTATGCCAGGAGATGGAATCCTTCTCAGTAGCTTTAGATAGAAAGCACTGAACCTCATGATCTGTTGTAGCAGCTGTTGACAAATCCAAGACATAAAGGTCTTTATATCTTGAAGCAGTCATCAGAACTTGGTCCTCTGGGATCATATAGTCTTTCTTCAGCACGTAACACTTCTTGTTGTCGAAGATGACTTTAAATCCTTTATCACAGATTTGGGAAACAGAAAGTAAGTTATTCTGAAGTTGTTGAACGTAGTTCACCTTATCAAACTTAACTTTCTGATTTCCCACTTCTCCCTGAGCTGTTATATAGCCTCCCTTGTTTCCTGCAAAGGAAACATGCCCTCCTTTTATTTGTTTGACGTTTGATAAAAGGGCTCTATTTCCTGTCATGTGCCTGGATGCTCCGCTGTCTATAATCCACGTGTTAGTCTCAGCACTGTATCGAACACCCTGCACATACAAAGTAAATGAATTAGTTTAGGTTAGAAACCCAAGCTTTTACTGTCTTGGGTTTCCCAGAGGCATCACACATCATAAACTCCACCCATTGACCCTTAGAGGGTGAGGGTAGCTCAGGTTCCTTCTTGTCATTAGTATCAGACACGTAGGATGGCTTTTCCTTCCATAAGCTAGATTTGTGCAATGCCTGTTTATGATAAACAGTCGTCTGGCTTACAGGTTGGACTTTAGGTTCACTAGATCTTCTAGGTGGAGTCAAAGAACTCCTCTTAGAAGACCTAGGTCTTGAGTCCTGAATATCAATCTTCTTCCGAGGTGTCTGATAGAAAGGACAATAGGAAGCAATGTGTCCACATTCTCCACAGTTGTAGCATGACCGGCTATCAACTTTATGAGTAGACTTTCTTTGTGGAGAAGTGCGTGACACTCTAGTAACATCAATCACTTTAGGTTTTGACTCTTGTGCGTTTGATGTTTTCTCTGGTTTAACAAAATTAACTGTTTTAACCTGTTTAACATCTTTCTCTTTTTGGTTAATTGGTTTTTGACTTGAAACATGTGAAAAATTAACATTTGAAGTCCTTTTAGGTTCTGATTTGACTCTGTTTGACCCTGACTTTAAGTTAACTTTTTCAAATTCATTTTCCAGATTAACACAAGGCAATTTACCCTTTGCCTTTGAAGTGGCCTCCTTTTGTTTCTGTCCAGATTCAGTAGATGAACATGAGATGTCTGGATCAGTAACAAGAGGAGTAGTCACCACATGATCCTTGATGGGGTTGTTATTTACTGGTCTAGACTTAGTGTTCATCAAGGTCTCAGGTGGTGGTGGAACCACTTTGTAGCCTAATCCCTCCCCGTTATTCCTTTCTCTCACTAAGTGTTGAACTATGTGTGAAGAACTAGTCCAACTATGCAGTTTCTATTTTAATGAATTTACTTCGACTTCTAGAACTGCCTTTTGCTTCTTAGTTTCTTCTAGGGAGTTTAGATAGTACCTAATGTCATTTGCTTGGTTAAAGGCAACTACTTCGGTTTCCCTAAGCTGTTTAGTCAATAGGTCTATCCTTTCTTTTTAACTATGCTCATTTTGTTTTAGTACTCTATTAGCCTCAGTGCACAGTTGTAAATCTTTTACTAAGTTATCATTATGATCTAATATCCTAGCAAATTTTTCATCTATGCTATTCCTAAAAGTATCACAATCAGAACAAGCATGATTATTAAACATTTGGTCAGTAGTACTTACCTGAGTTGGTTCAGAAGAGTTAGCCATCAACGCAGCATCAGATGCCTCTGGTTCTGGTGATTCTGACTTCTCTGTCTCTGACGTGGAAGTCTCCTCCTTTGGCTTGTAACTGACCTCAGCTGCAGTTGTTTCTTCACTATGTGACATTGCTATCTCAACTGCTAGATCACCTTCACTCGCAGAATCATCATCAATATCCTCAACACTGGCAATGTTAGATTCTCCTGGTGAGACAAACCTAAAACTCCAATCCTGTCCTTCATCATCATGAGCAGTCAAGGCTTTTGGATCCTTGTTTGATGAAGTAGAACTGGAGGCTTGCTTGTCTTGGCGAGTAAAGGACGAGAACGGGTTCCCATTACCCGTCTTCTTTGGCTTGACACATTCTCTCTTGAAGTGCCCCTTCTCTCCACAGTTGAAGCAGGTCACTTTGCTCTTGTCAAAGCCAAATGTGGTATCCTTAGTAGCTACCAAGTTCTGTCCAGTCTTCTTAACAAACTTCTTTGCCCTTCGGACAACGCTAGCTAAGGCCCACATTATATCCATCCTCTCAAGCTCCATTTCGTCCACTTGCTCGTAGTCCTCATCTGCCAGATGGCAGTTTCCAATCTTCCCGGCAACAAGTCCATCATATAAATGAACCACTGCAGCTAAAAGATCCATATGCTCTCGAGCTACTTCTACGGTCACATTACCGAGGTTCTCGGTCTTCAGTTTGGTAGCACTTGCTTCTGATCCAATATAGTGGGTACATGACGACCCTAACGTGTCTGATCCAGAAGGAGAAGCATGTGAAGGACCTGACGAGCTAGACACAAATGCAGTCTGGAGAGGTGCTCCAGATGTCTTAGCTTGAGGCGTGGCGTTGTATAAAGCTGGATTTTGTGTGTACGAAGACTTCTGAGCTCTATACTTCATCCTTAGTGCTTCTTCTCGCAACTTAAGAATGAAGTCATTTATATCCAACTTTATAAGCATTTCATTCTGTCTAAGGTTAGACACGAATGAAGCCCACTTATCAGGCAATCTGTCTGCGAAGTTGCTCACTTTCTCTTCCATGGTCGTTTCCACTCCATGTGTATGCAATTCGCTCATCAAGTGGTAGAATCTGTCTATGACTTCATCTAAACTATCGTTACCAATCGATGAGAAGTTATCGAATTCCTTCTTTAACTCCTTTTCCTTGATTGCCTTCAATGAAGCATTCCCATCATACCTCTTCTCTAGCTCATCCCACAGTTTCTTGGACTGCTTATTCTCTGAATACTGGTGGAATATGTCTTTGGGGATAGACTGAGTGATCAATGCATAAACCCTCTTCTCTGCATTGTACTTGACTTTCTGTGCGTCTGTCATCCCACTTAACGTTAGCTTAACTCCATCAGCTCCCACCGGTGTACTATAACCAATCTCAATGGCTTCCCACAGATTAGGATCTACTCCATTAAGGTAGATCTCAAAACGTTGTTTCCCGTGGGGAAACTCATCTAAAGTCAAGAGCTTTGGTGGTTTATTGTGATTACCTACCTCACTCTCAAGCAACAGCAGGTTCTGAATCCTCGAGTCCTTCCCAGCAGTAAAGGCTGACATCTGATCTTCCATGGCGAATAACTTAGAATCTAATCAAACAAACTTTCACTGATGCGACTGAATGATGCGAATGGTCTAATCGTGCGTATGAACTCTGCGACTGGTTCAATCGTGCGGCTGAACTGGGCGATTGGTTCAGTCGTGCGAATGAATCTGGTGCGTATGAGCTATGCGAACGAACGGTTCAGTCGGCCGAATGAGGGTGCGACTAGGTCCAATCGTGCAAATGAGCAATGCGAATGGAGTCCGTCGTGCGAATGGGTCACTCGTGCGACTGAAGCTGCTGTTTTGCGAAAATTTCTAGGTTTGACGGGTTTCAACCGTAAAAATTCGAAATTTCACAAGTCCTAATCGCCTAAGTCCATAGAAACCAAACTTCGATGAGCAGGGAACGTCCAAGATCACTTTTGACACCAAAGATTGCGTTTTTAGTGCAAAAACACAAACTTTTATGCAATCTTGATTGAATCAACACGTAATCAAGAGCCAATGCTCTGATACCACTTGTTAGGACCTGGTATTTGAACGAAATACCTAGTGATTAGCGTGTTAAACCAACTCAAATAGTGCGGAATCCTATTTGATTGGCGATCCAATCAGTGAGAACACACGAAGAATCAATCAAGAATTGAATCTAACGTTAGAAGTCGATTAGGAATCGATCTAATGTGTTCTGTGAACTTGGAGAACGATTTGGGAGGTCTCTGGACGGCTAGGGTACGTCTGGAATCGTAATGGGATCAATGCTTACGTTTTTCCACGAATTAGGTCTATTTTTAGGTTAGTATTGTTCAATCGTGCGACTGGGCCATAAGTATGGTTCAGTCCTGCGATTGAACCATGCGGTTGATTCATTCGCACGACTGAGTGTTCAGTCGTGCGATTGAGCCAATCTTATGTGTCAATCATACGACTGATCCAGTCTCCTGGTTCAGTCGTGCGATTGAGTCAATCGTATGAAGTTATTCATGCGTGTGGTCCATTCGCATGGGCCATTCGCATGAGAACTTCATTAAGTTAATTTTGAATGTTTTAATTAATATAACATAATGTGTAACCATTCAAACAATCATAAACCCAATCAATTCAATCACGACTCATTAATGAAATATTAAACATCACAAGTAACAAACAATTCATGTTATTTCATTAATCAATACAAATTACATCATAATCAGACAGACAAGATTCATTACATTACAAATCATGATCTAGGGACATACATGCATCAACAGTTACTATCATTTCTCAATTTATAAACGCAAGTCATGCAAAAACAAGCATTTCAAGATGATATACAATCATTTCTCAGTCATCTCGAATCAAGTTCCCAGTTCTCTTTTCATTTTTATTTACTTATACTCTCCCCCTAAATTTTTATTTTTGCAAACTCTTTTTTTATTATTTTATTTTTTTTATTATTATTTTTTATTTTTATATTTTATTATTATTATTTTTAATTGTTTTAATTTTTTTAAACTGTATAAAAATAAAAATTTATCAAAGAAGGTCTTCCAAACTACACTGATATGAAGATAAGAAATGAATTCTCAAGAAATATGCAGGAACTGTGATAATGCAGATAAAAATCCAGATTGTGGATATAATACCATGACCTTAACCTGTTTGTTCGCCTCAAATTTGAATTAGGAACAGTCCCTGTCAGTAAACCGGATTACTAACAGTCCTCCTGAATTGTTCCTGCAGTCATAAACAGATTAATTTGAAATGGGAACCCAGGCCATCGAAGTCCTAGAAGTTCCTTTTTCATCAAGATAAGTAACAAGCTTCTGCACACAACCGTTTAAACAATCGGGGATTGCTGTATCCTTCTTTTTAATTTGCCAAATTTGTTTCGGTTCAATTAATTTGGATTTGAATGAATTAAATTTGGAAATCATTTTCTGTTTAAGACCAGAAGGAAAAGAATTTGGTTTTGAAACTTTGGTCATTTTCATCTTTGTATCATGTGAAACCGGCTTCACATGAAAAGGTTTGGATGGAGGGTTTTTCATCCAACCATTCAAAGATGTGTGTTGTTTACCTCTTGATCCAGAGAAGCAACCCGTGTTGCCTTTACCGTCTGGAACATTCTTTTTAGACTTACATTCGGATAAGCAATTTGTTTTGCCTTTACCATTCGTAGCAAGCCTTTGAGGACATTTCTTTACCACATGACCTTCTTTTCCACACTCAAAACAAGCCTTGAATGGCTTTTGATGCTTGGCTGAACCGTGTGATGCAGATGGGGATGAGGATTGCTTTGAACTTGTAGCAGATTCTTGCTTGTTTTGGCATTTGCTATGCTGAACAGGGAATGAGATCTTCACTGATTGACTGGGTTGCTTTGCAATTGGAGAAGAGATCCGTATTGGTCTTGATTTAGCTTTTGGAAGCTTTTGTGACTTGACAATATTAGGAGACATCTTGATCTGTGAGGAACCAACACGCACCTCTGTGATTGATTCATCATCTGAGCTTGTCCAGTCTCGTATACACATATCTTTCTCCAACGGATCTTGATAGACAGGAATAGGATGTGTTGTTGTTGGAACTTGCTGATTAGGTGATTTCAGATTTATCTCTTCTTTCACAACCCTGACAGGCTCAAAAGTAGGAATTTCACCTGCTTTAAACTTATCAAAGAAGTTAGAAGAAATAGCAGATATAGATTTACAAACAACCGGGACTGAACAATCGTTAGCTTGACTGTCAGCATTCGATTTATTGTATCCCATACCAGTTGTAGAATCATAATCATGTCGCACCTCTTTAAGATTCACACCGCTCAAACATGCATGCAAACTACTATTAGATTGTTCAAACAAATTATTTTTAGGATGAGGTTTGGGAATTGGTGAATAACATAAAGTAGGAGGGGGTGAAACTGAATTAAATACAGTTTCACTATCAGATTTATATCCAATCCCATGTTTCACCCGCGCCCCTTGTTGTTTAGCAATAAGCTCATCCTTTTTCATGTGTGAAAGGGTCCATTTATCAAGATTTGTTTGAAGCTTTGTCGTTTCAAATTGAGCTAAAACAGCCCTTTCTCTCAGAATATTAATTTCAACGTTACGCTCCAAAATGGTTCTTCTTAAAAGATCATTTTCAGCCAATGGTTCATTAAGTTTTCTTGAAAAAGCAATTTCATTGTTCTTTAATTCCTGATTGATTATTTTTAATTCCTTTTCATTTTCCAGTAACAATTTGTTGGCCTTATAAATTCCAAACAATCGGATTTTGCATGACGAAGAACACATATCCTGAACAGTCTCATAAGGAAGACCCATGATAGTTCGTTCTGCAGCTAAGCTCTTTTCACAGTTGCAAACCCTTGTGATTTCTTGTTGTTCCTCTTCTTTGACCTTCAGCATCTCGTCAGCCTTGGATTCTTTCTCTCTTTTATCAGCTTTTCCATCCTTATCATCATCGGTTCTCACAGACTCCGGTTTATTGTTATTGTCGACTCTCAAAGCTTCACAGTTCTCTTCAACAGTTTCTCTAAATTCAAAATTTAAATCCGAATCATTTTTCAATAATTTCATCTTTTCAATCAGCTCGGCTTTGTAATCAAGTATGCTTGTTACAGAAGAAACAAGTTCAGTGTTAAGCGCATTGGTTTGATGTGGGAACACAGCTTGCTGAAATTCGTTTCTTTGGATATCCATCTCAAGAGATTTTAGTCTGTTGATCATATCCATAAGTTTTGTGTCGACATAACCTCTTTCTTGCTTCAGCATTTTAACTTGATGATTCCATGCAAACGGAAGCGAGTCAAGAAGCTTTTGAATTTGTTCATGATTACTAAGATCAGGAACATGCTTCTTTAGATTATTTGCCACTCTCAAAAATCGATCAATTAAATCTGACAATTTTTCTTTCTTTATTGCTGCAAAAGAATCAAACCGGCTTTGTGCTGTTGTGAGATTATCTGATGTAAAGTCTTCTGAAGATGACATTATAGAGTTAAAAATTTTGAACAATTAAACGCCCCAAAAATATTTTTCCCAAATTTTTTGAATAATTCTCCCCCGGGAAAAAATATTATTTGTATATGTCACGCTAGAAAATCTTAGCAACTGGGGTCAAGCTGTTTTTTTTTTTTTTAGAAATCTTTCAAAATTAGTGAAAATTTCTTTATCGGAATGAACTCAATTAATCCCAACTAGGGGGAAAAAGTCATCTTTAACATTCGAATTTCGCTGAAGAAATGATAGTTTCGCCGAAATTATAGTTTCGTAGAGCTAGTTTTGCTGTGAACTCTAGTTTCGCTGAGCCGATAGTAGTTTCGCTGGAAATTTCGGCAGCAGTTTCGCTAGCCGAATGTCACAAATGGCTTAGTTTTGCTAATAAGTTCGCACAAAACAAGCTTGAACTTTCGTTCAATGATACTTTCGGTAGCAATATCGCTTGTAATATGCACACAAGCACTGTTGAACTTTCGTTCAATGAAACTACTTCGCAGGACAGCTGAAAACAACTTCAATGAGGATAACCGATGTAGTTTCGCTGGAAGAACTCGTAGTTTCGCTGGATGAACTGGTAATTTCGCTGAACGAAGCTGAAAAACTTTTTCAACACGAAATCAATCTGAAAACGCCCAAATCTTAATGGATTTGAAACCTGATGATTAACAGAGCTTTCCCAACCAATAACAAGCAAACTTCAATCAATTTCCATATCAATAACACTCAAATTTGATCCGAAATTGATGAAAACATGATATTGAACAAACACAACCAAAACCTCAACTTCTCTCTCTAAAAATCTTCAAATCTTCACTGAATTTGATCCAAAATGGCTCTGATACCAAATTGTAACTCCAGGAACATCAAACTTGAATCAAATCATGAAAAATTAGATCAAAATATGATAATCACAATCAAAACCCCTTTGATCTTCAATTAGATTGCAAATAATATTGTTTACAAATAATCCCTCAATCTCTTGGTCATGCAACCCTTAACCTAATTCTAATTACAATTAGGCTATTT
The DNA here is from genome assembly GCA_025215565.1 of Flaveria ramosissima. Lineage (NCBI taxonomy): Eukaryota > Viridiplantae > Streptophyta > Magnoliopsida > Asterales > Asteraceae > Flaveria > Flaveria ramosissima. Next base: position 19,900,259 of record CM046036.1, on the reverse strand, counting down.
ATAGTCTAGTTTAAGTTTCCATATTTACACATAACCCACTAGGCTATATATTTAGACTATAACATGACTCAAAGAAAGTAAAATATATTTTGTTCATACAAAATATATTTATTACAATAAAACTCCTAGTCATCTAAATCTTCAACGTCTCGTCTCGGTTCCTCGTCTCGAACGAGTCGGGTTTGACTTTTGTTGACTTTGACCGTGACGTTGACTTTTGTTGACTTTCACTGTGTTGATAATATAGACTATCTTTTACCGCTCCAACAAAGCACAGTTCACTGCCTCTGCCCTGAAGATGATGGGTAAGGAGGACTCAATCAACATGGTACGAGCGGCTTCAATTAGGGTGCGATTCTTTCTTTCAGCAACACTATTCTTTTGAGGTGTTCTCACTGCACTAAACTGTCTCAAAATACCTTACCAGCACAGAAATAATCAAAGATTTGATTCCTGAATTCGGTACCGTTGTCACTTCGAATCGCCATAACCTTCCCCTTGCTTATCGTCTCAATAGAAAGAATCAACTTCTGTAGCTCCTCAGCAGCCTTTCCTTTATGGGCAAGAAATCTCACCCAGAAATACCTGGAAAACTCATCTGTAACCACAAGACAGAAAGATTTCTTAGCAGTTGATTTAACGCTGATTGGGCCAAACAAATCAGTATGTAACAACTCGAGGGGATTAGATATGTTGTTTTCAAGTTTTGGTTTATGTGGTTTCTTATGTTGTTTTCCTTTGGCACATGCCATACATTTCTCAACCACTGAAAAGTCTTTTATATTAATGTGGCCTAATCTGTGATGCTATAGGAACGACTCAGATGTGGAAGCTTTTGATAGAAGACAGGTGACGGTAGACGTTAAATCTCTAAAATCCATGTCAAGAAGATATGTGTCATTCTTTCTCGGAGCCCGCATAAGCACCATCTCCTCTGGAATATCAATCTCCTACTTCAGAAAGAGACATTCATTGGACTTGATCAAGACCGGAATGTCTTTATCACAAATCTTAGAGACACTCAACAGATTGAAAGCTAGTTCTAACACATAATTAACTTTCTCCATCGTAAGAGAGCCATTGGAAACCTCTTCTTGGCCAATCATTTTTCCTCCTTTCTTGTCGCCGGCAAAAGCAACATATCCTCCGATGCGATAATTTGTCAATAAATAATTTAGCCCCGTCATATGTCTGGAGCATCCACTATCAACATGCCAAACACTATTTACAACTTTAGTGGATGACCCCTGAAATAATGATATAAACATATTTATTAGTTGAAACAAGAACCCATGTTTGAACAACTTTAGGCTTTGGTGTAGATTACTTTTTACAAAAGAAATTATTAACCAGATGAGTTAATCTACTGCCAAAAAAATTCTTATGAACATGTCTATGATGAAGTTCAGGATAGTTTTAACTATATGATCATCTTTACCACACCTAAAACAATGTGATTTTAATCTAGGTCTTTTATGCTGCAAATCAGGGATCTTATCCATGAGTATTTTCTCATCACATTCAGACAATCTAGAATCATCATCACTATAAATTTCATACATATCTCTAGGTATGTTTTTATTTTTAAAAGAAAGATTATTTACAAAAGATGAAACATTTTCATCGGAAGTACATGTGGTACTAGTACTACTCGGACTTGCACAAGATGATGATATACCCCTATCACTTAATGGTGATATACTGGGGTAAAAGATGGGATGGGGTGAGAAAAGAATTTTTCAAAGCAATTACTTTTAATTTTCCCTTCACTCTTCATAGAATAATCATTCGTAACACCAACACAAGCAGAAGAAACACTAACATTACAATGCAAATCATTTAAAGAAGAAATAGAAACATCACTAGAAAAAGTTATATTAATGTCTGAGACAAATTTCTTGGAAACAAAAACAGAGCTTAAGCTAGAGCTATGATCTAAAACAAAATGCTGGGGTTTAGGTATACTAAAGCTATTGCATCCAAGCCCGCTAGTCGGTCCATAACCATATTCCTCTCGCACGTCCTTAGAGTTCACCTTCTAAACCTGCAGACAGACTGTTAGAATCTATTTGATTCAAATTATTAGAAGGGTGTGGAATAGGCATAAGGAATAACAATAAGTACTAGGAGGAGGATACACTACAACAGTTTCATAACCCAAACCCATTTTAACCCGAGCCCCCCTCTGTGATTTGCACAAATCATCATGTTTCATCCCATGTATTATCCATTTATCAAGCTCTGACTGAAGTTTGCTTGTTTCAAACTCAGCAAGTGTAACCCTTTGAGTCAAAGTATTAATCTCAACATTTCTTTCCAAGACAATTCTTTTTAACTGTTCATTTTTTGTTAAAGCTTCATTAAATATAACAAAATACTTTGACTCGTTAAATTAAGCTCTTCATTAATCTGTTTAAATCCTTTTCGTTATCAAGTAATAGACGATTTGCTTTATACACACCAAAAAGCCTTATTTTGCATGTTGAAGAATACATATCTTGTATTACCTCGTATGGAAGACCCATCAGCACCTTCTCTGCCGCTAATGCCTTCTCGCATTGACACACCGGAGTACTCTTCTTGTTTTCCTCAATAGTGGTTTCAGCATCAATTTTCTCTTTCTTTAGCTCTTTAGTTTGGCTTCCAGCTTTTGGCATCTTCTCATCCTCACTCTCTATCACATTATCAGCCTTCAAGTCATCAACTTTGTCCTTCTTAACACAACCCTCACAATCCTCTTTCACATCCACAGTTACATCAGCTTCACCTCTGAGCTCTTTGAACGGATCAAACTCTTCCTTATAATCCATCTCCTCCTTCACTTCAACAATCTCAGCTAGAGCTTGATTGATTTCATCTTTTGTCCCTTCTGCCTCTGCACTCCAGTCAAAGTTAGAAATCAAGGTTGTCTCTTTCTTCTGTTTCATTTCTTCCTTTTCTCTGTTAGAAGATAATCTCGGGACTCCTGAATTGCTTGGATCAGTGACAATCGGCAATGGACGTTCTCGTTTGATCAAATGTCCCAACTATTTGCAATTAAAGCACCTCTGTTTGGATTTATCAAAGCCTAATTTAGAGTTAGAGTTTTGACCTCCAAAATTCTTTCTACCATTTCTCTCCATAAATCATCGGGCTTTGAGAATCAACATTGCCACCTGCCACTGAATGTCAGTCTCTTCAAGATCATCAGGATCCACCTGATACATATCCTCCATGGTCATTCCTTTCCCTTTCAAATCTCTAGCCACTAATGCCTTATAACTTTGAACAAACATACCAAATAATGCCATTGTTTCAGATGGAACTGACGTTCCAGCACTTGCCTTTGAATTAGTCTGATCTCTACGAGAATTAACACCTCCACCAGATAGATCAGACGTATTCACTCCTCCTTGTCTTTATGTCTGCATTGGAGAGCTTGTAGTGGAAGAAAGCAATGCAGCATTCTGAGTGAAACCAAATGATGGCATCATAGTCTGATTAAACTCCCTTCTCTTCATGTCTAACTCAAAAGATTTAAGCTTATTAATGATGTCCATAAGCTTGTTGTCAGTGAAACCTCTTTCTTGCTTTAACATCCTCACTTGTAAACTCCACTGAGGTGGAAGAGAGTCTAACAATCTATTCACTTGCTCACTATTGAAGAGTTTCTCATCATATTTCTTCAAAGTACTAGAGACAATCAGAAAACGATTTGTTAGATCAGTGAGGCTCTCATTCTTGTAACCAACAAATGAGTTAAACTCCTTCTCAGCTTGAATACCCTTGTCTTTCACCAACTCATCATTTCTATCCTAAAACTCACAGAGAGCACCATAGAGAGAACTTAGCATTCTTGTGTTCTGCAAAACGATTATAGATGTCTGGTGCCAGGCATAAAGTTAAAGCTCCAAAGGCTTTCTGATCTCTATCAATCAATTTTAAATCTTTTTCAGTAAATGTGGTTGGGTCCTTGTTTTGAGAAACAACATCACCAACAGTAACAGTTGGGATGTGTGGACAAGAAATAATTGATTCCCATTGGTTGTGATCAGGGTAGAAAAAGAAAGCTTTAAGACATATCTTCCAATCTTTAAAGTTGTCTCCGTTAATGAGTTTCGGGGGTTTGTTGGGAGCCACACTTTCTAAATCAGCAAGAGTGAGAGTAGTCATCTTTGACATGTTAGTTTTGCAAAAGAAATGACAATTTCGCTGGATTTGCTAGTTTCGCTGAGAGAACTGTAAATTTGCTGACTATTTCGGCAGCAGTTTCGCTAGTCAAAATCTTGAAAATGCTTAGTTTCGTCGACAGTTTCGCACGAAACAAGCTTGAACTTACGTTCAGATGTAATTTCGGCAGCAATTTTGCTTGATGATGGAACACAAGCACTACTGAACTTTCGTTCAAAGTCTATACTTTCGCTGGAATTTACAAAACAATCACAAAGTGTAAAACACTTGTAGTTTCGCTGGACGAAGATGACAGTTTCGCTGGAGGAACACTAATTTTCCCAGATGAATCTGAAAAACTTTTTGAACACGAAATCAATCTGAAATCACCCAAATCTCAATGAACTTGAGATCTGATGATTACCAAATCTTTCCCAACCAAAAACAAGCAAATTTCAATCCAATTCCACATCAAATACACTGAAATTTGATCCGAAATTGATGAACTTGTGATATTGAACTTCAACAACCAAAAACCTCAAACAATCAAGAGCACAAAGGCTCTGATACCATTTTGTTGGTCCATTTGATCGAATTTCAGTACACTTGAGAGGTTAAATCGTTCAATATCAACACTAACACAATAACAAACACAATGTGAAGAAGATGAACCCAAATGTATTCAACATATGACAATAATGTTCCAATACAATAAAGGAAACAAAGCTCAATATATTTAAGTGAAAAACAAGCTTACAATAGACACTTGCAACAGGAATAAACGATTAGGGTTTTACAAGGATACCCAACAATAACAAAGATCAAAACTATATATAGTAATGATAGTTTCGCTGACAGTTTCGCTGTCAGCGAAACTATCCTGCCAAAGTCACAGTTTCGCCCGACGGAAACACACAGTTTCGCCGGGTGAGACTAATAGCTTGCTATGAGCGAAACTATAGTTTCGCTCATAGTTTCACTGGGCATCAAAACTAAACTAATAAATCAACATACGAAAGTAAACTAACATTAAGCCTTTTACAATTAAACATAATCAAAATCTAATCTAATATGAGTCCAACCTATACATGATTTTCACTTTTGATGAGCAGAGATTTAAATATCTTATATCAGCTATTGAGATGATTAACTTTGAGTAGCTTTTCTTAAAACTAACTCATATTATTTCTAAAACCTGTGTGTCCTAAGTTGTCTATTTTATCAGCTTCATAAGCCCTTGTTTACTCTGGAAGAAAAATCTTTTAAATGATATTCCTTAGACTTTTGAAAATTTTGATTATTCTTCGGAAGATATGCATTTACCCTCGGAAGAAACTTATGTCTTCAAAACAAACAACTACTTAAGTGAATTTACCTTTGGAAGAAATTCTGAAAAAAATCTTCCGAAGCTTAAAACTACTCTTGAATAATTGTATGTTTTAAAGAACAAATTTCTTCTGAAAGCAATTAAGTCTCGGAAGCTTTATTCTTCTTATAATATAATTTCTCAGTCTTAATCTCTTCTGAAGCAAAATTTTCTAAACTCTTTGGAATATCTTCCGAAGTCATCTTGGCTTCGGAAGCTTTTCATCAAAACTTCCGAAGTAAAACTACTTTCGGAAGATTTTAGACTTCCAAGAAAACTACCTTTTTGGGCACTTTTTCAGAGGTGGGACCGACATCCGGATTTCAAAGTTTATATTCTTTTATTAACTTTGTCTCAGATCCATTTCATATATATACCCAACGGTTCCCCCCTCTTTCACTTTCTTCTTCATCTAAACTATTCCCAAAAACCAAAATTCACCCACAAACCGCCTTTGTTCTTATCTTTATTCACCACTAAGCTCTCTCAAATGTCTAACTTCAACCGTAGAAACAACCTAGATTTTTCCATGCAACTCCACAGGCAACACAATCAGGTTGCTCTGTTGGACTTTGAGAAAGATCCAAGTTTCTCAGAGGTCTGTCGTTTCCTTTCTTAGTCAAACTACTTTACCTCCCTTACCATTAATCCTCCACTCTATGAGGATCATCTATTATAGTTTTGGAAGACCTGCCACGAGGTCATTATGGATGGGGAGAGGGTACTGTCTGCCACAGTGCAGGGGAGGACAATCTTCATCACTCCAGGCATCATCAACACTCATTTTCAGCTGGATGATAAGGAGGATGAATTGTCCTTTCCTAAGGAAGCTGTAAACCACTCCTATGAGCAAGTGGGCTATGAAAAAGATTTCTCTGTCAAGACCTTCAGGAAAGGAAAGGTCTCCTCCTAGTGGAAGTATCTACTCCATGTAGTCATCCATAGCTTGTCCAACAAGCATGGGGGATAGAACCAGATTTTTGAGGATCTCTTTTTCATAGTTCATGGAATGGTCTAAGGGTTCAAGTTCAGGTACTGTCAATTTGTTTATACAAATTTACTTGCAAATTTGGACTCATTAGAGTATTATATGTTTTCTAGACATGTTTAATACATTCTTAACTGTGAACTGGGCTCACAGTTGAGGGAAACAGGTAATATTCTTAAATTAGGACAGATGAAGCCCGACATCTTTAAGATAATGAAGAAGCCAACTGTTGGCTTCTCTAGGGTGGAAACAGCCCTTGTCCCAAAAATGTTAGAGCTCATTGCTCAAGGTGACAACCTAGAAACACAAGCTAGTGTTGAACCCACACCTTATACTTCACAACCCAAAAGAAAACCACAAATCCTCCTCACCTACCAATGAAAATCCAAACAAACCCCTGCATTAGCTATTCAGCTTGTGCAGGCCCCCATATCATCACCCATACAAGAAGAGGTGGACACTAGCTCCCACTTCTCATGAGGAGCAAACCATTTCCATCTCATCAAGAATTAGTGCTGAGGTTCCTCATGCTTAGCCTGATGAGATCATTAGCCCATCAACATTAAGCCTTCACCCTGAGTCTCAACACTCAAGTGAACAACCTTCAGGGGAAAGTTACCATCCTCAGCCTATTGATCTAAATCAACCCATTCCCAACCTTGAATTCTATGATGATGAATACATGGGATTCAGGGAGTACCATGAGTCTCTCTGCTCATCCCCCACTCAAAGAGAGATGAGTGCTCTTGTCTCTCCCTTGTCTAGCCTATATCATTCACCTATCACTGAGGTAGATCTCTCTGAACCTGTGCAGGAGGTCCATATGGAAGAGGCTCTCACTTCTGCAAGTGATTACATCATTAAGACCTCAACCATGGCAACTCAGCCCATTGACACTTCATTTGAAGTTGTCAGTGAGAAGGGGAAATCCAGCAGCCAAGAACATGATGCTGGTGGTGAGAGTGAAGACATTGGTCCAATTCTCTCATCCCCTAATGATTCTTCTGATGAAGATGAAGGGAATATTAGACTAAAGGTGCAGAAATTGTCACAAACATGCTCCTATTTAGTCTCTAAGGTTAGTCATCTGGAATCTTAGGTGACTACCTTACAAAATAGGGTCAATGATCAGCAACTTGAGATATCTTATCTTAAGGAAAAACTAGCTGGGAGACCTTTAAGGAGAGCTCATCCATGAACACAAGAACCTGTGGATGTGACTGACCTAACTCCTAGCTCACCTATGCAAGAGGGTGATGCTACCAAAAAGGGGGAGAAAGTCATAGAAATCACAGACCCTGGGAGTTCTTCACAGAGTATGGACATTGAGGACTTAACATTCTCACTTGAAATTGTCCATACTCAGCAACTTCCTCAAGTATACATTGATATGGATTCACTAGACTCACTCATTCAGAGTCTCTTTGATGAAGGTATTCTAAGGGCTATGTCATCCCCACCCCAAGGAACTTCAAACTACATAATTGGGTGGAGGTATGATGCTGATAGAAGAGCCCTCATACTTCAAAGAGTTCTAGGGCAGCAAGAAGCCTTCAACTTTCAGATCTTGAACTACTATGAAGGTCTTGACCTGGTCAACATGCCACTTGCCAATCCATTCCAATCTAGGCAAGCTGACTGGCTGGCTCAAAGGATTCAAGATATGATTATTGAAGAGTTCAGTCAAAGAAGAAGACAAAGGCAATCAGGTAATGTCATTGGTCAACTGGATGTTGAGGCCGACCCTGAGATTAGTTTCAAAGAGAAAACCTTGAGTGAAGGCCCAGTGATAGAGCCTGAGAGCATTGTCACAACTACCACTACTTCAACAATCCATTTTCTCATTAAAACACCTGCTGGTGAAGGTGTATCACACCCTCTCTCTGGCTAGAGCATAGAAGCTACTCCAAGCAATGAAGGCCAAAGCTCTGTCCATCCCAAGTCATAAAGGTCTGTTGGTGACAAAGGGAAAAGGATACTGAATCTTGAGGAGATTGATGAGGAGGAGAGAGTTCCACTGGGTCTTCAGGCTTCATGCAAGCTGCAATCAGGGCTGCCCCCAGACCAAATACTCAAAATAAAGAGTTAAGGGCATCAAGATTACTTACTTACAGACCAGGAACTATAACATTGATGAGATCTTTTCTCTCCACTTAGATGAATTAAATGAATTGGCAGACATGGATATGTTTAGAGAGAGGAAAGAAGCACATGATGCAAGGTTGCTCCTCCTGATCAAAGAAGATAGAAAATATTGTACAAACATGTTCCTACCCTCTCCCCTGTTCCAGAAAGCCCTGTGTAAGAGACTGTGGAAACTCCATAACCTCAGGTAGATAAAAAAAACTTATAGGCAAAACATGATCAACTACCTGAGTGCCACAAGACTTTATCAGGCAGCTGCACTTTTTCCCTTGTCCTTGAGTATATTGAGTTTGAGTATCTCAAATAACTTGAACTTCAAGTACTCAAAGAACAAAAGGCTACTAAGAGAAAGATGAGGGAAGAAGCAGCCAAGTCAAGAGCCATCATCCAAAAGAGTCAAAAGAAGTTTGTTGATAGGCAGAGGATGCTGAGCTTCTTGAAGCTGTATGGATTCTCCGGAAGGAGACTTGGCCCAATGTCTCTATCCACCATGGACGAGCACATAAGTGTGATCAAGCAGAAGATCAAAAGAAGAGAGCTCATTGACTTACACTCTCCACCAAGTCAAGCCCCTCAAGAAGTGGAGGTTAAGGTTGAACAATTTGAGACAACACAACCTGGACCTCCTGTTGAACCTCACCAAGCTTCATCCTCTGATCTACAGCAGGGTCAAACTCCATCTCCTTCTAAACCAGTGAGGGAAGTAGACCCAATTGAGAAAGATAAGACTAAACAAGAAGGTGTTGAAGGCCAGTCTTCTCAGTTGAAGATTCCAAAGAGGAGGAAAAGGATGACCTCTAAACCCTAGTCAAAGAAGAAGAAGAATTCAGAGTCATCCACCTCCAAGCCTCAGGATGAGTCAGAACATCCTAAGGAAGTGCAACATGAGGAATCTCAAACAACTCCTATTCAAGCAACTCCTCTTGCATCAGGAAGACCCATCTTATCCTAGACTTACACTACTAATCTAGAAAGATGGCATTTAATCAGAGATCAAGGTGTTGAAGATGTTCAACTTACCTCTGCATGATCTCTTTGAGATGAGAAGACACTTTGAAAGTCTAAGTGATCGTGACTATCTAATGAAGAAGGGTATGGTCATCATCATGATGAGGACAGACAACATCTAAGGTCTTCAAATGTTTTGGTAGCATTAGCCTAGGGGGAGTTTGTAAGGTTTTATATAAGGTTGATGCACCTAAAATTAAAGTCATCCTTGTATGCATGCACTGAATGCTTTGGATGTTTTACACCATGCATCAGAATTATTCTAAGTGTAAAATCTTCCGAAGCCAAGACCAACATCTTCCGAAGCCAAAAGTGAAGTCTTTGGAAGCTTCAAAGACAAAGTCTTCCAAAGCCAAGAACTGAAGACTGATTTCTTTCGAAGACTTTTAACACATGCTTTATCTTATGTACTTTCCATAAAGATGGACCACTTTCTGCTGCAACTCTGTTTAGTCACCAACTTACATGAGTTGGTGAAAAGGTCCATGCTTTTGGTAACTGTACATTGAGGTCTTGAGTCCTTTGCTTTCTAATTTATCTACTTTTATCCTTTTTGTAATATATTAGGATGCGAGCTATGGCATGTCATAGTCACTAGTCAAAAGTCAATCTTCCTTTTGACTTTACATTTGATTTTGTTGTTGCCAAGATCAAATGTTTCCAGCTGGCCTTCAAAGTATGGCTGGCTGTAGGATGTAGTATAAAGTATCTCAAGTCCTTGTATATTTCCTTATGCTTTGTAACACTTCTAAAAGAACTTGAGAGCAATATACAACATTCTTGAAAACTAATATCCTTATGTTGTTTTGTTCTGGTTCGTCTCATACTTGCTTGTGTTCTTAGTATCAAACCATAATTATTCCCAGTTCCCTATTTGATCTGTTAAGTGTTCTATAACACTCTCCTCATTGTGTGTTGTGTTGTAAGTGACCATCCCTAACCGGTCCTACAATATGTCTAAAATTTCCAAAATTCTAAGGAATATCATTTGAAAAGTTTTTCTTCAAAGTAAATTATGCTTATTTAGGTGATGATATAGACAACTTAAGACACACATATTTAAAAAAAATAATCTTATGTTTAGTTGAATAAAAAAATCTACTCAAAGTTAATCTTCCCAATAAACTATAAAAGATATTTAAATCTTTGTTCATCAAATGCTTTTGTAAACAGACCAGCATATTATTCATTTGTGTTAACTTTAACTAGTTTTATCAATTACTTTTCAAATTTATCTTTAATCAAATGATACATGATATTGATGTGTTTTGTCATTGAGTGTTGCATAGGATTCTCTGTGATAGAGCTAACACTGTTGTTGACTATGTGGATCGAAGTCTCCTTGAAGTTGAATATATAGTCCAGCATCTGCCGAATCAAAAGCACTTGAGCACAACAGCTGGAAGCAGCTATGTATTCAACCTCAGTAGTTGATAGAGACACATGGGATTGCTCCTTTCATTTCCATGAGAATATTCTTCCACCAAGAAATTGACATCCCCAAATGTATACTTTGCAGTCATATTGCAGCCACCGTAGTCACTATTTGTATAAGTATACATGCTAAAGTTAGAATGGTTTGGATACCAAATGCCTAATATTGGAGCACCTTTGAGATATCTAAGTATCCTCTTGACAACAACTAGGTGTGACATCCTGGGTGTTGGATCTAGAGAGGCTGTTGCAACCAAAACTATGTCACTTAGAAGATTTTGAGTACAACATACAAAGGACTTCCGAAGCCAAGTGTGGAACTTCCGAAGGAAGAAGGAGCTCTTCCGAAGTCTAAGTGTAAAATACACTTCCGAAGGAAAACTCCAACTTCCGAAGATAAAGAAGCTACTTCCGAAGATCAAGACTTAAAGATAATGTTCTGGAGTCAACTTCCGAAGTATAAAGAAGTCCTCAAAGCCTCGGAAGCATAGAAGCATCTTCCGAAGTATAAGTGGCTTCGGAAGAACTTGTTCTTCCGAAGCCAGTTAACCTTCGGAAGACACTTCTATTATCCAGTAGACATAAGTATGGTCTGTCTGACAGTCCGCTGCAAATCTCTGAGATACTGCATGGCGTTTTCTCAAAAGCCATGTAGTTACCATACTTTAATCTATTGTTTACCTTTCTATGTTAAGTACAGTTGCCATCTTTAGTTGGTGACAAAAGGTAAGTCATGGACATGTCATGACTACCATATCTTAGATAATACTTTATCTAAGATACCTTAACTATAGCATTGTAGTATATGCTTTAGTCGTAGGTTTCCAGCTGGTATCAAGTATAACGGCTGTAGGATCTAGTATATATAGTTTCTCATTGTAACTCTTGTTGTAAGCTTGTAAGTGTCTTGTAATCTTGAGTTGAGAAGTAATATATACAAGTACCTTGAAAATACTCCTGCTTGTTCCTTTATTACTTATTATATTATTATCAACTCTTGTTAAAGGCATTGCTTCATCTTGTTTGAGTGATATCATAAGTGAGAGTTTGAGAGAATACAAGTGTTAAGTGACAAAACCCGATCCTGCAATTGGTATCAGAGCTTTTTAGGCTCTTGATTGTGAGATCTTACCATCCTAATCAACCAGTTTTTCACTCCTCCTTATACCTCACTCAAAAATGGCCCTCATCAAATCTGAAGTTGAAATGGGAACGATGACCAAAGCTCCCATCATCGACCCTAAAAACTTCAGGTCTTGGAGCAGAAGAATGGAAGGCTTCATCAGATACCAGGATAGCAAGATGTGGCAGTCCACCGTTAATGGCCCGTACAAGCCAAAAGTTGCTGGTGGAAACGGTGCCATGATCGAGAAGGTCGTTGAAGACTACTCCGATGAAGACAGGATGAAGCTTGACATAGACAGCAATGCTATGACTGTTCTTATGACTGCAATCCCAAACTCCATCATGGTGGGATTTGAGCATTGTAAGTCAGCCAAAGAACTCTTTGATGCTCTTGCTCAAATGTACTCAAGCTCTAATGATTCAAAGAAGGACTCACTAAGCAGCAGTTTGAGAACTTCACCTATGTTGCTGGAGAAACTTTTAGCCAGCAATATTTCAGGTATATGGATCTTATCTCCTCCCTCCAATCTGTGGGAATCACTCAAGAACTTAGAGACCTTACCAGAAAGTTTATGAGTGCTCTACCCAATGAGTGGACTTTCTACTGTGTCTCCATCAAGAGAACAGAGAATTTAAACACACTCACCATGACCGAACTCTATGGGATCCTTGATGGATACCGTTTGGAAATGGAAAGTAAGAAGGGTCACCAAGCAAGCAGACCCTTGAGCCTTCCTGCTAGCAACGCTTTAATGGTTGCTGAAGGCTCAGGTATCTCCCAGTCTCAACAGTACCTGTCATACACCCAGCAGCCATCTTGTTCATGGGCCTTACATCACATTCCCTGAGACTCCAAGGTCTCATCAAGCTCAGCAAAGCTCCTTTCAGGAAGGCTGTGCGTTTGTCTCAGGGAGTGGACACTCCAATGATCATCAATTCTGCTTTGATGATCTTGAGTGCTTCAGCCCAGATGACATAGAGTATGTGGACATTGTCCAATAAATGGCTCTACTAACCTACAGAGCGAAGAAGTTCTTTAAGAGAACTGGAAGGCAATTCCCTCAAAACCCAATCACTAGCAAGTTTGGGTTTGACAAAAGCAAGGCTAAATGTTACAATTGTAACCAGCTTGGCCATTTTGCAAGGGAATGCAAGGCTCCCAAATCCAACCCGGGAACCTCACAGGCCTCCACACATCCTTCTACATCAAAGCCCAACGGAAAGTCAACTGAAACAGCAGCAATGGCTCAAGAAGTTGACTGGAGCTTTATGGTTCAAGATGTGACTCCTGCTCAAGCACTCATGGCAGGAACAGATGAAAATAAGGTATATGAACATCTCTGTACCCCTGCTTGTATTGCTAAGGTTAAATTGTACCAGGACTATAATATGGAAATTAAATCCGATATTGAGTCTTTAAATGTGCTAAAATCTGACTTTAAAAGAGCTGAATCTGACTAACAAAAGAAAATTGAGGAGTTAGAGAAAACTGTATCTCTTTAAAACATGAACACACCAACTACAAGACTCAAATCAAGGATTTAATATCCAAATTGACTGAGGCTCAAGCCCAGCTTGTCACTGCTGAGGCTCAAGCCAGGAAGTATGCTATTTCCGAGCAAAACTTCCAAGCCATACTTGCATCATCCTCTCACTCCAAACTTTGTTATCAAAACAAAAGTGGGTTGGGAACCAATGAAATTGCTCCACCACACTCTTATGAGTCTGTAAGACAACCAAGGTGTGGTACTGAAGAGCAAGAGGTTCCATCTGTTGACCCACCTTCTAAAGAGTCAAAGAGTGATGCAACTATGGAGACCATGACCATCACAGGGAAGGAACAGGTAATTGTGCCCTCCCCAGCCAATGATGATCAAACCTGACCACCAAAGCCAGAAGAAGCAGGGCTAAAGCAGCCAGAAAAACTGCCAAGAAGGTGGCTGAATCCAAACTGAAGATAGACCCAAAGCAAAAGGGTGTATTCATATCAGCAGGATTTCAGGTGGTTGGACCTTCTGATTCAGGAAAGGAGTATAGTACCAGTACTCCTATCCTACCAAAGGATCAGAAGTTAAAGGGAAAGGTTGCTGAAGAGGAGAAAAAGAACAAGAAACAACAACCCTCTCATTCCCAGAAAATTAACATTGCATGCATAATGTGTGGTCTGCAAAACCACATGGCTAAAGATTGTTACTACAATCCTGCTAGCACACATTATGCAAATAATGTTAAAAGAGAAGGAGTCAGGGAAGGTTTCACATTTGGACCATATCAAATGGTTCAAGTGATGAAAAAGGGAAAGCTTGTTTCCGAAGCAAGGCTTCTCTCGGAAGAAAACTCTTCTTCCGAAAGGAAAAAGGCTTCGGAAGTGAAAGCTGCAAAGACTCACAAAAGAGTCCCCTTGAAACCATCCCAGAAGAAGACTGCTTCGGAAGAAAAGGTGGTGAAGGTCTCTTCCGAAAAGAAAGAAGCTTCGGAAGAATGCCAAGCTACAAAAGCTTCATCAAGCTCATCTTCTATGATCAACCAAGGGATGGAATGGAAAATCAAGGAAGATGCTGTAGCCCAAACCTCTTCTTCAAAGACATCAATTGAACCCCCATGCATAAACTTTGGTTCAATCATGTCACTTTCATTGGAAGAACCCAAGACCAACAAGGCTTGGTTTCCAATCAAAACTAATTATCTCACCTTATGTGCAGGGACATCCATATGACAAGAATAAAAACATTTGGATTGTAGATAGTGGATGCTCCAGGCACATGACAGGGAACAGATCTCTCCTTCAACAATTTCAACATTATGATGGAGGTCCTGTCCAGTTTGGAGGTGAGGCCGGAGGATATATTTCTGGCAGAGGAAGTATATCCAACGGAAAATTAAAAGTTGACAAAGTTAATTTTGTCAAACAGCTTGAACACAACCTGTTAAGTGTTTCTCAGTTTTGTGATCAAAAGCATCAAATGCTTTTCACAGAACATGAGTGCATCATCCTCAAACCTGGGATGACAATTCCTCAGGAATTGGTGCTTCTTAGATCTCCCAGGAGAGGGGATATGTACAAGCTTGATATGAACAATGCTTCCCCAATGGGAGAAGTATCATGCTTTCTTTCCAAAGCTGATAGTGATGAGTCAACACTATGGCATAAACGAATGTGTCATGTCAATTTTAAGACAATGAATAAATTGGCTAAAAATAACTTGGTACATGGTTTGCCTAAAAAGGAATTTTTCTGCAAAGATAACTGTGTTGCTTGCCTAAAAGGGAAACAACACAGGTCTTCTCATAAATCCAAGGTTGTTAACTCTATCACTACTCCATTACACTTATTGCACATGGATCTATTTGGTCCCACAAGTATAATGAGCATTGGAAGGAAATCATATTGCCTTGTGGTAGTTGATGATTTTACTAGATTTACATGGGTATTCTTTTAAGAACTAAAGATGAAACTGCTGAAACTTTAAAATCTTTTATTCTTTAAATAGAAAATCAAGTTGATCACAAGGTCAAAATAATTAGAAGTGATCAAGGACTGAGTTTAAGAACTCTGTTCTTGACTCATTTTGTAACTCAAAAGGGATTGTCAGACAATACAGTGCTCCTAGAACTCCTCAACAAAATGGTGTTGCTGAGAGGAGAAATAGGACACTTATTGAGGCTGCTCGGACTATGTTAGCTGATTCAAAGCTGCCTCTAACATTCTGGGCAGAGGCAGTCAGCACTGCATGCTATGTGCAGAACAGAGTTCTTGTAGTAAAGCCACATGGAAAGACCCCTTATGAGTTATGGAACAAGAGGCCACCGTTCATTGGCTTTCTAAGGTCCTTTGGCAGCAGGTGTACCATACTTAACACAAAAGACAATTTGGCAAAATTTGCTGAAAAGTCAGATGATGCTATCTTTGTTGGATATTCCTCCTATTCTAAAGCATACAGGGTTTATAATATTAAAAACCAACAATTTGAGGAATCCTCCAACATTGTAGTTAATGAGCACACTCCTTGTGTAAGGGGAATGGCCCTGATCATATTTTGATTTAGAATTGTTTCCAAACTATTCTAAACCATCTTGTGAGAATGTTTCAGCTGGAACAGGTGCTCAAAGCAATTCTGATGAAGATCAACTGTTTGAGCTTCCCAGACCTGCTCCAAGTTCTCCAAGAGCAACAAAAAATCAAGTTCCCACTATTGAAAGATCTGACAGCATAACCATTTCAAGAAATAGTGGAACTTCAACAAGGGATTCACCTGATGATCTTCAAGTCTCCTCAGGTGATCCTGCACAACACCAAGCTGATGGAAGCAACATTTTGAAGGAACAGGCAACTGTTAATGATGCTTCACAGCAAAGAAATGATGATGTTTCTCTTTCATTCAATCAGTCCTCATTGAATGAGATTGAAACAACAGCTGGACCAAGTATTCAAGCTCCTGAGCAAAATATGTCCAACTTAGACCTATCTTTGCAACTGGAGGTGATTCCAAGACTCAGAATTCAAAATACTCATCCAGCTGAAAACATCATAGGGGAAGTCTCTGAGGGTGTGAGAACAAGGGGACAAACTCACAATGGGAATGTCTGCTTGTACTCATGCTTCTTATCCCAAATGGAACCCAAGAAGGTGGAAGATGCCTTGAAAGATAGTAGCTGGGTTGAATCAATGCAAGAGGAGCTGCTTCAATTCAAAAGACAAAAGGTTTGGAACCTATGTTCGCTACCATCTGGTCAAGTACCTATAGGCACCAAGTGGGTATTCAGAAACAAAAGAGATGACAGAGGCTTGATTATCAAGAACAAGGCAAGACTGGTGGTTCAAGGATACACTCAAGAGGAAGGAATTGATTATACTGATGTCTTTGCACCTGTTGCAAGACTTGAGGCAGTTAGGATCTTCCTTGCTTATGCTGCATCCAAGAATTTCACTGTCTACCAGCTTGATGTCAAGTGTGCCTTTCTATATGGGGATATAGATAGGGAAGTCTACGTATGCCAGCCTCCAGGATTTGAAGACCCACAGCATCCAAACTATGTGTGCAAGTTGGATAAAGCTCTATATGGGCTGCACCAAGCACCTAGGCTGTGGTATGAGACATTGTCTCAATTTCTCCTGAAGAATGGTTATACTAGAGGTACCATTGATAAGACTCTCTTCATTAGAAAGTCTGGGAAAGACATTTTGCTAGTTCAAGTCTATGTTGATGACATCATATTTGGTTCCTCAAATGACCAAATGTGCAAAGACTTTGAGAGCATTATGAAAAAGAAGTTCGAGATGAGTTCTATGGGAAAAATGGACTTTTTCCTTGGAATTCAGGTAAAGCAACTGAAGGAAGGGTTCTTCATCAATCAATCTAAGTATGTCAATGATATCTTAGAAAGATTTGATATGAAGGATTGTAAAGCAGCAAAGACACCCATACCCAGAAACCATGATTTATGCCCTGATTCTGAGGGGGAGGATACTGATCAACATCAGTATAGAGCAATCATTGGTTCTCTGATGTATCTCACAGCAAGTAGACCTGATATCATGTTTGCAACTTGCATTTGTGCAAGATATCAGGCTGCTCCAAAGGTGTCTCACCTAATTGCTGTCAAGAGAATCCTCAGATACCTCAAAGGAGCACCTAAGTTAGGTCTCTGGTATCCAAGAAATAGTGATTTTAATCTCTATGGTTACTCTGATAGTGATTATGGTGGCTGCTGCAACATCAACAAGAAATCAACATCAGGTGGATGTCAATTTCTTGGTGGAAGGATCATCTCATGGCAATGCAAAAAGCAATCCTGTGTCTCTACATCAACTGCATAAGCTGAATACATTGCTGCTGCAAGTTGCTGTGCTCAGCTGCTGTGGATTCAAAACCAGATGATTGACTATGGATTCAACTTCATGAGCACTCCTATCCACATTGACAACAACGTGCTATATCCATCACTGAAAATCCAGTGAAGCACTCTAAGACAAAGCACATTGATATCAGGTATCATTTCATTAGAGATATTCATGAGAAAAATCTTATAAAACTAATCAAAGTTGATTCAAATGAACAATATGCTGATTTGTTCACCAAAGCATTTGATGAACAAAGATTTAAATATCTCATTACAGCTATTGGGATGATAAACATTGATTAGTCAATCTCAATTGAAAACCTTTTAATGTGTAAAGTCTTATGTCAAAACAATCTAAGCCCTGTTACAAAAGATCCTTTCTTAAATTATCTAAGTATAAGTTCTTCCGAAGAGAAATTAGCCCTCGGAAGATATCTAGCATAACTTCCGAAGCAAATTTCTCATAGGAATTTCTTCTCGGAAGAGTATTAAGTCTCGGAAGAAGCGATTGAGTTACCTCAGATCTACTTCCGAAGCACTTAATACACTCCATCTGAAAGCAACATGTGTTTTCGGAAGTAAGCAATTTACCTTCGGAAGTACATTTGCCTTCGGAAGAACATTACCTTCGGAATACTTTATATCGGAAGAAAGATTTTACTGTGTAACGGAAATCTTTTGGGCCCCACACTGTAAAAAGTAAAGATTTTGTTAATGATGTCGGATTATTTAAATGGTCTAACCTTACCGCCCCTGTCACATCATCCACTGAACCCTCACATCATCTTATCCAAACCACCCTTTAAACCGCCATTTCACCCATTTAAATACTTCCGGTTAATCACTTACACCTTTTTTTACCAAATTCACTGCCCTAAAAGCTTTCTTCTTCTCCAATTTACCTTCTCAGAACTTTTCTAATGCTATCTTTCTCAATGGTCTTAAACCCTCAGCAAACAGGTCGCACTCCTTGACTCTTCAAGGGATGATGACTTCTCTGATATCATTTCTTTCTTAGCCCAATCTTCATACTACACAGCTTGACCGTAAACCTACCATCTACTCCAACCAAATGTCCGAATTTTGGGCAAATGGTCGGATTGAAACCCTAAAGGGGTTCGTGCTATTAGGTCAAGTGTTTGTGGCCAAGAGTTGGTCATTACTGAACAAATCATCAGGGAGCATCTTGAGCTCCATGATGAAGGCGCACCGACGGAATTCCCCAAACTGAGTTAGATAGCTTATCTCCAAATGGGATACGGTGGAGATGTAAGCAGGTCAACAGTCTACAAATTCAACTTCTCCTACAAGTGGAAGTTCCTGCTGCATGTGGTTCTTCACTGTCTATCTAACAAATCCGGGGGATGGGATCAAATCCCTATGAACTCGGGTGCCTAGTTCATGGGTTGGTACAAGGCCTCCGCTTCAACTACTCAAGGTTTGTGTGACTAACCTTATGGGAAATCTGCAAAGGGACACATTCTTTATGTATCCCAGATTTTCTCCAGACACATAATCAACTGCGAGCTAGATCAGAAAGCTTGTCTGTGCAGCTGCTCTGTCTGCTCCCCAAATGAGGCCGACCATCTTCAAAGTTTTGAAGAGAGTGTCTACCAACTACACTGGAAGGGATACCGCACTACTTCCAGGTATGATTGAGCCAATGGCTCCTGGTGACATCCCTGTTCACCCCACAGTGATGAACCCACACCAGCAACTACCCTCACCATTCAAATCTACCTTCTCCCAATCACTGTCACCTACAGAGACGTACCAAACAAACCCTTGTTCAATCTACTCTGATTGAACAAGCCCCTCCTCTTCAAACCAAAAAGGCTAGAGTGGAACAAGGGCTCCCACTCAGCCAGAGGTCCACCAATCTTCACTATTGACCTCAATATGGGTCTTGAGTCTCCTCAGTCTCAGACCCATGAGCCCAAAACCCCAGCTGATAGCCCTCAGTGGTGAGTCTCTATACTCCCTGAGCAGCCACCAAAGGGACAGCTCAATGCCTTTGACATTGATCAAAGTCCCGGGTCCTTAGGTCTTCATTCCTTTTCTTTCACTGACCTATTGACCGGAGCTGGTGAAGAGACTATGTCTCTCAAAGGCGATGAA
Source organism: Flaveria ramosissima (assembly GCA_025215565.1). NCBI lineage: Eukaryota > Viridiplantae > Streptophyta > Magnoliopsida > Asterales > Asteraceae > Flaveria > Flaveria ramosissima. Next base: position 19,880,085 of record CM046036.1, on the reverse strand, counting down.
GTTGATCCACTACACCCATTAAGGATAACAGAGCCTAGAGAAACCTCTGTCTCTAGCCCACACCAGCAAAGCCCTACTGAGGTGAGTCCCACTGATGTGGAGGGGACTCATGTAGATTCAGCTGCCACTACTGAAGGAGCCTCAATGGATCCTCAGGACAGTGGTAACGATAGTCAGACTGAATCTACGGCAACCATGCCCTATGATGCCTCTGAAAGAGACATCATTGTGCAAGGGAAACCAGGGGTGCCAAGAAACCACATCTGGTGGTGAGGATGAACATACCAGGTATGTTACCTCATCTCCCCGTGATTCTTCAAAAGAAGATGAGGGAAGTATGCAACTCACCATAAGAGACCTACTTTCTAAAGTCTCAAACCTTGAATCAAAGGTTAAGACTTTAGAGGATAGGTCTGCCACTCAGCAACTTGAGATTGAAAGTCTCAAGGCCAAACTAGCTGAGAAACAGATTGAGAGATCTGTTAGGCATGTACCAGTTCAGGTCTTCTTGACCTCTTCCTCTAGCTCATCTACCTCTCAAGATGATGCTACCAAAAAGGGGGAGAATGTTGAGAACAAAGCAAAGACAGGGATCCATCAGTCAAGCTCTCCTTCTTTGAGCTCAAGAAACAAGCTGCCATCTTCCCTGAGCTCCCCAGTTGTTTTTTCAAGTGGATCAAAGGATGCTTCAGGATCTAAATAGGATCTTCAACAAGTTCTTTTAGGTCCCTGATCGAACAACCCAGTCCGGATATGTCTGTGATTTACTTTGGAGCTCAAGAGCTCAGAGGTTGAATGCACCTCCTACCACTGTTGAGGAAGTTGGTCAACCTAAGGCCCAAGTGGAACTGAGATTGATTCGAAGGGGAAACTAGGCGATGGCCCAGCAACTGAAACAGTTGGAGGGACAGAAGGTGGTTTCACAGGCTTCCGAAGCACAATTCAAAGCCTCGGAAGAACCACACAAAATTCCGAAGCTGAGATTGCTGCTGCGGAATGACTATTTTCTCTTCCGATGATCTAATAGTCACAGATGCAATTCTGGAACTTGCATCTGAGGTTAATAGGGAGGACTTTCTCAGCCAACCATTAGCTATACATCTGCATTGACCCCAGCTCCTACCTCTACCACCCAACCTGAATCTTCTATCCAAGAACCACCAAAGTTAGCACTTCCGAAGACATTAAAGGAAAAAGGAAGATGACTTCGAGAAGAGCTTCAGGAAAGAAGAAAGGTTGGAAGCTCAGAAGGAAAGGTAGACTGCCAACTGGGAAACTGTTAGCTGCAAGTACCAAAGTGCTGCAGCCAACAGGAGGCAGTCAACAATCGAAGAAGGGTGGAGGTAATTGATAGACTTGTCAGTCTAGGGGCTGCTTCGGAAGATTGTACTCCTGCTACCATTAGAGGAGCTTGATAGAGCTTGAAAAGGCAACCTTGCTGCAAAGACAGCAAAAAGAAGAAGCTGCAAGGTTGGTCTTGGAAGAAGAAAGGCTGAGAAAGAAAAGAAAGAAGAAGCTGATCTGCAGCTCACGAGAGAAAGGATCACTTTCCTACCTCCAGAGGATTCTCTCAAGAGGAGTTGTTTCCACACAATAATGATACGATTTTATCGCTCTTCAACAAAGAGCAAGATCAAATGGAGAAGGAGAGAAAAAGAGCTGCAAGGAAGAAGCTGGTGGAGAAGAGGAAGAAAGAAGAAGAGGCTGGACTGTCTGCCGCCAAGAAGAGAGGTGAGAAAGCTTGGATGAAGAACTATCTTAAAGCTCATGGCTTCTCTGGCAGGCAGGTGGGTCCAATGTCTGAGAAGACTCTCCAACGACATGTCAGTCACATCAAGGCTGACATTCGTGCGGGGAGAAGAAAAGAGATGTATAGAAGGGGACAGGGGATGACCTTCAAAGCCACCTCTCAGCCCAAAATCCAAACCCAACCTCAACCTGAACCTATACCCTTTCCCTTCCCAATTAAAATTGAACCTGAACCTTTTACCCCTGAACCTACACCATCACAACTACCAACTCCTTCACCTCAACCACCTAAACTACCCATCATCCAACCTAAAACCTTAGCCAGAACCCAAACTCCTAAACCTACCCAACAACCAATCAAACCATCCCCTCAGCCTTCCAAACATCTCTCTATGGAGGAATTCAAGGCGATCAAACTAAGCTCATCAACTGCACAACTCTAAGCGACATCTCCTGTGAGAAGGATTCAGTCAACCTGACTTATGTTGATGGATCCTCAAGTTCCCTCACAAGAGATGAGTTTCTTGATCTGCCCAGAGGAACTTTGGACCAAGCTGCAAAACTCCTTGGCCTCAATTCAGATACGTTGAATGAGGAAGAAAAGAAGCTGAGGAGAAAGCTGGTGACTCTGCTGGACACAAAGAAAGGAGATAGGGTACCAAGACAACCTCTTGTACCAAGAAAGAAGATAGTCCAGTGGTGGTTCGAAGACTCTTGTCACAACTTTGTTGTTGAGAGAGAGAATGGTGAGATTAACAGGCTGAATGCCTCATCTCTGCTACACTTAAGCAGATTTGATATTGCTGAGTTAGCAGAGAAACCATTCTCCAACCCTTCAAACTCCGATGTAGCTGCCCACATCAGAAATCATCTAGGCAGCCTTCACATGGCCGAGCTTACTGCCAGAAGCAAGGTCGAAGAGGAGTCAAAACTGAGAGAGGAGGAGGAAAGGAAAGGATCAGTAACCAAAGGCAAAGCCTTTCTTCAAATGGTTGAAGGTCCTGAACTTGAATCCATAGTTAGATGGGAGTATGACTACAACTCCCGTCAACTAACTCTCTTCAGGGGGTCACAACAAAGGGTACATGTCATTCAAAGTGATAGACTGGATCTCCTATCCACGAATGACTTGTACAAGCTTCTCAGCACCACTTCCGGGAAGAACAGAGAGACAGACAAATATCTTTTGTCCCTGGTGCTGAAAACTTTAAGAAGTAGAAATAAGTGAAGTTTTGGTAGCATCAGCCTAGGGGGAGTTTGTTGGATCTAGAGAGGCTGTTGCAACCAAAACTATATCACTTAGAAGATTTTGAGTACAACATACAAAGGACTTCTGAAGCCAAGTGTGGAACTTCTGAAGGAAGAAGGAGCTCTTCCGAAGTCTAAGTGTAAAATACACTTCCGAAGGAAAACTCCAACTTCCGAAGATAAAGAAGCTACTTCCGAAGATCAAGACTTAAAGATAATGTTCTGAAGTCAACTTCCGAAGTATAAAGAAGTCCTCAAAGCCTCGGAAGCATAGAAGCATCTTCCGAAGTATAAGTGGCTTCGGAAGAACTTGTTCGTCCGAAGCCAGTTAACCTTCGGAAGACTCTTCTATTATCCAGCAGACATAAGTATGGTTTGTCTGACAGTCCGCTGCAAATCTCTGAGATATTGCATGGTGTTTTCTCAAAAGCCATGTAGTTGACCATACTTTAATCTACTGTTTACCTTTCTATGTTAAGTACAGTTGCCATCTTTAGTTGGTGACAAAAGGTAAGTCATGGACATGTCATGACTACCATATCTTAGATAATACTGTATTTAAGATACCTTAACTATAGCATTGTAGTATATGCTTTAGTCGTAGGTTTCCAGCTGGTATCAAGTATAACCGGCTGTAGGATCTAGTATATATAGTTTCTCATTGTAACTCTTGTTGTAAGCTTGTAAGTGTCTTGTAATCGTGAGTTGAGAAGTAATATATACAAGTACCTTGAAAATACTCCTGCATGTTCCTTTAATTACTTATTATATTATTATCAACTCTTGTTAAAGGCATTGCTTCATCTTGTTTGAGTGATATCATAAGTGAGTTTGAGAGAATTACAAGTGTTAAGTGACAAAACCCGATCCTGCACTTGGGTTGGCTTGACATCTTGCATAAATGCACGTGGCAAACATGTTATTAGGCCTGCTAGCAGTGAGGTACATAAGAGACCCAATCATAGCTCTGTAGAGATGTGCATCCACACACTCCCCCTCAAGATTAGGTCCAAGGGAGTGGTTTCTTGTCATGGGTGTCTTTGCAACCTTGCATTCAGTCATGTTGAATCTTGTAAAAATGTCTTGTAGACACTTTGACTGACTTATGAAGATGCAATTTTTAACTTGCTTCACTTGAATTCCTAGAAAGAAATTGAGTTCCCTCATGGCACTTACTTTAAATATATTCTTCATCAGCTTCTCAAAGTCTTTGCAGAGCTTTGGATTAGTTGAACCAAAGATAATGTCATCTACATAAACTTGAACCATCATCAAGTCATTTCCTATTCCTTTGATGAAGAGTGTTCCAAATATAGTACCCCTCTTGTAGTCATGCTGACATAGATAATGAGATAGTGTCTCATACCATTTCCTTGGAGCTTGGTGTAGCCCATAAAGAGCTTTATCAAGCTTGCAGACATAATCAGGATGATCTGGGTCTGCAAAGCCAGGTGGTTGTTTGGCATACACCTCCTTATCAATCACCCCATATAAAAATGCACACTTGACATCAAGTTGGTAGACCATAAAATTCTTGGATGCAGCAAAAGCAAGGAATATTATAACCACTTCAAGTCTTGCCACTGGAGCAAAAGCATATGTGTAGTCAATCCTTTATTCTTGTGTGTATCCTTGAACAACTAGTCTGGCCTTGTTTTTGATGACAAGTCCTCTATCATCCTTATTGTTTTTAAACACCCACTTGGTTTCTATAGTAGTCTTCCCTTGAGGAAGAGGACATAGGTTCCAAACCTTTTGCCTTTTGAATTGAAGCAGCTCCTCCTGTATTTCTTCAACCCAACTTCTATCCTTCAAAGCTTCATCAACTTTCTTGGGCTCTATCTAGGACAAGAAGCAAGAGTATAGACAAACATTTTTGTCATGGATTTGTCTTCTTATTCTCACCCCTGTGTCAAAATCTCCAATGATGTTGGTGGTGGGGTGTGACTTGTGGATCCTAAGTTGAGGAAGCACAACAAGTTGATTTGACAAATCCATATTTGTAGAATTAGATCTGGCAATGGAGTGTCGCCCACCACATCAGCATACTTATCAAGAGAAACTTTATCCAATGAGTATGTGACATCTTTGGTCTTGATCTCCTGTTGATAGGTAATATGTAGATCCTGAAACATCTTCGCAAGATTTACCAAAATAGTTGGTAACTAAATCAATATCAAACAGCCAATCAGGACCAGAACCTTTCACACTAGGAGTGTGCTTACTGAAGGTCACATTGGCTGACTCCTTAACTACTCTAGTTTTGAGTTTGTATACTTTATAAGCCTTAGCTTGGGAAGAGTATCTAATGGAGTGTCCATAATCTGATTTCTCTGCAAATTTGGCTATTTGATATTTGGTATTCAAGTTGGTGCAAGGACATCCAAATGATCCAAGGAAACCAATAAAATGTATCCTTTTGTGTTACAATTCATAAGGAGTCTTACCATGAGTCTTAACTACTAAAACTCTATTCTACACAAAGCAGGCAGTGTTAACTGCCTCTGCTCAGTAGGTAATGGACAGTTTAGAGTAAGATAACATGGTTCTTGTAGCTTCAATAAGTGTCATGTTTTTCCTCTCAACAACACCATTTTGCTGAAGAGTCTTGGGAGCACTGTATTGTCTAGTAATACCCTTTTCATTACAAAATGCATCAAGGATTTGGTTAAATTAAGTTCCTTGATCACATCTTATCGTCTTGACCTTGTGATCACATTGATTCTCAATTTTCAGAATAAAGTTTTTCAAGACCTCAGGAGTCTCATCCTTAGTTCTAAGGAAGAAGACCCTAGTAAATCTTGTGAAATCATCTGTGATCACCAAACAATAAGAGGTCGTTCCTAGACTCATTACACTAGTGGGGCCAAAGAGATCCATATGTAATAAATATAAGGAAGTACTGATGGAGTTCCTTTCCTTTGACTTATGAGACACTTTATGTTGCTTCTATTTCTGACATGCAACACAATGGTCATTACTTATAAACTCATTTTTTGATATTCCAGTTACCAAATCATTATTAATTAATTTATTCATGCTTTTAATGTTTACATGGCACATTCTTTTATGCCAGAAGAAAGACATATCACTATGTGTTTTAGATAGAAACCATGTGACTTCTCCTGAAGGGGAAGTTTCTTGCAAATCCATCTTGTACATGTTCTCTATCCTGGGAGCTCTCAACAGGATGTACTCTTGAGGAATGACCATCCCTGGCTTGAGAACAATACACTCATGGTGAAGAGCATGTTGTGTCTCTAATCACAAAATTGGGATACACTAAGTAGATTGAACCCAAGCTCCTTAATAAAGTATACCTTCTCAATGCTAAGCTTACTATTTGTGAGCTTGCCCCTTCCTGTAATGTAACGACCTGAATCTCCACCAAAATCAACTGGCCCACAATCAACTTTCTGAAAGTTTTGAATCAAAAAAGCCATTTCCTGTCATGTGCCTAGAACAGCCACTATCAATGATCCATACATTCTCTTTGGTCATTTTCAGCTCTTTTAAAATATGCTTTTAGGATATATAAGGTCCCAAGATCAGATCTTATTTCTAATTTATAGGACCCGTATATATTAACTTTAGCAATATATTCAGGGGAGAAAAGATGTTCCAATACCTTGACTTCTTCATGATCAGCAATCAGTGCTTGGTTTCGAGTGACATCTTCAACCTGAAAGCTCCAATCAAGCCTCCTTCTTCAACAGCAACTGCAGCTTGCTGCCAGGGCTTCTCTGTTTGTGGAGCTCCATCAATGTCGTTTGGTCTGATTTGTGCTTGGCCACCATTTGTCCTTAGTGCTTGCGCTCTCTAGCAAAGTGTCCTATTTGGTTACAGTTGTAACACTTCACTTTGCTTTCGTCCAGCCCAAACTTTCCACTGGCTGTATTGCTGGGAACCTTCCTTCCTGTGCTCTTGTAGAACTTGTTGTCCCTGTGAGTACCAAGAGCCATTTGCTGAACCATCTCCATATACTCCTGATAATCTTGATCGATACAGTCCAAGTCTTCAAGATTGAAGAGAAAGTTGTCACTGCTTTCATTAGTAGACACAAAGGCTTGGAAAGAGCTTGTCTTTTGGAATGGGCTTCCTTGGATGTAGCTCTCCTTTGGTGTCTCCAGGAAGGTGATGAAAGGACCCTTTTGTGAGTTTTCAGGGTAGCAGATGAGACGATCCTGTGGTTCTCTACAATCCATTCCAACCACATGAAGGGCTGAACGATGTTGTTTGTTTGAGTTACTAGATGAATTTCACATGTTCATCTCCATCTGATATCCACTGAGAATACCATATAACTTAGTGACAGTAAGGGTCTTGAGGTTTTCAGTGCTCTTAATGACCACACAGTAGTGTGTCCATTGTCTTGGAAGAGATGACATGAACTTTCTCACTATGTCCATGTTCTCGAGAGTTACTCTAATATGAACTAGAGTATCCACAATCTTAATATACTTGGAGTATTATTAAGTCTTGGCTTCACCTGTGTTGTAGGTGAAGTTCTCAAACTACAACTTCAAGAGGCCTTTCTTGTTTTCTTTGCTTTATTTGACCCCTCATACATAAGCTTCAGTGCATCCTATAGTTTTTTGGAAACTTTTCAATTCTTGAAGCCTCTATAGATAGTATTTAGAAGAGCAGTTTGGAGGATGTTCATGGCCTTTTGATCAATATCAATTCTCTTCCTGTTTTCTTCGGAGTAGTCAGCCACTTATTTTGGAATCATGCCACCTCCAGCAGCAGCTGAAGAGGTGCATGGAATGTAAGGTCCTCAGAAAACAGACTCCCACATCCCGCTGTCTTGAGGTTTGATGAAGCCTTTCTTTCTTAGGCACCAAATATCAAAGTCATTAGGAGTGATCAGTGGGGACTTTATCATAGTACCGATTTCCATATCATACTTTAAAATAGTTACCATTTGAGTTGTTAATTGTTTTGTGAAAACTGAGAGATTTAAGATGGTGAGATCTTACAATTAAGAGCCTAAAGTGCTCTAATACCAATTGCAGGACTGTTTAAGGGATGGTCAATACAACAGTTTTCACAATGAGGAGAGACTTAGAACACTTAACATATGAAATAGGGACCCGAGTTTAGATAGATGATACTATAAACACAAATAAGTAAGTAAGAAACAAAATAAAGAGCAAGAACAAGATAAAGTATGGTTTTCAAGAATGTTATATATTGCTCTCAAGTTCAAGTTACAAGTGTTACAAAGCATAAAGATAAATACAAAAACCTGAGACACTTTATACTATATTTACAACCGGATATACTTTGAAAGGCAGCTGAAAACACTAATCTAGACAAAAAGATTAATGTACATATTGCCTTTTGACTCTTAACTATGACATGTCATAGCTCACATGCTAATATATTACAAAAAGAATAAAAGGTGCAAAAGTAAAAAGTTACAGGCTAATGATCGTACACTACAGTTGACAATAGCACGAAACTTTTTACCAACTTATCTAAGTTAGTGAGTCTTTAGAATGGCAGCAGAATGTTGTTCAGCTTTATGTCAAAAGGTGATAAAAAAGCATGTTTCTTTGTTTTCGGAAGAAATCAGTCTTGAGTCTTTTGGCTTGACTTTTTCTTTGAAACTTTGGAAGAGTTCAACTTTGGCTTTAGAAGATTTGTTCTTTGGATTCGTAAGATTTTACACTTAGAATATTTTTTGAGTTGAGTAAATCTTCCGAAGTATGTCTACTCTACACCTCATTGATGCATGATGGAAGCACTTTGGTTTCTTTTGCTTGTATCAGCCTTTAAGTATAAACCTTACATATGTAAATTTATTTTTATTATAAATTTATTTTTATCTCATATTTTAAATATCTTAATAATATGAGAGATACTTATATTTTGAAAATTTATACATGTTATGCATATATGTACTAGCGGGTACACTATCGAAAGTCAATACTCAAACAAGTATTTTCACACTGGTTTAGATATAAATGGTTGTGTTTCTACATACACCATAACTATATATACATGTATAAATTGTTGAAGTAAATGTATTTTATGTATAGTAGATTTTTTAAAAAGATGGAGTCAAAACAATAATTTATTGACACCTAAAAATTAAAAGAAAATTTTAACTGTCCTAAAATGGTCGCAAATTACTGACGATTTTCCGACAAAATTCACTTTTTCACACACAGTGGTCGGAAATTTCCAACCAAATTCTGACCAAACATATTTTTCTTAGCTTTATGACATTAAAGTTGTTATTTTGCACTCATTTTTTAATATCTTAATTATTTGAGAGATAGTTGTATTTTACCAATTTATGCATGTTATACGTATACATATGAGTGGGTACGCCATCAAAAGTCAATACTCATAAACAAACTTTTTACGTTGTTTAAGTATAATCAATTGTGTTTCTACATGTACCATAACTACATATACATGTATAAGTTGCTAAAGTATATGTATTTTATGTATAGTATACATGTTAAAAAGATGGAGTCAAAAAATGATTTATCCATTCATAAAGAAAAACAATTGCCACAAATTGGTCGCAAATTACCCACGATTTTCCAACAAAAGAGTTTTATTTTTTGCTTATTTTAATTTAGATTGTTGATTTTATAATAATAATATGAATAATAATAACATTACATAAATATAATAATATTACTAATCATAATAACAATATTATTAAAGAATAATTATTATTATTTATCAACGTTTGACGGGTTGTTGGAAAACTTACCGCACCAATAATTTCTCATACCAATCTTAACTTATAAGCATTCATATCACGTTTAAAACATACAATTTATTGAATAATATTAATAACTATATTAATATTAATATTAACAATTTTCAGTAATTACTAGATCCTAATTTGGAAAAGATAACATTTCCCAACAGTTTTCAAATCTTGTGTTGCCTTTTGGATGTTGGAGATTTTCTTTTACGTCGTTGGTTGTCATCATTCATCATCGCCAACCAGAAGTGTGAACATATGAGAATGGTCATCGACAATAATACATATGATTATTTAGACAAAAAGAAGAGAATCAAAGAACGAAGCCAAACCCACTACAACGTGATAATGTCTTTGAAATTAATATGGCTAGATGAAAAGAAAAACAATAGAAAATTGTCAAAACCTGAACATTCAATGTGACAATGTCCAAAACCAATCACCACAAACACAAACACAAACACAAACACAAACACATTTCATAGGAACATAATCGTAATCGTCTGACAAAAACTAGGTATTTATTGGATACTTGGAGACAATTCCCGCATGTTCAGCTGATCGAGCGGAGACACCTGGTCTAGGTGGATCATTTCCATGGTTACCAGGTGGGTCTGCAAGAACATAGGAAAATTTAGATCAGTTAATCAAGTTTATCATGAACATATTACTGTGCAAGAAGATATAAATATTCATACTAACCTACTTGACCTGCTCTTGTAGGTGCTTGGGTCACAGTTGCTAAAGCAGTTGAAGTTAACAAGATACAACATAGAACAACAATAAGTTTGGTTTCCATTTCATCAAATCAAGTATTTCTTGTGTTTGGTTCGCTTGTTTTCATCAATTTGAATGGTATATATGGTTTCTCAGACATGTATGTTTAAATCTCAACATAATAATTAAATAATTTTCATTAGTGTAACAATGTTTCACCATGGAAAGGTTTGTACCTAATTCTCATTTTAGTTTAGAACTTTGGCGTACGGAAACTAATCAAAATAATGACGTTGAGATTAAATTAATGATGGCATTTGACTTATCAACAAGGTTATTTGAATCATACTCTTTAATATGACTATATTTATCTGTTTATTATTCAACGGGTCAGTACATTCTAGATAGTCAAATTGTAAAGGTATTGCGTGTTCCTCACCCAATTTATTTTCTAATATAAATGTAAAAAAAAAAGTAATTTAAAAGTGATCATCTCAAAAATATGTACCCTGCATTTTGTGGGTTTGGTAAGTACAAATGATAAATTAATGTCGGTCAAAAAAAATACAAATGATAAAAGAAACAATTAATGACTTGTAGAAAATTTGTAGTGAACTTAAAAGCTATATTGTTGGTCTATGAGCATTTATATTTTATTTCTCATCCTTACTTTTATAATTTATCCAGGCAAACATTAGTTTTTAATTTTATTTATCTTTTTTAAAACCTTCCTCATCTTAATTCTTATATTTTTTTCCCATCTCAATTAGATAAAAATTATGTATTCTTCGTTTAATTAATACTATTTGTTTTTGTTCCACTCACATTCATAAATTATAAGATCATCCAAACAAACAAGGGCACTAATTAGTGAAAGTCTGACCTTAACAGTATTGAAATAACATAAAATATACGATGATAGTGATTGCTCTAAGCATTTGCATGTACTATTAAATTAACTTTCTTGGTCTTTAGAGAGGAAAACGTACGTGGACAAGTGATCAGGAGACTTTTGAGTTTGTGTTTCGCTTTAAATAATAAGTATGCCAAGTATGACTATTAAGCGAAGACTTGGTTGCACCACGACTTATTTAAATTGAAAACAATGGCGAAACCCATTTAATACTATCACAAGGACTTTGATAAAAGTAACGATGATTTATTGAAAAAAATAAGGTGCTGCCTATTCCCCGTCGTAACGAATTTGTTATATTTATAGTTTGGGTATGTTAAGAGGTATTATTGTTAATTGAAATATTAACTTAAAATTGGTGCTAACGATATACCAAGATATATTAGAGAGCGTGTGAATTAACTGTATTTTAATGTATCTTTAGTATGTGATATTAGAATAAAATATTTTATGGTGTGGTTTAGATGATACCAATTTAATTATGTGATTATTTGTTCAGGCAAATATTAAGTTTTGGAATGAATGATAATTACTTGATTAAATTTTCAAAGTTTATGGAATATTATTCGTAAAATAGAAATATAATATCATTTTAATTTATCTAACTGCAATACAAGTTAAATTAAATAAGCACGATTTAATTAAAATACTATTATACTATAAATATAGAAAAGAATAAAAAATAAAAAGAATAAGATGATGACAAAGAAGAAATGCCACAAGATTCGTGTTAAACAATAGGTCCCTAAATCACATTCTATGTCTTAAGAAAACTCGTTTTATAAGCAAAGTCTTAATACTTGGAAGATGGACTCAAACACTTAAATTGTAGCTAAAAAACATGAAGATTACCAAAGAATTGTTGCAAATTGTCTAGAGAGAACGAACAAAGATTTCTTAGAGAATTGGTGTTGTTTGGGGAAAATTTTTAACCATTACGTACTTAGGTATTTATAGTTGAGAGTGAGTTGAACCACTACAATTTTCATAACTCATGAGTTGTATGTCCGTTATCTATAAACCATGAGTTCAAATACCTTTTTACATGTAGAGTTCACAAATACAGGTTCTGGAAATCAAATATTTTGTATTTTATGAAAACTTATTCAAGAAATGAGAACTTGAAACTTTGCGAAAACTTTGTCGAGATGGTGGGGATTTGCGAGAATTCGAAAATGATGCTATTTACACGAAAACTATGCTCTTTGTAGGACTTTCCAAGAATCTCTTATGAACCAAGAATCTCTTCTGTCCACGGCCGATGTAAGATTTGCCTAGAATGTTACAAACACCCCCCCCCTTTGGACTCATCGTCCTCGATGAGGTTTGCCCCACCATCCAATCTATGGATGTGGGATTGGTCTAAGGTGACACTCTGAACACCCCCGGGGACTCACCATCCTGATGAGGTCTGCCCCACCATCCCGAACGGCACAGGAGTGGCTCTGATACCATTCCGTAACACCCGACCTCTCGTACCACCAATATTGTCCGCTTTGCCCACGAGGAGCTTACGGATTTGTTTTTGGTTGTATGGGTGAAAATTTCCTAGGGAGGTCACCCATCTCTGGATTGCTGCCACCTGAGCACGATTAACTGTGGAGTTCTCCTCTTATCCACAGTCAATACGCCCAAAACACGTTGGTGATATTAAAGCCCAGACATTTCTTATGAACCAGGATAGCATCAATTCATGTTGATTTTACCTATGTGATTTGTTAATCGATCCTAATTGAGTGAAACAGAGAGAATTCCTGGTCTTTTACGATTGGTATCAGAGCTATGCAGCTCAATTGAGGATTGTTGGATCGTTTACTACATGTAGTTATAGAATTCAGTGGACAATTGCTTAAAAACCAGTCGAATATGGATTGCAAATAATTTTTGAGGTTTTGAGAGTTTTGGTTCGTGACTGAAGGTTAATTTGATTGAATTGGCATCAGAGTCTGGTTTTAATGACTATTTCTATGTATTTAATCGATTTGGTACACATTTTGTGTAATTTCATCCATGAAATTACTCGAAGTTGCAAGAATTAGTATTAGTATAGGTTTAGAAAGGTTTGATCGATTGGTTGAAGAACATCTTGCAGCTTTGGGAAGTTTGTTAGAGAAAGTTAAATCTTTGAATTTTGCAAAAATGTTTTTGTAGCTTTTGCAGTAATTTCTAGATAGTTTTCATATAATTCAGATTTGGATTGATAGTTTTCACATATGTTTAGAATTATATTAGTTTTTGATTTTTGAATAAACCAAAACTCTGTTTAATTGTTATTAGAAAGCAAAAACTCTTTATTTAATTTGTTTGAATAGCTTTCGCATTTACAAAGCGAAAACTTATCCATTTCGGGAAAACTTCAAAGTTTGCAAAAACTAAGCGTTTTAGATTTTTTTGAAGATGTCAACATGCCTAGGTTTAAATGATCCAAATAATTTTATCAATCCACATGCAGACAATGGTTCTAGTACTACACCTTCAAGGTTGACTAATGAGAGTGACTATGCAAATTGGGCTTCTCGTTTTCAGAATCATATCATTTACATGAAACAAAAAAATGTGACGAACGGTAAATTTTGCTCCTTATGTGCCATTTTATACTACTGAGGATGGTCAATTGGTCAAGAAACCTGAAGCATTATGGGATGAGGAAGATGCCAAAAACTTTGCTTTAGATGACAAAGCTTATTCTTCTATTATTACGATGTTATCTACTAAGATATCTCATGGTTTTGGACAATTTAGAAGTGTTAAGGTTTTGTGTGATGCTTTAAAGAAATAACTTAGGGGCAACAAGTTTAAAATCTAATATTTTGGGAAAAAACTGTTTAAAGGAAAAAAAAAGAGCGGTTACAATTTTAAAAGACAACACTGGTTAAAGGTGTAAAAATGAAAATATAATTGCCCTAAAGCCACCTTAAAAATAGAAGGTGTTCGCCCATGCTCTCTCGTTCTTGCACACTATAGGCGAGAATATTTATCATGAGAGAATATCTATAGGCGAGAACCGAGTCATGCGAAAACATCTAAGTAGCAAGAACATTACTATGCAAAAACATCTAATCACCTAAGAGCCTTACACACTAAGTTACCTAATCATGCGAGAACATCATCAAGCGAGAACCCTCCGGGCGAAAACATAACCAGGCGAAAATATCTCACACTAACCATGCAAAAACATCTCAAATCAGCATAATCATCGACTTAATCATAGCTGATTCATTCATAATGAAATCATTTCAAACAAAATCATCATATTGTGCATATACAAACAGAATGGTATGCATAATAGCCCTAAAACTTATAAAACTTATCAAAAGAAGGAGCTAGAAGTCATGTAAGGCCCCGTTCCCGGGACACTTACAGTTGGATTCTCATCGCACATAAAACATATAATTACATTTGCCTTAGGAAAATATTGCAGCGGAAACATTCAAAAGGACATCTCATTTCATTATAAAAACTTTTGCCAAATAATACAACGTAAATCGGTTACAAAATACATTGTTGCATTACATCACAAAAGCATTAAATGAATGGATGCCATCCCAAAAGAGCTGAGTAGCCACCTCGCACCATCCTCAGCAATCATTACCTGCCAACTGAAAACACATCAAAGTCAGCGTTGCTGAGTGAGTTCTAGTTTTATAAAATAAAACATACTTTTCTTTCGTTAAAACCATTCTTTTCTTTCATGCGATCATACATCATACGTACACATAAATAATAGTTATATTATCTTCTTCATTCGTCCATTCATCTTTATATCTTTTCTTGCGCATCGCATATCTTCCGTACCAATACCATATGCTACACCCCGAACTATTTAGCTACTGGGCCGAAGTCAATAAATGAACAGCTGAGCGTATGCCGCAGTACTAGAGGTAAGCGGTAGAGGTTCTATATAAATGGTCGATCATAAAGAAGGACCCCGATATCCAATACTTGCAAGACTTTCATTAGTTTCCTCGTTCAATAATGCATGCATTCATCATGTTCCACTTTTCATTATCTTCCAGTTTACGTTACATAATACTTCATTTCATTCAAGATCATAACACGTAAAGCCACAGGAAAGATAAACATACATCATAATAAGGAACATTAACATGCACATTCATCACGTCATACAGGGCAACATCATACATACATAACATGCATCATGCATAAACATGCAACATCATCATCATCATGCCCTACATGCACTCTAAGGCCTCAATCGTCGCCCTACATGAACTTACGGGAACCTTTACGTCAAAACTTACATCTGTACTTTCTCTCGAAAGTCAGAAGTTAAACTACACTTCTCCTCGGGTGCAACAGCCCTATTTGGGCGTATGGACACTCTCCAGTCTAGCATGGCCTCCATGCGACTAGCCCTTCATTCGGGTGACTGGACCTTCATTCGGGTGACTGGACCTTCATTCGGGTGACGGGACCTTCATTCGGGTGACTAGACCTTCATTCGGGTGACTGGACCTTCATACTCCCTCCAGTCGGGTGACTATACCTTCATTCTCCCTCCGGTCGGGTGACTGGACCTTCATTCTCCCTCCAATTGGGTGAATGGCCTTCAGTCTCTCTCCAGTTGGCCGAATGGCCTTCAGTCTCCCTCCAGTCGGCTGATTGGCCTTCAGTCTCCCTCCAGTCGGCCGAATGGCCTTCAGTCTCCCTCCAGTCGGTCGCCCAGCCCTAGCTGATGCAGAATGCAGTTCATCCCGGCTGCAGCCGAGGGTTTTCGGCCTCCAAACTCATCTAAACCCATTTTGAGCCCAAATCAACCATCCTAAACCTTAGGGATGCATACCACAACACCATTCAAGCACACACAAGCTTACAATCAAGACTCAAACGCATCATACACACACCTACTCATACACAAAACGGGTCAAGCATACACACACATGAAAACCCGATTTCAGATGTGTTCCAGCCCCAAAATCGTTTGAAAACAAGTAAAAGAGGGGTCCTAGAACTCACACAAACGACCACGACAACAAGGGCTTCGATTTGACTTGCTCCTCAACTTTTTGGCCACTCGAACCAACCCGAACCAACACTTTTTCCTCTTTTCTCTTCTTTCTTTCTTCTCTTCTTTGATGGCTGATTTTGGTGGGTGTGGGGTGAGGATAAGGGTTGCCATCTCCCTTAAATACTCCCACTTCCCCAACTTTCTCTCGTTGGCGAGTTTGGTCCATCGACTTTGGACTTTATTTCTTTTCTTCTTTCGTCGGCTTCAAAATAAACAAATAACCGGGTGTTACAAGTCCACCCCCCTTAAATAGGTTTCGTCCCCGAAACTTGTTATTCCTCGAACAAACGTGGATAATGCTGTCTCATTTCTTCCTCAGTCTCCCACGTTGACTCGAATCCCTTCCTGTGCTTCCACTGTACGCGCACTAGGGGAACCACTTTATTTCTTAGCTTTTTCTCTTTTCGATCGATGATTGCCACTGGTTGCTCCACATAATTGAGCCGTTCGATATCCTCCAGTGGAACAATCATGTCTTCATCAGCTAAGCACTTTCTCAGATGAGATACATGGAATGTCGGGTGAATTCCACTTAACTCATCCGGTAACTCCAATCTATAGGCCACCTCTCCTACTCGAGCGATGATTCGGAAAGGGCCTATATACCTTGGGCTCAACTTGCCACGCTTCCTGAATCGGATGATACCCTTCCAAGGTGAGACCTTCAACATAACGCGGTCACCCACCTGGAACTCAATCGGTCTGTGTCTTTTATCAGCATACGACTTCTGTCTATCTTTGGCTGCCTTCATTAAGGCTTTAATCTTCTCAAGCTTCTCAGTCGTAGGCTCGATTACCTCGACACTCCCCAATTCCTTCTGACCAATATCACCCCAACAAACGGGTGTTCTGCATCTCCTACCGTATAGCATCTCATATGGTGGTATACCAATGCTGGCATGGTAGCTGTTGTTGTATAAGAATTCTGCTAACGGTAGATGGTCATCCCAACTTCCCCCGAAATCAATCACACATGTCCGAAGCATGTCTTCCAATGTCTGAATGGTCCTTTCTGACTGACCATCAGTTTGGGGATGATAAGCCGTGCTAATATGTAACCTCTTCCCCGTAGCGTCGTGGAATTTCTTCCAAAATTTAGATGTAACCCGTGTGTCGCGATCAGACACAATAGACACCGGCACACCATGACGAGTTACAATTTCCTTGATGAACAGATCAGCCAACCTCTTTGTCTCGCGGATCGTAGGAAGTGAGCACTCTTCGTCAAACAGTCAACTATCACCCAAATGGCATCGTACCCTTTCGGGGTACGCGACAGCTTCGTAATGAAATCCATGGTGATGTGCTCCCACTTCCATTCCGGTATATCCAAAGGTTGGATCTTCCCATACGGCTTTTGATGCTCGGCCTTCACCTGTAAGCAAGTAAGGCACTTACTCACATACTCTACCACGTGGCGCTTCATACCCAGCCACCAGTAATCCTTCTTCATGTCTTGATACGTGGCACCTGGATGAATGGAGTATCGAGTCTTGTGAGCTTCATCCATGATCCTCATGCGTAAATCCCCAAAACGAGGAATCCACACATGACCAAATCGGGTTCTAACACCGAGTGGTGTTTTCACCCAATTCCCCAACCAAACCTCTCATTCTTTCAAAGTTAAGATGATCTTCTTTCAGTGCCTCATCTTGAAAGTCTTTGACTTGCTTCATTACATCAGAGGTCATGATCAGTTGATATGCTTTCACCCGAATCGGCTCGGGCCTCTCTTTCCGGCTAAGGGCATCAGCCACCACATTGGCCTTGCCTGGATGGTAGTGGATCTCACAATCATAATCCTTTATAAGTTCCAACCACCGTCTCTGCCTCATGTTCAGAACCTTCTGCTCGAAGAAGTACTTCAGGCTCTTGTGGTCAGTGAAAATAGTGCACTCCGTCCCGTAAAGATAGTGCCTCCAAATCTTTAGTGCAAAGACCACGGCTGCTAGCTCCAGGTCATGAGTAGGATAATTGACCTCATGAACCTTCAACTGTCGGGATGCATATGCTATAACCTTCCCTCTCTGCATCAACACACACCCCAACCCTGAGTAGGAAGCATCAAAATAGACCACCAGGTCTTCACTTCCATCGGGTAATGACAGAACAGGAGCTTGAGTCAATCTCGTCTTCAATTCCTCGAATGCCTTCTCTTGAGCTTGACCCCATATAAAATTTACATCTTTTCGGGTCAACTTAGTCAGTGGAGAAGCAATCTTAGAGAAGTCTTGGATAAATCTTCTATAGTAGCCTGCCAAACCCAAGAAACTACGAATCTCGGATGGCGTCTTTGGTGACTTCCATTGCATAACCGCCACCACTTTCGCTGGGTCCACCATAATCCCGTCGAGATTCACCACGTGACCCAAGAACTGAACTTCGCGCAACCAGAACGCGCACTTGGAGAATTTAGCATACAACTTCTCCCTCCTCAGCGTCTCCAGAACCTCCCGAATGTGACCGGCATGCTCAATCTCGCTCCTCGAATAAATTAGGATATCATCAATAAACACAATCATTGATTTATCCAGCATCAACCGACACACACGGTTCATCAAATCCATAAAAGCAGCTGGCGCGTTGGTCAAACCAAAGGACATGACAAGAAACTCGTAGTGACCATAGCGCGTACGGAAAGCTGTTTTAGGAACATCCAGCTCTTTCACCTTCAGCTGATGGTAACCAGATCGAAGATCTATCCTTGAAAACCAACTGGCACCTTGGAGCTGATCGAACAGATAATCTATTGTCGGTAAGGGGTATCGGTTCTTCACCGTCAACTTGTTCAGCTTGCGGTAGTCAATGCACATCCTCATACTACCGTCCTTCTTCTTTACAAACAGGACCGGAGCACCCCAAGGAGAGATACTCGGTCTAATGAACCCCTTATCAAGCAGCTCTTGCAACTGCTCCATCAATTCCTTCATCTTCGTCGGAGCTAACCGATGCGGTGCCTTGGCAACAGGTTGGGCACCCGGTATTAGATCAATCTGAAATTCAATCTCTCTGTCAGGTGGCACTCTTGGTAAGTCTTCTGGGAACACGTCTGGAAAGTCACACACAACCGGTACATCAGACATTTGTGGTGTTGCCGTATCTACATCCTTTACATAAGCCAAGTAGGCGCTACATCCACGCCTCATACACTTTCCCGCCACCGCCATCGAAATTACTTTCGGAATCGTCGTGACCCGATCACCATAAACCGTCACCGAACTCCCGTCAGGCGCTGTCAACCGAATCATCTTCTTGTGACACACAATGATCGCCTCGTAGTCCGCTAGCCAATCCATCCCAAGAACCAAATCGAACCCACCTAAGGTCATCACGAACGGTCTAACGGGAAACTTATGACCTTCTAGCTCACGTCACAACCCTCTATCATCTCAGAAATCCGGGTAGACTTACCTATGGCAGTTTCTAAATCAAAGGGCGCATCAACACGTCTACTACTAACAGGCAGCTTAGCACAGAAAGCAGCAGAAATAAAACTTTTACTGGCACCCGAATCAAATAACACAAAAGCTAAAGTTTGGTTCACCAGAAACGTACCAGACACGACATTAGGGTCCGTCCTAGCTTCCTCCTGTGTCATGGTGAATGCCCTGGCGCTCGCCCTCGGTCCTTCACCTCCCGTCTTCTTCGCCCCGGAACCCCCTGCCCTCGGCTTCTTACAATCCTTGCTCATATGACCACTTTCCCTACAGTTAAAACATTTGCCCGCAAGGCAATCCTTTGTGATGTGCCCCGTCTTCCCACATTTGAAGCACACATTCAATCCCATCCTACATTCCCCCGCATGCTCCCTTCCACACTTGACACACCTCTTTGACCTCGCACTCGAGGTGGCCCCACGACAGTCATCCACCCATGCCTTTTTGTTACCCGTCGAGGCATCACCCCGACCAAACCTTCTCCCATTCCAGTTCCGATCACCACCACCCTTCTTATTCGCTTCAGTCACCACCACCTCCCGCTCATCATATAGCCTCCCGACCAAATCGACCGCCGACCTAAACGTGCTTGGCCGGGCGGCGATCATATTCCTGCGAACATCCACCGGTAAGCCCTGAATGTACCTCTTGATCTTCCGAGACAGAGGCGTCACCTGATCCGGCACCAACCGTGCCATTTCATTGAATTTGGTGGTATACTGCTGGTGTGTCATGGTTCCCGCCTCCAGCTGCAGAAACTCCCTCTCTATCTTATCCATCTCCTTGTGAGGACAGAACTCCTCAATCAACATCTTCTTCAGTTCGGGCCATCTCATTCTCCCGATTACCCGGTTACCCTTCGCTTGGACAATGTTGTCCCACCAGCATAGAGCCGAGTCCACAAATGAATGAGTGGCAAACTTCACCTTGTGATTTCCTGGCACTCGCTGATGTCGAGAACAGCCTCCATTTCCCTCACCCAACGGTGAGCAGAAGCAGCAGTGCCGTTTCCATCGAAAGTAGGGGGCTTGCATCTCATAAATGCCTCGTAGTTACAGCCTCGTGCCACCTCTTTCACAGGCTCATCTTCCTCTTCCTTATCTTCATTATCAGAGAAAATCGTTTCAGGCTCCAGTTGCTCTCGTCCCCCCGAAGACCTGTTTCTCTCCTTTCTTTCTCCTTCTTTCAATGCCTTGATGACTTCGGTCACCACAGACGGTAAGATTGTCTGCATGACCTGGTGTACTTCTTTAACAACAGGCTCCTTTACCGAGGCCCTCAAGTTTGCACTCTCATCCCTAGCCTCCGGATGAGGGGTCTCAGGTTCTTCAGGAACCACCTTTTCAACTCTTGGCCTTCCTCTTTTGGGTCGCGGCTCAACATCAGGTCCGCCACGGCCTCCACCCCTAGAAGCTTTAGAAGATCTACCTCCAGCCATTCTCTAAATCACACTGAAAGATTCAAACACTAACACGGTCATTCAAGGAAACAACTCAGTTTATGTCAAGTATAGTAAGTCCCTAATTACAGTGGCCAGTTTACTCTTCATACCCCAAGCATTACCTGTCTTGACTACATCAGTATTTAAATCTACATACAACACATAACCACATACCATGCACACATAAAACCGGTTAACCTTAAAGAAAATACCTGATGGCATGCAGCTACTCAGAGTGGCATCCCATTCCCATTCCATCCCAGTCTCAATTTAAGTTAAGGTTTATTTTGAAAATTTACCCATTTCACTTAAACTTTGGCTCTGATACCAACTTGTAAGACCCCGTTCCCGGGACACTTACAGTTGGATCCTCATCGTACATAAAACATATAATTACATTTGCTTTAGGAAAATATTATAGCGGAAACATTCAAAAGGACATCTCATTTCATTAAAAACTTTTGCCAAATAATACAGCGTCAATCGGTTACAAAATACATTGTTTCATTACATCACAAAAGCATTAAATGAATGGATGGCATCCCAAAAGAGCTGAGTAGCCACCTCGCGCCATCCTCAGCAATCATTACCTGCCAATTGGAAACACATTAAAGTCAGCGTTGCTGAGTGAGTTCTAGTTTTATAAAATAAAACATACTTTTCTTTCGTTAAAACCATTCTTTTCTTTCATGCGATCATACATCATACGTACACATAAATAACAATTATATTATCTTCTTCATTCGTTCATTCATCTTTATATCTTTTCTTGTGCATCAGATATCTTCTGTACCAATACCATATGCTACACCCCGAACTATTTAGCTACTGGGCCGAAGTCAATAAATGAACAGCTGAGCGTATGCCGCAGTACTAGAGGTAAGCGGTAGAGGTTCTATATAAAGAGTCGATCACAAAGAAGGACCCCGATATCCATTACTTTCAAGACTTTCATTACTTTCCTCGTTCAATAATGCATGCATTCATCATGTTCCACTTTTCATTATCTTCTACTTTACGTTACATAATACTTCATTTTATTCATTATCATAACACGTAAAGCCACATGAAAGATAAACATACATCATAATAAGGAACATTAACATGCATAGTCATCACGTCATGCAGGGCAACATCATACATACATAAAATGCATCATGCATAATCATGCAACATCATCATCATCATGCTCTACATGCACTCTAAGGCCTCAATCGTCGCCCTACATGAACTTACGGGAACCTTTACGTCAAAACTTACATCTGCACTTTCCCCCGAAAGTCAGAAGTTAAACTACACTTACCCTCGGGTGCAACAGCCCTATTTGGGCGTATGGACACTCTCCAGTCGCATAGACTCCATGCGACTGGCCCTTCATTCGGGTGACTGGACCTTCATTCGGGTGACTGGACCTTAATTCGTGTGACTAGACCTTCATTCGGGTGACTGGACCTTCATTCGGGTGACTGGACCTTCATTCGGGTGACTAGACCATCATTCTCCCTCCGACCGGGTGATTGGACCTTCATTCTCCCTCTAGTCGGGTGACTGGACCTTCATTCTCCCTCCAGTCGGGTGAATGGCCTTCAGTTTCCCTCCGATCGGCCGAATGGCCTTCAGTCTTCCTCCAGTCGGCTGAATGGCCTTTAGTCTCCCTCCAGTCGGTCGCCTAGCCCTAGCTGATGCAGACTGCAGTTCATCCCGACTGCAGCCGAGGGTTTTCGGCCTCCAAACTTATCTAAACCCATTTTGAGCCCAAATCAACCATCCTAAACCTTAGGGATGCGTACTACAACACCATTCAAGCACACACAAGCTCACAATCAAGACTCAAACGCATCATACACACACATACTCATACACAAACGGGTCAAGCATACACACACACATGAAAACCCGATTTCAGATGTGTTCCACTCCCAAAATCGTTTGAAAACAAGTAAAAGAGGGGTCCTAGAACTCATACAAACGACCACGACGACAAGGGCTTCGATTTGATTCGCTCCTCGACTATTTTGGCCACTCGAACCAACCCGAACCAACACTTTTTCCTCTTTTCTCTTCTTTCTCTCTTCTCTTCTTTGATGGCTGATTTTGGTGGGTGTGGGGTGAGGGTAAGGGTTGTCCTCTCCCTTAAATACTCCCACTTCACCTTTCTCTCGTTGGCGAGTTTGGTCCCTCGACTTTGGACTTTATTTCTTTTCTTCTTTCGTCGGCTTCAAAATAAACAAATAACCGGGTGTTACAAGTCCACCCCTCTTAAATAGGTTTCGTCCCCGAAACCTGATATTACTCAAACAAACGTTGATAATGTTGTCTCATTTCTTCCTCAGTCTCCCACAAGGGGAACCACTTTATTTCTCAGCTTTTTCTCTTTTCGATCGACGATTGCCACTGGTTGCTCCACATAATTGAGCCGTTCGTCCACTTTGATATCCTCCAGTGGAACAATCATGTCTTCATCAGCTAGGCACTTTCTTAGATGAGATACATGGAATGTCGGGTTGACAATTCTTAACTCATGCGGTAACTCCAATCTATAGGCCACCTCTCCTACTCGAGCGATGATTCGGAAAGGGCCTATATACCTTGGGCTCAACTTGCCTTGCTTCTTGAATCGGATGATACCCTTCAAAGGTGAGACCTTCAACATAACCCGGTCACCCACCTAGAATTCATACAAACGACCACGAAGACAAGGTCTTCGATTTGACTCGCTCCTCAACTATTTTGACCACCCGAACCAACCCGAACCAACCCGAACCAACACTTTTTCCTCTTTTCTCTTCTTTCTCTCTTCTCTTCTTTGATGGCTGATTTTGGTGGGTGTGGGGTGAGGGTAAGGGTTGCCCTCTTCCTTAAATACTTCCACTTCCCCAACTTTCTCTTGTTGGCGAGTTTGGTCCCTCGACTTTGGACTTTATTTTTTTTCTTATTTTGTCTGCTTCAAAATAAACAAATAACCGGGTTTTACAAGTCACCTATTTGTAGATTGCACAATAACACCCTTTCTTGAAAGCTTTTTAATCCAAAAACTATATATTTATGCACCATTATCATTACAAATCATTCCTTGATGCATATATGAATAAACCAACTTGAATTACATATCTTAACCACCATCTCTCTTTATTTCTCTCTCTAGTTCTCGCCTCCCTCACTAGGTCTCTCATGGGAAGTTTTTCGTGTGAAAACTTCATTTTTTTATTAACTTCTGGAAAGTTCAAGGTGTTATACAAGGATATTATGATAGTAAGGAACCATAAATGGCACAATGTTCATACAATACCGTGATACTAAAGTGGTAAACGTTAAAACATGAAAAACATGTTAAAGTGCAAAGGTATTATTACTATTGTTATTGAAAGTTAAATAAATATAAACAAATATAATAGTAATTAAAGAATTTATGGGGGCCTAAAATATTAAATTTCACATGTGAAAGCAAAAGTTCAAAGTCTTGCAACCCTGACATGAGTTTGTTGCATTCTCACCTACTAAATGAGACTTGCTTTGTGCATACTTACCAGCCAAAGGTGTTGTATCATTCACACTCAAAACAGTAGGGCTTTACCTTGTGCTCGATTATCCTAATAGGACTTATATTATGTGCCCTGAAGATGATAAGGGTCTTGTCATGTGCTCGCTTACCCTGGAAATAGTTATACGTTGTGTATGTTTGCCTGCGAGAAGAGCTTCATATTCGTATAAGCTCAATGATAAAAGATATTTATATAAATAAGGATGAAGGTGCTAAAGTATGAATACTTAAACAAAGTATTAAATGACAAACAAAAGTAAAGTAAAAATAATGTATTGATAACATTAAATGATAAAAATAGATGCCAAAGTTAAAGTTTGTTAATGACTAATATGTCAAAGAATTTTTTTAAAGCTTAAAACAAGAGCAAACTCAGCAACACTGACTTTTTTATGTATATTATCTTGATAGATTTGTAGATGCAGGAAAAAACAGAGTAAAAGTTTGGCATGATTGTTGAAGTTACCCGACTAATTCTAAAACCAGCATTCTAAAGATGATAGGTTTACTTATAGTTTGATTGTAATATTATTATAAAAGACTCTTGTAATGATATTTTATTTCCGCTGCTATGTTAATGGTTGATTTAATGTTTAAAAATTATGTGTCTATGATATTTATATCTAACCGTGAGGTTGAATGGAAATGAAGCCTTAGAAAAAGAATATGATTTTGACCTTTAATAATTAAGAAGATGAAAACTTCTTTGTACTAGATAGTTGAATGATCTGTGTGATTGCTCTCCATAAATTGAAAAAAAAACTAGTTTAATAATTACAGTTATGATGTATGAAACGTACTATAAAAACTCCTCTAAACAAGGCCTTAAACGTAATTTAATGACATATGTGTTACCTAATACACAAATTATAAAATTGTTGCGTGATAATTCTAGCCCTCACTCGTTGTCGATATTTCTTTCAGTATAAATTTTATATTTGACATACATTAGTCTATATGTTATTTATTAAGAGTGGAAAAGAAAGATGATAAATAATTACATAATTAATATAAATAAATAAATATTATTAAATTTTAAAATTTGTTCCTAACGTACCACTCTGAGTGCGACAATATAATCACTTTTATCTTTTAATAACCTAAAGACTTTGAAAAGTATGTAGTTGGTGGAGTATTTAAGAAAAAAAATTATTGATAAGGTTTCTCTTATGTATTCAAAAGATGGAGATTTGAATTTGGTTTCGAAGAGTGAAAGTATTCATTCTAAATGTACAATAGTCAAGGTCGTTTTATAGTTTTATTCTTATATTTAAAAATTATAGTTGATAAAATGTATTTACTACCTTATTAATGAGGACAAAAATTTTCCATGACCATGCGGAGTGGATCGAGTTCGTGATTAGTCAATTTTCTTAATCGGTGTTTCAGAAGAAAGAAATGAGTGAACGTCGATGGTTCTCACCGGTATGAGAGAGCATGCTAGAATAATTTAATCGACTTAGTTGGGTTGCTTAGCATTGGATGCATTAGTGTTATGATTTAATATTATTTGATTAGTTTTAATCGGCTTCTTTTTCTCATATTTCATCTCTTATAGAACTATTTGTGGCATGTTTTATCGGTGCATTTTTTTCCCTCTCTAACAAAAAAATATTGGACCTATCGTTGAAGTTAATGGTGAAAGAGTACTGCGCAAGAAATTAAGGTATTCTAACAAAAAAAATATTAAGTTAAAAAATATAGTAAGAATGTTAACAAAATATTGAAAAATAGACTTAGAGATGACAATGATGCTCTTTTGAATGATTTAAGTTTTTTCAGTTAAAAACATTAGTTAATTGTAATAATCTTGTGTGATTTTATAAAAATTACTCATACATTGGATTTTGCTTATTAATATGCTCAATCGGAGACAATCGGAGAACGGGCTTCTTTTCCCGCCTTCTTCATAGAAACTAGAAACTTTTGTAATCTAACAGAAGTTTTGTAGAATTTTGTTTAGTCTTTCTTGTATCTACGTATAAATATTAATTGACATTTTGAAGTTGAAATAAGAGCCTTTGAAAATCATGATAGGTTGGACTCACTTTAGTATAGATGTTTACTTTTCATTGTAATAGGACTTGTGTTAGTTTCATTTTGTATTTTGATAGTTATTAGCAGTTTTGGCAGTCCAGCGAAACTGTGAGCGAATCTATAGTTTCGCTCACAGTTTGCTGTTTTGGTTCACCCGGCGAACTTATGTTCTGCCGGGCGAAACTATAGTTTCGGCATGACAGTTTCGCTTGTAGCGAAACTGTCAGCGAAACTATGACTGCTATATATACTTTTGTTATTTCATTTTGCATGATAAGTTTGCAAAACCCAAAACGTGGAATTCTGTTGCAAACTATCATTCTCAAGCAGTTACTTCATTGAAATACATTGTGCTTATTGTTATTGAGTGAGTTTGTTCATTTGAATATCAATTATGTCTTGATTCATCATATTCATCTCTCAATTATTTGTTATTTGGCTTATGTATGTGATATTGATCAAACTATTCTATCAATTGTACTTTTCATCGATCACATGGACAAACAATATGGTATCAGAGCCTTAGTGCTCTTGATTTGTTGAGTTTTGGTGGTTTTGGTCAAATCTAGGTTCAATCAATTCTCATTGGATTATCAGCTGTTTTGGGATGGAAATTGATTGAATTATGCTTGTTCTTCATTGAGGAAGATTCTACAATCATCAGATCTCAAATTCATTGAGTTTTGGATGATTTTGGATTGATTTTAAGGTGAAAAAGGGTTTTCAGATCGACGAGCGAAACTACAGTTCTTACAGCGAAACTGTGATCTTCATTCAGCGAAATTGTGAGTTATTTTGGATTTGAAGTTGTTTTCTAGAATTTCAGCGAAAGTATCTCTTTGAACGAAAGTTCAGCAGTGTTTTTGATCAATTATCAAGCGAAAGTGCTGCCGAATCTATTTCTGAACGAAAGTTCAAGCTTGTTTCCTGCGAAATTAGCAGCGAAACTAAGCAATTGTTGTCTCTGATTCAAGCGAAAGTGCTGCTGAAATTGCAAGAGAAAGTGTCTGTGTTTGCGAAAGTATTTGTTTTAGCGAAACTGTTAAGCAAGTCTACTTTCTCAGCGAAGTTGTTAGCGAATTTGTCAGCGAACTTACCAGCGAAATTACCAAACTTTCTGCGAAATTATCATGTCAAAATTAACTACTCTCACACTTGCGGATCTTGAAAGTGTTGCTCCTAATAGACCTCCAAGACTCATTAATGGAGATAATTTTGAAGATTGGAAGAGATGTCTCAAGGCTTTCTTTTTCTATACAGATCATAATCAATGGGAATCGATTATTTCAGGTCCTCATATACCTACGGTTACAGTTGGTGATGTCGTTTCTCAGAATAAAGATCCATCTTCTTATACTGAAAGAGATCTGAAACTGATTGATCGTGATCAAAAAGCATTTGGTGCTCTAACTCTCTGCTTGGCTCCTGACATCTACAATCGTTTTGCAGAGCATAAAAATGCTAAATCTCTTTATGATGCTCTCTGTGAATTCTTTGATGGGAATGCAGATTGTGGTGAAAGACAAGAGTATTCAAGCTGAAAAGGAGTTTAACTCGTTTGTAGGATATAAGAATGAAAGTTTGACAGATCTTACAAATCGATTCTTAACTGTTTCAAGCACTCTGAAGAAATATGATGAAAGACTCTCCAACAGCGAACAAGTTAACAGACTTCTCGATTCTCTTCCACCACAATGGAGTCTTCAAGTGAGGATGCTCAAACAAGAAAGAGGTTTTACAGATTATAAGCTGATGGATATCATTAATAAGTTGAAATCTTTTGAGTTGGATATGAAAAGAAGAGAATTTAACCAGACTATGATGCCCACACCTGGTTTTTCTCAAAATGCTGCTTTATTGTCATCCGCTGCAAACTCTCACATTCAGAATCCAATTCAAGGAGGGAGCAAACAAGCAATAATTTCTCAAGTGGTAGTAATCATGTTGGAAAGGAATTGGGAAATTCTAAGGTGAATGCTGAAACTACTATTCCATCTGAAACAATGGCTCTTTTTGGAATGTTTGTTCAGAGCTATGAAGCTCTTGTTGCTGGTGAATTGAAAGGTAAAGGAATGACTATGGAGGATATGTATCAAGTTGATCCTGATGATTTGGAAGAGACTGACATTCAATGGCAAATGGCAATGTTAACTTTAAGAGCTCGGAGGTTCATGGAAAGAACAGGAAGAAAGAACTTCGGTGGTCAATCATCAACTCAAAACTAGGATTTGACAAGTCAAAACTGAGATGCTTCAACTGTAAACAATTGGGACATTTTAAACGTGAATGTCCATTACCAATTGTAACAGATCCTAGTAACACTGGAGTGCCAAGATTGACAGAGAAAGTAAAGGAAGAGGGAAATTCAAAAAAGGAGTCAGCCTTGATTTCTAATTTTGACTGGAGTGCAGAGGTGGAAGAAACCAGATCTGAAATAAATCATGCTTTAGTTGCTGAGATTGTGAAAAGTGATGAGATGGAAGTTGAGAAAGATGAGTTTGTGCTGTTTAAGGAATTCAAAGGAGAGAATGAATCTTCAGTAAAGGAGAAAGAAGAGAAAGATGATGGAGAGAAGAAAGAGAAAACTACAGATTCAAAAGCTGTGAAAGGAAAAGAGAAGGATGATGCGGCCGCTACTGTTGAGGAAAGGAAATCGAGTACTCCAGTATGCATGTGCGATAAAGCTTTAGCTGCCGAAAAGATGGTAATGGGACTTCCTTATGAGGTAATACAGGATATGTGTTCATCTGCTTGCAAAATTAGACTTTTTGGGGTTTATAAGGCTAATCGTTTGTTAATTGATAATGAAAAGGATTTAAAACGAATTAATGATGAACTTAAATTGAATGAATCAAAATATTTTGTGAAATTAAATGAGGCTTTAAAAGAAACTGATCATTTAAAAAGAATTGTTTTGGAAAGGAATGTAGAGATTAATACTTTGACTGAACGAGTTGCTCTGGCTGAATTTGAAGCAAGCAAACTTCAGTCAAAGTTAGATAAATGGACTATTTCTGGAATGAAACATGATGATCTTTGTAAATCTCAACGGGGAGCAAGAATTAAAACTGGTTTGGGTTATGAAAATGTACAGGTTTATCCTCCTCCTAGTACATATTGTTATTCTCCTATGCCTGTTCCTCATCCTTCTAATGATTTAATCAAATCAGATACTGATAGTATGTCTGCAGGTTTAGTTGGGAATAACTCTAAGTACATTCGTGAAGACTACGACTATGGACCAACTAGTGGGCTTGGATGCACTAGTTCTAGTACACCTGAAAAACTGCAGTCTGTTTTAGATAATAAGTCTAGTTTAAATTCAGTATTTGTTTCTAGTTCAAATGTAACAGACTTGAATGTCTCATGTTCTCCTGATTGTTCTATTTCATCTTGTAATTCAAATCTTAATAGTGATGATTTTTGTTCTGGTTATGAATTCAATGAATCTGATGTTTCACCTAAAACAACTGAGCAACTTAAAACTAATTCTTTTGAAAAGTTCTTTTCTCAACCTATTCCATCTTTTATACCATTAAATATGACATCTTCAGAAAAATGCAGTTCTCCTTCATCTGAAACTGGTACCAATGGTACGAGTTTTACTGATTGTCAGAAGAATCAAGCTATGATTTGTAAAGAATAATTCTGAGTCAAATAAACAAAAACATCATGAGATGTATGAGACATTCAGTGATGTTGATTCTAGTTTGTCTGAATGTGATGAGGAGATTATTATTGATCCTATTTTACCTCATCACATCATCGACCTAGATTCAAACATCATTGTTTCAGGTGTGGTGAAGAGGATCATCTTATCAAAAATTGCCCTTTGATTGAAAGATCCTCTAATAGAAATTGTTTTGGGAATAAATTGACAAAATTGGTTAATAATTTCTTTCATAAAAAATCAGCTTCTTTGAAAACAAAGGTTGTTCAATCTTGGGTCCCTATTACTCCTGGCTAAATGATTTGTTCATTCATTTCAGGGATCTTCTTCAAAGATTGTAAACAGTCTGTGGCATGTTGATAGCGGCTGTTCCAAACACATGACGGGATTAAAGGATTTGTTGACTAATTATCGAATTATCAATGGAGGATATGTGGCATTTGCTGGAGACAAGAAGGGTGGAAAAATGATTGGACAAGGAGAAGTTACCAATGGCTCTCTTACTCTTGAAAAAGTCAACCATGTTCCTGAATTGGCATTTAATCTTCTGAGCGTCTCTCAAATTTGTGATAAAGATATTCCAGTTCTATTTAAATCTGACGAATGTTTATTTTTGAAATCAGAGATAGCTGTTCCAGAAGATTTAATTCTCATGCGTGCTCCAAGGAAACACGATACATATCTTCTTGATATGAATTCTAATGAGTCAAAAGCTACTGCAACTTGTCTTCTTTCAAAAGCATCAACATCTGAGTCACTCTTGTGGCATCGTCGATTGGGCCATGTCAATTTAAGATAATTAATAAATTAGTAAAGAACAATCTTGTTAGAGGACTTCCTTAAAAGATTTCTCTGTGTCTGAAAAATGCATGGCATGTGCCAAAGGGAAACAACATAAGAAATCTCATAAGCCTAAACTTTTAAATAGCATATCAAGTCCTCTAGAGTTGTTACATACTGATTTATTTGGGCCAATTAGTGTTAAATCCATTGCTAAAAAGTCCTTTTGTCTTGTTGTTACAGATGATTTTTCACGTTATTCATGGGTGAGATTTCTTGCTCACAAAAGTGAAGTTGCTGAGGAATTGCAGAAATTAATCATTTCAATTGAATCAGTCAGTAAGAAAAGAGTTATGGGATTAAGAAGTGACAATGGCACTGAATTTAAAAATCAGATTCTTGACTCATTTTGTGCTCAAAAAGGGATCGTGAGACAATTTAGTGCTGCAAGAACACCCCAGCAGAACGGAGTTGCAGAAAGAAAGAATCGTACTCTTGTGGAAGCTGCTCGTACAATGTTGATAGAATCCTCACTACCTGTCATTTTCTGGGCTGAAGCTGTTAATTGTGCTTCTTATGTTTTAAACAGAGTGCTAATTGTGAAAGATAAAGTGAAGACTCCTTATGAACTTTTTCATAAGAGGAAGCCACTAATTGATTTCTTTCGCCCATTTGGATGTTCTTGTACGCTTCTGAATACTCAAGCTCAAAAGACCAAATTTGGGGCTGTTTCTGATGAATGTTACTTTGTTGGATATTCTTCTTCACAAAAGGCATACGAGTTTACAACAAAAGAACACGTATTGTTCAAGAGTCATTTTATGTTGATTGGCAAGAATCAAATCCTACTGAAGTTAAATCTGAACCTGCATGGTTCTTTGATTCCGATACTGTGTTCAATTCATTCAATTTGCCAGTTTTCGATGATGATATGTCAAGTCCATGTACTCAAACGAATATTATTCCATCATCTTCATCGTCTGTTTCATCAATTCCACAAGTAACTGATGCTGTTTCAATTGATGTCAGCTCATCGTCTCCGATGCCTGATCAAGCACCATTATCTGATTCTTTATCACCTACATCTCCTAACTCACCTGATTCATCACCTGTCATTGATACACCTCACTTCATCTCTCTTTCTCCGGCGGCTGATACTTCTTCAACTATCTTTCCTTCTTCTGGAGATTATAAAACTTTGAAAGATCATCCGCTTGATAATGTAATTGGATCTGTTTCTGATGGTGTTCGCACACGAAGTCAATCCGGTCTGATTAATGTTTGTCTTTTCTCATGCTTCATTTCTCAAATTGTTCCTAAAAATGTTCATGCTGCTCTACAAGATCCGTGTTGGGTAGAGTCTATGCAGTTGGAACTTCAACAGTTCAGGAAGCTTAAGGTTTGGACTTTAGTTGATTTACCTCCCAACAAGTATCCAATTGGTACAAAATGGGTGTTCAAGAACAAACCAGATGATCGGGGTGTGGTGGTGCGAAACAAATCTAGACTTGTAGTGCAAGGCTTTGCTCAAGAAGAAGGTATTGATTATACAGAAGTCTTTGCTCCAGTTGCTCGTCTTGAAGCAATCCGTATATTTCTTGCTCATGCTGCTCATAAACAATTCAAAGTGTACCAGATGGATGTGAAATGTGCTTTTCTCTATGGCGACATTGATGAAGAGATATATGTGTGTCAACCACCAGGCTTTGAAGATCCTGATTTTCCTGATAAAGTGTATAAGCTTGATAAATCTTTGTATGGACTTCATCAAGCACCCAGAATCTGGTATGAGACTCTTACACAATATCTTTTAAGCAATGGTTATTCTCGTGGTACCATTGATATGACCTTATTTAAGAAGGAGGTGAATGGTGAAATGATCTTTGTTCAAGTGTATGTCGATGATATTATTTTGGATCCACAAACTCTCAATTGTGTAGAGAGTTTGAAGAAGTGATGAGCCAACGGTTTGAAATGAGCATGATGGGAGAAATGTGCTTCTTTCTTGGCTTGCAAGTTGAACAACAGAAAGAAGGAATTCTTATTCACCAAGAGAAGTACATTAAAGATATTCTGAAGAAATTTAAAATGGATGATGATGCGTCTACTGAAATGACTCCTTTTACTGCTCAGACGTGTCTCACTCCAGACGAAAATGGAAAACCAGTTGATCCTCATCTTTTTCGATCTATGATTGGCTCTCTCATGTATCTTACTGCAAGTCGTCCTGATATCACTTTTGCTGTTGGTTACTGTGCTAGATATCAGTCGGCTCCAAAGGAATCTCATGAGAAAGCTGTCAAACGAATCTTTCGTTATCTCAAAGGATCATCTCGTCTCGGACTGTGGTATCCATATGGTGGAAATTTTGATTTACATGCTTATTCTGACAGTGATTCCAATGGTTGCAGGTTAAACAGAAAATCTGTGTCTGGAGGATGTCAATATTTGGGTAATTGTCTGGTATCTTGGCAGAGCAAGAAACAAACAACAGTTTCTCTTTCTACAGGGGAAGCTGAATATATTGCTGCATCTAGCTGCTGCTCTCAAGTTCTCTGGATACAACACCAAATGATTGATTATGGAATCAATTTCCTTCATACACCTTTATTCTGTGATAATGAGGCTGCCATTGGAATGCTAAAAATCCCATTCATCATTCTCGCACAAAGCATATTGAAACCCGAATTCATGCGATTCGTGATGCTCAAGAGAAGGGTTTCATTAATATTATTCCCATCGATACAAAAAATCAAAAAGCTGATCTTTTCACAAAAACGTTTGATAAACCTCGTTTTTATGAATTGATTTCTATGCTTGGGTTAATATCTTTTTAAATTTTCATTTTCTATTTCTTTGGTCATAATTTTAAAAATAAAAACATAAAAAACAAAAACCATAAAAAAAAAATTCAAGTTACAATTTTTCTATAATTATAGACAATTGAAAATAAAAATTTGGGGGGAGTAATATCAGTATTTTGAGATCGGATTTAACATGATGAGAAATGATTGTATATTCTCTAAATATTTCTTATTTACATGACCAGTAATTCTATGAGAAATGATAGTAACTGTCTCTAGATTCTGCTTCATAATAAAAAAAATAAATAAAAGGAAATGGATCAGATTCTTTGACGATATGCTTGATAGACTCAGCCTGATGATGATGAAAGTAGACAGCAGCTTTATGATTAAATTAAACTTTATGCTTAAGAATGCCTGGAATTACTCATTCATTTTGGATTGCACAAAAACTGAGTCCTGACAAAAATGGATTGAGAATGAATCTTTCGTTCATTGTGCTTTGTTATGTCATCATTCTCTGCTGTTTTATTTTGTGTTAAGATGTCTTGTGTCTGTGCTTATCTCCTTTGCTGTACGGAAGTACTGACCTGGAGTGATGATCTCCTCTGCTGTACGATAGTACTGACCTGGAGCTCTCATCAGCACATGTTCAAATGGTTATCTCCTCTGTTATACGTGAGTATAGATCTGGAGCTCTCACCATTTTGATATAATTATGTCAAATCATCTTATCGATGAATTTCTCTCAGAATGAAATATTCTGTGTAATCATTTGTACACTTATTCAAAATTTGTTTCATGAAGATTGATTCATAATTCAATAAATCCTGAGGTTGGGTGAGGGTTTTTACCAAATGATTGTGGGGTCTTAGCATTCTAAAGCATCTAATCGAACCTTAAATGAATCATAAGCTGTTGTTTGAAAAAGGATAAGGCATGAGTTTAAGTGGATAATTATATCAGCAATCGTTATTGATTCGTTCTAATTTCTGTGGTTCTGTGCAGATGCAGATGTGATCAGATCTTGTTTTCAGTATGATCTCATGACTGGTAGATGATTTTTAATCATCATTATGTTCTAAAATATTTAGAGAATGTGATCTCTGATTATTTTAGATCTCATTATGTGATGTGCTTCCCTTGAGTATTATTGTTAATAAAAATAAAAAAAATATAATAAAAAAAAATAATAATAATAAAAAATAATTAAAAAAAATAATAATAATAAAAAAATAAAAAAAATAATAATAAATAAAAAAAAATAATAAATAAAAATTTTGGTGCGAAATTTTTCTTTCGCTGACAGCTTCGCTAAGCGAAACTGCAATTTCGCTAGGTTAGCTTATAAGTTGCTAACCAGTTATCTTTTAGCGAAATTACAGTTTCACTGAGCGAAACTGTAAATTCGCTGACGAATTTATAGTTTCGCTGATAGCGAAACTATTGACTATATAAGTCAATTTTGCGAATTTTTCTTCATAACTTCGCAAATCAGTTCAGGTCGTCTGTTAGGGTTTTTAGGTTTCATATACGGCGATATTGATTTGAGATTGGTTTTTGGACTGATTTTGAGTGATTTTCTCTTCAGATGTGAGTTTCGAACATTGATTGATCATTTAATCTGGATTACATCTTGGTTCTGATAAGCGATTTGGATTTGTCGCTTCGGTGGTTTCGCTGTTCGTTCAGCGAAACTACCGAAGTTTCAGCGAAATTGAACGAAAGTTCACTGTCTTTCAGCGAAACTGTAAAGTTATGCTGTCCGAGCGAACTTAACAGTTTCGCCATATCTTATCTAATTTCGCAAAGACTAATCCTTATTTCACAGTTTCGTCTATAATTTCTTAAGTCAGCGAAACTAATTTGTAACAGCGAATCTAAATTAATTTGTGGTGAAACTAATTGCGAAACTACTTTGAATCATTCTAATCTTGTCGAAAATGCTTTTTGTTCTGCGAAATTAACAAGTTTCTATGAGCGAAACTATAGTTTCGCTCGTCGAAACTGTTTGATTTCCTTGACGAAACTGTCTTTAATTCAGCGAATCAATCATGTCTTAGTGAGCGAAACTATTGTTTCGCTTGCCGAAATTAATTGTTTCTTTTGTTTGTATCTTATTTTTCTTATTTTCAGTATTTCTTATTCAAATTTATGTGTTGATCTTTTCAGATTATTATGGCGAATCTAAAGTTGACGAGAGGAATAACATTACTGCCATATTAGATGATACTTTGCCTAAAGCGGCCGGATTTCGGGATTGTATTCGATGGCTCCAAAGATCACCCATTGCATATGCTATCTCTCATTCTCCCACTATCTATGATCTTCACATTAGAGACTTTTGGAGGTCAGCGGAATACAACACCGGAGGAGATGTTCAGAGGATCACAGCTAGAGTACTTGATCATGATATATCTATTACTGCTGAAGATGTGTCGAGGATTCTTAGACTGGACGATGATACTGGTGATGAGGTTGATATGACAGAATCTGAAGTATTCCAAGCTTTCCGGCAAATGGGATATGAGGGACCAGTCTTTGGGTCGAGGAAAGAGATTAAAAAGTCATTTTTATCTAAAGAATGGAGATATATAGCTCACGTGTTTATTATGTGCTTAGATCACCGTAAGGGTGGATCAGATGGACTTAATCTTGACTGGGCCAAAGCTATGGTGATATGTTGCAAAGAGAGAGAAGGCAAACATTGCTAGATTGATCTTCGCTTGTATGGCAGAAAATGTGATGGCGGTGAAAAAGGATAAATGGTTATTATATCCTCGTTTTATTCAGATGATTATTGATGATTTGATTCCTGATGTTCCTAAACACGGTGAAGTTAAGAGATTGGTTCAGATGAACCCTCGGATATTTGCAGATTGCTGTGCTATACGCCATGATTTAGTGGTAAAATAACCCATCTCTGGGAGAATATGTACCCCCAGAGCGATGGAATTATATCAGACGAGTCGATGAGTCTGAAAACAAAAGAGCTGAAGAAAACACGGGTGAAACAAGCTGATGCAGCTAAGAAACGAAAGAGATATGCAAAGGAGAAAGATTATGATTTTGAAGAAGATATAGATACACAAGCTGAAGAGATAAGGGTGGAGAAGGAACGAAGGTCTAAAAAGAGGACTGACTTTGTTGAGCCTGAACGAAGAACAAAACATAGACATGAGGGTTTCACAGCTGGGAAGAAGCAAGTGCTGGTCTGATGAGGATGTGATTCGTGGTCTAAATACTTCATTGGCAAATGAGTTAAGTATGATAAAGACCAAACTGATGAATCAAGAGATTCGGAACAACAGAAAGATGAGGTCATGGATGGAATGAAAAAGATGTTGATTGATCAGAACAGTTTGATTAAGAAGTTATTTGAAGAGATTTCACAGATGAAGGATGTTGCTGGCCTACCCAGTCAACTAACTCAATCTGAGTTAGATGATATGACTGATATATCTAAGTACCCATTCTTGAATGTTGGTACCTCATCAAAGGTAGGAGAGGGCACCTCTGGAGCAGCAGCTGACACTGAAACAAGAGAACAAGAGATTCCAAGAGAAGAGGGGCTGTGTAGAAATGATGAAGATGAGATTGTTGAGGCTGAGTGAGTTTGTAATCTACAGTTTGACTTTGATAAAGATATTTTGGAGAAGAAGTGATTGTTAAAGCTACTCATGAGGAGACATCAATAAAGGTAAAGGTTTGATGATGATGGAAGAAGAAGAGGAGGATGAGCAGTTGATTGATTATGATTCTGAGCGGAATTCTATGAAGTAGATGAGAGACCTCTAGTGTATGTGGCTAAGAAGGGAGATGATGAGAATGATGTGTTTGAGATGGATAAGAGTGATTGGTTAATAAAAGAGAAGGAGGCTGAAGAAACTCACCCTCTGTTTCAAAATAGGAGGGTTTGAGCAGAAAGGAAGCAGACAAGAAGATATCAGTGGTGTTATAATCCTTTCTTAAGTTTTTTGATTAAAAGAAGAGGAAGGGAAGATCAGGTGACATGATCAAGAGGAAGGCGTTTAAGACCTTGCCTAAGTGGGATCTGAGACGATTAGCTACCTTGCCTTTGATTAATGCTAATTTAAGTGAAAGGGCAGAATTTCTGGAGAAGGAGATTAAAAATGGTCTAAATGATAATTTTGAATCATTTGGTTTTATGAAGGCTGAACGAAAGAGATCTAAGAAAGACAAAGACTGGGAGACAGGGAAAGGGAGAATTGTGTTGAGAGTTAAACCGCCTAAGACTGTAAACAGAGTAAGACTGGCTGATCCTCTTCCTCCTAGGTTACAGGACTTTGAGAAGTGGTTCTATGATAATAACACCGGGGAGGCTGTGATTAGAGTCAAACAAGGAAGAGAATTTAGGGTGTTTGACCCAATGGAGTTATTCAGCTTTTGTGATGAAGATCTTTTGATTCTCTGTGAAAATCATATAAAGGCGGGGGCAGGTGAGGAAACAAGAAAGGAGGCAAGCTTGTTTATGAATGTGGCGAACAAAATAAGGGGAGTTCGGGCAGAGGTAAAAAGTTTGGCTGAAAAGGTGAGAGCACAAGATGACTTGGCTATGGATGTTCAAGACTTAACAAGGCAGTTTGCTAGAGCTAGTGGTCATTCACATGAAGCTGATGAGGCAGGAACTAATCTTGGAGAATCAGTGGCTGAAGCTTCTCAAGACATTGCTGCAGGAGGAGTTGAAGACAGATCAACAGCAGCTGAGGAAACGGGAGCTGAAGAGCCGAACGAAGAGCAGTGAAGACAGTGAGGTCCAACCTAGGGGGAGTATTGAAGATCATGATAGGTTGGACTCACTTTAGTATAGATGTTTACTTTTCATTGTAATAGGACTTGTGTTAGTTTCATTTTGTATTTTGATAGTTATTAGCAGTTTTGGCAGTCCAGCGAAACTGTGAGCGAATCTATAGTTTCGCTCACAGTTTGTTGTTTTGGTTCACCCGGCGAACTTATGTTCTGCCGGGCGAAACTATAGTTTCGGCATGACAGTTTCGCTTGTAGTGAAACTGTCAGCGAAACTATGACTGCTATATATACTTTTTTTATTTCATTTTGCATGATAAGTTTGCAAAACCCAAAACGTGGAATTCTGTTGCAAACTATCATTCTCAAGCAGTTACTTCATTGAAATACATTGTGCTTATTGTTATTGAGTGAGTTTGTTCATTTGAATATCAATTATGTCTTGATTCATCATATTCATCTCTCAATTGTTTGTTATTTGGCTTATGTATGTGATATTGATCAAACTATTCTATCAATTGTACTGTTCATCGATCACATGGACAAACAGCCTTTGGATTTGACTTTTTTTTATCTAAGCCTTAAGATGTTTCTCATCTATATAGATATTTGTGTTATTGTGTCAGTTGATTGTTTAATTTGAATGTTAAATATTTAGCAAGTAGACTGTTTTGTTCATGTAAGGTTTCAATGAATTATGTAGTGATGGCAAAAGAATTGTTGTAATAGTGGTTTAGTATTGGAAGTTATTTTATCTGGTATTTTATATAACTGGTTGGACATTCATATTTGATTCTTTTATCTTTATATCAATTTGTATATTTAAGATATAAATAATCATACATTATTGTTTGGTTAATCATCTAGGTATTTCTTTTGCTTCTTATGAAATTCGTTTATCATATATTCATGACTCTCCTTGTATTTCATTTATTATGGATGTAATCATTGATTTACATAATTACAAGTAAACATGGATTTACAAATTGAATATCTTAATTATTCAACTCATATAATATAGAGTTTCTAAAACTAGTTTCACATATAAAAATAACACCATAACTTATATCAAATGTGAAATTAGTCCAACACATTGGAATATAGTTTGATCAATTAAGCATTTATGTGTAAAACTAATTTTCAACTTTGTTATGCATCATTAGTTGTACTTCATGCTTCATAGGTTGTACCTTTATATTCTTTTTATTATTTTTTCTTTTAAATTTTAACACTAATAGTTTTTATCTTGCATATTTAACACTAATATTTCTTTTTACTTTCAACTTTGGTCTCATATACTTTTAATCTATTACAATTTTTTCGTTTTACGTTTCAATCTAAAATTTTCAAGTTAACATGCAGCAACATGCGTATGTGGTTCAATGTTTTTACCTCATTTTTTGTTTATCAATAGTTTCGTGTTTTACATTTTGGTTTAATTTTTGCACGTTAACGCCACAACGGGCGTTCATAGTTCAATGGTTTTACGCCTACGTTTTCTTTTCATTATTATTTCTTTTGTTTTGTGGGCTTTTTCAGTGTTAATAATAGCTTGCGAATGTACGACATTAATGTTGCTCAGCATGGTTTTACGCCCACCGCAACGCGTGGACATAATACTAGTTTTGATTTAATTGAATGGGAGCATTTAAAAAACATGATAATTATGATATATTCTTCATAATTGTATAAAACATAAATAGAATGCCAACAAGTGGGAATCATTCAAATAAAAAAGGTCTCTCAACTATTATTATTTTAATCAATGGTTGATAACAAATTATAAGTAAGAAGTATATTATTCTCAAATCTCTAATCTTGAGTGCTTCAGAAGATGTAGGAGGAGGATTCCTAGCTCGGTATCTTCTACAAACTTGAGGAACAAGATCGCTGATCAGGTACACTGCTCAACTGATGATCGACCATCACTTGCAGCAAAATTCTAAAACACAATCACAAACACAATCTCGACATATCTAATTAGATCATTTCATAGTTTATTTATGTGTGAAAACAAGCGAATCCGTGTACGTTTGTGCGCACTATCCATGAAATGCATGAAAAATAATAAAATTGTAACAACATAATATGGAAGACTTAAAAGAATTTTGAAATGAAAACTTATTATAATAAATTTTTTAATTTTTTTATTATATATATTTATTATAATATATTTTTTAATTTTATTTTTTTATTATTTATTTATATATATATTTTTAATTACTGAGAACTGAATCGATCATGAGATCACATCCTCAAGATATACTTAAGCATAAAGATGAATTTAAACATCGACAAGCAATGAGATCACACTGATAACAGAATCTAATCACAGTCTTTGAAAGATTTTGAAATTCTCAAACAAATCAATAACGATTGCTGATATGTTTGTCCATTTAAACCTATGCCCTATCTTTTTCAACAAGCAGCAGATGATTCATTAAGGTTCGATTACATACTGTAGAATGCTAGGACCCCATAATAATTTGGAAAAACCCCTCACCCAACCTCAGGATTTCTTGAATTTTGTTACGATCTTTATAGAGCAAGGCTTATGCATTAGTGTGCAAGTGATTATAATCAGAATATTGCATTCTGTGATAAATTCATCGTTAGATGATTTGACACAACTTAGGCCGAAATGGTGAGAGCTCCAGGTCAGTATTCACATACAGCAGAGGAGATGACCATTTAGCATGTGCCGATGAGAGCTCCAGGTCAATACTATCGTACAACAAAGGAGATCATCACTCCACATCAGTACTTTCATATACCAGAGGAGATTAGCACAAACACAAGACACATAAATACACCAAACATGGCTAATGGCTTATATGAATTGTATCATGGTGGGTGAAAGATCAATTCTCAATCCAATTTTTATCGGGACTTAGTTTTCATACAAGCAAAAATGATTGCGTAAATCCAGACATTCTTAAGCATATATTTTAATTTAAATCATTATGTTGCTATCTACTTTATTCTTCAGGTTGAGTCTACCAAACATATCATTAAAGAATCTATTTGTTTTTCTTTTATATGCAATTGAAAATAAGATGTGAATCAAATAACAGTATCAGTTACTATCATTTCTCATTTTAAAACGCAAGTCATACAAAAACAAACATTTCAAGATGATAAACAATCATTTCTCAGTCATCTCGAATCAAGTTCACAGTTCTGTTTTCATTTTTTTTATTTAAGTTTGTTATACTCTCCCCCTAAAATTTTATTTTGGCAAATCCATATTTTTATTTGATATATATATATATATATATATATATATATATATATATATATATATATATATATATATGTGTGTGTGTATATATATATATATATATATATATATATATATATATATATATATGTATGTATATATATATATATATATATGTTGTTTAAAAAGTACAAAAAATAGAAATTTACCAAAGAAGGTCTTCCAAACTATACTGATATAAAGATAAGAAATGAATGATCAAGAAATATATAGTGATTGTGAAGTGAGAACTGTGATTGTGCAAATAAAAATCCAGATCGTGGATAAAATACCATGAGCGTAACCTGTTTGTTCCGCCTCAAGGTTGAATTAGAACAATCTCTATCAGTGAACCAAAGTACTAACAGGCCTCCTGATTTGTTCCTGCACTCATAAACATATTAGTTTGAAAGAGGAACCCCGACCATCGTAGTCCTGGATGTTCCTTTTACATCGGTATAAGTAACCTGATTCAGCAAACAATCTGTTGAACATCGGGAATATCTGTATCCTTTTTTTTTGATTTGCTAAATTTGTTTCGGTTTAATTAATTTTGAGTTGAACAAATAGAATTTGGAAATCATTTTATGTTGAAGTTTGGATGAAAAAGAATTTGGGTGTGAAACATTGGTCATTTTTATCTTTAAATCATGTGAAACCGGCTTCACATAAAAAGGTTTGGATGAAGGGTTTTTCATCCAAATATTCAAAGATATATGCTTTTCACCTCTTGAACCAGAGAAGCAACCCGTGTTACGTTTATCTTTTCGAACATTCTTTGTAGACTTACATCCGGAGAAGCAATTCGTTTTGCCTTTACCATCCGTAGCAAGTCTTTGAGGACACTTCTTTACCACATGACCTTCTTTTCCACACTCAAAACAGGCCTTGAAAGGCTTTTGATACTTGACTGACCCGTGTGAAACATTTGGAGTTGAAGATTGCTTTGAGGTTGTTGTAGATTCTTGCTTGTTTTGGATGTTGCTGTGCTAAACAGTGGATGAGATCTTCACTGGTTGACTGGCTTGTTTTGAAGTTGGAGAAGAGATCCCTATTTGTCTTGATTCAACTTTTGGAAGCTTTTGAGACTTGACAATGTCAGGTGATATCTTGATTTTGAGAAACCAATACGGTACTCTGTGTTTGATTCATCATCTGAGCTTGACCAGTCTTGGATACACAGATCTTTTTCCAATGAATCTTGATTGACAGTAAGATGATATGTTGCTGTTGTTGGAGTTTGATTATTAGATGATGCCTGGGTTATCTCTTCTTTCACAAGCTGACCGGCTCAAAAATAGGAATGTCACCTGCTTTAAACTTATCAAAGAAGTGAGAAAAAACAGTAGATACAGAATTACAAACAATTGGGACTGAACAATCATTATCTTGACTGTCA
Organism: Flaveria ramosissima; assembly: GCA_025215565.1. NCBI lineage: Eukaryota > Viridiplantae > Streptophyta > Magnoliopsida > Asterales > Asteraceae > Flaveria > Flaveria ramosissima. The sequence continues at coordinate 19,836,564 of CM046036.1, read as the reverse complement.
GCATTCAGATTATTGTATCCCATACCAATTGTAGAATCATAATCATCTCGCACCTTTTTAAGATTCACGCCATCTAAGCCTGCATGCAAACTATTAGTATTCTTTTCAATTAAATCATTTGTTGGATGAAGTTTGGGAATTGGAGAATAACTAGAGTAGATGGAGGTGGAACTAAATTAAATACAGTTTCACCATCTGAATGATATCCAATCCCATATTTTACCTGTGCCCATTGTTATTTAGCAATAAGCTCATCCTGATTCATGTGTGAAAGGGTCCATTTATCAAGCTTTGTTTGAAGTTGTGTCGTTTCAAATTGAGCTAAAACAGCCCTTTCTCTAAGAATATTAATTTCAACTTTACGCTCCAAAATGGTTCTTCTTAAAAGATCATTTTCAGCCAATGCTTCATTAAGTTTCCTTGAAAAGGAAATTTCATTTTTCTTTAGTTCCTGATTAATTATTTTTAATTCTTTTTTATTTTCCAATAACAATCTATTTGCCTTATAAATTCCAAATAACCGGATTTCGCAAGAAGAAGAACACATATCCAGAACAGTCTCATAAGGAAGACCCATGATAGTTCTTTCCGCAGCTAAACTCTTCTCACAGGTACAAACCCTTGGGATTCTTTGTTGTTCCTCTTCTTGGACTTTTAACATTTCTTTATCATCAGATTTATTCTTTCTGTTATCATCTATTTCAGCTTTATTATCATCGATTCTCACAAATTTCTGTTTACTTTCATTGTCAACTTTCATAGCTTCACAATTGGCTGTGATTTTAACATTGGAATTCAAAATCGGTCCTCAACAATTTCATCATTTCAATCAGCTCGATTTTGTAATCAAGTATGCTTGTTACAAAAGAAACAAGATCAGTATTAAGCACATTGGTTTGATGTGGGAACACGGCTTGCTGAAATTCCTTTCTTTTGATATCCAGCTCGAGAGATTTTAGCTTGTTGATCATATTCATGAGTTTTGTGTCAACATAACCTCTTTCTTGCTTCAGCATTTTAACTTGATGATTCCATTCAGACGGAAGAAAGTCAAAAAGCTTTTGAATTTGTTCATGATTACTGAGATCTGGAACATGTTTCTTTAGATTATTTGCCACCTTCAAAAATCGATAAATTAAGTCTGACAAATTTTCTTTTTTTGAACCTGCAAAACAATCAAACCGACTTTGTGCATTTGTGGCATTGTCTGATTCGAGATCGTCAGTGAAAGACATTTTCAAACAAGATATGAAGTTCACTTGATCACCCAAAACAATAGAAATATAAACTATTATGAAATTTTTTTTATTAATGACCCAAAAAGCCTACACAACTTGAAGCCCAGTTTTTAAAACATCAATTTTAACAAGCCCATACAAAATTATTAGCAAATTGTTAGCCCAAAATTATTTTTAATCTTGTAGCTGGGCCAAATTGTTAAAAAAAATATTGTTAGCCCAATCTTGTCTTAAAATTTTTTTAGAAAACCCAATTAAATTGATAACCTAATTAGTTGTTAACCTAACTTGTGATTGTCGAACCAAGTAGTTAGCCCGATTTTTTTTTAAAAACTTTTAATGGACCCATACCTCACTTTTGAAAAACTCAGCCCAATAACATACAAATCCTTTAAAACTCAGCCCAATAGTAATTTAAAAAATGTTAGCCCAATAATCTTGAAAACGCATTAACACACACAACCCTAACCCTCTAAAACACCATCCACTTCTAGGGTTCCAAACTCTATCCCTTTCATTAGGGTTTTACTTTTACCAAAACCACCGTTCATCAACACACACCACCGTCAACTGCACCTCCACACCACCACCAACAACCATCAACACCACTAAAAACCGCCACTCAGCCTCTCCTCTTCTACCATTCTCCGCCAAATACGTCCCCGTCAACTCCGTCACCGACGAGTCCAACTCCCTTGACGAAATCATCTACCGGAGTAGCTCTGGTGGCCTGCTAGACGTCAAACACGACCTTAACGCTCTTAAACAGTTCGGTGGAAATACTGGTGCTCACTCTTCGACTCAGGCCTCAGTCGGACCACATGGCCATACGGCTCCGGCGTATGGTCAAAAAAGAAACGGGTGTTGCTGGAGATTGACAAAGACGATATCGTAAGTTGCTTCACATGATAGAGACGTTGAAATAGCGAATTTGGATAACGAAGACGAAGATCTGGGAAATAGGAGGAGCCTGTGCCTACGGAACTTTATACCTTGAACAGTTCCGGTGGGTTCTCGATTGTGTTGCTGGATATGCTATCGGTTCAGTATCTGACTGTGAATTTACATGGGCATGATGTGGTTGATTTTTCTGGTTTGTTTGATGTGTTTGACAGTTTTGCCGGACTTTAGTTTCGCCGGAGTTGAGTAGCCGGACAAAATTACAATTTCGCCAGAGCTGTTTCGCCGGACGAAATTATAGTTTCGCCGGAGCGTAATTTCACCGGAAACTGAATAGTTTCGCCAGATAATTCGAACTTTCGTTCAAAATGGATCTAGTTTTACCGGATGAAGATTTTGAAGCTCCAAGAACACCAAGAACACACACACTAGTGTGTGTGAGAGAAAATGTCTAAATCTATCAATTTCTTGGAAATTTTTTATGTAACTTTGATTGTTGTAACAAACTATGTTGTATGTGAATCAGATCTGATGAATTGATTATGTTTATGATGAATTGGAAATTCAAATCTAGTTTCTCTCTCTAGAAACCCCCACTTTCTCTCTCTAATAATCAGATGAACATCTTCAAAAAATTCTTCAAATCATCAATGAATTTGATCCAATATGACTCTGATACCAAATTGTTAGCCTAGGTTAAACACCTGAATCAAATAACATGAAGATTATAGATCAAAATATGATAAACACAATCAAAACCCCCTTTGATATGATTTGATTGACAATGAATAGTGTTTACAAGTAATCCCTCATCAATTGGTTATTCAACCATTAACCAACTCTAAGTACAATTAAGCTATTTATAGTCTAGACTAACTTTTACTATTTACATTTAGCTTCGTAGACTATTAAACTTGACTAAAACAAGACCAAAACAAGATAAAATATATTTTGTTCACACAAAATATATTTAAAACAATAAAGTCTTAAACACAATATATCTTCAATATCTTCACTCGGTTCTTCGTCTCGAATTTGACGTTTGACTTTTCTGTTGACCTTGACTGAGACGTTGACTTTTGTTGACTTTGACTATGTTGATAATATAGACTATCTTGTACAACATCAACAAGAGGTATATTAGGCGTGACCATTTATGTTAAGTTTTCAAGTCCTCTATTTTTTTTTCTAAACATTCATAACTTTTATATACACCATTATTTGTTTTATAAAATGTACATTATAAAAATAAATATTTTGTATCTTTAAATCAAGTATACTGTTGTTATATAAAAAGATAATATTTTTTTAAAGTTTTTAAGCTCATATGATTACGTCCAGCATTGTGTTTTTAGTGCAATTAATTGTCCCGTTTTGGTAGTTATTTTATTTTTCTAAATAATATTATGTATATCTAAAATGATAAAATTAAAAAAAAATATAATGGTGAAATAATGTTGTTGTGTATTTCTTATATATATAAAACGAAATGTTAAACTACATATATAATCTAATACATTAACGTCAATGACAATAACATAAAATAATATAAAACACCAAACACAATGATAAAATTTATCATTGTGTTTGTTTGTTCTTAATTGTGTTATCTTGAACACTACACGTTTAAAAAAACACATTGATTAAATAATATCATTATGCACTTATAATTGTAAAACACAATAATATGATAACAATAACTTTATATAATATATAAAAAACAATTACAAAAATAACGTGAAATGATTTAAAATCATACACTAATAAATAAATGTAGAAAATAATAAAAATATTTGACAACAATGATGTGGCGTGCGAAAAAGCATTATTATCTTTCCAAATCTAGAATATTTCTTAAAGTTTTTAATTATAAGTGAGAAAATTTCACAAAATAGTAATCAAGTTTTAGTAGTGTTTCAATCGGGCAATTTATTTTTCTAACTGTTTCAGTTAGGTTATTTAACTCTAGTTTGGTGTTCTAATACAATGTAATTAACTTTATTAGCTGATAATTGTTTTTTAACCATCTTCTTCTACCAGCACCATCGACCACCCTTTTCCTCCACAGCTCCACTTTCGAACACCTTTCTCCCTCTATCTTTGACCATCTCTGACCACACCATAACTCTCATCCCCTACCATCGCCGCCCTAAACATCTGCTACCCACACAAATCCCCACCCCTTCATCTGCAACCCACCCAAAACCGTCCCGTCACCTTTGACTCCATCACAAAGTAGCTACCGCCTGTGCCATTAAAAGGAAGATCCCGATAGATTTGGTTTAGACCCCTCCATCTCTGCCCAATCATCTTCGACCATCATCACCCACCCAAACTTCAGTTTTTTACCTGCTATTCAGGTTAAATACATAGGATTGAAACATCAAAAAATAAATTTTAGTGACCTGATTGTAACAAAAAAATTTATAAATGATGTAATTAAAATAATTTTAAAACGTGGTTACAATTATACAAAGTTACCCATTTAATAAATATCATTTTACAATATGATCCTAACCAGAGTGCATTTAACGTGCGAAAAAACACTATTAAATTCTTAGAAACAGACCATGGTTCATATCATTATTTTATGGGTAAAATAGGTTATATAAGTCAATATTGAAAATAGATTAATACTAAAAGATAAATAAATTAATCCCTGTGATACTTAATTTCAACGAAAAGCTCAAGATAACAGAAGGGTTTATTACTTTATTCCAATCGACTTATATGGACTTTGTAGAGAACACATTTTATTTGTGGAAGATTAGACTAACCAGCAGAAATCATATATATCATCAAACAATAATACACACAGAAACCAACAAGCATACCATGGCATCTCTATCCATATTAATCATCTTATTTGCTGTAAGTACATTTTTATGTTCCATAAACGTTGCAGATGAAGTTGATGCTCTCTTAAATTGGAAAGCATCCATCCAAATCCAAAACACCAGCATCCTTCTTCCTTCATGGACACATGATCCTAATCTTAATTCCTCTGCTCAAAACACAGTGTCTCCATGCAACTGGTATGGCGTTTCATGTAACGAAAACGCAAGCGTAATCAGATTAAACCTTTCTTCATCCGGTTTAATCGGTACGCTCGATCACTTCTCCTTCTCCTCGCTCCCGAATCTTGCATATTTTGAACTTAGTTTGAACAACCTTTCTGGGATCATTCCATCTGAAATCAGTCACCTGTCCAAACTTGTTTATCTTGATTTATCTACTAATCGGTTCACTGGAATAATCCCACCCGAGATTGGGGAACTAAGATATCTTGCAACACTTCATTTGTTTCAGAATCAGTTGAGTGGGTCTATTCCACAAGCTGTTTGTCAACTGAAGTTCCTTTCTGGTCTTGCATTGGGTAACAATAATCTTAACGGGTCGATTCCTACCTGTCTCGGTCAGTTATCAAACCTGCGTTATGTTTATCTGAATCGTAACAATATTTCGGGTTCAATTCCTCATGAATTGGGAAATCTTTATTTTCTAGACGAGCTTTACCTGAACAATAACTATCTAACTGGATTTCTCCCAGAAACATTGGTCAATCTGAAGAATCTAACTGTCTTAAGTCTATACCTGAACGAATTGACCGGACCAATCCCCCAAGCAATAGGTAACATGACTTCACTCAGATGGATGGATCTACAAATGAACCGTCTCAGTGGTCCGATTCCTTCGTCTATAGGTGAACTCAAGTCCCTTTTTGTTCTTCAACTCCACTCGAACAAACTTTCGGGTCCCATCCCGCAAGAGTTAGGAAACTTGACATCCCTTTCTAATCTGCAATTAGGAATCAATGAACTCAATGGTTCCATTCCAAGTTCATTTGGTAACCTACAATCCCTTGAAAAATTGTCTCTTCATGATAATCAACTTTCTGGTTCTATCCCACAGGAATTGGGGAAGCTGAAGTTGGTTGATTTTCTAATCACCAACAATAGTTTTTCTGGTAGTTTGCCTGATGAAATTTGCAATGGAGGGAGGCTTGAATATCTTCTAGTTAATAATAATCAACTATCAGGTCGAATTCCTAAGAGCTTGTACAACTGCTCAAGCTTGATCAGAGTCCGTTTAGATCGAAACCAGCTTACTGGAGATCTTTCTGAGAGCTTTGGAGTCTATCCATATCTCAATTTCATCAATGTCAATGATAACAAGCTCTACGGGAAAATCGCGGACAACTGGAGTAAGTGTAGAAACTTAACCACTATGCAGATAGGTGGGAATCAAATCCAAAGTAGCATACCTAGTTCCCTTGGGAACTCGATTCAGTTGGAAGTTCTTAATCTTTCTTCCAATGAACTGGTTGGAGAGATACCAAGAGAATTCGGATTGATCACTCGCATGGGGAAGCTTTTTTTAAGCAATAATCGGCTTTCGGGTGTGGTGCCACAAGAACTAGGATCGCTAGCTCAACTATTGATTCTTGATGTGTCTATGAATAAGTTGAATGGGTCTATTTCACCTTCCCTTGGGCAGTGCTCAAAACTCTTTTCCTTAAACTTGAGCAACAATGAATTTACTGGCGAAATACCAGTCGAATTAGGTAGATTGGTTCACTTGTCTGTTCTTGATTTGAGCCATAATTCACTCATCAACGAGATGCCTTCTGGGCTTTCTAGTATGAGTAGCTTGGAGACGCTAAATGTCTCTCACAACCAACTTTCGGGTTCTATTCCAGAGAGTTTTGGATCAATGAATGCATTGTTGAACATTGATATTTCTTTCAATCACTTACAAGGTCCCCTTCCCGAAAGCAAAGTCTTTATGAATTTACCCGAAGAGGCATTTCAAGGGAATGAAGACTTGTGTGGAAATGTTACTGGATTGAATCTATGTGCATCTAAAAGCCATACCCCAAACCGGAAACACAGACTCGCACTAGTGATATCTCTTCCGCTTCTTGGAGCTCTCTTGCTTGGAAGTTTTATAGGAGTACTTACCTTTTATTGTTCGAGGTTGAAGAGTCAGAGATCGATGAGTCTGCCATCGACACTGGTTGTTAAGGAACAAACACATGGAAAGAATTTCTTTTCGATTTCAACATTCAACGGAAAAGAGACTTATGATGAAATCATAAACCGTACGGAGGAGTTCAACGAAGCGTACTGCATCGGAAAGGGAGGATGTGGAAGTGTGTACAAAGTGAAGTTATCATCAGGTGATACAGTTGCTGTAAAGAGACTTCACCCGTCTTCTGAGGTGGTCAATCAAAATGATTTCGTAAACGAGATTACGGCATTGACACAAATACGACATAGAAACATCGTCAAACTACTTGGCTTTTGTTCGCATTCCCGAAACTCATTTTTGGTATATGAATATCTTGAAGGGGGTAGTCTAGCAGATATTTTGAGGGATAAAACTGCTCAACATTTAGACTGGATGAAAAGGGTGAACATTATCAAAGGTGTTGCACATGCTTTATCGTATATGCATCATGGTTGTTCACCACCTATCATTCATCGCGATATATCAAGCAAAAATATTTTGCTTGATTCAGAGTATGAAGCTTGTGTTTCTGATTTCGGTACATCCAAAATTTTGAACCCAAATTCTTCAAACTGGAGTAACATTGCTGGAACATTTGGATACCTTGCACCAGGTAATTTATTTTCTAGCTATTCATAATCACTAACTATCACGTCATGTCCTTCACTATAATGGAATTTATCTTGTCAATGTTGTTTGCAGAACTCGCTTACACAATGAGGGTAACTGAAAAGTGTGATGTTTATAGTTTTGGTGTTCTTGTGTTAGAAATCATCAAAGGAGAGCATCCAGGGGATGTAATTACTTCCGTAGCGTCTTCCCTAACCGAAGATATTAACCTACCATATTTGATGGATAATCGTCTTCTCATTCCACACTCAGAAATCAAAGAAGTTCTAACGCTAATATTGATTATAGCCTCTAAATGCGTGAATTCGAACCCTGAAATGAGGCCCACGATGCATGAAGTTTCACAAATAATAGAATGTATTATTCATGAAATTAAACATGAGGTTGTGTAATATAATTGGTTACCATACCATTATGGTGTTTATGATTTGGTTCAAGGTGCTATTTGATAATTAAGGTGACGCGATAGAATTTTGTTATAGTTGTATTAGAAATATGTAAAAAAAACTATTTGTTATAACTCTCGCATAATACACTTACTACTTGTATACATGGCCGGCTCTAAGGGTGGACGAGGTGAGCGACCGTCTAGGCCCGATCTTCTCAGGGGCACGAAAGTTTTTAGAAAGTTATATTATATATGTGTTTATATATATATATATATATATATATATATATATATATATATATATATATATATATATAAAGAAAAAATTATAGGCCATTAATAAACTCATTAACAAACTCAATAAAAATTGTATGCTCTTTTTATTATTTTAACCTATTAAATTTTAGGGTCCATTGATATGTTAATTAGTTTAGTTCATTATCATTTATCCCATCTAAACTTAATTAAAAAACAATAGGAGAGTCCCACGATTCGCATAAGTAAGTAAATGAGATTATTTTTGCTATAATACTTGTGTTTATTTGTTTAGCAATTATCGTAGCATTATAGATTTTTAACACACGGGTTATTGATTTTATATTATAAGGGCCCATTTTTCCCACTCGCCCAGGGACCAAAGTTTTTTTCGGTTTCTCGTGGCCGGCCCTGCTTGTATATCATAGATGTAAACTTGTAGAACACATTTGTAAACTCAAATGAGTATTTGTAAAGTTGCAGGATCATTGTAAACTCAATTGAAGGAGTCTACACTCACATGAATAACACTAAACTCACATAAGCAATTTGTTATTCGATCTACGGTAAACTTTAGCAAAAACTATGTTTACACTTTATCCTTAAGTTCAAATCAATTGTGTTCCTTTTAGGATTTCATTATATACTTTATCATGCATACATACATATCAATATGTAACAAGCTAAATACATAATCAAGATTCAAACTTTAACATCAATCTTAGCAAAACTTTAACATTTGGATATATATAGACCTTTGAACCATGAAAATGGTGCTTTCTCTCTCCTCAAACCTATGAAAAATAGATAGAGTTTAAGCCTTATCACTTTAATCTATCTAAAATGATATAAAATCACCATAAAATGCATAAATATGATCATTAAGATCATATAGATCATATACTTTCTATAATGCCTATTTAATCTCCCTCTATAAATGATTTTCCTATATATAGTCCTCCTTCTCTGTCTCTTCATTCCTTTGTTTGGAAATCATAGGATACAAGAAAAAAATAAAAGGGTCGGGTCCGGTTATTATTCTATTTAGAGAGGGGCATTAGGGTTGCCACTTAAATCCCTAATATCAATTCATTTTGTCTTTACTTAATAATAATTAGGATGTTACAATACCCTACAACTAAAAATAGGTAAGATAACCTAAGGGCACAAGGTACATGCCAAGAGGGAAAAAAAGTTACCTAGAACTATGTACGGTGGTAACCTATAAACTGTTTGTAAGATTGTCAAACCCTCAAAATCCACGTGCGGAGTGTTACCGCGAGTTGTGTGAATAAATCAATATCTAAGTCATTAGTTAGTGTAAATGACTCTAAATGAACCATTAAAATAAACCTCAAAGTTTATAAGTTTTACAATACTACACAGACGTAAGTCAAATATTCAAACTAAAACATAAAAATGTAAATTCCCAAAACGCACGCCCAAAACCATGTTTAGTGAAATCATGTTTGCTCATTTTTAAATAATCCATTATTAATAATCTCAACTCAAACCATACATATAGCATATAATGAATCCTAAATTCTAGCAGAAATATTATACTAGCAAAACTAATCATACAACACATACAAATCTCAACAAGTAAGCACCATGTACTTTAGAATCAGAAATAACTCTCAAATATATCTAATCACACATAGAGTTTAACCACATACTACATGTCCTGTTAAGTAACTTACTACGTTAGATCGTAAACCCTATCAATCCTACTAAGTAAGGGCCTCAGATCCACATGCGTGTATGATGTTCATCATCATATTCTCAAACATGACAAACTAGCAAAACAATGCAAACATATCATATTGACCATACATCACCATTAAGACATAAACCCCTAATTTTCTAACATCGATCTATCAGGTTATCTAATCCTATTAATAATTACTACACAAGACTTAATCATCCAATTTTCCCGAAGTAGCATCAATATAATCTAATCATTGCATTCTAAAAAATTAAATGATCCCAATAACCAATCTAGCATGATCCTAACACAATAAGGATGATCAAAACTTGAAATTTCACTTAACATATTAATAAAGTTTTCTCTTCGGGAAAATAATATCTTATATCTGAACATTCATCGATATTAATTATTGATTCATCATTTATATTCTTAATCTAGTTCATAGCAATCATTAGAACACAAGAAACATCATAGAATCATAAAATCCCAAGCTCTTAGAAATTAAAGTTTCTACTGTTAGTTAGGTATAAACTAGATGTTGAAATCATAATTTTGATGGATAATCCACGTAAATCATCAATAATACTATTAAACTAACATATTAACACCATCCAATCTCATCAATTCCATGTAATCTTGCAAGATTGAACTAGGGTATGTTCATGATAAAAAAAATAATGAAAATTAGTTGAAAAACTCACTTTAAGTTCGTTATTGATCAAGAACTCTTCACTTGCTAACACGTTAAAACAATTAAAGCTAAGCAAAATTAAGTGTTATATGTTGTTCACGCTTGATATCACAAAGGAGGGGTGTTATATGTTGTTCAAGCTTGATATCACAAAGGAGGGGGTTTTTGTGAGCTCTCGGCCACAATGGGTGTGGTGGGGGGTATTTAGGGTTTTATTTTTGGTATATACACAAATATATATATTTTTTCTAGTCCCCTTTATTTTACAAATTATAAAAGTTATTTTATTATGTTTTCAAATCAATTTTCATTTTATAATATTTGAACTTAGTAAAACAACTAATAAGATGCAAGTCAAGTAATAATCACAACTCATGAACATTATATAATTCACATAATCACGTGCTAACATGTAATTTGTAAAATAACACTTAACTCTTTGATTCATGTGATCACATATAATGATTAAAATTATTACACATGATAATATCAGTTAAGCCAATATTAATTATTTATTAAGTCGCCAACGTTTAAAGACAAAAAGTGTGTGGTTACGACACGTGTATGCAAGATTTAACAAAACTAAATGAGTTTGGTAACAAAAAATTCCGGATGTCACAAAGATAACCGAAGGGCACGAGGTATGTGCCAAGAGAAGAAATTATGGGTTGAATACCTACATCAAACAAGTTAGTCACCAAACATATGATAATAGATTTTAATACCCATGTGGTGTGTGTATGATAACCGCATGTACTAGCAAGTTAACTATAAGAGAAAAAATAGCTTCCCATTAGAGTCGGGGTATCTACCCATAGTGAATATGATTGGCATCTAGATATGGTGCTAAACCCTTGGTCTAGTGAGTGAAAATGGTTAACATCTAATTAGAGTGAGTTCCTCTGATATCTTTTCTAAACATAATGTGTGTTAGTTCGTTGTAAAATGAGTTTAATAAAGTGTTTCGTACTATATTTTCTATTCAAAGATATAGCTTTATTTAGACCACATAAAGTGATCAAATACACATTTAAATACCAATCTACAAAAGCAAATGATGTACAGATCAAACCAAGAGGCTTGGAAAATCAAAATCAACCTTTTGGAGATCCAAGAATTAGTCGCATAAGAACTTGTAGTTACCATATGAGAACTTAATGTTTTCACGTGGGAACGTTGTGTTACTATAACTAGATGTTTTTGTTTGTTTCTTGTAACACTTGATCATTTTCCATACTTTGTAAAGTTTATCATCAGTGCATAGAAGGCGAAAAGTTATTAAATTATTGTTCTTAGATCTTATGTCTTGTGTTAGATAATTAACCAATCCGATCAACATCTATTATGTGTTTGTTGATCGAGATTGATCATATTATGAAAATCTAGGACTTTACAACTAATATCAAGAATGAGGAGCTCTTGGTTGGTTTTTGGTTAGTTTTGAATCTTATTTTTGAAGATTATGCAAGCAATCAAGCTTGTTTTGATGTTAGAATGTCAATTGATTATGTTTGTGGTGATTGAAAGGTTGTTAAAGTGGCCGAAACATGCATGTTTCAACGTTGTGAAAAAATTAGATTGAACAATAGTGTAACTTAAACAAATTTGTGACAGTTAGGTGCAAACTTGAACCTAATTGAAATAGTTAAGCTTGAATATAGTTTCTTAACTAATTGAGAAGTTAATACTTGAAAAGATGAACTCAAATGAAAACTAAGCATTCCACGCAAAACCTTACTCATTTCGCAAAATAAAGTTATTATTGGCAAGTATTCACGTGAAAAGTCATTCGATTCGCAAAAGACGGTTATTTTTGGTAGTTTTTTACAGAAATTTTAAATTATCACACTAAAGATTTAGTTGTCGGGCGAAAAGATTTATGAAAACTTTGATTCTTTGTGAAATTTTCCAAGTTCAATTTGAAGTTTAGAAATGGTTGTTAATTCCTATATCAAGAATAATTACTACTTCTCTAAATTTAGACACTAAGATGGGTACAAGTACCAAACTTCTCAAATTTCTGAATTGTAAAGGTCGTTACAATGTTCAGATCGATCTCGTAACTTTGAATGCGGAATGTAAACAGTTACAGATTAAAAAGTGGAAGAATAGAACTGATGAACACAAGTAAATAAACTTTTCTTTCTATTGCTCTCTAAATTCAAGTGTTTACAAATGAATACAAATTCAGGAAAGTGATCAAAAGCTTTTCAATTGCAAAACAAACTAACTATATATACTAAACCGTTATGCGCGAACATACTTCTCACGCGACAAAAGCTTGCCACGTGATAAGTGAACTTGTCGCGTGGATACTCTGAACTTCTCGCATGCCTTGAATCTTGAACTTTATCTTGATTTGATTTCCCAAGCCTCTAAATTTAACCCTTACAATCTCCCCCTAGGCTCGGTAAATCAATACTCTTTAGAAATCCACATAATCAACTTTTTAGCTGCCCCCGTAAGCATACATCCTTTTGTCCAGGGCCTTCGTGATCAACCAACCGAGCCGAGCTGCTAGAAAATGAACAAATTCATCAGCTGCAATTGGACATGTCTGCAACCTTATCAAATCTTTTTTTTCCAAATTTGAGCAAATCCACAGGGTCGATGATACAGTAATCCTTATCTACATAGTGAATCAACGCATGACCCGTCTCCTTCTCACAACTCTACCATATTAGCTTGGAGAAGCTGTTAACTAGCATCAGAGCGTGTATAGGGATCTTTCTCACATATCTTGGATGTCTAAAAACCCTTATCTTCATAGGTTTCTGTGTGTTAGGGTCAATTCGGTTCTCATCTTCAATGACTTTGGATTTGGTTGTCATAAAATGCAGAACCGTTTAAGAGCTGGTCACTTACAACACAACAATACAATGAGGAAAGAGCTTAAGAACACTTAACAGATCCAATAGGGAACTGGTAACTTATATGTTTGATACTAAGAACACAAGTAAAATATGAGACAGAACAAGATGCAAACAACACAAGTATATGGTTTTCAAGAACGTTGTATATTGCTCTCAAGTTCTTTTACAAGTATTACAAAGCATAAAAAGAAAGTTACAAGAACCTAAGATAATTTATACTACATCCTATAGCCGGCCATACTTAGAAGGTCAGCTGGAAACATTTGAACTAGACAACAAAATCAAATGTAGAGTCAAAAGGCAGATTGCCTTTTGACTAGTGACTATGACATGCCATAGCTCACATCCTAATATATTACAAAAAGGATAAAAAGTACATATAGTAGAAAGTACAGACTCAAGACCTCAATGTATAGTTACCAAAAGCATGGACCTTTTTACCAACTTGTGAAAGTTGGTGAGTCAATAGAGTTGCAGCGGAAAGTGGTCCAGCTTTATGGTAAAGTACATCAGATAAAGCATGTGTTCAAAAGTCTTCGGAAGAAATCTGTCTTCACTTCTTGGCTTCGGAAGACTTTGTCTTTGAAGCTTCGAAAGACTTCACTTTTGGCTTCGGAAGATGTTGGTCTTGGCTTCGGAAGATTTTACGCTTAGAGAATTTTCTAGTGCATGGTGTAAAACTTCCGAAGCATCTTTACTCTGTAATTCAGTGCATGCATGCAGGAAAGACTTTGGATGTTTTGGGTGCATCAGCCTTATATGAAACCTTACAAACTCCCTCTAGGCTGATGCTACAAAAACATTTGAAGACCTTTAGATGTTGACAGTCCTCATCATGATGATGACCATACCCTTCTTCCTTAGATGGTCAGGATCACTCAAACTCTCATAGTATCTTCTCAGCTCAAAGAGATCACGCAGAGGTAGGTTGAATAAGTCTTGCCATGTGTAGACATCCTCACCACCTTGATCTCTAATCACATGCCATCTTTCTGGATTAGTTATGAAGGTCCAAGATAAGAAGGGTCTTTCTGATGCAAGAGGAGCCACTTGAATTGGAGTTGATGGGGTTGCCTCTTCATGCACTCTCTCAGGATGACCTGATTCATCCTGAGGCTTGGAGGTGGATGACTCTGACTTCTTCTTCTTCTTGGACTTGGGTTTAGAAGCCATCCTTTTCTTGCTCTATGAAAGTTTCAACTGAGAAGACTGGCCTTGAGCACCTTGTTATTCACTCTTGTCTTTCTCAGTTGGGTCTACCTCCCACACAGGTACAGAAGGAGATGGAGTTTGACCCTGCTATGGATTAGAAGATGAAGCTTGCTGAGACTCAGCAGGAGTTCCAGGTTGTGTTGTCTCAAATTGTTCAACCTTATCCTCCACTTCAGGAGGGGCTTGACTTGGTGGGGAGTGTAAGTAAATGAGTTATCCTCTCTTGATCTTTTGCTTGATTACCTTGATGTGATCATCTATTGTTGATAGAGACATTGGGCCAAGTCTCCGTTCGGATAATCCATATAGCTTCAAGAAGCTCATCATCCTTTATCTGTCAACAGACTTCTTCATGCTCTTTTGGATGATGGCTCTTGACTTTGCAGCCTCTTCCCTCATCTTCCATTTTGTTGCCTTTTGCTCTTTGAGTACTTGAAGTTCATTTTTTAAGATATTCAAACTCAATATACTCAAAGGACAAGGGAAGAAGTGCAGATGCCTGGTAGAGACATGTGGCACTCAGGTAGTTGATAATGTTTTGCCTATCAGTTTCTTTGTCTACCTGAGGTTCTTGTGGAGTTGCCACAGTCTCTTGCACATGGCTTTCTTGAACTGTGGAGAGAGTAGGATCATGCTTGTACAGTCTTTTCTGTCTCTTTTCTTCTTTGATTTGGAGGAACAACCTTGCATCCTTTGCTTCCTTCCTCTCCCTAGACATTTCTATGTCTGACAGTTCATTGAGTTCCTCTAAGGGGAGAGATATAATCTCGTCAATGTTATAGTTTCTACTCTGCAGGTAAGTAATCATGACTGCCCTAAACTCATCATCTTGAGTGTTTGGTGTGGGGGCAACCCTAATTGCAGCTTGCATGAAGCCTGAAGACCTAGAGGAACTTTCCTCCCTTAGCTTCCTCTTCCTCTCTTTCTCCTCCTCCTTAATCTCCTCAGGATTCATTATCCTTTTCCCTTTGTCACCCAGAGACCTTTATGACACATGATGGAGAGAGCTTTGGCCTTCATTGCTTGGTGTAGCATCCAAGCTCTAGCCAGAGGGAGGTTGTGATACACCTTCACCAGTAGGTGTTTCACTGAGGGAATGAATTACTAAAGTAGTTATAGGTGTGACAGGGCTCTCAGGCTCTATCACTGGGCCTTTAGTCAATGTTTTCCCTTTGAAGCTAATTTCAGGGTCTGCCTCAACATCCAGTTAACCAATGACATTACCTGATTGCTTTTGTCTTCTTCTTAGGCTGAACTCTTTAGTAATCTTGTCTTGTATCCTTTGAGCCAGCCGGCCAGCTTGCCTAGATTGGCTTGGATTGACAAGTGGCATATTGATCAGGTCAAGACCTTCATAGTAGTTCAAGCTCTGAAAGTTGAAGACTTCTTGCAGCCCTTGAACTCTTTGATGAATGAGGGCTCTTCTGTCAGCATCATACCTCCACCCAAGTTTATAGTTTGAAGTTCCTTGGGGTGGAGATGGCATAGCCCTTGGAATAGATTCCTCAAAGAGACTCTGAATGACTGAGTCTAGAGAGTCCATATTAATGTGAACTTGAGGAAGTTGCTGAGTATGAACAATTGCAAGTGAGGATGGTGAGTCCTCAATGTCCATACTCCCTGAAGAACTCCCAGGTTCTGTGATTGCTATGACTTTCTCCCCCTTTTGGTAGCATCACCCACTTGCATAGGTGAGCTAGGAGTTAGGTTAATCACATCCACAGGTTCTTGTGTTCCTGGATGAGCTCTCCTTAAAGGTCTCTCAGCTAGTTTTCCCCGAGATAAGATATCTCAAGTTGCTGATCATTGACCCTATTTTGTAAGGTAGTCACCTGAGATTCAGGGTGACTAACCTTAGAGACTAGGTAGGTGCATGTTTGTGAAAATTTTTGTACCTTTAGTCTCAAATTCCCCTCATCTTTATCAGAAGAATCATGGGGGGATGAGAGAATTGGACCAAAGTCCTCACTCTCACCACTAGCATCATGTTCTTGGCTGCTGGATTTCCCCTGCTCACTGATAGCTACAAGTGAAGTGTCAATGGGATGGGTTGCCATGGTTGAGGTCTTAATGATGTAATCACTTGCAGAAGTGAGAGCCTCGTCCATATGGACCTCCTGAACAGGTTTAGGGAGATCCACCTCAGTAATGGGTGAATGATGTGGGCTAGATATAGGAGAATCAGGAGCACTCATCTCTCTTTGAGTAGGGGAAGAGTAGAGAGACTCATGGTACTCATTAAATCCTATGTCTTCATTAGTATAGAATTCTAGGTTAGGAATGGGTTGGTTTAGATCTAGAGGCTGGGGATTGTAACTGTCCCTTGAAGGTTGTTCACTTGAGTGTTGAGACTCAGAGTGAAGGCTTAAGGCTGTTGGGCTAATGAGCTCATAAGGCTGAGTATGAGGAACCTCAGCACTGATTCTTGAAGAGATGGGAGTGGTTTGCTCCTCAGGAGAAGTGAGAGCTCTAGTGTCCATTTCTTCCTGTATGGGTAGTGATATGGGGGCCTGCACAAGCTCAATAGCTTGAGCAGAGGTTCATTTGGATTTTCTTTGGTAGGTGAGGGTGATTTGACGTTGTTTGAGTGGTTGAGAGGTAGAAGGTGTGGGTTCAACACTAGCTTGTGTTGCTAGGTTCTCATGTTGAGCAATGAGCTCTAATATTTTTGGAACCATGGTGTTTCTACCCCAGAGAAGCCTACAGTTGGCTTCACCATTATTTTAAAGATGCCAGACTTCATCTATCCCAATTTAAGAATATTACTTGTTTCCCTCAACTGTGAGCCCAGTTCACAGTTAAGAATGTATTGAACATATCTAGGAAACATGTAGTACTCTAACGAGTCCAAGTTTGCAAGTAAATTTGTATATACAAACTAAGAGTACCTGAACTTGACACCTTGAACCATTGCATGCACTATGAAGGAGAGATCCTTAGAAATCTAGTCCCACCCTTCATGCTTGTTGGACAAGCTGTGGATGATCACATGAAGCAGGTACTTCCACTGAGATGAGACCTTCTCTTTCCTGAAGGTCTTTACAGGGAAATCTCCCTCATAGCTCATCTGCTCAAAGAAATGATTGACTACTTCTTTTGGAAAGAACAACTCACCTTCTTCATCATCCAGCTGAAGATGAGTGTTAATGATGGCTGGAGTGATGAAGATTGTCCTCCTCTGCACTGTGGCAGACAATGTCTTCTACCCATCCATGATGACCTCTTGACAGGTATTCCAAAATTCAAGCAGATGATCCTCATAGAGAGTAGGATCAATGGTTAGGGAGGTGAAATAGTTTGATAGAGCCAGAAAATGACAAACCTCTGAGAAACTATCATCTTTCTCAACGTTCAACAAAGGTATTTGATTGTGCTTCCTGTGAAGTTGCATAGAGAAACCAGGGTTGTTTCCGCGGTTTAGGTGGGTCATTTTAGAAAGCTTAAGGACAAAGAAAGTGTAGAACAAAGGCGGTTTGGGTGAATTTAGGTTTTGAGGATAGTTTAGATGAAGAAGATATCGAAAGAGGGGGAACCATTGGGTATATATATGAAATGGATTTAAGACAAAGTTAATGAAAGAGGATAAACTTTGAAATCTGGATGTCGGTCCCACCTTTGAAAAAGTAGTTTGCTTTTGCCCAAAAAGTAGTTTTCTTGGAAGTCGAAAAAGCTTCCGAAGGAATTTTAGCTTCGGTAGTTTAGATGAAAAGCTTCCGAAGGCAAGATGACTTCGGAAGATATTCCAAAGAGTTTTGAAAATTTTGCTTCGGAAGAAATTTAATACTCAGAGATTTCATTCTAAGGAGAATAAAACTTCTGCGAGTAAATTGCTTTTTGAAAAATATTGTTCTTTAAAAACATATAAGTATTCAGGTTAAATTTAAGCTTCGGAAGATATTTCAGAAATTTCTTCCGAAGGTTAATCTACTGAAGCAGTTATTTATTTCCTAAGACATAAGTTTCTTCCGAATGTAATTTCATATCTTCCGAAGGATAAAAGATCAAAATTTTCAAAAATCTAAGGAATGTCTTTCAAAAAAGATTTTTCTTCCATAGTAAACAAGGGCTTATGAAGGTGATAAAATAGACAACTTAGGACACACAGATTTTAGAAATAATATGATTAAGTTTTAGAAAATCTACTCATAGTTAATCATCCTAATAGTTGAGACAAGATATTTAAATCTCTGTTCATCAAAAGCTTTGGTGAACAGATCAGCATATTGTTCATTTGTGTTAACTTTGACTAGTTTGATTAATCCCTTTTCAAAATTATCTCTAATCAAATGATACCTGATATTGATTTGCTTTGTTTTTGAGTGCTGCACAGGTTTCTTTGTGATAGAGATAGCACTATTGTTGTCTATGTGGATGGGAGTCTCCTTGAAGTTGAATCCATAGTCCAGCATCTGATTTTGAATCCAAATCACTTGAGCACAGCAGCTAGCAGCAGCAATGTATTCAGATTTAGCAGTTGATACAGACACACATGATTGTTTCTTGCATTGCCAAGAGTCTATCCTTCCACCAAGAAATTGACATCCCCCTGATGTAGACTTTGCAGTCATGTTGCAGCCACCATAGTCACTATCTGTATATGTATACATATTGAAGTCAGAATTCTTAGGATACCAAAGGCCAAGTGTTGGAGCACCTTTGAGATATCTAAAAATTCTATTGATAGTGACCAGGTGTGACATCTTGGGGTTGGCTTGATATCTTGCACAAATACATGTGGCAAATATGATATCAGGCCTGCTAGATGTGAGGTACATAAGAGACCCTATCATAGCCCTGTAAAGATGTTCATCTACACACTCCTCCTCAAGATCAGGTCCAAGGGAGTGGTTTCTGGCTATGGGTGTCTTAGCCACCTTATAATCAGTCATGTTGAATCTTTTAAGTATGTCTTGTACATACTTTGACTGACTTATGAAGATACCATGTTCAACTTGCTTCACTTGAATTCCTAGAAAGAAAATGAGTTCCCCCATGGCACTCATTTCAAATCTATCCTTCATCAGCTTCTCAAAGTCTTTGTAGTGCTTTGGATTAGTTGACCCAAAGATAATGTCATCTACATATACTTGAACTAGAATTATGTCATTTCCTATTCCTTTGATGAAGAGAGTTCCATTTATACTACCCTTTTGTATCCATACTAACAGAGATACTGAGATAGAGTCTCATACCACTTCCTTGGTGCTTGGTGCAGTCCATAAAGAGCCTTATCAAGCCTGCAGACATAATCAGGATGATCAGGATCTGCAAACCCAGATAGTTGTCTGACATACACCTCTTCATCAATCACCCTATAAAGAAAAACACACTTGACGTCAAGCTGGTAGACCTTGAAATTCTTAGATGCAACAAAAGCTAGGAATATCCTGACAACTTCCAGTCTTGCTACAAGAGCAAATACATCTGTATAGTCAATTCCTTCTTCTTGAGTGTATCCTAGAACAACTATTCTTGCCTTATTCTTGATGACAAGTCATCTATCATCCTTCTTATTCCTGAACACCCATTTGGTTTCTATGGTAGTCTTCCCTTGAGGAAGAGAACATAGGTTCCAAACCTTTTGCCTTTTGAATTAAATCAGCTCCTCCTGCATAGCTTCAACCCAACTTCCATCCTTTAAAGCCTCATCAATCTTCTTGGGCTCTATTTAAGATAGAAAACAAGAGTGAAGACAAACATTTACATCATGGGTTTGTCCTCTTGTTCTTACCCTTGACTCAACATCTCCAATGATGTTTGTGGTAGGATAAGACTTTTGGATCCTTAGTTGAGGGATCACAACAAGTTGCTTAGACATATCTAAATTAGAGAAATTTTGATCTGGCATTAAAAATTCACCCTCCACATCAGCACACTTATCAAGAGTGACTTGATCCAAAGAGTGTGTGACATCATTAATGTTGTCTTCAATGGTGTGGTTGTCAGCATTAAGAAATTCTTGATCACTTTTACCACCCCCATTTCCTCTAAGCTGAAATTTGAAGGCACCCTAGAAGTATCAGTTGGATTTTTCATTGATGTGTTGATAGAAACTCCATTTGCAGGGTAAGTTACAACTGGATCTGAAGTTGTGTAACTTGAAGGTCTT
Source organism: Flaveria ramosissima (assembly GCA_025215565.1). Classification (NCBI taxonomy): domain Eukaryota; kingdom Viridiplantae; phylum Streptophyta; class Magnoliopsida; order Asterales; family Asteraceae; genus Flaveria; species Flaveria ramosissima. The sequence continues at coordinate 19,815,550 of CM046036.1, read as the reverse complement.
CTCAGCTTAAATCTTGGGTCAGGATCACCTGTAGGTAGCATATCTGTGGATTCTGAAACATGCTTACAAGACTTGTTAAAATATTGGTAACTAAATGAAGATCAAATAGCCAAGCAGGACCAGAACCTTTCACACTAGGAGTATGCTCATTGAAAGTCATATTGGCTGACTCCTCAACTACTCTGGTTGTATACTCTATAAGCCTTAGCTTGAGAAGAGTATCTAATGAAATGTCCATCATCTAATTTCTCATCAAACTTGGAAATTTGATCTTTGGTATTCAAGATGGTACAAGGACATCCAAATGACCTGAGAAGACCAATGAAATGTTTCCCCTTGTGTCAAAGTTCATAAGGAGTCTTACCATGTGTCTTAACTACTAAAACTCTGTTTTGCATATGGCAAGCAGTGTTCATTACCTCTGCCAAAAGGTGATGGGCAGTTTAGAGTCAGACAACATAGTTCTTGCAGCTTCAATTAGTGTGTTGTTTCTCCTCTCAACAACACCATTTTGCCGAGGAGTCATGGGAGCATTATATTATCTTGTAATACATTTTTCATCACAAAATGTATCAAGGATTTGGTTCTTAAATTCAGTTCCTTATCACATCTTATGATTTTAACCTTGTGATCATATTGATTCTCAATATTTAAGATGAAATTCTTTAGAATCTCAGGGGTCTCATCCTTAGTTCTAAGAAACAAGACCCAAGTGAATCTTGTAAAGTCATTTGTGTGGGGCCAAAGAGATCCATATGTAATAAGTATAGGGGAGTAGTGATGGAGTTTTTTCCTTTGGCTTGTGAGATAGCTTGTGTTGCTTTCCTTTCAGGCATGCAACACAATGGTAATCACTTGTAAACTCTTTCTTTGGCATTCCAGTTACCAAATCATTCTTAATTAATTTATTCATGTTTTTAAAGTTTATATAGCACATTCTTTTATCCCAGAGAAAAGACTCATCACTATTGGCTTTAGATAGAAAGCATGAAACTTCTCCTGAGGGAGATGTTTCTTGCATATCCATCTTATACATGTTCCTTTTCCTGGGGGCTCTGATTAGGATATGCTCATGAGGAATGACCACCCCGAGCCTAAGAACAATGCACTTATGCTCAGTAAAGAGCATGTTATGACTTTGATCATAAAATGAGATACACTCAAAAGATTTTATCCAAGCTCCTTGACAAAGTTTACCGTCTCAATGCTAAGCTTACCATTTGTGACCCTGCCCCTTCCTGTTATGTAACCTCCATCATCTCGTCCAAAAGCAACTGGTCCTCCATCAATTCTTTCAAAATTTTAGAGTAATGACCTGTTGCCTGTCATGTGCCTGGAACAGCCACTGTCAATGATCCATACATTTCTGTTTGTCTTGAGCTATTCCTGCACAAAAGAGATGGTTAGTTACATTTGGAAACCCAAGCCTTATTGGTCTTGGGCTCATCAGAAGAAGTTGAAGACAATGCAATAGTAACTGATCCTATTTTCATGTTTTGAGGATCATTTGCTGATGTTGATGAAGAACCTTCATCCACATGGTCTTTCTTTGTCTTCCATACCATCTTTAGAAGCTTAGACTTGACCTTTAACACTTTGGAAGTTTTGATGACTTCGGAAGTTTTGATGACTGGACCTTCGGAAGATCTTGCTAATACTACAGTAGGCTTCAGTGCTTCGGAAGTATTCCTTTCTTCCGAGACTAAATTTTCTTCCGAAGGCAAGTTTCCACTTGTCTTCATCATCATTTTGGAGCTTCAGAAAGGAAAATACTTTCCTTTCGAAGCTTGCTTGTTCTTATCCAAACTCTTGGAAGTTTCTTTCTGGTCATGTGGACAGTACTCTTTGGATTGTATAAACAATCCTTAGCAAGATGAGAGATACTCCCACAGATGACACAATCCATTTTCTTCTTTCTAAGAGTATTCTTTAGTGAACAAGGCTGAACTTGATCACTTTCCTTCTCCATCTTCATCTTTACAGATGTTGTGGCAATCCTATTAGGGATAGAACTACCTTTGGAGCTGGATGGTTCAGGTTGTGCAGCGATGGTGCACAAGTGATCAGCCTTCTTCTTGATGCTGGGATGATTTGGACACGAACTAGAACTCTTGTTACTTGAGTTCAAGTTTGTTTCTTCAGCCTTAACTGTTAGGTTTGTTGCATGTTTATCAATGATTTTTAACCATTTAAACAAAAACGCAGCAAATACATAGAGCTATAAAACGTGTTTTAGTTGCTGAAAATAAACCATTTATTAACCAACAAATCAAACTCAAGAATAAGGATCATGTATGTGAGAAGAAATGCTATCAAATAACACCAACCATAGGGTGTTCATAGAATACTACCTTTCTAAGAACAAGGAGATTAGAGATGGATATTAGATGAAGAAGATGATGTTCTTGAATGGAAGCCTCCAAAGAAGAAGACCTCAAGCTTGTATACCCACAAGCTTCTTGCCAAACACCTAACTAGTTAGGAAGTTGAACACCAAAACCCACTTCTTCTTGTTCCTTCTTTCAAATCCAAATTTTCAGCCAAGAAGGAGGATAGAGAGCTGCAAAATGTATGTGTGAGAGAGTGGTTTGAGTTGAGTGTGAAAGGGTTAATGTCTTGTAATAAATCAAGACAAAAGGAATCCCAAGAACACCCACCAAGGGGCGGCCGAAATTGAGTTCAAATGGGCTCCCTCCCATTTTAATTTTTATCACACATTACTTGTATAAGTTTATAAAATTAACCTCTTTTAATTTTATAACTCAACCACACTTTTATTTGTTATTATTTAACCTACTTAAATAATAATACAAAGAATTTCTCATGACCAAATTATCCATATAATTTGTTTCATTTCAAATGCAATAATTTAGATATCATTTTCTAAATTGGTGTCAATATTTATTTGTATGATCATATCAACAAATAAATATTTATTGGTGTTTGTTTAAGTTGTTATTGGGTATGACCCGACTTGGATCATAACGTACTAACCACATCAATCTTGTATGTGCCTTGGGCATATAAGATCCAACAATCTCCCACTTGTACAATATTCATAGAAGATTGATGCAAGCAGTAAATACCGCCTAGTAACGGGTTACTACCCTTAATACGTATGACTAAGAGCCATTCAATAATATCATCCCTTCAAGTACCTTACTCGAACTTGTTTTAGGTGAATCAATCATCTATCCTTTTGTCACAGATGTCATGTTAAATCCTAGAAACACAGAGTGATCATTCTCCATTGATTTAACTTTAGCAGGCCTTAGACATCTTACTCTCAACGAATAAGAGGGACAAATCCCATCTTGACTACATACTTCTCTCACAATTACCTCATATTATACCTGAAATCAGCCTTATGTGCAGCCATGTTTCAGAACAGCGAAGAACTAAGTCAAATTACAACATTCGGTGAATATCAAGACCCAATATGTATATCAGGTCGGAGGATACCAAATGATATTCGCCTTTACTTAAATTTACTTATAATCAGTCAAGAAGATTCCATGTTGTAATATCTAAGATGCAGGTCAGTCCAATCTTTGTATCCCACAAATATCTATGAACCTTGGTAGCAACTCTTTGCTCTATATTCATCCATATGAATATCTACCAATCCAAGTTCATAATAGTCTTACCCTCATACTTGTTCCCACAAGTATGAACGACTATGGACGTTTTGAGTAAATTATTTACTCATGGATTTTAAACATGCAAAATAGGAATATTTGTTGAAACATTATAACCAAATAATTCATAAGTAATAAAGGGTTACAATATCCAAATACAAAATTAAAGATCAAATCTAGTCACTAGAATATCGAAGTCCCATGGCATAAGTATGACCTTCTTGCTTTGCCTTTTCAAGGAGCTTCGTGAGTGGATCTGCAATGTTTTGATCCGTGTGAACTTTGCGAATACATATATCAACCATGCAGCTTCTTGAGCTGCTAATGAAGCGGCGATGTATTTTGACTCTGTAGTTGATAATGCCACCATATCTTGTTTAGAGCTTTTCCAAGAGATTCCTCCTCCATTCAAGATGAAAATGTATCCCGATTGTGATCGTGAATCATCCCGATCAGTTTGGAAACTCGCATCCGTGTAACCTTTTACCACAAGTTCCTCCTCACCAGATCCATAGATTAGGAACATATCTTTAGTCCTCCTTAGGTACTTAAGTATGTTCTTAACAGCCATCCAATGACTATTTCCAAGATTTTGCTGGTATCGACTTGTCATGCTCAAAGCGCATGACACGTCCGGCCTAGTGCATATCATTGCATACATGATGGATCCTATAGCAGACGCATACGGGATTCATTTCATTTTGTCTTGATCATCCTTTGAGCTTAGATATTGAGTCGTACTCAATATCATTCCTCTTTGAATAGGTACCATTCCTTTCTTAGAGTTTTCCATCTTGAACCTTTTCAAGATCTTATCAATGTATGCACTTTGATTTAAACCTATCAATCGCCTTGATCTATCCCTATAGATCTTTATTCCCAAAATATAGGCGGCTTCACCAAGATCCTTAATGGAAAAACAGCTTCCAAGCCAGGTTGTTACACCTTTCAAGGTTTGAATGTCATTTCCAAATAGTAGGATGTCATTGACATACAATACTAGGAAAGTGATGATGCTCCCACTAGCTTTCTTATACACACATGCTTCATCAGCGTTTTTGATGAACCCATATTTGATTACCTCTTCATCAAAACGGTGATTCCAACTTCTTGATGCTTGCTTCAATCCATAGATTGATTTCTTTAACTTGCATACTTTGTCAGGATGTTTTGGATCGACAAAACCTTCAGGCTGAACCATATAGACATCTTCCTCAAGATATCCATTTAGAAAAGCGGTTTTGACATCCATTTGCTAAATCTCATAATCATAATGAGTAGCTATGGCAAATAATATCCTAATAGACTTTAGCATTGCAACCGGGGAGAAGGTCTCATCATAATCAACCCCTTGAGTTTGAGTGAAACCTTTTGCTACAAGTCTAGCTTTATAAGTATCCAAGTTTCCATGCATATTGGTTTTCTTCTTGAAAACCCACTTACTTCCAACTACCTTGGAGTTAAGAGGTGGCTTAACCAAGTCCCACACTTGGTTGTCATACATGGATTGCATCTCAACGTTCATGGCTTTAAGCCATTTGTCACAATCCAAATTGGACATTGCATCATGGTATGTGGTTGGTTCATCGGAATCTACCACATAGCATGCATCCATGAAAAATCCATATCTTTCAGGTGGATTACAAGTTCTACCAGATCTGCGAACGTTTTGTGTGTATTGATCAACCATTTGATCATCCTCAACATCCTCATGTTGAGGTCTAGTGTCAACCAAACGTGTATCGGGTTGTGGTTCTTGATCTTCCTCAAGATCCACCGTTCTAGTGCTAGCTCCTTCCCTAAGGAATTTAGCTTCTAAGAACTTGGCCTTCTTGGCAACAAACTCCTTTTATTCTAATGGATCATAGAAACAATATCCCATAGAATATCTTGGATATCTAATAAAGATACATTTAGTGGAATGACTTTCTAACTTGTTTGAGGTGGGAGTTTTAACATAAGCCTCACATCCCCACACCTTTAAATATGATAGAGATGGAACCCTTTCATGCCATATTTCAAAAGGTGTCTTTTCCACTTTCTTGGTTGGGGCCATATTCAAAATATGGGCTGCAGAGAGCAAAGCGAAACCCCAAAATGATAGAGGCAATGAGCTTCTAGGCATCATAGATCGAACCATATCCAATAGAGTTCGATTTCTCTCCTCGGACACACCATTGTATTGTGGTGTTCCAGGTGGAGATAGTTGTGAGACAATCCCACAACTTCTAAGATGATCTCTAAAAGCATCACTTAGGTATTCACATCCTCTATCGGTGCGGAGAATTGTTATTGACTTGTTGAGTTGATTTTCTACTTCATTCTGGAAGATTTTGAACATTTCAAAAGCTTCATCTTTGTGTCTTAACAAGTACACATACCCATATCGACTATAGTCGTCGGTAAAGGTAATGAAGTATCTTTCATTGTACCTATTCATTGGTTTAAAAGGACCACATACATCCGAATGTATGATACCTAATAAATCTTTTGCCCTCTCGGATTTGCCACTAAAAGGTGCCTTAGTCATTTCGCCTTGTAAACAAGATTCACATACATCAAATGAATCATATTCACTTTCTTTTAAAAGACCATTCTTTTGAAGTGTTTGTATGCGCTTCTTGTTTATATGACCAAGACGGCAATGCCAAATATAGGTGTCACTCAAATCCAATTTTGAGCTTCTTGGTGGTGGTTTGATACAATGAGCTATCATATAATGTGTTTTCACGAACCAATTCATAAATACCATTAATAGTAATAGCTTTAAAATAAAATATGTCATTTAAAGAAACATGAATTTCATTTTTAATAAATGTCAAAACATAACCACATTGTCTTAATTGGGCAACTGAAATAATGTTTTTAGTCAAACTAGGAGCATACAAAATATTGTTCAAAATTGCTTCCAAACCATTTCAAAGCTTCAAGATGTAGTCCCCTCGGTCTTCAACTTGAACTTTTTCCCTATTCTCCATGTAGAAGCTAACATCCCCTTTCTTGAAGTCCTTACTTCTTTTGAACCCCTGCAACAAATTGCAAATATAAGTTCCACATCGGTATCCAATACCCATGTGTTAGAGGATATTAAATTGAGATCAATATGAATCATGAAAATTGTACCTAAGGTTTTCCCGACATCCCTCTTAGCTTGCAACTCTTTGAGATGGACAGGGCAATTTCTTGCCCAATGTCCAATCTCCCCACACTTAAAGCATGGGTCATTCGAAGCAACCTTTTGCTTCTTCTCCGCTTGTTTTGGTAGTGGCACTTTAACCACTTCCTTTCCCTTTCCCTTAACATACCCTTTACCCTCGGCAACATTTGCCTTGGGTGCGGGGTGAGGCCTCTTCTTGTTCCCACCTTCATTGATGGTGAGAACGGGTAAAACCCTTTTACCCATGGCCGCTTCGGCTGTTTTGAGCATAGAGTGAAGCTCACTTATGTTCTTATCCCACCCGTTCATGTTATAATTCATAAGAAAGTTGTCAAACCTTTTTGACAAAGATTTGAGGATCAAATTCGTAGCCAACTCTTTCGAGATGGGACAATTAAGCCTTTCGAGGCGGTCAATGTGGCTTTTCATCTTAAGTACATAAGATGAAACCGATTGGGTGTCTATCATACGACATGCATGGAGTGCTTGAACCGTTTCGAAGCGCTCTACCCTTGCTTGTTGTTGGAACGTTTCCTTCAACTGGGTAATCATGTCGTACGCTCTGTGATGTTCATACTCCTTTTGGAGATCCGGAGTCATACATGCCAACATGAGGCAAGACACTTGGACCGAGTCCTCAGTGTATTTCACCCAATTATTGTAGGCCTTCTCATCATCCTCATTGGGTTGATCGGGAATCGGATCGTCTAAAATATACGACCGTTTCTCTTGCTTGAGAACAATTCTCATGTTTCGAAAGCAATCAATAAAGTTATTATGGTTTAGACGCTCCTTTTGGAGAATGGTTCTTAGCGATAGTGTGTGAGCGGACGGGATATCATTGTTTTCATTATTGTTGGTGGCCATCTACAAAATTTAACAAAGTTCAATTTTAGTATTTTTGATATTATCATATTTTAATTATTAATACCCTTTTATGTGTCTTACATAATTTAAAATTCTAGAATCCAACGTTACATTTAAATAGTGGTTAGGTGACCTTTACCCCATTATTTAAATTAAAAAGGTAGTCAATGTTTGACAATTGCAACCCTTTGCAACTTCTAGAGGTATGGGATCGACTTTAAACATCATATGTATAGTCGGCATGTTTATCCCATCAACACCCTTTGTAAACCACATTGTAAGTGATCCATTTAACATGGTTTGCAAATCAAGTCACCCTACTTACACACACATGTGGGTTTACCAACACAAGTGGTTAGGTGACCTTTATCCCACAAATATGATATTCCCACCTCAAATCACAAGTTCCCTCAAAATGGTTAGGTGACCTTTTCCCATTAAGAGTTTCCAAGTGACTCAAGTGTTGTGCAAAAGGACGGTGTTAAACTTGTTTTCAAAAGAAATTTTACTTTTTCATAACTCTAGTTTAGAAAACTCTATGTACCTTGTATTTGCATGCTTTTAAACACATGGTACCCTATGGTTCTCTTTTTAATAAAACCCCTTTTATTAAAATCATTAATCCTTTTAGTAACCTTTTATTAACCACTTGATGATAAGGAACCATAATTTTTCAGCTTGTTATGCTTGTTAATAAGTTTGTTATGCATATTCAAATATGTAGATCATGATTAGGTTGGACTCACCTTAATTTAGATTGTTTAATTTTACTTGTAATAGGTCTTTTGTTAGTTTCCTTTTGTATGCACTTAGTTATGTATTTTGGCAGTCCAGCGAAACTGTGAGTGGAACTATAGTTTCGCTCACAGTCAGCTGTTTTGTTTGCCTGGCGAAAATTCTGTTTCGTCTAGCGAAACTATAGTTTCGACAGCACAGTTTCGCTGTCAGCGAAACTGTCTGCGAAACTGTCTGCGAAACTATAGACTGCTATATATTGTTTTGTTTCATCTCATTGTAGGTAAGCTTGCAAAACCCTAATCGATTATCATTGTTGCAAGTTACCATTTCAAAGCAGTTAATACACAGAACTATCCTTGTGCTTCTTGTTATTGATTGTCATTGATCATAGTCTTATTATGAATGAGTTGTTATTGTGTTCAATCCTCTCTATTATTGTTGTTTAGCATGTTTGTTGGATATTGAACGATTCTTAATATCATTTGCACTGTAATACGATCACATGGACCAACAAAATATCAAACAATCAACCATAAAACAAACAACCAAACAAGCACAACCATTACAATCACAAGTGCATAACCATAGCCACTAAGTTGACTACACTTGTTTGCCATCACAAGTGTTGTCATTAGGTCTTTCCTAAGGTAACAATGACACATCAAAATGTGTCCATGAACTCCCACTTGAATCCACATCCAAATGATTCAAGTGTCCATGTCTTTTATGTCCTTCCTTTGTATCTTCCTTTGGGTCTCCAACTTATGCATCTTATTTTACAAAATCATATCCTAATACAATTTTCTAATAAAATAAATACACCTAATCTATTTATTACATAACCAAAGAATAAATAAATTACAACCAAAGATACAAACACAAAATTATAATTACAACCCTTTGAAAGAATAAAACCAAACATGACAAAACATTCAACCAAATCCAAAACACACTTGGTCAAAGCTATGTTATGCACCAAAACATGTATCCAAACACAATATCCAAGAACAAAATGAACCCCTTTTTTAACCCTCAAAATTTCAGCCAACATAAACTAAAGTTTTAGGGTTTTTGTCCAAACAAAACAATCAACCATTTGACAACAATCTTTCAAGGTTTATTCTAAAGCATGTAAAATAAAACTTGAAAGACAAGGGATTCATAAATCCAAAATAAAATCAGCCCCTAATGGGTTGAAAAAATCCAACAACACTAACTTTTCTTAGACTTTTAAAGCAATTTTTCAACATAACCGGCTCTAGATGCCAATGTTAGGTTTGTTACATGTTTATCAAAGATTGTTTAACCATTTAAACAAAAACAAAACGGATATATAGAGCTATAAAATGTGTTTTAGTTGCTGAAAATAAACTGTTTATTAACCAACAAATCAAACCCAAGAATAAGGATCCTATATGTGAAAAAAATGCTATCAAACAACACCAACCATAAGGTGTTCATAGAATACTACCTTTCTAAGAACAAGGAGATTAGAGATGGATGTTAGATGAAAAAGATGATGTTCTTGAATTGAAGCCTCCAAAGAAGAAGACCTCAAGCTTGTATACCCACAAGCTTCTTGCCAAACACCTAACTAGTTAGGAAGTTGAACACCAAAACCCACTTCTTGTTGTTCATTCCTTCAAATCCAAATTTTCAGCCAAGAAGGAGGAAGAGAGAGCTGTAAAATGTGTGTGAGAGAGAGTGGTTTGAGTTGAATGTAAAAGTGTTAATGTCTTGTAATAAATCAAGACAAAAGGAATCCAAAGAACACCCACCAAGGGGTGGCCAAAATTGAGTTCAAATGGGTTCCCTCCCATTTTAATTTTTATCACACATTACTTGTATAAGTTTATAAAATTAACCTCTTTTAATTTTATAACTCAACCACACTTTTATTTGTTATTATTTAACCTACTTAAATAATAATACAAAGAATTTCTCATGACCAAATTATCCATATAATTTGTTTCATTTCAAATGCAATAATTTAGAAATCATTTTCTAAATTGGTGTCAATATTTATTTGTATGATCATATCAACAAATAAATATTTATTGGTGTTTGTTTAACTTGTTATTGGGTATGACCCGACTTGGATCATAACGTACTAACCACATCAATCTTGTATGTGCCTTGGGCATATAAGATCCAACAATCTCCCACTTGTACAATATTCATAGAAGATTGATGCAAGCAGTAAATACCGCCTAATAACGGTTTACTACCCTTAATACGTATGACTAAGAGCCATTCAATAATATCATCCCTTCAAGTACCTTACTCGAACTTGTTTTAGGTGAATCAATCATCTATCCTTTTGTCACAGATGTCATGTTAAATCCTAGAAACACAGAGTGATCATTCTCCATTGATTTAACTTTAGCAGGTTATTGGGTATGACCCGACTTGGATCATAAGGTACTAACCACATCAATCTTTTATGTGTCTTGGGCATATAAGATCCAACATTAACCACCTCAAATCCTGCAAAAATAAAGACTTGTTTCTGTGTAGAATTAAAGGTAACCTTGATCTCTTATGCCTTCTTAGACGTTCTCTTGGCCTTCCTGATCAAGTTCTTCCTTCTTGACTTGGTCATCCTAACAGCTTTACTCTCCTCAGAGGAATGGTGACCCTTCTTAGAATGCTCTTCTTCACTCTTCTTAGAGACATTCTTCACCGTCTCCTCTTCATCCTCTTCAGTCACGGGGTCTATGAGGGGAAGCTCATCTTCACAAGTTCCACACATAGGAGATCTTACTGACAAGATTGTGTGTGGAGGAGCTATCTCACTAGATCCAAGTCCTTGCTTATTTTGATAACAAACTTTTGCATACAAGGATAAGGATATTATGTTCTTGAATGTCTCTTTTTCAAGAACACATTTTTTTGCCTTGGCTTTGCTCATCATAAGCTCAACCTGGCTTCCAGTCAACTTAGTTATGAGGTCTTTGTTTTGAGTACTGTAGTTGGTGTTCTCATGTTTAAGAGTTGAAATGGTTTTCTCTAAGTCCTCTATCTTTAGTTTATAATCATTTTCACCTCTTTTAAAATTAGATTTTAAGATATTTAAGGATAGATCAGATCTCATCTCTAAGTTGTAGGATCTGTCTCTATTTACTTTAGCAATACATTCAGGAGTACAAAGATGTTCCAATACCTTGGCTTCATCGTGGTCTACCATGAGTGCTTGGTTTGGAGATGCATCTTCCACCTAAAAGCTCCAGTCAAAGCCTCCTTCTTCAACAGCAAGTGCAGCTTGCTGCTTTAGCTTCTCATTCTGGGGACTCTTTCGGTGTAGTTTGGTCTGGTTTGTGTTTGGCCACCATATGTCCTTGGTGCCTTACACTCCCTTGCAAAGTGGCCCATTTTGTTACAGTTGTAACACATCAATTTGCTTTTGTCCAGCCCAAACTTTCCACTGGCTGCATTGCTTGGAAACTTATTCCCTGTCCTCTTGTATAACTTCTTCGCTCTGTGAGTGAGAAGAGCCATTTGCTGAACTATCTCCAAATATTCCAGGTCATCTGGATGGATACAGTCCAGGTCTTCAAGGGTGAAGAGAAAGTTGCCTGTGCTTTCATCAGCAAACACAAAAGCATGAGAAGAGCTTGTCTCTTAGAATGGACTTCCTTTAGTGTAGCTTTCTCTTGGTGTCTCCGGGAAGGTGATGAAAAGACCCTTTTGTGAGTTGTTAGGGTAGCCTATAAGATGATACTATGGTTCAATGCTATCCCTTTCAACCACATAGAGGGCTGAACTCAGTTGATTGCTGGAGTTACCAGATGAATTTTGCATATTCATCTCCATCTGGTATCCACTAAGAATACCATACAACTTTGTCAATGTAAGAGTCTTAAGGTTCTCAGTTCTCTTGATAACAACACAGTAATGTGTCCATTGTCTAGGAAGAGAGGACATAACTTCCTCACAATGTCCCTGCTTTTAAGAGTTACTCTAACATCCATTAGAGTACCCACAGTCTCAACATACCTAAAGTATTGTTGAGTCATGGTTTCACCTGATTTGAAGGTGAAGTTTTCAAACTCCTGCTTCAAGAGGTCCTTCTTGTTCTCCTTGGCTTCAGTGGACCTCTCATACATGAACTTTAGTGCCTCCCATAGTTGCTTGGTAGTTTTGCACTTCTTGAAGCCCCTGTAAATGGAGTTTGGAAAAGTAGTTTGAAGGGCTGTCATGGCTTTCTGATCAATCTCTATTCTTTTTCTATCTTCAGCAGAATAGTAGCCACAACCTTTGGAATCATACCACCTCCAGCAGCATCTGAAGAGGTGCTTGGTATGTAAGGTCCTGAGACAATAGATTCCCACATCCTGGAGTCTTGAGACTTGATAAAACCTTCCATTCTTTGACACCAAGTATCAAAGTCTTCAGGAGTGATCATTGGGGACTTTGTCATTGTTCCAGTTTCTATATCAGCCTTAGTAATAGCTGCCATTTGATTTGTTAAGTAGTTTGTGTGTGTGAGGGATCTTAAGATGGTGAGATCTTATAATCAAGAGCCTAGAATGCTCTGATACCAATTATAGGAACGTTTGAGCTGGTCACTTACAATACAACAACACAATAAGGAGAGAGCTTTAGAACACTTAACAGATCAACTCGGAACTAGTAACTTATATGTTTGATACTAAGAACCCAAGTAAAATATGAGACAAAATAAGATGCAAACAACTCAAGTGTATGGTTTTCATGAATGATGTATATTGCTCTCAAGTTCTTTTACAAGTATAACAAAACATAAAAAGAAAGTGACAAGAACCTAAGATACTTTATTCTACATCTGTGGCATCCGTCACCAAAAGGTCTGTCAATTAACGTGGACTCCGTTAACTTTTCTTCGCTCGTTCATTCCTCATCTTTATAAGGATATTATACTTGCTTTATCATCGTTGTGCTTGTGTTCTTATCATTAACGTATAATATCTTTAAAAACCTTTAAAAGTTTTACAACTTTCATCATCGTTACCGCCATATATACCATTTTTATATAATATTATTATCATTAATAAAAACCATTTTTAAGTTATAAATATCATTAAATACATTTTTATCATTACTATAACTAACCTAATAAAGTCATTTTCAACCGAAACAAATTTGGAAAACTCGGTGGCTAAGTGCAGGGACTAAATGTGACATTTTGCCAAACTAGGGCTGGGTATAAATACCCCATTTCCAGCCCTAGCCTCCATCAATCTCTTCTTCTCCATTTCTTCTTCTTCTTCACCTTTCTTCCTCCTCCTTGCACCAAACCGCTCATTTTCGTTGCGTTTTCACCTTCTAGACTTCGACTACAACCGAGTCTACTCTATTCTAGCAGGTAGACGACCTTGGTTGTCCCTTTTCTTGCTTATTCATGGCTGTCCATTTTAGGGTTTTGGGTGTTCGGGTCCAACCCGAACACATGAGGTCGTGTGGGTGCGTGTGATGTCCTTCTGAGTGTGCTTCTTGTTTGTGTATGTTTGTAGTGTATTTCTGGAAGTCCTTGTTGTGTAAAACTCGTGCTCGGAGCAGCCGGAGGCTGTTCTGCACCTCTTGCTGTCGCGACTTTCTGTTCAGGCGACTGGGTCTGTCATGCGATTGAGCCGTGCGACTGGGTGAGCCGTGCGACTGAATCATGCGTCTGGGTTAATCGTGCGACTGAGTTGTGCGACTGGGTGTGTAGTGCGACTAGGTGTGTCGTGCAAGTGCGTTTGAGTCATGCGAGCAAATGAATGTGTGCGATTGAGTCAGGCGACCGAATGAATGTGTGTGTATCGCACGACTGAAGGCCAATCGCACGAATGAAGGTTCAGTCGTACGAATGAAGCTGATTCGTACGAATGAAGGTTGATTCGTGCGTATGGAGGTTGAGTCGTGCGATTGAGTGCTGTGTGGTATGACTGAATACCAGTCGTACGAATGAAGGTTCAATCGTACGAATGAAGCTGATTCGTACGAATGAGGGTTGATTCGTGCGAATGGAGTGTTGAGTCGTGCGTCTGGTCCTGTCGTGCGACTGAAGTTGTTGTGTGTGAATTCCTTCTTGTGTGTGGTGTGTGTATGTCGTGTGATGTTAAGGTGACATCGACACGGTTGCCATTGCTAATGGAAATATTAAAATCAACGCTATCAAAGTTACTAATGTTATTTCAAATTATATTAATTTAATATTTTACAAGTATCAATAACCAATTTGTAACTACTAATGTTTACCAAATACTTCTTCAATAACAATGAGACTTTTACACAAATATCATTAGCAATGGCGACGATGTCTAGTAGTTGGATCTACATAAGATCTAATACGTGTGTATGTTTGTGTGCGTTACACGCGACCCAACCGATACAACCCGAACCGACCGAACGTTACTATTTACTTTATACTTGTCACTAATGCTTAACAATAACTGTCAATAGGTGTTTGACCGTTCATTGCATACAACATTTGGAAACTTTGATCATTCATACTTATCACCTAACAAGTGAGTTTCATGGCCCCTTTTTATGCTTATACAACATTTCAATCATTTACAAACATGGGGGAAAAGTATGCTCACCCATTTTCAATGCTGTACAATTTACATACAATTTACATACTTGGAATCAACATGTTACTGTTTTGTGAGTACTTATCTTATACATGCTTGAGTTTGCTGTGTGGTACTTTCTTTGCAACTATTTAATTCCAGTGTGGGAACCGACAAATAGGTATTGGTAGTACTATTGGGTTGACACCTCCACCCTTGTTTGTTGGTATACTAGTTAGTACCTTCAGTGGCCAGGAACGGGCCCTTGGGTGAATATATTCTGACAAGATCTTTGTGTACGTCGTTAGGTTTGGTTGCAAAGCTCATTGTCATGTGATTTTACTTACTTATAAATGTATACACGGTATTCCACATCATTTACTATACAGCATCAATTACTTATTTACTATTTAAACCTGCAAGCTCACCAACAATTTTGTTGACCATTTTGAGCATATCTTTTCAGGTGATCATGCTAACTGAGGATCTTGGTGTGCTGCCTTAGTGGAGACCCTTGGATGTATTTTTGAGACTAAACATATTTGACAAACAATCATTTTGATACAATGTTGTAGTCTGATTAAACAATTTCATTCTTTTGATACTTGTTCCCGGGTTGTGGGAATTTACATTACAATTGATACTACTTGACTATGTGAATCATACATGTTTATGCTTATGGCTATGCTGTCGTGAATATTGACTAAACACGACACAAGTCTCCATTTGTGTCGGGTGTCGTCATGACACGCTTATTCATCATTATTTATTATTGCATCTCCACTGCTTACCATGTGTTATGACGATCCTGATCTCGTTACATCCCCATGTTTCCGCTCTTAGAGGGGGTGTGATAGATTGGTATCAGAGCCATTGGTTATAGAGAATTAGGCAATATGCTTGACCTAGACTATAACCTAGGAACCTTCATGTAGATTTGCATGCTAGGATCTGTGTGCATTTTATATCTCATGTATGTGTTCCTCTTTACTTGATTCGCTCATCTATCTGTTTGTGATCTTTTCACCCTGTGAGAGAGCCCTTGTGCTTACTCCTTATGGGATGCTTCTAATGGATCTTTCGTTTCCTTTGCGCACCGAGTTGGTTTATCAAATCCGGGTATTAAACCCGAAGAGATCTTCACAAATCATGCTATTGCGCTTGACCTCGGACATTGAGATTGACCCTGAGGAGGTTATGTCTGAAACCTCGAAAGAGGAGGAGATAGACAACCTCCGCTAGACTAAACGTGATTATATATATGGATTTACAATTGCATTGATGGACTATTGTTGGAACATTACCCATTCATGGTGTGAGAACTATACGACTTGCATGTGATGTGTGGTGACTATAAGTGTGATATTAACTTGGAATGTTGGACTTTGATGAGTGGTGTTGATAATACACTTTGAAATAGTTAAAGCTTATGTGTTTACTACTTTTATGATTAGAAAATACCTCCTTGAAGAGTTACCCGCAACAACAGTGGCGGAAGTGAAGCCCCGAGGGGCAGAGGCAGAGGCAGAGGCAGAACACCAAGAACAAATGATGCCCCTGCAAGTAATAATCAGGGAACAGGAGACTCTGATATGGCAGCTCTGATCGCTCAACAACTGGCCGCACTGATTCCGACTATTGTGGCCCAAGTGAGCGGATGCTCTTCAGCAACACCACCCCCACGGGGTTGGTGGCAATGATAACGAGGATGGTGAAGAAAGAGGTCAAGGTGGAATTGAAACTGAAGTAAGTGATGGGAACCCGACTGGGAACAAAAGTAATCAGGAAACCGAGAATGAGGGAACAATTGGTAATGAGACTGGGGTTGTTAATGCCAGAAGGGGATGTTCGTACAAGGATTTTGTGGCCTGCAAACCAAAGGAATTTGATGGGAAAGGCGGAGCGATAGCCCTGACCAGATGGCTTGAAAAGATGGAGGCAGTGATTGATATCAGTGAATGCCTCGACAGCCAGAAAATCAAGTATGCCACATGTTCACTGCAGGGCAAGGCCCTAACCTGGTGGAACACCCAGGTTCAAGCTAGAGGAAGAGAATCAGCGATGCAGATGTCATGGGATGAATTCAAGGCATTGATCACCAAGGAATACTGCCCCCTCAACGAGATTCAGAAACTGGAGCATGAATTCTGGAATCATGCTATGGTGGGGGCTGAGCACGCAGCTTACACTGACCGTTTTCATGAGTTGGCAAGATTGGTTCCACATCTGGTGACCCCGGAATCAAAGAGGATCGAGAGGTACATTTGGGGACTTGCGCCTCAAATCCGAGCAATGGTAACAGCAACTGCTCCTCCTACGATTCAGAGCGCAATTCTGAAGGCTGGCGCTCTAACTGATGAGATGGTGAGAACAGGGGTGTTAGGAAGAGGGGCAGAGAAAAGAAAAGATATTGGAGAAACGAGCCGGTCGAGTGCCGGGAAATTTGACAAGAGGGCCAAGACAACCAGAAATTTTGTGACCGTGAGGCAAGCAAGAGAGAGTATGTCGGGCCGCACCCCAAATGTGATAGGTGCAACTACCATCATCCCCCAGGAATGCAGTGCCGGGTATGCGCGAACTGTAGACGCCCGGGGCATCTAGCGAGAGACTGCAGAATAGCGCCGAATCTGGTGGCACCGGTCAACGTGGTTAACCCCGCCGGGAATTCCAGGGTCTGTTATGAGTGTGGAGGCCCTGATCACTACAGAAACATGTGCCCCAGATTGAATCGGGCGCCGGGTCAACAAGGGAATAACCAGCAGCAGGTGATGGCCATAGCTGGGAATCAAGGCCCGGCAAATCAAGGAAATACAGCTCGGGGACGTGCATTTGTCATTGGAGCCAACGATGCCCGTCAGGACCCGAATGTTGTCACGGGTACGAACTTACTCAATCATCACTTCGCATCTATATTATTAGATACTGGAGCAGACAATAGCTTTATATCTTCTGAGTTTGTGCAATTGCATGATTTGAGTCCTAGTAGGCTAGAAACTAGCTACTCTGTAGAAATGGCCAATGGTAGGGTTGTTCAGGCTGATGAGATTATTAGAAAGTGCTTGATAATATTGGAGGACCATGCCTTCGATATAGACTTGATATCCTTTGAGTTAGGAAGTTTCAACGTGATTGTGGGAATGGATTGGTTATCGAAGCACGGAGCTGAGATTGTCGGTCGGGAAAAAGTAGTACGAATCCCCATGCCAAACGGGGAGGTACTCAAGATTCAAGGAGAACGATCGAGAAGGAACTCAAAGCTTATCTACTGCATGAAAGCATGCCAAAGTT
This sequence comes from Flaveria ramosissima, assembly GCA_025215565.1. Classification (NCBI taxonomy): domain Eukaryota; kingdom Viridiplantae; phylum Streptophyta; class Magnoliopsida; order Asterales; family Asteraceae; genus Flaveria; species Flaveria ramosissima. The sequence continues at coordinate 19,797,329 of CM046036.1, read as the reverse complement.
TACGAAAACAGTGCTATGCTCTTCTGGCTCATGTGGTAGAAAAGAAGGAAGAGGAGAGGAATTGGTAGATATTCCAGTGGTACGGGACTACCCAAATGTATTTCCCGATGACTTGTCTGGTTTGCCTCCTCCACGACAGGTGGAATTTCGTATAGAGTTAGTTCCTGGAGCTACACCGGTAGCAAAGACGCCATATCGGTTAGCACCATCAGAAATGCAAGAGTTATCTAGTCAGTTACAGGAACTACTGGAGAAGGGTTTTATTCGACCAAGTCACTCACCGTGGGAAGCACTGTTATTATTTGTCAAAAAGAAGGATGGGTCGTTCCGCATGTGTATTGATTATCGTGAGTTGAACAATTTAACCGAGAAGAATCGATATCCTCTCCCCAGGATCGACGATCTGTTTGATCAGCTGCAAGGAGCTTCATATTTCTCAAAGATCGACCTTCGTTCTGGATATCATCAACTAAGGTTTTTCGAAGATGACATACCAAAAACAGCGTTTAGAACTCGTTATGGGCACTATGAGTTCTTGGTCATGCCGTTCGGGCTGACTAACGCACCAGCTGTGTTTATGGACCTAATGAATCGGGTGTGTAAACCTTACCTGGATAAGTTTGTGATCGTATTCATAGACGATATACTTATCTACTCTCGATCAAAAGAGGATCACGAAGAACACCTTCGGGTAATACTGGAACTGTTACGGAAAGAGAAACTTTTCGCCAAGTTTTCAAAGTGTGAATTTTGGTTGCGAGAAGTAAAGTTTTTGAGTCATGTGGTTAACGAGGATGGGATTCATGTAGATCCCGGCAAGATCGAAGCGGTGAAGAAATGGGATGCACCCCAGACACCTTCAGAGATACGACAATTCTTAGGATTGGCCGGATACTATCGTTGTTTCATCGCGAATTTTTCAAAGATCACGCAACCATTTACACTCTTGACCCAGAAAGACAAGAAGTTTGATTGGGGACATGCACAAGAACAAGCGTTCCAAACGTTGAAAGAGAAGTTGTGCAACGCACCGATATTGTCCCTCCCAGACGGAACTGATGATTTTGTGGTGTACTGCGATGTTTCATATCAAGGATTGGGATGTGTACTAATGCAGAAGGATAAGGTGATTGCCTACGCTTCGCGACAACTTAAGGTGCACGAAAAGAACTATACAACTCATGATCTTGAGTTGGGCGCTGTAGTATTTGCACTCAAGATATGAAGGCATTACCTGTATGGAACCAAATGCATCATCTACACAGATCATAAGAGCCTCCAACATATCCTGGATCAGAAAGAACTTAATATGCGTCAGCGATGTTGGATAGAGCTTCTTAGTGACTACGATTGTGAAATCTGGTATCATCCGGGGAAAGCTAACGTGGTGGCTGATGCTTTAAGCCTTAAAGAACGCGTGAAACCACTACGTGCTCGAGCGTTGGGATTGACAATTCAAATGATTTTGAAAGCTCAGATCCAAATTGCACAAGGTGAAGCATTGAAAGAAGAAAACCTTGCGGGAGAAGAATTCCGAGGGTTGGATAAACAGATGATTTGCAAGGATGATGGTATACAGTACTTTATGGATCGTATATGGGTACCCAGATGGGGAGGTGTACGTACCTTAGTCATGGATGAAGCACACAAGACGCGATATTCTATTCATCCTGGTGCAGACAAGATGTACCATGATCTTAAAGATTTGTACTGGTGGCCAGGCATGAAGAAAGACATTGCTATGTACGTCAGCAGATGCTTGACATGCTCGAAAGGTAAAGCTGAACATCAGAAACCATCGAGATTATTACAGCAACCTGAAATTCCCGAGTGGAAATGGGAGAATATAGCTATGGATTTTATTACCAAACTCCCTAGAACAAGCAACGGGCATGACTCGATATGGGTCATAGTGGATCGGATGACGAAGTCAGCTCATTTCTTGCCGATCTGAGAAGACTACAAAATGGATAAACTGGCGAGACTGTACATAAAAGAGGTCGTGACAAGACACGGAGTACCGGTGTCAATCATATCCGACTGTGACAGCCGATTTACTTCACGATTTTGGCAGACACTACAGAAAGCGATGGGCACTCGATTAGATATGAGTACCGCCTATCACCCTCAGACAGATGGCCAAAGTGAACGAACTATACAAAAGCTAGAAGACATGCTAAGGTGTGTGTAATCGACTTAGGTGGTAGTTGGGACACTCATCTACCGCTGATTGAGTTCTCTTACAACAACAGCTACATACAAGCATTGGATGTGCTCCGTTCGAAGCATTGTATGGAAGAAAATGCAGATCACCCGTTTGATGGGCCGACATTGGTGAAAGTCAGTTAAGAGGCCCAAAGATCATTCAAGAAAACAACCGACAAGATTTTCCAAATCAAAGACCGACTAAAAGCTGCTAGAGATCGCCAAAAGAGCTATGCTGACAACCATCGGAAGCCTCTAGAATTCAACATTGGATATAGGGTCTTACTTAAAGTCTCTCCTTGGAAAGGAATCTTTAGATTCGGAAAGAAAGGGAAGTTAGCCTCAAGATATGTAGGACCATTCAAGATTACCGAAAGAATTGGTCCAATGGCTTACTGATTAAGGTTGCCACAAGAACTCAGCGGTGTACATGATACTTTCCACGTGTCGAACCTCAAGAAGTGTTTGGCTAACGAATCCCTTCACGTACCAATTGAGGAAATCAAGATTGATGAAAAGCTTCATTTTGTTTTCGAAAGGTCAAGCAATTGAAGCGCCGTAGAATACCAATTGTCCGTGTGAGATGGAATTCAAAACGAGGGCCAAAGTTTACATGGGAACGGGAAGATCAGATGAAACTCAAATATGCACATCTTTTCGAGGATGACACTCTGGACCTAACTCCAGCTGAATTTCGGGACGAAATTCTCTCAACTGGGGGATACTATGATATCCGTCACCAAAAGGTCTGTCAATTAACGTGCACTCCGTTAACTTTTCTTCCCTCGTTCATTCCTCATCTTTATAAACTATTCGTGTGGATATTATACTTGCTTTATCATCGTTGTGCTTGTGTTCTTATCATTAACTTATACTATCTTTAAAAACCTTTAAAACTTTTACAACTTTCATCATCGTTACCGCCAAATATACCATTTTTATATAATATTATTATCATTAATAAAAACCATTTTTAAGTGATAAATATAATTAAATACATTTTTATCATTAATATAACTAACCTAATAAAGTCGTTTTCAACCGAAACAAATTTGGGAAACTCGGGGGCTAAGTGCAGGGACTAAATGTGACATTTTGCCAAACTAGGGCTGGGTATTAATACCCCATTTCTAGCCCTAGCCTCCTTTCATCTCTTCTTCTCCATTTCTTCTTCTTCACCTTTCTTCCTCCTCCTTGCACCAAAACCGCTCATTTTCGTTGCGTTTTCACCATCTAGACTTCGACTACAACCGAGTCTACTCCATTCTAGCAGGTAGACGACCTTGGTTGTCCCTTTTCTTGCTTATTCACGACTGTCCATTTTAGGGTTTCGGGTGTTCGGGTCCAACCCAAACACATGAGTTCGTGTGGGTGTGTGTGATGTCTTCTGAGTGTGCTTCTTGTTTGTGTATGTTTGTAGTGTGTTTATGGAAGTCCTTGTTGTGTAAAACTCATGCTCGGAGCAGCTGGAGGCTCCTCTGCACCTCCTGCAGTTGCAACTTTCGGTTCAGGCGACTGGGTCTGTCATGCGATTGAGCCGTGCGACTGGGTGAGTCGTGTGACTGAATCATGCGTCTGGGTCAATCGTGCGACTGAGTTATGCGACTGGGTGTTCGTGCGACTGAGTCGTGCGACTGTGTGTATGTGTGCCATTGAGTCATGCGAGCGAATAAATGTGTGCGATTGAGTCTGGCGACCAAATGAATGTGTGAGATTATGCGTGTATCGCACGATTGAAGGCCAATCGCACGAATGAAGGTTCAGTCGTACGAATGAAGCTGATTCGTACGAATGAAGGTTGATTCGTGCGTATGGAGGTTGAGTCATGCGATTGAGTGTTGTGTGGTACGACTGAATACCAGTCGTATGAATGAAGGTTCAATCGTACGAATGAAGCTGATTCGTACGAATGAGGGTTGATTCGTGCGAATGGAGTGTTGAGTCGTGCGTCTGGTCCTGTCGTGCGACTGAAGTTGTTGTGTGTGAATTCCTTCTTGTGTGTGGTGTGTGTATGTCGTGTGATGTTAAGGTGACATCGACACGGTTGCCATTGCTAATGGCAATATTAAAATCAACGCTATCAAACTTACTAATATTATTTCAAATTATATTAATTTAATATTTTACAAGTATCAATAACCGATTTGTAACTACTAATGTTTACCAAATACTTCTTCAATAACAATGAGACTTTTACACAAATATCATCAATAATGGCGACGATGTCTAGTACTTGGATCTACATAAGATCTAACACGTGTGTCTGTTTGTGTGTGTTACACGCGACCCAACCAATACAACCCGAACCGACCGAACGTTACTATTTACTGTATACTTGTCATTAATGCTTAACAATAACTGTCAATAGGTGTTTGACCGTTCATTGCATACAACATTTGGAAACTTTGATCATTCATACTTACCACCTAACAAGTGAGTTTTGTGGCCCCTTTTTATGCTTATACAACATTTCAATCATTTACAAACATGGGGGAAAAGTATGCTCACCCATTTTCAATGTTGTACAATTTACATGCAATTTACATACTTGGAATCAACGTGTTACTGTTTTGTGAGTACTTATCTGATACATGCTTGAGTTCGTTGTGTGGTACTTTCTTTGCAACTATTTAATTCCAGTGTGGGAACCGACGGATAGGTATTGGTAGTACTACTAGGTTGACACCCCCACCCTTGTTTGTTGGTATACTAGTTAGTACCTTCAGTGGCCAGGAACGGGCCCTTGGGTGAATATATTCCGGCAAGATCTTTGTGTACGTTGATAGGTTTGGTTGCAAAGATCATTGTCATGTGATTTTACTTACTTAAAACTGTATACACGGTATTCCACATAATTTACTATACAACATCAAAACTTATTTACTATTTAAACCTGCGAGCTCACCAACAATTTTGTTGATCATTTTGAGCATATCTTTTCAGGTGATCATGCTAACTGGGGATCTAGGTGTGCTACCTTAGTGGAGACCCTAGGATGCATTTTTGAGACTAAACATATTTGACAAACAATCATTTTGATACAATGTTGTAGTCTGATTAAACAATTTTATTCTTTTGATACTTGTTCTTGGGTTGTGGAAATTTACATTACAATTGATACTACTTGACTATGTGAATCATTTAACATGTTTATGCTTATGGCTATGCTATCGTGAATATTGACTAAACACGACACAAGTCTCCATTTGTGTCGGGTGTCGTCATGACACGCTTATTCATCATTATTTATTATTGCATCTCTACTGCTTACCATGTGTTATGACGATACCGATCTTGTTACATCCTCGTGTTTCCGCTCTTAGCGTGGGTGTGATAACATCCTACAGCCCGCCATCTTAGAAGGCCAACTGGAAACATTTGAACTAGACAACAAAATCAAATGTAGAGTCAAAAGGAAGATTGCCTTTTGACTAGTGACTATAACATGCCATAGCGCACATCCTAATATATTACAAAAAGGATAAAAGTACATAAAGTAGAAAGCACAGACTCAATACCTCAATGTACAGTTACCAAAAGCATGGACCTTTTCACTAGCTTGTGAAAGTTCGTAAGTCAACAGAGTTGCAGCGAAAAGTGATCTGGTTTTATGGTAAGTACATCAGATAAAGCATGTGTTCAAAAGTCTTCGGAAAAAATCTGTCTACACTTCTAGGCTTCAGAAGACTTTGTCTTTAAAGCTTTGGAAGACTTCACTTTTGGCTTCGGAAGATGTTGGTCTTGGCTTCGGAAGATTTTACACTTAGAATATTTTCTAGTGCGTGGTGTAAAACTTTCGAAGCATCTCTACGCTGTACTTCAGTGCATGCATGCAGGAAAGATTTTGGATGTTTTGGGTGCATCAGCCTTATATGAAACCTTACATAAAATCTTTGAAGTTGGATTTAGTTTGTCTCCAAATTATCTTCCTTATCCAATTTCCTTTCCCATAGTTACTTGGATTTATGAATGGAACACGACCCATGGCATATAAATCAGATGCTCTAAGTGTATGGAAATCGTGTTTATCTTGGAAGTACTCTATTGCTCCACCTCTTCTCTTTATCACATACAACTTCTTTTCCTCATCATATGCCCAACAGATAATCGGCTCAGAATTTCCGTACCTTGTGAAAGGTTTGGAATGCCGAAGAGTATGAATGTAAGCTGGCGGTGGAGGTGCATCAACTTTAACATTACCAACCTGATGAACAACCATTTTACCAGTTTGGTCTATTGGCTTATCAGTGTCCTATGAAGTGCTTAATTCTCCAATAATTTCTCTCATAATCAACTATGTCATCAAGACTTGGTCCGGAGACATTGACAGCTCCTGATGATCCAGAAGTACTAGTAGCAGCACCCTTGTCACCTCCTTGATCATCATCATCATCATCCCTTTTAACATCATCACCCTTATCATCATTTCCCTCATCACCATCATTATTATCACCATCCTTATCATCATTATCATCATCATAATCAACCATATCCAGATCATCTTCATCATTATAGGAATTGAGATAGGCATAATGTGTCCAGGTTCCACAAACGCCTCTCCAATGTATGATACAGGTTGATCCTCAATAGCCTGAATAGGTACATCTGATACTGGCTCTTGATCAACATTAGTTGTGTCTGTTGTCTTTTTATCATTAACTGGATAAACAACACGCTCTGTCCCAATAACAAGCTCATCTACAAGGGTAGAACCAACATCTTGCTGACGACTAGATTCTCCAACCTCAGTGGTACTTTGATGTATGAAAGATGAATACACACGTAAGGTGAGATCACTTAGATTCTGCTCCATGATTTGAACTAACTAAACATAAACTGTTGTTGGCTCTCTAAGCTCTCAATCCTCTCATCCTTCTCCAACATTCTCCAATACAAGTCATCAATAATCTGAGTTTTCTCCAACATATCCCTCTCAAGTGTACTAACTCTCTGTCCTAATGAAACCCTCGTAGGTGATAAAGAAGAAGACTCTGGTTGAGGTCGTCGCTCAGGAGTAGTATTGAAGTAGTCAGCATCACCAAACAAATCATCATGAGTTGGTTGTCTTGGAGGAGTCCTTAACACATCATCAGTAGTGGGCATAGAAGTAGATGTCATCGTTGTTGATTCTATGACAATCACTGGAGTAGGAGCCTCACTAACTGTGATTGGATATTTGATATAGGAACATCATCAGTAGTCACACTGGTCATTGAGGTCCAACGTCTCCTCAACACACCACATCCTTTACCCCTCCCACTTGGAATTTCACCAACTACCATTGCCATTCTCTTCCTCCGACCTCGGGTAGTAATGGGTATATCTTCAGGTACAAAATCAGCATCAAGATCCATAGTAGTACGTTTAGCAGAAGTTTCACATACTTTGGGACGTTCCTGAAGAACATATGGCATGTTCCTAATCTGATCACTATTAGTCTCGCTCTCATCTACATCTCCTTCTCTTTCTATCCAAGTGTTAACCTCATCTAAAACTGACTTTTCAGCAGCATGTGAACTCTTTGGGACTTCTTGTGCAGCACTAGATGAAGTACTAGTTGTATCATCTCTGTGTATGTGAACTAGCTCAGTCTCGACAGCACATGCCTCAACTTGAAAATCATCAACAAACCTTCCAAGCTTTGCAAAGTGTGACCCATCCCATACATTTCCTCTTGCTCCCATGAGATATGTGAATATATCTTTCTTCATCACCATAACAGAATAGGTGGATGAATCAAATATGGCTACTCAGGATGAGCAGCATTTACAATCATCTGAATGAATCTCGGGTACATGGTGAACTTATTCCCCAGAGCAGCAATAACATTCTTCTGCATCTCAGAAAATATAGCTCTAGAGATGCTATATGGAAGATCGTCGACCAGAGATACTAGCAATGAACCAAATATGGTACTAAGACTATCCATGCCAGCCTTAAGATTTCTGAGACAATGAATAACGATATGGAATAAGTACTTCAAAAAAGGAGGCAAGTACTTCTTCTCTGAAGATAGGTATCTGCTACTATAACCCATACGTATCAGGCAATCCTCCGCTGTATCATCATCTATCTTGATCGGTCCATGGGGAATGTCTTCTAACAGTAGAACACTGTTGATCACTTCTGCAGTAATAACCACTCTTTTTCCTTTTATCGTCGTTGTAATACATAGCTCCCCCTCAGCATCTATGTCATTGGTAGCACTTTGCCAAAACTGATCTATTACGTCTGTATAACTTGTCGGATTAGCAGATATAGCATGGAAAATCCTAGACGTCTTCAATCCCTCAAGATTGGAATAAAGCTTTATCATCATGAACATCTCCCTGATATGCAATAGCATTATGGTTTTTGTTAAAAACCATAGGTCGCGCCATCTGAAAAATTAAACAATTAAACAAACATTATAAGTACACACAAAAATTTCAGAATATTAAAAGTCAACACTTAGATAAATATTAAAATTAAACAATTAAACAAACATTATAAGTACACACATTATAAGTACACACAAAAATACAGATATATATATACATATATATATATATATATATATATATATATATACATATATATGAATATATATATATATATATATATATATATATATATATATATATATATATATATATATATATATATAGAGACTTATATATATATAGGTAACATATGTGAGATATAAGTATATATATATAGATGTATATATATATATATATAGATAATTTACATGTATATATATATATATACTTAGATATATAGATATACATGTATATATATATAGATATACGTATATATAATATAGATATATATATAGATATATAGATAGACGTATATATATATATACGTATATATCTATATATACGTATATATCTATAGATTAGAGATAGATATATATATCTATATATTATATAGAGAGATCTTATATATAGATAGATATAGACGTATAGATAGATATTATCTCTCTAGAGATATATAGACGGAGATATCTAGATCTAGAGTAGATCTCTCTACGGAGAGAGATAGATATCTAGACTAGAATAGATAGAGAGATATCTCTCTCTATCTCTAACGTATCTTATCAGATCTACGTATCTATCTATATTATCCGTATCTATAGTCTCTACGTATCTCTAGAGACCTATCTATATACGTATATAGAGATATACGTAGAGAGATAGAGATAGAGACAGGTAAAGAGAGAGAGATAGAGAGATAGAGATAGACTTGAGAGAGAACAGATGGAGACTAGAAGATAGAGAGATTAGATATAGAGAGAGATAGAGATAGAGAGAGACAGAGAGATAGAGAGATAGGATATAGAGAGAGATAGATCTATCTCTACATCTAGAGAGTCTCTATCATAGCTATAGAGATATATATATAGATATTAGATATGTCTCTTCTATATATACGTATATATATGGTATAGATATATACGTATATATATATAAGTATATATAATATATATAGATATATATACGGTATATATATATATATATATATATATATATATATATATATACGTATATAGATATATATATATGATATTATATATATATGTATCTATATGTATATATATCTATACGTATATATATATACGTCTCTATATATATTACGTATATATATATATATACATCTATATAATATGTATATATAGATATGTCTATATATGTAGACGTATATATATATATATATATATAGATATATATACGTATATATTATATATAATATATACGTATATTATATATATATATATATATATATATATCTATATATGTATATATATGTATATATATATATATATATATATGTATATATATGTATATATATATATATATATATATATTGTAAGGTTTAATGAAAGGCTAATGCATCCAAAGACAACCCAAGTCTCTCCTGCATGCATGCACTTAAGTGTAGAGTAGAAATGCTTCGGAAGTTTTACACCCTGCATCAGAAATACTCTAAGTGTAATTCCAAAGCCAAGACCAATATCTTCTGAAGCCAAAAGTGAAGTCTTCCAAAGTTTCAAAGACAAAGTCTTATGAAGCCAATGAAGTGAAAACAGATTTCTTCTGAAGACTTTCAATACATGTTTTATCTGATGTACTTTTCCATAAAGCTGGACCACTTTTCGCTGCAACTCTGAAGACTCACCAACTTATACAAGTTGGTGAAAAGGTCCATCTTTTTGGTAACTGTACATTGAGGTCTTGAGTCTGTTGCTTTATACTTTATGTACTTTTATCCTTTATGTAAAATATTAGGATGTGAGCTATGACATGTCATAGTCACTAGTCAGCAACTTGAGATATATTATCTTAAGGAACAACTAGCTGAGAGAACTTGAAGAATAGCTCATCCAAGAACACAAGAATCTGTGGATGTGATTGACCTAACTCCTAGCTCATCTATACAAGTAGGTAATACTACCAAAAAGGGAGAGAAAGTCATAGAAATCATAGAACCTGAGAGTTCTTCACAGAGTATGGATATTGAGGACTCACTATCTTCACTTGCGCTTGTCCATACTCAGCAACCTCCTCAAGTTCACATTCATGTGGACTCACTCATTCAGAGTCTATTTGCGAAGGGAATTCCAAAGGCTATGTCAACTCCACCCCAAGGATCATCAAACTACATTTTAGGGTTGAGGTATGATGCTGATAGAAGAGCCATCATACTTCAAAGAGTTCAAGGGAAGCAAGATTGTTGTGTGCACCACTAGTTGGGTTAATAAGTTATCGCAATAAACAAGGTTTAACATTCGTACTTTATCATATATATATATATTATATATATATCTAATATATATGTATATATAGAGGGAGAGGTGTAGAGATGTATAGGGATAGGGAGAAAATATATATAGAGAGAACGTAGATGATAGAGGTATAGAGATGATACATATAGGATAGATAATCTAGATATACTAGGAGAGATATAGACATAGATAGAGACTTATAGAGAATAGAGAGAGAGATAGAGAGACGGATATAGATATATAGAGATAGAGATATAGTATATATATATATATATATTATATATATTAGGTGGTATATATGTATGTATATATATATCTATGTATATGTATATACAGATATATATATATACCTATATCTATATATAATATATATATGAATATATATATATCTATAGAATATATATATATATATATATATATATATCTATATATATTATATATATATCTATATATTATGTATACAAAGGAAATCAAGTAATATCATTGGTCAACTGAATGTTAAGGCAAACCCTGAGAATAGCTTCAAAGGAAAAACCTTGACTGAAGGCCCAGTGATAGAGCCTGAGAGCATTGTCAAAATAACAACTACTTCAATAATGAAATCCCTCAGTGAAACACATGCTGGTGAAGGTGTATCACAGCCTCTCTCTAGCCAGAACCTGGATGCTACTCCAAGCAATGAAGGCCAAAGCTCTCTCCACCCTGAGTCATAAAGGTCTGTAGGTGACAAAGGGAAAAGGATAATGACTCCTGAGGAGATTGAGGAGGAGGAGAGAGAGAGGAAGAGGAAGCTAAGGGGAGAAAGTTCCACTAGGTCTTCAGGCTTCATGAAAGCTGCAATCAGGGTAGCTCCCAGACCAAACACTAAGAATGATGAGTTAAGAGCAGTCAGTATTAACTACCTGCAGACCAGGAACTATGATATAGATTAGAACATCTCTCTCCTTTTATATGAATTGAATGAACTAGCAGACATGGAAATGTCTAGGGAGCGGAAGGAGGCAGAGAATGCAGAGTTGCTCCTAAAGATAATGAAGAAAGAAGGCAGAAAAGGCTGTACAAACATGGTCCTACTCTCCCCGCACTTCACGAAAACCTTGTGCAAGAGGCTGTGGCAACTCCACAACCTTAGGTAGATAAAGAAGTTGATAGACAAAACATGAACAACTACCTAGTGCTACAAGACTCTACCAAGCAGCTGCACTTCTTCCCTTTTCCTTTGAGTACATTGAGTTTGAGTATCTCAAGCAACTTAAATTTCAAGTTCTCAAAGAACAAAAGGCTACAAAAAGAAAAATGAGTGAAGAAGCTGCAAAGTCAAGAGCCATCATCCAAAAGAGTTAGAAGAAGTTTGCAGATAGGCAGAGGATGATGAGCTTCTTGAAGCTGTATGGATTCTCAAAGGAGACTTGGTCTAATGTCTCTATCCACAATGGATGAGCACATCAGGGTGATCAAGCAGAATATCAAGAGAGGAGAGCTTGTTGACTTACACTCCCTACCATCTCAAGCTCCTCCTGGAGTTGAGGTTAAGGTTGAGGAATTTGAGACAACAGAACCTCGACCTCATGCTGAATCTCAGCATGGACCTTTTGATAAAGTTGGACCATTTTCTGCTGAGATTGATTTTTCTAAAGACTTTTAACCTCATGGAAAAGTACATCAGATAAAGCATGTGTTAAAAGTCTTCCGAAGAAATCAATCTTCATTTCTTGGCTTCGGAAGACTTTGTCTTTGAAGCTTCAGAAGACTTCACTTTTGGCTTTAGAAGATTCTACACATAATTCTGATGCAGGGTGTAAAACTTCCAAACCATTTCTACTTTGCACTTAAGTGCATGCATGAAGGAGAGAGTTTGAATGTTTTAGGTGCATCAGCCTTATATGAAACCTTATAAACTCCCCCTAGGCTAATGCTACCAAAACATTTGAAGACCTTAGATGTTGACAGTCCTCATCATGATGATGACCATACCCTTCTTCATTAGATGGGCTGGATCACTCAGGCTTTCAAAGTGTCTTCTCAACTCAAAAAGATCATGCAGAGGTAGATTGAACATTAACTGCCATGTGTAAAAATCTTCAACACCTTGATTTGTGATTACATGCCATCTTTCTGGATTAAAGTGAAGGTCTAGAATAAGATGGGTTTTCCTGATACAAGAGGAGTTGCTTGGATTGGAGTTGATTGAGCTGTCTCTTCATACACTCTCTCAGGATGATCTGATTCATCCTGACGCTTGGAGGTGGATGACTCTGACTTCTTCTTCTTCTTTGACTTACGTTTTGAGGCCATCCTTTTTCTCCTCTTTGAAATCTTCAACTGAGAAGACTGGCCTTCAACACCTTGTTGTTTAGTCTTGTCTTTCTTAGTTGGGTCTACCTCCCTCACTGGTTCAGAAGGGGAGGGAGTTTGACCCTGCTACGGATCAGAAGATGAAGCTTGCTGAGGTTTAGCAGGAGGTTCAGGTTATGTTGTCTCAAAATTTTTAACCTTAACCTCCACTTCTAGAGGGGCTTGACTTGGTAGAGAGTATAAATCAATGAGCTCTCCTCTTTTGATCTTCTGCTTGATCACCCTTATGTGCTCATCCATGGTGGATAGAGACATTGGGCCAAGTCTCCTTTCGAAGAATTCATACAACTTCAAGAAGCTCATCATCCTCTACCTATCAGCAGACTTATGTTGACTCTTTTGGATGATGGCTCTTGACTTGGCTACTTCTTCACTCATGTTTCTCTTTGTAGCCTTTTGTTCTTTGAGTACTTGAAGTTCAAGTTGTTTAAGATACCCAAACTCAATATACTCAAAGGACAAGGGAAGAAGTGTAGCTACCTGGTAGAGTCATGTGGTACTCAAGTAGTTGTTCATGTTTTGTCTATCAGTTTCTTTAATACCTGAGGTTGTGGAGTTGCCACAGTCTCTTGCACATGGCTTTCTTGAACTGGGGAGAGGGTAGGAACATGTTTGTACAGTCTTGCAGGACCGGTGAAGGATATGCACTTATAGCACAACAACACAATGAGGAGAGTTTCTTAGAACATTTAACAGATCAAATAGGGAACTGGTTAGCTATATAGATAAGATGCTAAGAACACAAGTAAATATAAGACAGAACAAGATGGCAAACAACACAAGTAATTGGTTTTCAAGAATGTTGTATATTGCTTCTCAACAAATGTTACAAAGCATGAAGGAAAGTTACAAGTACTTGAGATACATATACTACATCCTACAGCCGGCCATACTTTGAAAGCCAGCTGGATACAATTGACTAGATAACTACAAAATCAAATGTAGAATCAAAAGGCAGATTTGCCTTTTGACTAGTGACTATGACATGCCATAGATCACATCCTAATATATTACAAAAAGGACAAAAGTACATAAAGTAAAAAGCATGGACTCAAGACCTCAATATACAGTTACCAAAAGCATGGACCTTTCACCAACTCATGTAAGTTGGTGACTTTACAGAGTTGCAGCGGAAAGGTGGTCCAGCTTTATGGTAAAGTACATAAGATAAAGGCATCTCTTTAAAAGTCTACAGAAGAAATCTGTCTTCACTCTTTCGCTTCGGAAGACTTTGTCTTTGAAGCTTCGGAAGACTTCACTTTTGGCTTCGGAAGATGTTGGTCTTGGCTTCGGAAGATTTTACAATTCGAATATTTTCTAGTGCATGGTGCAAAACTTCCGAAGCATTTCTACTTCTGTACTTCAGTGCATGCGTGCAGAGAGACTTTTGATGTTTTGGCTGCATCAGACTTATAAGAATCCTTACAAACTCCCCCTAGGCTGATGCTACCAAAACATTTTGAAGATCTTCAGATGTTAGTAGTCTTCAGGACAATGATGACCATACCCTTCTTCATCAGATGGTCAGGATTGTTCAGACTCTTCTCATCTTAAAAAGATCATGCATAGGTAAGTTGATTAAGTCTTGCCATGTGTAGACATTCTCAATACCTTGATCTCTGATCACATGCCATCTTTCTGGATTAGTTGTGAAGGTCCAGGATAAGATGGGTCTCTTAGCTGCAAAAGGAGCCACTTGAGTTGGAGTTGATTGGGCTGCCTCTTCATGCACTTCCTCAGGTTGATCTGACTCAGCCTGAGGTGTAGAGGTTGATGATTCAGGCTTCTTCTTTTTCTTTGACTTCAGTTTGAAAGCCATCCTTTTCTTCCTGTTTGTAGACTTCAACTGAGAAGACTGGTCTGCAGCACCTTGTTGATCATCCTTGTCTTTCTCAGTTGGGTGTTCCTCCCTCACAAGTTCAGAAGGAGAGGGAGTTTGACCTTGCTGTGGATCAGAAGATGAAGCTTGTTGAGGCTCAGCAGGAGGTCCAGGTTATGTTGTCTCAGGTTGTTCAACCATAACCTCCACTTCAGGTGGGACTTGACTTGGAGGGGAGTGTAAGTCAATCAGCTTTCCACTCTTGATCTTCTGCTTGATTACCCTGATATGCTCATCCATTGTGGATAGAGACATAGGGCCAAGTCTCCTTCCGGAGAATCCATACATCTTCAAGGAGCTCATCATCCTTTGTCTGTCAGCAGACTTCTTCATACTCTTTTGGATGATGGCTCTTGACTTTGCAGCATCTTCCCTCATTTTTCTCTTTTTTTCCTTTTGTTCTTTGAGCACTTGAAGTTCAAGCTGCTTGAGATACTCAAACTCAATGTACTCAAAGGACAAGGGAAGAAGTGCAGATGCCTGGTAGAGACCTGTGGCACTCAGGTAGTTGATCATGTTTTGTCTATCTGTTTCCTTGTTTACCTGAGGTTCTTGTGTAGCTGCCAAAGCCTCTTGCACAGGGCTTTCTTGAACTGGGGAGAGAGTAGGGACATGCTTGTATAGCCTTTTCTGTCTATTCTCCTCTTTGAATTGGAGAAGTAGCCTTGCATCCTCTGCTTCCTTCATCTCTCTTGACACTTCCATGTTAGCCAGTTCATTTGGTTGCTCTAAGGGGAGAGATATATTCTCATCTATGTCATAGTTCCTGGTCTGCAGGTAAGTAATCATGACTGCCCTCAACTAATCATCTTGACTGTTTGGTCTAGGGGCAGCCCTGATTGCAGCTTGCATAAAGCCTAAAGACCCAGAGGAACTTTCTCCCCTTAGCTTCCTCTTCCTCTCTATCCCCTCCTCCTCAATCTCCTCAGGGGTTAGAATCCTTTTCCCTTTGTCACCCACAGACCTTTGTGACACAGGGTGGAGAGAGCTTTGGCCTTCATTGCTTGGTGTAGTTTCCAAGCTCTGGCGAGAGAGAGGTTGTGAGACACCTTCACCAGCAGGTATTTCACTAGGGGAATGAATTTCTGAGTAGTTGTTGGTGTGACAAGGCTCTCAGGCTCTATCACTGGGCCTTCAGCCAAGGTTTTCCTTTTGAAGCTAATCTTAGGGTCTGCCTCAACATCCAGTTGACCGATGACATTACCTGATTGCCTTTGTCTCATTCTAAGGTTGAACTCTTCAGTAATTCTGTCTTGAATCCTGAGTGTTAACCTATTAGCTTGTCTTGATTGACTTGGGTTGACAAGTGGCATGTTGATTAGGTCAAGACCTTCATAGTAGTTCAAGGTCTGAAAATTAAATACTTCTTGCTGCCCTTGAACTCTGTGAAGAATGAGGGCTCTTCTACCAGCATCATACCTCCACCCAATGATGGAGTTTGAAGTTCCTTGAGGTGGAGATGACATAGCCCTTGGAATGCCTTCCTCAAAGAGACTCCTAATGATAGAGTCTATAGTGTCCACATTAATATGAACTTGAAGAAGTTGCTGAGTATGCACAATTGCAAGCGAGGATGGTTAGTCCTCAATGTCCATACTCCCTGAAGAACTCCTAGGTTCTGTGACTGTAATGACTTTCTCCCCCCTTTGCTAGCATCACCCTCTTGCATAGGTGAGATAGAGGTTAGGTCAATCACATTAACAGGTTCTTGTGTTCCTGGTTGAGCTCCTCTTAAAGGTCTCCCAGCTAGTTTCTCCCTAAGATAAGATATCTCAAGTTGCTGATCATTTACCCTATTTTGAAGAGTAGTCACCTAAGATTCAAGGTGACTAACCTTAGAGACTAAATAGGAGCATGTTTTTGACAGTTTTTGTACCTTTAGTCTCAGATTTCCCTCATCTTCATCAGAAGAATCATTGGGGGATGAGATGATTGGACTAAGGTCCTCTCTCTCACCACCAGCTTCAGGTTTTGGCTGCTGGATTTCCCCTGCACATTGACAGCCTCAGTTGAAGTGTCAATGGGCTGAGTTGCCATGGTTGAGGTCTTAATGATGTAATCACTTGCAAAAGTGAGAGCCTCTTCCATATGGATATCCTGAACAGGTTCAGAGGTATCCACCTCAGTGATGGGTGACTGATGTGGGCTAGGCAAAGCAAACTCAGGAGTACTCATATCTCTTTGAGTAGGGGAAGAGTAGAGAGACTCATGGTACCCATTGAAACCTAAGTCTTCATTAGTATAGAATAAGAGGTTGGGAATGGGTTGATTTAAGTCTAAAGGCTGGGGATGGTAACTTTCCCCTGAAGTTATTCACTTGAGTGTTGAGACTCAGAGTGAGGGCTTAAGGAAGGTTGGCTTATGAGCTCATCAGGGTGAGCATGAGGAACCTCACCACTGATTCTTGAAGAGATGGGAGTGGTTTGCTCCTCAGGAGAAGTGGGAGCTCTAGTGTCTACTTCCTCCTGTATGGGTGAGTATGTGGGGGCCTGCACAGACTCAATAGCTTGAGCTGGGTTCATTTGGATTTTTTTTGGTAGGTGAGGGTGATTTGTGGTCTTTTTGGTGGTTGGGAGGTAGAAGGTGTGGGTTCAACACTAGCTTGTGTTGCTAGGTTGTCACCTTGAGCAATGAGCTCTAACATTTTGGGTCAAGGATGTTTCTACCCCTGAGAAGCCTACAGTTGGCTTCTTAATAATTTAAAAGATGCCAGGCTTCATCTGTCCCAATTTAAAATATTATCTGTTTCCCTCAACTGTAAGCCCAGTTCACAGTTGAGAATGTGTTAAACATTCTAGGAAAACATATAATACTCTAAGGAGTCCAAGTTAGCGAAGCAAATTTGTATAAACAAACTGAGAGTACCTGAACTTGACCCCTTGAACCATTCCATGTACTATGAAGGAGAGATCCTCAGGAATCTGGTCCCACCCTTCATGCTTGTTTGACAAGCTGTGGATAACCACATGAAGCAGGTATTTCCACTGGGATGAGACCTTCCCTTTCCTGAAGGTCTTTATAGAGAAATCTCCCTCATAGCCCATCTGCTCAAAGGAATGATTTACAACTTCCTTGGGAAGGACAACTCACCTTCTTCATCATCCAGCTGCAAGTGAGTTTTGATGATCGCCGGAGTGATGAAGAATGTCCTCCCCTGCGCTGTGGTAGACAGTGCCTTCTCCCCATCCATAATGACCTCTTGGCAGGTCTTCCAGAATTCAAGCAGATGATCCTCATAAAGAGTAGGATCAATGGTTAGGGAGGTGAAGTAGTTTGATAGAGCTAAGAAACGGCAAATCTCTGAGAAACTTTCATCTTTCTCAGAGCTTAACAGAGCAACCTGGTTGTGTTGCCTGTGAAGTTGCATGGAGAAATCTGGGTTGTTTTTGCGATTTAGGTTGGCCATTTGAGAAGCTTAAGGATGAAGAAAGATGAAGAACAAAGGCGGTTTGGGAGAATTTAGGTTTAAGGAATAGTGTAATTGAGGAAGATAGTGAAAGAGGGGGGAACCGTTGGGTATTTATGTGAAAAAGATTTGAGACAAAGTTAATGAAAGAGGATAAACTTTGAAATCCGGATGTCGGTCCCACCTCTGAAAAATAGTTTACTTTTCCCAAAAGTAGTTTAGGAAGTCAGAGAGAATCTTCGAAGGTTATTTGCTTCGGAAGTTCTAAAGAAAAAGCTTTCGAAGGCAAATTGGCTTCGGAAGAAATTTTCAAAGGTTTTTGACAATTTGCTTCGGAAGAAAATTAACACTCAGAGAATTTTTATTCTAAGGAGAATAAAAACTTCCGAAGGTAAATTGCTTTCGGAAAAAACTTGTTCTTTGAAAACATACAAAGTACTTAAGTTAATGTTAAGCTTCGAAAGATATTATGGAGATTTCTTCCGAAGGTAAAATTACTTAAGCAACTATTTGTTTTGTAAGACATAAACTTCTTCCGAAGGTAATGGTAAGTCTTTCGAAAAATAAAGAGATCAAAATTTTCAAAAATCTAAGAAAAGTCTTTTGAAAAGATTTTCTTCCAAAGAAAACAAGGGCTTATGAAGGTGATAAAATAGACAACACAGGTTATACAGGTTTTAGAAATAAATATGATTAAGTTTCAATAACAGCTATTCAAAGTTAATCATCCCAATAGCTGATAGAAGATATTTAAATCTCTGCTCATCAAAAGTTTTGGTGAACAGATCAGCATATTGTTCATTTGTGTTAACTTTGACTAGTTTGATTAATCCCTTTTCAAAGTTATGTCTAATCAAATGATACCTGATATTGATATGCTTTGTCCTTGAGTGCTGCACGGGATTCTCTATGATGGAGATAGCACTGTTGTTGTCTATGTGAATGGGAGTCTCTTTAAAGTTGAATCCATTGTCCAACATCTGATTTTGAATCCAAAGCACTTGAGCACAACAGCTTGCAGTAGCAAAGTATTCAGCCTCAGCAGTTGATGCAGACACACATGATTGTTTCTTACATTTCAGGAGACTACTCTTCCACCAAGAAATTGACATCCCCTGATGTAGACTTTGCAGTCATGTTGCAACCACCATAGTCACTATCTGTATAAGCATACATATTAAAGTTAGAATTTTTTGGATACAAAAGTCCAAGTGATGGAGCACCTTTGAGATATCTTAAAATTCTTTTGACAGTGACTAGGTTTGACATCTTGGGGTTGGCTTGATATCTTGCACAAATGTATGTAGCAAACATGTTATCTGGCCTGCTAGCTGTGAGGTACATAAGAGACCCAATCATTGCCCTATAGAGATGCTCATCAACACACTCCCCCTCAAGATCAGGTCCAAGGGAGTGATTTCTGGCTATGGGTGTCTTAGCAACCTTACAATCAGTCATGTTGAACCTTTTAAGTATGTCTTGTACATACTTTGACTGACTAATGAAGATGTCATTGTCTTGAATTCCTAGAAAGAAATTGAGTTCCCCCATGGCACTCATTTCAAATCTGTCCTTCATCAGCTTCTCAAAGTCTTTGCAGAGCTTTGGATTAGTTGACCCAAAGATAATGTCATCTACATATAATTGAACTAGCATTATGTCATTTCCTGTTCCTTTGATGAAGAGAGTTCCATCTATAGTACAGAGATACTGAGATAGAATCTCATATCACTTCCTTGGTGCTTGGTGCAACCCATAAAGAGCTTTATCAAGCCTGCAGACATAATCAGGATGATCAGGATCTGCAAACCCAGGTGGTTGTCTGACATACACCTCTTCATCAATCACCCCATAAAGAAAAGCACACTTGACATCAAGTTGGTAGACCTTGAAGTTCTTGGATGCAGCAAAAGCTAGGAATATCCTAACAGCTTCAAGTCTTGCTACAGGAGCAAAAACATCTTTGTAGTGAATTCCTTTTTCTTGAGTTTACCTTAAACAACTAGTCTTGCCTTGTTTTTAAAGACAAGTCCTCTATCATCCTTCTTATTCCTAAACACCCATTTGGTTCCTATGGTAGTCTTCCCTTAAGGAAGAGGACATAGGTTCCAAACCTTTTGTCTTTTGAATTGAAGCAGCTCCTCTTGCATAGCTTCAACCCAACTTCCATCCTTTAGAGCCTCATAAATTTTCTTTGGCTCTATCTGGGACAAGAAACAAGAGTGAAGACAAACATTTGCTTCATGGGTTTGTCCTCTTGTTCTCACCCCTGAATCAACATCTCCAATGATGTTTGTGGAAGGATGAGACTTGTGGATCCTTAGCTGAGGGATCACAGCAAGTTGCTTAGACAGATCTAAATTTGAGAAATTCTGATCTGGCAAAGAAGATTCACCCTCCACATCAGCACACCTATCAAGATTAACTTGATCCAATGAGTGTGTGACATCATGGATGTTGTCTTCAATGGAGTGGTTATCAGCATCAAGAAATTCCTGATCACTTTCACCACCACCATTTTCTCCAACATTTGAAGCTCCTTCTCCTGAGTTTTATGCCTCTAAACTGGAATTTGAAGGCACCTCAGAAACATCAGCAGGATTTGTCATTGATGTGCTGGTAGAAGCTTCATTTGCAGGATTAGTTACCACTGGAGCTGAAGATGTGTAACTTGAAGGTCTTCTTAGCTCAAATCTTGGGTCAGGATCACCTGTAGGTAGTATATCAATAGATCCTGAAACATTCTCACAAGATTTGTTAAAACATTTGGTAACTAAATCAAGATCAAATAACCAATCCTGACCAGAACCTTTCACACTGAGAGTGTGCTCATTGAAAGTCACATTGGCTGACTCCTTAACTACTCTAGTTCTGAGATTGTATACTTTATAAGCTTTAGCTTGAGAAGAGTATCCAATAAAATGTCCATCATCTGATTTCTTAGCAAACTTGGCTATTTGATCTTTGGTATTCAAGATGGTGCAAGGACATCCAAATGACCTGAGAAAACCAATGAAAGGTTTTCTCTTGTGCCAAAGTTCATACGGAGTCTTACCATGTTTCTTAACTCCTAAAACTTTGGTTTTTGCACATAGCAAGCAGTGTCTACTGCCTCTACCCAGAAGATGATGGGCAGTTTAGAGTCAGACAACATAGTTCTTGCAGCTTCAATTAATGTCTTGTTTCTCCTCTCAGCAGCACCATTTTGCTTAGAAGTCCTGGGAGCACTATATTGTCTTGTAATACCTTTTTCATCACAAAATGTATCAAGGATTTGATTGTTGAATTCAGTTCCTTGATCACATCTTATGGTTTTGACCTTGTGATCACATTGATTCTCAATCTTTAAGATGAAATTCTTTAGAATATCAGGAGTCTCATCCTTAGTTCTAAGGAAGAAGACCCAAGTGAATCTTGTAAAGTCATCTGTGATCATCAAACAATAAGAGGTCCTTCCTAGACTCATTACACCGGTGACGCCAAGGAGATCCATATGTAATAAGTGTAGGGGATTAATGATGAAATTTCTTTCCTTTGGCTTGTGAGATACCTTGTGTTGCTTCCCTTCAGGCATGCAACATAGTGGTCATCACTTGTGAACTCTTTCTTTGGTATTCCAGTTACCAAATCATTCTTAATTAATTTATTCATGTTTTTAAAGTTTACATGGCACATTCTTTTATGCCAGAGGAAAGATTCATCATTATTTTCTTTAGACAGAAAGCATGAAACTTCTCCTGAGGGAGATGTTTCTTGCAAGTCCATCTTGTACATATTCCCTTTCTTGGGGCTCGGAGCAAGATGTGCTCATGAGGAATGACCACCCCGGGCCTAGAGAACAATGCACTCATGCTCAGTGAAGAGCATATTATGACTCTGATCACAAAATCGGGATACAGTCAAAAGATTGTACCCAAGCTCCTTGACAAAGTTTACCTTCTCAATGCTAAGCTCACCATTTATGACCTTGCCCCTTCCTGTAATGTAACCACCTGCGTCTCCTCCAAAAGCAATTGGTCCTCCATCAATTCTTTCAAACTTTTGGAGTCGTGACCTATTGCCTGTCATGTGCCTGGAACAACCACTGTCAATGATCCATACATTTCTATTTGTCTTGAGCTGTTATTGCACAAAAGAGATGGTTAGTTACATTTGAAAACCCAAGCCTTATTGGTCTTGGGCTCATCAAAAGAAGTTGAAGAAAATGCAACAGTAATTGATCCTATAGTCATGCTAGAAGGATCATTTGCTGATGTTGATGAAGAACTTTCAGCCACTTGGTCTTTCTTTGACTTCCATACCACCTTTGGAAGCTTAGCTTGACCTTCATTACTTCGGAAGTTTCGATGACTTCGGAAGTTTTGATGACTGGACCTTCGGAAGATCTTGCTTTCACTGCAGCAGGCTTTAGTGCTTCGGAAGTATTCCTTTCTTCCGAGACCAAATTTTTTTCCGAAGGCAAGTTTCCACTTGTCTTCTTCTTCATTTTGGAGCTTCCGAAGGAAACAGATTTTCCTTCCGAAGCTTGCTTCTTCTTTTCCGAACTCTTAGAAGTAATCCCACACATAACACAGCTCATTTTCTTCCTTCTAGGAGTTTTACTTTGTGAACAAGGCTGAACTTGATCACTTTCCTTCTCCATCTTTATCTTGGAAGATGCTATGGTAGTACTTGTAGGGATAAAACTACCTTTGGAGCTGGATGGTTCAGGTTGTACAGCAGTGGTGCATAACTGATCAGCCTTCTTCTTAATGATGGGATGATTTGGACATGAACCAGAACTCTTGTTGACGAAGTTCAAGTTGGTGTCTTCAGTCTTCACCACTTCAAAACCTGCAGAGATGAAGACTTGTTTCTGTGCAGAATTGAAGGTGGTCTTGATCTCTTGAGCCTTTTTGGACTTTCTTTTGGCCTTCCCGATCAAGTGCTTTTTTCTTGACTAGGTCATCCCAACTTCTTTGCTCTCCTCAAAGGGATGGTGACCCTTCTTAGAATGCTCTTCTCCACTGTTCTCAGAGCCATTCTCCGCCATCTCCTCTTCATCCTCTTCAGCCACAGGATCTATGAGGGGAAGCTCATCTTCACAAGTTCCACACCTAGGAGATCTAAAAGACAAGATTGTGTGTGGAGGAGCTATCTCACAAGATCCTAGTCCCGGCTTATTTTGATAACAAACTTTTGCATGCAAGGATGAGTATATTATGTTCTTGAAAGTCTCTTCTTCAAGAACACATTTTTCTGCCTTGGCTTTGCTGATCACAAGCTCAGCCTGGCATTCAGTTAACTTAGTAATGAGGTCTTTGATCTGAGTCCTGTAGTTTGTATGCTCATGTTTAAGAGTTGAAATGGTTTTCTCTAAGTCCTCTATCTTTAGTGTATAATCATTTTCAGCTCTTTTAAAATCAGCTTTTAAGATATTTAAGGACTCAAGATCAGATCTCATTTCTAAGTTATACGACATGTATCTATTGACTTTAGCAATGCATTCAGGGGTACAAAGATGTTCCAATACATTGGCTTCATCGTGGTCTGCCATGAGTGCTTTGGAGATGCATCTTCTACCTGAAAGCTCCAGTCAAAGCCTCCTTCTTCAACAGCAATTGCAGCTTGCTGCTTAGGCTTCTCATTCTAAGGGGCTTTCTTAGTGTAGTTTGGTCTGGTTTGTGCTTGGCCACCATTTGTCCTTGGTGCCTTACACTCTCTTGCAAAGTGTCCCATTTGGTTACAGTTGTAACACTTTACTTTGCTTTTATCCAGCCCAAACTTTCCACTGGTTGCATTGCTTGGAAACTTTCTCCATCTCCTCTTGTAGAACGTCTTGGCTCTGTGAGTGAGAGGAGCCATCTGCTGGACTATCTCCATATACTCCAGATTATCTGGGTGGATACAGTCCAAATCTTCATGGATGAAGAGAAAGTTGCCTGGGGTTTCATCAGCAGAGACAAAGGCATGAGAAGAACTTGTCTCTTGGAAGGGACTTCCTTGAGTGTAGCATATAAGATGATGTTGTCAGGGTAGCATATAAGATGATGTTATGGCTCAATGCTTTCCCTATCAACCACGTGGAGGGCTGAACTCAGTTGATTGCTGGAGTTACCAGATGAGCTTGCATGTTCATCTCCATCTTGTAGCCACTAAGAAAACCATACAACTTTGTGAGAGTAAGAGTCTTAAGGTTCTCAGTCCCCTTGATAACAACATAGTAATGTGTCTATTGTCTAGGAAGAGAGGACATAAACTTCCTTACAATGTTTTTGTTTTCAAGAGTTACTCCAACATCCATTAGAGTATCCACAATCTCAACATACCTGAAGTATTGTTGTGTCATGGTTTTACCTATCTTAAAAGTGAAGTTTTCAAATTGCTGCTTTAGGAGATCCTTCTTGTTCTCCTTTGCTTCAGTAGACCCCTCATACATCAGCTTCAGTGCTTCCCATAGTTGCTTGGCAGTTTTGCACTTCTTGAAGCCTCTGTAGATGGAGTTCGGAAGAGCAGTTTGAAGGGCTGTCATGGCTTTCTGATCAATCTATATTCTCTTCCTGTCTTCTTCAGAATAGTCAGCTACAGCCTTAGGAATCATACCACCACCAGTAGCAGAAGTGGTTCTTGGTATGTAAGGTCCTTCAAAAACAGAGTCCCACATCCTGGAGTCTTGAGACTTATAAAGCCTTCCATTCTTTGACACCAAGTATCAAAGTCTTCAGGAGTGATCAGTGGAGACTTTGTCATATTTCCAGTTTCCATATCAGCTTTGGTAATAGTTGCCATTTGAGTTGTTAAGTATTTTGTGTGTGTGAGGGATCTTAAGATGGTGAGATCTTATATCAAGAGCCTGAAATGCTCTGATACCAAATGCAGGACCGGTGAAGGGTATGAACTTACAGCACAACAACACAATGAGGAGAGTTTCTTAGAACACTTAACAGATCAAATAGGGAACAGCTATATAGATAAGATGCTAAGAACACAAGTAAATATTAGACAGAACAAGATGGCAAACAACACAAGTAGTTGGTTGTTAAGAAAGCTGTATATTGCTTCTCAAGTTCTATTACAAATGTTACAAAGCATGAAGGAAAGTTACAAGTACTTGAGATACATATACTTCATCCTATAGCCAGCCATACTTTGAAAGCCAGCTGGATACAATTGACTAGACAACTACAAAATCAAATGTAGAGTCAAAAGGCAGATTTGCCTTTTGACTAGTGACTATGACATGCCATAGCTCACATCCTAATATATTACATAAAGGATAAAAGTAGATAAAGTAGAAAGCGTGGAATCAAGACCTTAATGTACAGTTACCAAAAGCATGGACCTTTCACCAACTCATGTAAGTTGATGACTTTACAGAGTTGCAGCCAAAAGGTGGTCCATCTTTATGGTAAAATACATCAGATAAAGGCACATCTCTAAAAGTCTTCGGAAGAAATCTGTCCTCACTCTTTGGCTTCGGAAGACTTTATCTTTGAAGCTTCGGAAGACTTCATTTTTGGCTTCGGATGATGTTGGTCTTGGCTTCAGAAGATTTTACACTTAGAATATTTCTAGTGCATGGTGTAAAAATTCCGAATAATTTCTACTTCTGTACTTCAGTGCATGCATGCAGAGAGACTTTGGATGTTTTGGCTGCATTAGACTTATAGGAATCCTAACAAGTCTTTTCTGTCTTCTTTCTTCTTTGATCTGGAGGAGCAACCTTGCATCATCTACTTCCTTCCTCTCCCTAGACATTTCCAAGTCTGCCAATTCATTAAGATCATCCAAGGGGAGAGATATAATCATATCAATGTGATAGTTCTTGGTCTCTAGGTAAGTAATTCTGAGTGCTCTCAATTCATCATCTTGAGTGTTTGGTCTGGGGGTAGCCCTGATTGCAGCTTGCATGAAGCCTGAAGACCAAGAGGAACTTTCTCCCCTTAGCTTCTTCTTCCTCTCTCTCTCCTCCTCCTCAATCTCCTCAGGAGTCATTATCCTTTTCCTTTTGTCACCCACAGACCTTTGTGACACAGGATGGAGAGAGCTTTGGCCTTTATTGCTTGGTGTAGCATCTAAGTTCGTGCCAGAGAGAGGTTGTGGTACACCTTCACCGGCAGGTGTGTCACTGAGTGAATGAATTGTTGAAGTAGTTGTAGGTGTTACAGGGCTCTCAGGCTTTGGCACTGGGCCTTCAGCCAAAGTATTCCCTTTGAAGCTAATCTCAAGGTCTACCTCAACATCCAGTTGACCAATGATATTACCTGATTGCCTTTGTCTTCTTCTTTGGCTGAACTCTTCAGTAATCATGTCTTGAATCCTTTGAGCCAGCCTGCCAGCTTGCCTAGATTGGCTTGGATTGACAATGTTGATCAGGTCAAGACCTTCATATTAGTTCAAGGTCTGAAAGTTGAAGACTTCTTGCTGCCCTTGAACTCTTTGAAGAATGAGGGCTCTTCTGTCAGCATCTTACCTCCACCCAAGTATATAGTTTGAAGTTTCTTAGGGTGGAGATGGCATAGCCCTTGGAATAACTTCCTCAAAGAGACTGTGAATGAGAGAGTCCACATCAATGTAAACTTCAAGAAGTTGCTGAGTATGCACAATTACAAGTGAGGATGGTGAGTCCTTAATGTCCATACTCTGTGAAGAACTCCCAGGTTCTGTGATTGCAATGACTTTCTTCTCTTTTTGGTAGTATCACCCTCTTGCATAGGTGAGCTAGGAGTTAGGTCAATCACATCCACAGGTTCTTGTGTTCCTGGATGAGCTCTCCTTAAAGGTTTTCCAGCTAGTTTTTCCCTGAGGTACGATATCTCAAGTTGTTGATCATTGACCCTATTTTGCAGGGTAGTCACTTGAGATTCAAGATGACTAAGCTTAGAGACTAGGTAGGTGCATGTTTGTGACAGTTTTTGCGCCTTTAATCTCAAATTCCCCTCATCTTCATGCGAAGAATCATGGGGGGATGAGAGAATTGGACCATAGTCCTCACTCCCACCACCAGCATCATGTTCTTGGCTACTGGATTTCCCCTGCTCACTGACAGCTTCAAGTGAAGTGTCAATAGGCTGCGTTGCCATGGTGGAGGTCTTAATGATGTAATCACTTGCAGAAGTGAGAGCCTCTTCCATATGGACCTCCTGAAGATCCACCTCAGTAATAGGTGAATGATATGGGCTAGATATAGGAGAATCAGGAGCACTCATCTCTCTTTGAGTAGGGGAGGAGTAGAGAAACTCATGTTACTCACTAAATCCTATGTCTTCATCATCATAGAATTCTAGGTTAGGAATGGGTTGGTATAAATCTAGAGGTTAGGGAAGGTAACTGTCCCCTGAAGGTTGTTCACTTGAGTGTTGAGACTCAGAGTGAAGGCTTAAGGTTGTTGGGCTAATGAGCTCATTAGGCTGAGAATAAGGAACCTCAGCACTGATTCTTGAAGAGATGGGAGTGGTTTGCTCCTCAGGAGAAGTGGAAGCTCTAGTGTCCACTTCCTCCTATATGGGTAGTGATACGGGGGCTTGCACAAGCTCAATAGCTTGAGCATGGTTCGTTTGGAATTTCTTTGGTAGGTAAGGGTGATTTGAGGCTATTTGGGTGGTTGAGAGGTAGAAGGTGTTGGTTTAACACTAGCTTGTGTTGCTAGGTTATCACCTTGAGCAATGAGCTCTAATATTTTGGGACCAGGGCTGTTTTTGGAAGCCTACAGTTGGCTTCTTCATGATTTTAGAGATGTCGGGCTTCATCTCTCCTAATGTATGAATATTTCCTGTTTTTCTCAACTGTGAGCCTAGTTCACAGTTAAGAATGTATTGAACATATCTAGGAAACTTGTAATACTCTAAGGAGTCCAAGTTTTCAAGTAAATTTGTATATACAAACTTAGAGTATCTGAACTTGACCCCTTGAACCATTCCATGCACTATGAAGGAGAGATCCTCAGGAATCTGGTCCCACCCCCATGCTTGTTGGACAAGCCGTGGATGACCACATGAAGCATGTACTTCCACTGGGATGAAACCTTTCCTTTCCTGAAGGTCTTTATAGAGAAATCTCCCTCATAGTCTATCTGCTCAAAGGAGTGATTGACTAATTCCTTTGGAAAGGACATCTCACCTTCTTCATCATCCAGCTAAGGATGAGTGTTGATGATGGCTGGAGTGATGAAGATTGTCCTCCCCTGTACTGTCGCAGATAGTGCCTTCTCCCTATCCATGATGACCTCTTGACATGTCTTCCAAAATTCAAGCAAATGATCCTCATAGAGAGTAGGATCAATGGTTAGGGAGGTGAAGTAGTTGGATAGAGCCAGAAAACAACAAACCTCTGAGAAACTATCATCTTTCTCAGAGTTCAACAAGGCAACTTGATTGTGTTGCCTGTGAAGTTGCATGGATAAATCAGGGTTGTTTCTACGGTTTAGGTTGGCCATTTTAGAAAGCTTAAGGATGAAGGAAGTGTAGAACAAAGGCGGTTTGGGTGAATTAATGTTTTGTGAACAGTTTAGATGAAGAAGATAGTGAAAGAAGGAGGAACCGTTGGGTATATATATGAACTGCATTTAAGACAAAGTTAATGAAGGAGGATAAACTTTGAAATCCGGATGTCCGTCCGACCTCTGAAAAAGAAGTTTGTTTTGCCCAAAGAGTAGTTTTCTTGGAAGTCGAAAAAGCTTCCGAAGGTATTTTAGCTTCGGAAGTTTTGATTAAAAGCTTCTGAAGGCAAAATGACTTCGAAAGATATTACAAAGGGTTTTGAAAATTTTGTTTCGGAAGAGATTCAATAATCAGAGATTTTATTCTAAGGAAAATAACACTTCAAGAGTCAATTGCTTTCGGAAGAAAATTGTTCTCTAAAGACATATAAGTACTCGAGTTAAATTTAAGCTTCAGAAGATATTTCGAAAATTTCTTTCGAAGGTAAATCTTTTGAAGTAATTATTTGTTATCTAAGACATAAGTTTTTTCCGAAGGTAATTTCATATATTTTTCGAAGGATAAAACATTTAAATTTTCAAAAATCTAAGGAATGTCTTTAAAAAAAGATTTATCTTTCATAGTAAATAAGGGCTTATGAAGGTAATTTCTGTTAGTTTTATTACAAAGGTAATTAACAAAGTGAACAAATAAAAATAAAATTTGTAAAAAATAAAAATCTATAAACAAAAATAAATTTTATAAAAAATTAAAACTAAATTATTACAAATATTTATGATGCTTTTTTTAAACAAAAGTGACTAAAAATAAATAAAAGTAAAAAAAATAAAATTAAAAACATAAAGGATGAAAATTAAAGATTAATAATAACACATTTCATCATTTTAAGTGATCATTTAAAAAAATAAGTTTAAAAAATTAAAAGTGATTAGAAAGTGAAAAAAATTTAGAGAAAAGTAAAGTAAATAAAATAAAACCAAATGAGAAAAAATATAAAAGATTAGTAAATATTACAGATTTCTTTATTTAAGGGGTAAGGGTAAAATAATATTTTATAAAAAACACTGTAAAAATTAACTTTTATTAATAAAAAGAACATAAAGTATGATAAGTTTTAAATAAAGGATTATTAGTGTACTTATCAAAATTTAATTAAAAATCTATTTTAGATATACTTAAAAAATAAAATTTTTAATTTACTTTACTAATAATTATTTTAATAATAATAATTCATTACAACTTTCTAGGAGTAACAAAATGCAGGACCGTTTGAGTGCTGGTCACTTACAACACAACAACCAATGAGGATAGAGCTTTAGCACACTTAACAGATCAAATAGAGAATTGATAGCTTATATGTTTGATACTAAGAACACAAGTAAAATGTGAGACAGAACAAGATGCTAACAACACAAGTATATGGTTTTTAATAATAATGTATTTTGTCCTCAAGTTCTATTACTACTATTACAAAACATGAAAGAAAGTTACAAGGACCTGATATACTTTATACTACATCCTACAACCGGCCATACTTAGAAGGCCAGCTGAAAACATTTGAACTAGACAACAAAATGAAATGTAGAGTCAAAAGACAGATTGCCTTTTGACTAGTGACTATGACATGTCATGGCTCATATCCTAATATATTACAAAAAGGATAAAAGTACATAAAATAGAAAAGACCGACTTAATACCTCAATGTACAGTTACCAAACGCATGGACTTTTCCACCAACTCAAATAAGTTGGTGACTAAACAGAGTTGCAGCGGAAAGGTAGTCCAGCTTTATGGAAAAGTACATCAGATAAAGTATGTGTTCAAAAGTCTTCGGAGGAAATCTGTGTTCACTTCTTGGTTTCGAAAGACTTTGTATTTGAAGCTTCTTAAGACTTCACTTTTGGCTTCAGAAGATGTTGGTCTTGGTTTCCGAAGATTTTATACTCAAATATTTTCTAGTGCATGGTGCAAAACTTCCGTATCATTTCTACTCTGCACTTCAATGCATGCATGTAGGAAATACTTTGGATATTTTGAGTGCATCAGTCTTATATAAAACCTTACATAAAATTATATTAAGAATATCATCATGTGGGGAAGTTTCCATTGAATATATGAGAGTGGATACAATAATATTAAAAAAAATCCAAGTTGTATTGTTAGTATTTCGTCACACCATTAGAAAATTTATTTGCAAAATAGGTTTGTACAGAGTTTCCAATCTTTTTTATCCTTAAAAATATTCGTAGAAAATACCCTTTTCTAGATTCACTCACAAACATCATTTTGACTAACAAAATAACTTTTACGTTTTCTTATAATTTTCACTATCAATTTTATATCATTTGTACTTTACCAAACCCTACCTACATCACATATTTTTTAGATGATCACTTCTTAATTACTTTATCCTCTCGGATATCGACGTTATATTAAAACAATGAATTGGGTGGATGAACACGCAATACCCTTATAAGTTAAACTATCTAGAAAGTGTTATTGAATATATTTTGACAACGCAAAAACACGACAGAAGTGACTATCTCGGAATTAAATATTTGAGATGAATTAGTCATTCTTTAAATAATATCACGAAATATAATATAAGAGTTTGGTAACCATGTTAAATAATAACCAGGTAAATACAAGGGAAATTTCTTAAGAATAAACTAATTAATTTCTTTAGTACAAAGATTCATTTTTCAACTTCTAATAAATGAACATTTAAATTCATTAATTATTCCTCATAGTCTACCAAAACGCCCCCGATACCTTAGGAGTGTAAACATGTATTTTGGGAGTGTAAACATTTAATATTTTGGGAAATATTCAAATAAAAATAGCTCTAAAAGTAAAAAATATAAAATATAATCTCAATCTTTTAATTAATGGTTGATATCAAATTGTAGAGAAAATGTTTGTTAAACAAGTATTTTAGACATAAATACTTTTATTGATTTCTTTCAAGTTCCTCTATTTTCTTTATACATTCATAATTTTGATATACAACTTATCTTTTTATATAAATTACACCACAAAAACAAACGTATTTTACATATTAAAATGAGTATAATATTAGTACATAAAAAGATAATAATTTTTAATGATTTTAAGCTCATTACTCATCATTGTATATTTAGTGCAGTTTATTGTATTTTTTGTTGGTTATTGTGTTCTTAAAAATACTATTGTGTTTTTCTGAAATGATAAATTATAAAAACATATATTGGTGGAGTAATATTATTGTGTTATATCTAGTATGTAAAATAAACTAATGAGTTAAAAAATAACTAATATAATACATTAAAAACAATGATAAATTTTATAGTTATTGTGTTATCGTGAACATTATAAGTTTTGAAAGAAATATTGTTGAGAAAGAATCAACATATACTTTTAAGGTAAAATACAATGATAGATAATAACAATTTAATATAATATATATAAACTAATGATAAAAATAACAGTTTGTATTATTTTTAATACTATGAGTTTTGAATGATACATTGATGAAAATACATTTATTGTGTACTTATTTAAACCACAATCATAGATAACAAGTTCATATAATCGATAATAAATAACAAAAATAACACAAAATTATTTGAAACGTAAAACACAATAATCGATACATATAACAAATGTTGTAAAATATATGATATAGTAAACTGATATTTGACACAATAAACGTATAATACATAATGAGTTGATATATTTGACATAATGACCAATATGGCATTTTCTTTTAAACAATAAAAACACATATGTCAAGCCATGACGTATGTCAAGCCATAAGAATGGATACAAATGTCAGGTCTTGATTCGAATTCAACTTTTAAAAAATTTCATGAAATTTTCATACAAAATCAGAGGTGCTATCAGACATCTCTATGAAACCATATGAATGGGTATCCAAAGAGAAGTTTGCACCTAGGTGTTTCCCTCACAAAGAACATGTGTCTGGTCACTAAGCATTTTTTCGGTGTTTTGACAACCTGTGGTTAACATTTTTACAATTTGGACCGATTATTTTGATGATAGTTGAAAGTTAATGTTTGTTATAAGAAAATTGACTAGTTCTAGCTTCATTTTGGAAAGTTTCATATAGAGGGACATGCATTATTCAAAATAGAGTGTTATAATTGTGTTTCATCGTGAGTTGATTTTGAACATATATGTGAACATCACATGGTAGTTTTACGGTTCTCTTGATTTTGGTGAGTTCACTTATATATCCAATTAAATTCTCATGGATATCTAAACATGCTTTATCAATCTCTTGTTATATATACCATTTTGATACTATTACCAAGCATATGATATGTGATAGTATGCAGAGATCACTTAAAAAGAATATGTTAAAACCATTCGAATAAAACTTTTGCGAAATGTAGAACATTTTATTGTAATCACTGGTTGGTTATTGTTATATTATTATAGATACAATAACATAACACAAACACACTATCAAATTGTAACTAAAAAAATAATAATGTTGTTGTTGTTGTTAATCTTATAATCATAATTATTATTACTATTATTAACCTTATAAGTACTCTTATAATTAAAGCTCACAGTCAATGAATAGTAAGCTATGAATTGTATGAGCAATAAGGTACTTGCATTATAGCAATAAGCCTTTTTATTGTTTGTACGTGAGTCGAGCCTTATTAAGCTCAAGCCTTAAAAAATCTTATTAGATTATTTAGCCCAAGTTATACATATCAACTCGAGCCAAGACGAGCTTAAATGAGTCGAGCCGTTTGCAAGCTACTCGAGATCGTATCAATATATCGACCTTCATATATCGAGCTCGAGCCTATTCGTAAGTCTAAACAAGTATGACTAGGTTGCGAGAATGATATTATCAGTTGGTGTGAATCAACTAGGATAGAATATGATGATTGAGTAAGTAATTATATTACGGAATTATATAATCACAGATCATTGAATGCTTGAAATACTCATAAATGCTTTGTGTTAATGATGGTGAAAAGTTACAATGAATGCTAGGGTTTAGCAAAAACAGTAACTTGACACTTCAGAAACATATGACTATCAAAGATTCTAAATATTCTAGTTGTCCGAAAATAGGGTTTTATATTCTATTTATAGGCTGACAAGAGGCCTTTACAAAATGATCAAACTACCCCTGTACTATACATCAAAAAACTAGTCTAAGTACAAATGCATCATCATCATTTTCTTCTATTCATCCGCATTAACTAATACAGATGTCTTGATCTTCATCAGCATTTCTTTTTGTTCTTCAGCATTAGTGTTTGGTCATCAGCATTGACAAATGCGAATGAACAAACACTTATATGCATTTGTTGCTGAACATTCGCACTAGTAAATGCGGATGTACAAAAACTTATCAGCATTTGTTCGGATGTCCTTATTTGTTAATGCAGAAGAACAAATACTTGTCAGCATTTGTTTAATGGTTATCCGCATAATCAAATGCGGATAGCCGACACTTGTCTTCTTCTTTATGCAGATTTTTCATCCACACATCTTTTGTATGGGTTAAGGTGTAAGAATTGTGTGGGTTAACTTCTCATTGGGCTAAGTATTTCAGAATTTGTATAGGCTCACAATTTATATGGACTAGATAAAAGATTAAAAATTAGACTAACAATATTGCTGGGTTTTTATAAAAAATAAAAAATATTTTCATAAATAAATAAAAAAATTCATAATCGTATAATATTTCCGTTTTTTTGGGTGATAAAGTAAATTTATTATTTTGTTTGAATAAGACTTTCACTGATGATCTCGAATTATACAATAACACAATGGCACAAAGTTGGTTTGATTGTTTTGTAGGTACAAAGAAAGAAAAATTGTCAGATTTGATAGATCGATTCTTAAAGGTGGCATATAATCTAAAGAAGCATGTACAGATCTCAGTAATCATGAACAAATTCAAAAGCTTCTTGACTCTTTTCTGTCTGAATGGAATCATCAAGTTATAATGCTAAAGCAAGACACAGGTTATGTTGACACAAAACTTATGGATATGATCAACAAGCTAAAATCTCTCGAGCTGGATATCCAAAGAAAGGAATTTCAGCAAGCCGTGTTCCCACATCAAACCAATACACTTAATACTGAAACTTGTTTCTTCTGTTACAAGCCTACTTGATTACAAAGTTGAGCTGATTGAAAATATGAAATTATTGAAAACTGAATTGGATTCAAATGTTAAATCAAAGAAAATTGTGAAGCTATGAGAGTTGATATTGACAGTAACCCTAAATTTGAGAGAAATGAGGATAATGAAGACGAGGAATATGATAATAGAAAGAAACAGTTTGAGGATAAAGAAATGATAAAAGTCAAAGCATATGAACAACAAAGAATCACAAGAGTTTGTAACTGTGAGAAGAGTTTAGCTACAGAAAGAACTATCATGGGTCTTCCTTATGAGACTGTTCAGGATATGTGTTTTTCTTCTTGCAAAATTTGGTTATTTGGGATTTATAAGGCAAACAGATTCTTATTGGAAAATGAAAAAGAATTAAAAATAATTAACCAGGAATTAAAGAAAAATGAAATTGCTTTTATAAGGAAACTTAATGAAACATTGGCTGAAAATGATCTTTTAAGAAGAACCATTTTGGAGTGTAACGTTGTAATTAATATTCCGAGAGAAAGGGTTGTTTTAGCTCAATTTGAAACGACACAACTTCAAATAAAACTTGATAAATGGACCCTTTCACACATGAAAAAGGATGAGCTTATTGCTAAACAACAAGGCGCATGGGTAAAACATGGGATTGGATATCATTCAGATGGTGAAACTGTATTTAATTCAGTTCCACCTCCATCTACTTTATGTTACTCTCCGATTCTCAAACTTCATTCGGCAAATGATTTAATTGATAAAGATACTAACAGTTTGCATGAAGGTTTAGATGGAGTGAATCTTAAAGAGGTACGAGATGATTATGTTGGATCCAGAAAGGCTGGTGCAACCAAAACCAATTCACTTAGACTATTTTGGTACAACTAAACTTCCGAAGCTAAGTGTGGAACTTCCGAAGACAAAGTATTCACTTCCGAAGATCAAGACGTAGAGTGAAAGATTAGAAGTCAACTTCCGAAGTATGAAAGAAGTCCTCAAGCCTTGGAAGTATAGTAGCCCCTTCTAAAGTATAAGTGGCTTTCGAAGAACTTGCTCTTCCGAAGCCAACTCACCTTCGGAAGACACTACTATTATCCAGTGGACATAAGTAAGGTCTCTCTGACACTCCGCTGTAGACCTCTGAGATACTGCATGGCGTTTTCTCAAAAGCCATGTAGTTGACCATACTTTACTCCACTGTTTATTAGTTAGTACAGTTGCCAACTTTAGTTGGTGACAAAAGGTAAGTCATGGACATGTCATGACTACCATATCTTAGATAATACTTTATCTAAGATACCTTAACTTTAGCATTGTAGTATATACTTTAGTCTTAGTTTCCAGCTGGTATCAAATTATATCCGGCTGTAGGTTCTAGTATAAATAGTTTCTCACTGTAACTCATGAAACATGCTTGTAAGAGTCTTGCAATACTATGAGTTGAGAAATAATATATACAAATCCTTGAAAATTATTTCTTTGTGTTTTGTGCTACTTATTATATTATTATCAACTCTTAGAAAAGACTCTACTTCATCTGATCTGAGTGTAGTATAAGTGAGTTTGAGAGAAATCCAAGTGTTAAGTGACAAAACACGATCCTCCAATTGGTATCAGAGCTTTTTAGGCTCTTGATTGTGAGATCTTACCATCCTAATCAACTTGTTTTTCATTCCTCCTTACACCACACTCAAAATGGCTTTCAACAAGTCTGAAGTAGAGATGGGGACGATGACTAAAGCACCCATCATCACCCCTGAAAACTTCAGGTCATGGAGCAGACGCATGGAAGGCTTCATTAGGTATCAAGACAGCAAGATGTGGTAATCTATTGTCAATGGCCCGTATAAGCCAAAGGTGGGAGGTGGAAACGGTGCCATGATAGAGAAATCCGTCGAAGACTACTCTGATGAGGACCGGAAGAAGCTGGACATTTACAGCAATGCTATGACTGTTCTAATGACTGCAATTCCCAACTCCATCATGGTGGGGTTTGAGCATTGCAAGTCAGCCAAAGAACTGTTTGATGCACTTGCTCACATGTACTCCAGCTCCAATGACTCCAAGAAGGACTCATTGAAGTAGTAGTTCGAGAACTTCACCTACATCGCTGGAGAGACCCTCAGCCAGCAATACTTCAGGTACATGGATCTCATTTCTTCCCTTCAGTCTGTGGGAATTGCTCTGGAACTTAGAGACCTCACAAGAAAGTTCATGAGTGCAATCCCTAATGAGTGGACATTCTACCGTGTCTCTATCAAGAGAACAGAAAATTTGAACACACTCACCATGACCGAACTCTATGGCATTCTTGATGTATACCGTTTGGAAATGGAGAACAAGAGAGGTCATCAGACAAGCAGACCCTTGAGTCTTCCTGCTAGCAACGCTTTAATGGTTGCTGAAGGCTCAGGACCACCAACCTCAACAGTACTGACTTACAACCCAGCACCCATCCTATCTTCTGGGCCATACATCACATTTGCTGAGACCAAGGGCTCAACAAGCTCAGCAAAGTTCCTTTCAGGACAGCTGTGCTTTTGTCTAAGGAAGTGGACACTCTAGTGACTATCAGTATTGCTTTGATGATCTTGAGTGCTTTAGCCCAGATGACGTGGAATATGAGGACACAATCCAACAAATGGCTCTCTTAACCTACAGAGCAAAGAAGTTCTTCAAGAGAACTAGAAGGCAATTTCCCCATAACCCAAACAACAACAAATTTGGGTTTGACAAAACCAAGGCCAATGTTACAATATAACAACTTGGTCATTTTTCAAGGGAATACAAGGCTCCCAAATCTAATCCGGGAACCCCACAGGCCTCCACACATCCCTCTACACCAAACCCCATTGGAAAGTCAATAGAGACAACTGCAATGGCTCAAGAAGTTGAGTGGAGCTTCATGGTACAGGATGTGACTCATGCTCAAGCACTCATGGCCGAAATAGATGAAAATAAGGTATATGAACATCTCTGTACTCCTTCCTGTATTGCTAAGGTTAAATTATATCAGGACTACCATATGGAGATTAAATCCGATAATGAGTCTTTAAATGTCTTAAAATCTGATTTTAAAAGGGATGAATCTGACTATCAAAGAAAAATTAAGGAGTTGGAGAAAACTGTGTCCTTATTAAAATATGAACACACTAACTATAAGACTCAAATAAAGGATTTAATATCAAAATTGTCCTCAAGCCCAGCTTGTCACAGCTGAGGCTCAAGTCCGGAAGTATGCTATTTCTGAGCAAAACTTCCAAGCCATTCTTGCATCACCCTCTCACTCAAAACTTTGTTACAAAAACAAAAGTAGGTTGGGAACCAATGAAATCGCTCCACCATACTCTTAGAGTCTATAAGAAAACCAAGGTGTGGTACTGAGGAGCAAGAGGTTCCATCTGTTAACCCACCTTCTCATGAGTCAAAGAGTGATGCAACCATGGAGACCATCACAGGGAAGAACCAGGTAACTTTACCCACTCCTACCAGTGATGATCAACCCATGACCACCAAAGCAAGAAGAAGTAGAGCTAAGGTAGCCAGAAAAACTGCCAAGAAAGTGGCTGAGTCTAAGC
This sequence comes from Flaveria ramosissima, assembly GCA_025215565.1. Taxonomy (NCBI): domain Eukaryota; kingdom Viridiplantae; phylum Streptophyta; class Magnoliopsida; order Asterales; family Asteraceae; genus Flaveria; species Flaveria ramosissima. The sequence continues at coordinate 19,758,591 of CM046036.1, read as the reverse complement.
TGAAGATAGACCCAAAGCAAAAAGGTGTATTCATCTCAGCTGGATTCCAGGTGATAGAAAATTCTAATTCAGGAAAGGAGTGTAGTACCAGCACTCCTGTCCTACTAAAGGATCAGAAGTTAAAAGGAAAGGTTGCTGATGTAGAGAAAAAGAACAAGAAATAGCAATCCTTAAATTCTCAAAAGATTAACATTGCATGCATAATGTGTGGTCTGCAAAACCACATGGCCAAAGATTGTTGCTACAATCTTGCTAGCACACATTATGCAAATAATGTTAACAAGGAAGGAGTCAGGGAAGGTTTCTCATTTGGACCATATCAAATGGTTCAAGTGATGAAAAAGGGAAAGCTTGTTTCTGAAGAGGTTACTTTCGGAAGAAAGTCATTCTTCCGAAGGGAAAATGGCTTCGGAAGCTAAAGCTGTCAAGACTCAAAAGAAGAAAAGAGTCCCCTTGAAACCATCCCAAAAGAAGACTACTTCGGAAGAAAAGGTAGTGAAGGCTTCTTCCGAAAAGAAAGAAACTTCGAAAGAATGCCATGATGCAAAAGCTTCAACAAGCTCATCCTCTTTGATCAACCAAGGGATGAAATGGAAGATCAAGGAAGATGCTGCAACCCAAACCTCTTCTTCAAAGACATCCATTGAACCCCCATGCATAAATTTTGGTTCAATTATGTCACTATCAATGGAAGAACCTAAGACCAACAAGGCTTGGGTTTCCAATCAAAACTAATCATCTAATCTTATGTACAGGGACATTCATTTGACAAGAATAACAATGTTTGGATTGTGGACAGAGGATGCTCCAGGAACATGACAAGGAACAGATCTCTCCTTCAACAATTTCAACATTATGATGGAGGTCTTGTCCAGTTTGGAGGTGAGGCCGAAGGATATATTTCTAGCAGAGGAAGTATATCCAACAGAAAATTAAAAGTTGACAAAGTTAACTTTGTCAAACAGCTTGAACACAACCTGTTAAGTGTTTCTCAGTTTTGTGATCAAAAGCATCAAATGCTCTTCACAGAGCATGAGTGCATTATCCTTAAACCCGGGATAACAATTCCTCATGAATTGGTGCTTCTTAGATCTCCCAGGAAAGGGGATATGTACAAGCTGGATATGAACAATGCTTCCCCAGTGGGTGAAGTATCATGCTTTTTTTTCAAAAGCTGATGGTAATGAGTCAACACTATGGCATAAACGAATGTGTCATGTAAATTTTAAAACAATGAATAAACTGGCTAAAAATAACTTGGTACATGGTTTGCCTAAAAAGAAATTTTTCTGCAAAGATAACTGTGTTGCATGCCTGAAAGGGAAGCAACACAGGGCATCTCATAAATCCAAAGTTGGTAACTCCATCACCACTCCATTACACTTATTGCACCTGGATCTATTTGGTCCCACAAGTATAATGAGCATTGGAAGGAAATCATACTGCCTTATGAATGTTGATGATTTTACTAGATTTACATGGGTATTCGTTTTAAGAACCAAAGATGAAACTGCTGAAACTTTAAAACATTTTATTCTTAAGAAAGAAAATCAAATTGATCACAAGGTAAAAATAATTAGAAGTGATCAAGGGACTGAGTTTAAGAACCACGTTCTTGACTCATTCTGTAACTCAAAAGGGATTTCCAGACAATATAGTGCTCCTAGAACTCCTCAACAAAATGGTGTTGCTGAGAGGAGGAACAGGAAACTTATTGAGGCTACTCGGACCATGTTAGCTGATTCAAAGCTGCCTCTGACATTCTGGGCAGAGGCAGTCAGCACTACATGCTATGTGCTGAACAGGGTTCTTGTAGTTAAGCCACATGGAAAAACCCCTTATGAGCTATGGAACAAGAGGCCACCGTTCATTGGCTTTCTAAGGTCTTTTGGCAGCAGGTGTACCATACTTAACACAAAAGATAATTTGGCAAACTTTGCTAAAAAGTCAGATGATATTATCGTTCTTGGATATTCCTCTATGTTAGGGACTGTGTCTGTACGGAGTACTAACTAATTTTGTGTTTATACCGGATCAAATAGTGTGGAATCCTATTTGATTGGCGATCCAATCAGTGAGAACGATAACCGATCAATATAAGATTGAACTAAACGTTAAGAACGAGTAGTAATCGATCAGGAACGATCTATGAACTTGGACAGGATGTTTGGGACGTTCTGGACGGCTAGGGTTTATGTGTATTCGCAATATCTCTTCTTGTGTTCTTTTTTTTCCACGAATTAGGTGGTATTTATAGGTTAGAGGTTTTCATTCGTACGACTGAACCATTAGCATGGTTCAGTCGTGCGACTGAATCATGCGATTGAGCCATACGCACGACTGAAGGTTCAGTCGTGCGACTCAATCATGCGATTGAGTCATACGCACGACTGAAGGTTCAGTCGTGCGACTGAGTCAATCTTATGTCTCAATCATACGACTGATCCAGTCTCCTGGTTCAGTCGTGCGACTGGTCCATAAGCATGATGTATTCATGCGTATGGTCCATAAGTATGGTCCATTAGCATGAATAATCACCCGACTAGGTTGAACATAATACTCAATCATAGTTGACTTAGAATTGTGTACAACAACCTCAAACCTATATAAGACGTTCATTCATATGAATTAAAATTAAATAAACATCAAATCATATATCATATTTCATTACTTCGTCAGATTACTCATATGTAAGACATGAAAGACTTTTATATTTAAGCACATAAACTAGAAACATATGTATCTACAAACTCCCCCTTGGACCTAGTTTACCCTATCGTCTAACATTCTTCACATGTTCTTGGAACTTCTTGTACTTCTCTTCTCTTGTGACTCCAGCATGTATATAAAATTCAAAACAGAGCCATATGACGTGTTGAAGTTAAAGAGCTTGTACAATGTCTTGCGTGTCATAGAATAGTGGCCACTTGTATAACAAATAGACATCTTTAGCAGACAAGTTAGTGAGCCACATTGGGTCAAATACCCTGATAGTCTCTATCTTACCATCTCTGTTCAAAAATTATGACCGCTTCCCCTGTCCTCCAGTCATAATACCATCATTTCAAGTGGGGAGTGAAGTCTTAAGGCATTTTCCGTAAGGTAATCTTGGACATTATGCGCGGGGGACTCCACTTCAACACCACCTTCGGTCTTCCAGAAATAGGATCAACTACAGACTTATGAATGAACCTCTAAGGTTGTTGAGGTCTGAAGTTTACCCACCTGGTGTGGTATTCTTTTTCAACACAGCCTCAAACCATCCTGACATCTTTCTTGGGTTAGCATATAACAGATCTAAGCATGCCAGTCGGTTGAGCTCAAAACCAGGAAGAGTCTTCAGATCATGTGGATATCTAAAGTACTCAATTCCTTTCTCCCTCTTAACAACAAAAACATCCAAATCTTCAAAATATGCCCATGCTATAATCTTGCCTGACACTTTCTGATGTCGTTTGACTTTGTAGATCTTTGTGTAGGCATTCTGCTTTGGCGGCATGCGTTGGGCTTTCATCTCTGCAAAACAAGCTGCCCATTCAGCTTTCTTTAAGTCGACATTAGCGTCTGAAGCTTGGGCTGTGCTATCTTCTTTCTCTTTTTCTTTCTCCACTTCATCCAACTTATTTAAGTACCACTGTCTAATGTTTCACCCAAGATGGGGATAACATGTCCTTCTAGATCAATGTACTGTGGATAGTGCTCTGCAGTGACATCTTCTATCTCAATCTCATCTACATCGTTCAGCTCATCATCACTCGCGACATCAACTTCTGGAGCATCTTTGACCAGCTCGTCAGGATTTACTCTAAACATTTCAGCGAGCTGTTCGTCCGTCAGATCATGAATAATATCTCCCTCTTCCGGAGTGTAGCTCATAGATCTCCTAACTATCCCTTGCAAGTCAAGAATCATTGTAAGCTGAGTCTTAACTTGCTGAAAGGGGGCGATATCATATTTATCTGTCTGTTGACCTTTATTTGTTTGATTAAACATTTAACACATCAACCATAAGTCATTTAATCAAGACATTTAAACATAATTAATAATTAATTACATTAATGTAATACATAATTCAAGTAAAAAAGTTTCAAATCATAGACATCTAATCATTACATTTGCCTTGATCTGTCGTTTCTTCAGTTTGCGGAGTTGAGGACGAGGCTCCTTGATCTTGATTTCTTTTGGTACGCCTCTCCTGAGCTTGAGGATTTGAGGCTGACGCAGATGCATCACCTTCCTGATCATCATCATCCTCTTTATCTTTACCGCTTGATCCTCCTTCATCAACATCTTCCTCAAAATCATCTTCATCCTCATCATCATCATCATCATCATCATCATCATCATCATCATCATCATCATCATCATCATCATCATCATCATCATCATCATCACCATCCTTGATCTTCAATGGCTTACTCTTTGATCCCTTAAGCTTTAGGAGTATCTTCTTGTTCTTTTTCTCAAGCTCCTCTATCCTCTTTACCGATGCCGTCACCAGCTCATTTTGACTAGTAAGCGCATGGTGAGCTCGGCCTAAAGCTCTCTCATACTGAGCATTCTTCTCTGTCAGCTGAACGATCTGCTTGCCTTGGGCGTTGTTAACCGCTATCAGCTGGTTAATCTGATTTGCTCTCATGTGATCTGTAGCTAACAGCTTTAGCACCAACTTGTTGAGGTCTGTCAGTTGTTCCTCTAACCCAACAATGGGTAGAGTGGAGTCATGTGTCATTTGGGATTGGGTGGATGTACCGGCTTGTTGAGTGGTGGTTATGGTGGTGGATGAGGTGAAGATGGTAGGGGGAATGGGATTGGATAGTGGTGGAGTGGCTATGGTAGTAGTGGTGGGAGGAGTGATGGTGGATGTAGTAGCTGTGGTGGTGGTGGTAGGTGATGTGGTAGTGGTGGTAGCTGTGACAGTGGTGGTGGTTGTGGCAGAAGATGTAATCACTGTAAACCTCAGCCTCTTACCCTTTTTGCCATGAGGGTGAGCCATTCTCTTCTTCCTGGAGCCCTTTGTAATAGGCGCTCCCCCTTGGCTACTGGGCTGGTCAGGGGTGTAAGTAGGATCAGTAACATCAGTAGCAGCACCCCTCGACTCAGCCTGGCGTCCGCCAACCGACTCGATCCCTCTGTCTATGGCCACAACCCGGCTCCCGACAGTCCTCACTAACGGCTCATCATCCGACTCCTCATCCTCATCGACCAAGAAGTCTTGGTGGAAGGCAGCCCTTTCAGTTCCACCAGGTGCCTCACCACCTTGACCTTGATCATCGTCATCGTCTTCGTCTGTGGGTGCCATGATGGGCTCGACGTCGGAGTCACTGTCATCGTGACGCCACTTCTTGCGAGATGGCGCCACGTACTCCTCGTTGGCCAAGTGGCCAAACAGCCTCCTCACCAGGGGCTTTACTTGCTTCCCCCGGTAGACCTTCATCCGACCCAGTGTTGTATCATCCATAATCTCTAACACAACCGCATCCTCCCTCTCTTTAGGCAGTGAAGGGAGCTTCTGATCAACGATCATCTGTAGAAATCTAGGGTACATGCAGAACCCCTCCTTCCCTTTTACCTCTATGTTCTCGACCATGTATGAGAATATCATCTGGGAGAAACTGAATAAGTGGTTCAGCACCAGAGCAACATATGCATTCTGGATTTAATCTGACATCTCGTCAAATCCTCATTTCCTCGACGCAATGCACTTGATGATGACGTGAGCTAAGTACTTAGACTGGGGGCACTTGTTGCTTTTATTGAGCACACCTGCGTTGATGTCCCCAGTGTACTTCATCCACAACAAGAAGCCCCTAACTGTCAGAGGATGTAGCTTGGTCGGGTGGTCACCATCTTCACCTAGATCGAGGACTTGCCCAAATCGGCTGCAATAATACTAATCTCCTGTCCGAAGATCGAGCTCCGGATGCTGTAGGGCTTAGTGGACCTATCAACAGTAGCCCCTTCCTAGAAAGTCTGCTGGAGTGATCTGTATGGAGTGCACGGTGTATATATGGCCTTGAAGATCCTCGATCTCCTGAGAAAGGCAATGATCCCTGCAAACTCGGAAGCATTCCGAGTGGTAGCATCTAAGTGAGCACAGATGTTGTGCTTGGGGCTCATGGACCATCTATCAGCCATGTTGCTGCAACACAAGAAACATATACATTAGTTGTCTATAAGAGATGACAGTTGGAACTTAATCGGTTTTGATCAAACTGGTTCAATCGTGCGATTGAACCATACGACTGAGTTCAGTCGTGCGATTGAACCTGCGACTGATTTCAGTCGTGCTATTGAGTCTGCGACTGAACTTAGTCGTATGCTAGACCATGCGGTTGAATCAGTCGTGCGACTGAACCCATATGCATGATTCATACGTGCGATTGAATCGTGCATCTGGCTCAATTGTGCGACTGAAGTTCATTAGCATGTCCATTCGCATCCCACACTGTTGAACACCCTAGATTTGAATCTTTGTCAAAACTTGATATTAGACTTCGTGTTTAGATTCATATGGACCGCAGAGACTCTAAATAGCACTTAACGTCCTTTATTTCAACAATTATGTCCATTTAAGTGGTCTATTTGAAGAGTTTTACTGATCTCTTGATTTTGGTCGATTTAGTCAGTTAGGGGTTTGATTACACTGGTCATTTATATCGATTTCAGTCTCACAATACCTGTAGATGAATGGGAAATCGGTTAGGATCACAATCAGCAAGTAATCAAGGTAAAACAAAATTTAGGGAGAGTGTCTACGTATGAGAATCTTTGAATGCTTTGAAGGGTGGTGAGAAATGCGACCGACTCACCCCTCTATATATACTATTTTTTAATGTTCAGTCGTGCGACTGGACCCATACGCATGCTTCAATCATGTGACTGGGTTCAGTCGTGCAACTGGCTTATACTTCTTCATCCAGTCATATGATTGGTTCATTCTGGTGATCCAATCGTATGGATGTCTCATACTCATGGTCCAATCGTATGATTGCCCCATACACATGGTCCAATCATGCGATTAGCTCATACTTATGGTCCACTAGTGCGATTCGCTCATACTTATGGTCCAATCGTGCGATTGGCTCATACTTACGGTCCAATCATGCGATTGGCTCATACTTATGAGTTTGACCTCATACACTTTTACACACTTAAAGTTTTACCTTTTGATATAACATTATGAACACCAATCATCTCAGACATGACCTTTAAAACCATTTGATCACCTCAGACGTGATCCTTCTAATTTAGACCGATTGGTCACCTCAGACATGATCCTTTTTAATTTGAACATATTTGGTCACCTCAGACGTGATCCTTTTTAATTTGAAAACATTTGATCACCTCAGACGTGATCCTTTTAGTTTGAAACTGATTGGTCACCTCAGACGTGACCCCTTTTAGTGAGTGACTCACAGAATTCATCTAGTTGTATAGTCTGACATCTACACTACAAAAGACTTGAAAATAGAAAACAACTTTGAAATTTAAAGGAAAAACAGGACATATTTTTGTGGTTTTGGGTGTGAGCAGAACAACTTCAAGTTAATTTAATCATTTCTAGAAAGATTTATTATGAAATCATACAGGTATATCAAGATGATTTGGGACCCTTTTAATATGCACTTTGATGCTCGATTATTGTTTAGTCTGAGAGTCAATAGCACTTTCAAGAAATCATACTAGAGCTATAAGATGCACACAATGATTTTGACTGTCAAGAGTTGCAGTCACAATGTTGTCAGTATGTTTGTCCACTTAAATCCGTACACATATTTTTGACTCACATTGGTGATGAGTGAGGTTATATTATTTCTACAAGCATTTGTGGATCCCACACTTATATGGTAATCAACATTCCTCAGGAGATTTTTGAGCGGTCTACGGGTATTTGACAAGAAGAAACTATTCTGAGAGCTTTCAAAGAGATGCCAAGCCTCAGGTCAATGCCATCGCACAACAGAGAGGCGCAAACAACAATGAATTCTAGAATATTTAGGTTATGCTTATCCTCATGTCAATGCCATCGCACAACACAGAGGCACACAACCTATCTTCTTGTGAGAGCTTTTTTTTTCTTTTTGCACGTAACGCACCAACAACATTAGTCATTAGTTTGATTGCGTTTAACATTTATTTCTTGTGCTTTGCTCATTTTTATGGTCATCCGCACACATTTGTGGCGTTTATTTTGCTCGTCACCACTTATTGGAAATGCGTCGATACCACTTGTTAGGGTTCGTGTACGTACGGAGTACTAATTGTAAATCATTTACTAAGTTATCATTGTGTTCTAATAACCTAGCAAATTTCAAGTCAATGCTTTCTCTAAATTTGTCACATTCATTACAAGCATGTTTTTCAAACAGTTTGTCTTTAGAACTTACCTGTGAGGAATCGGTTGAATTAGCCATCAAAGCAGATTTAGACTCTTCGGAGGCTGGAGATTCTGAACTTGTTGCTCTGAGCTCTTCCTCAACCAAGTAAATTACCACGTTTGTAGCTTCTTCGGTATCCGACATCGCTTGCTCAGCTGCACTCTCACCTTCACTAGCAGACCCATCATCTACTGCTTTGACAAAGGCAATATTTGATTCTCCAAGAGAAACAAATCGGAAGGACCAGTCTTGTCCTTCATCACCTTGAGCAGTTAGAGCCTTTGTCTCTTTGCTTGAAGAAGCAGTTCCAATCACGTCCTTGTCTTGACGGTTGAATGTGGGAAATCGGTTTCCATTTCCGGTTTTCTTGGGCTTTACACATTCACGTTTAAAATGCCCCTTTTCACCACAATTGAAGCAAGTGACTTTGGCTTTGTCAAAACCAAAAGTCGTGTCTTTAGTGGCTACCAGATTCTACCCCGTCTTTTTGACAAACTTCTTTGCTCTTCTAACAGCACTAGCCAGGGCTCACATTATGTCCATCCTTTCTAACTCATTCTCGTCAACTTGCTCGTAATCTTCATCTGCAATATGACAAATTCCAATCTTCCCGGCAACTAAACAATCATAGGATTGGACAACAGCTGCTAGAAGATCCATGTGCTCCTTTGAAATATCCACTGTGATATTTCCGAGATTCTCAGTCTTCAACTTTGTAGTGTTGGCTTCAGGCACTATGTGTTGGACCAAAAGAACCAATGAGCCGGATCAGAAAAACCTTTAAGTCCCACAGACGTCACAACAACTACTGAAGTCCACAACAGCTGAAGACAACAACTGAAGACAAAGTCTGAAGACAAGTGCTGAAGACAAAGTCTGAAGACAAGTGCTGAAGACAAAGTATCAGACGTTGTCACAACAGCTGAAGAGGACTTCTTCAGTAGTTGTGACGGTTTACTTTCAGTAGTTTTATGTTCTTTCTTTTTAGTAGTTCTGTAAAACGACTGAAGAGCTTGTTCTTCAGTCGTTGTAGTGTCAGTAGTTTCCTTTCAGTAGTTTTATGTTTTATACTTAGCACTTTGACATGTTCTCAGTAGTTGTGAACATTTCAGTAGTTTATTAAGTATTAGTTATTTTTGTACTAAATCTGCTAGTAATCACCATCCCGTGATTACAGCAGTGATTGCACTCTATATAAGGAATACCAACCTTATTGTAACTGTGAATGATTTAGCAATAATATTGGGCATTATTGAAACATTCCTAATCACAGAAAAATATTCTCTCGCATTTGTTTACAAGTAACAAACTCTTGCTATAATTTGACTAATTCTTCTCTTCATTCCGCTGCATTACTCTCTAATACTTCAAACTTGTGATCGTTGATCCTGACAAATGGTATCAGAGCAGGTTAATCATTGATCGATCTAATAATTGATCATTGAAACTGCTCTTCAAGATCCAAGTTTGAGTGAATTAGCATTTTTGCAAGAAACTGTTATAGAGATTGAATTTTCTGTGCTTTTAATCATTCATCCTGAGACTTATTCATGGTTTTCATTGAGTTTGTTGTGGTGTGTCTAAATTTTTGCTTGAATAAAATTGTTTTTGGATCCAAAATGACTACTCCTTCCAATGATCCTCACAATACTGGTTCCTCAACCAAGCCTCCAATGCTGGTTAGGAATGAGTATAACATATGGCAACGTCGTATGCTCCATCACCTGTCTGTTAACAGCTCAGGTTGTTGGACATCAGTGGTACATGGTCCACACAAGCCTATGGTGAATAACCCGGAAACCAATCAAATGGTTCCGAAGAGGAAGGATCAATACTCAGATGAGGATAAGAAATTGTTTGAGATAGATGCAAAAGCTCATGGAATTCTAGCCATGGCACTACCCAATGAAATTTATTCTGGGTTAATGCATTATGAATCTGCCCATGACCTCTGGAATGCCTTGAAAGAACAATTTGGAGGAACAGATGAGGTCTTGGCAAATAATAGAGAGATCCTTGCCCAACAATATGAGACATTCTCTCATAGGAAGGGTGAGACACTGACTCAACAGTTTGAGCGGTTCTCTTGTTTGATCTCTGAATTGAAAATGGTCAAACATGAGTATACTAATATTCAGATGAATAACAAATTTCTCAGATCACTGCCTGAGAGATGGGATACATATACCATTGTCCTACGCTCCAGTGCAAATTTGGACAAACTATCTCTCACCCAACTTCATGGGAAATTGCTCACATTTGAGAGAGAGATAGAACAAAAGAGAAAACTGTCTTCATCTGGTAAGCTCACTGAGGACTTTGTACCAGGCAACACTGCTCTGGTTAGTCATGAGTCAGAATATGCTCCATCTGAATGCCAGTATGATGAGCATATTGATTTCTCTTCAAACATTTCTGATTCAGCATTTGTGAGTGTTGATAGTCAATTTTCTGGGTGTAATAATGACAATCTATGCTTCATCATGGATGATCTCAAGGGGATTGCTGATGATGACTTAGAAGAGATGGATATTTTGAGCCAAATGGCCTTGATAAATATCAGATCTCAGAAGTTCTACAAAAGAACTGGAAGAAAATTCCCAGGACTCTCTGGCAAAACCAAAGTTGGTTTTGACAAGAGTAAGTTGAGGTGTCACAGATGCCAAAGGCTTGGACACTTTGCTAGAGAATGTAGATCATCTGGATCTAATTCATCTGCACCTTTTGTGACTTTTCCTAGCAATAGTCAACAAAACAAAGGGCAACATCCTGTCAATTCTAGTCATCAGTCTCAACTACAATCTCCTGCATATTTTGTTCCTCAGGGTCAAATGCCTTACCCTTACCCGTGTTATTACATGCCACAAACCAGTCAAGTTCAAGCTCCTATGGTACCACAACCTCATGCACTCCCAGAACCTCAACCATCTCATCAACCCCCTCAACCTCAACAACATAGCTTCTTCACCCCAGAAGTTGTTGATTGGAGCAGCTTGCCAGATGACATGTCTGGTCATGAACAACTGTTCACAAGTGCTGATCAACATGGTGGTGATAGTCCTTTTGGAAATCTGGCACTTATGGCTCTGGAATCAATTGAGGGTTCCTGCTCAACTGCATCATCTTCACAGGTAACTCAGGTATCTTCAGAGGCTAAAGCCAAGTTATGTTCTGAATCTTGCATTGCTGCCTTTGTCTCTATTAGAGAGGCAAATGTAGCATTAATAAATGAAAAACTTGAGTTTGAGAAAACAATTTCCAAAAGACAAGCTGAGTATGAGTCTGCTCTTAATAGCAAAAATGATGAGATTTATAAGCTTAAATGCCAATTAAATGATGAAAAGGCTAAGCTAGAGGTTATTCTGGAAGACCAGAAAAGTCTTAAAGAAACCCTTGCAGTCACCCAAGTAGAGTGTGATCGATGGGTGCAATCATGCAAAGGTTTTGAGATGCTTCTTAGTAAGCAATCAGCTTCCAATGTGAAGTTTGGCATTGGTTATAATCACACTGTTCCTCCTACAGATTTTGCTCCAAGAGTAGAGGTGAAATCTGATGGAGAAAGCAATAACCAATCCACCTCATCATGTGATTCACTTTTTGATAAAGCATCATCAAAAGTTGAAGTCAGCACTATGCCCTCTCAGAACCTACCAGCTAATGTTGATGGTTCAATTGCTGACACTCACATGATCAAAGAGTTGGTCAACTCAGGAGTTATGTCTGAAAGTCCTGAAAGGACTGGAGAGCAAGATTTAACTCCTGAAGTTCAAGCTCCAACTACTGACAGCACTGAGAAGAAGAAAACTGTCAGTAGAAAGAGTTTGAAGACTACTAAAGAGGAAGTCAAGAAAGCAAATAGTGCTTCCAAAGTACTGAAGAGCAAGTCTTCAGTAGTTTCATCCTCTTTAGTTGATGATCAACATAAGATGAAAAAGAAACCATGTGAAGTATGTGGTTTGTTTAATCATCTCACTGATGATTGTTGGTACAAAAGAGGATCCAAACTCAAACATAAAGATGAAATTAAAGAGAAAATGGTTAAAATGAAAAATGAGTTTAAAGCCACATTTGTACCAGCAACATCAAATCCTGTAATCCTTAAGTCCAAAAAGAAATCCAAAAAGGAAGGGGTTAAACAGGTAACAGCTGAGGCTGCTCAAAAGAAGAAGGTGCAACTTAAGAACTTATCAAACTCCAGTGCTAATGTGTCTGAAGAGCTGAAAGCTTTATCACAAAATCAGACACAGCTGGTTATGATGGTTCAACATCTATTGGGAAGAGTCAACCAATTAGATGTTCCTATGTTGAATCCACAGAAAAGGAGGTCCAAGCCAAAGGATTCCTCTTCTCCACCATCTTCTTCCTCTCAAGCTGTTATTTCCAGCAAACTTGTTAGTCCACCATCTGTTGATGTGAATAGGCCCAAAACCAAAAAGGTTTGGGTCTCAAAATCTAACTAATTTGCTTTGTTCTGCAGGGTTCTTCAACATGCCACAGAGGCATCTGGTATGTAGACAGTGTAGGATCCATGCATATGACAGGAAACAGATCACTTCTTAATGACTACTCTCAAGGAAGGAAGGGATTTGTATCTTTTGGCAATGATGCAAAGGGTTACATCATCGGCAAAGGCTTTGTTTCCAATGGGGAAATAAAGTTTGATGATGTTAACCATGTGGAAAATCTCAAGTACAACCTCTTGAGTGTCAGTCAAATGTATGACAAAGGCCATGTTGCTCTTTTCACAAGTCAAAACTGCCGGATTCTGTCATCCAAAGTTCTGAGTTTGATTGACAAGGTATTGGATAATCACACTCTCCTTAAGGCCAACAGGACAGGAAGAGTGTATGCCTTAGATCTTTCTAAGAAAATAGATCTCAAAGGCCATCCTTGCCTATTTTCCAAGCTTCCCCTCAAGAATCTACACTATGGCATAGAAGGCTGGGTCATGTTAATCTCAAAAACATAAATCAGCTGATCAACCATGGTTTAGTAAGGGGATTGCCTATGAAGGAGTTTAAATGTGAAGATGACTGCACTGCTTGTCTAAAAGGAAAACAGCACAAAGTTTCATTTCCTTCCATAGAAGAACCTAAGTCCACAGCCTGCTTACAGCTTCTTCACATGGATCTCTTTGGTCCTGTGAGAGTGATGAGTATGGCTAAGAAGAAATACTGTCTAGTAATTGTGGATGATTACTCCAGATTTGTATGGACTTTCTTCTTGCATTCAAAGGATGAAGCACCTCAGAAGATTATCAACTTTGTGTTGTATGTTGAGAAGCAGTATTCCCTCTCAGTCAAGTGTATTAGAAGTGATAATGGAACTGAATTTAGAAACAATACACTTGATGAGTTCTACCTCTCAAAGGGAATCAAGAGGCATTTTAGCATTCCAAGAACTCCTGAACAAAATGGAGTAGTGGAGAGAAAGAACAGGACCCTTATTGAAGCTGCAAGGTCCATGTTGGCTGACTCTGGATTGCCAATGACTTTTTGGGCTGAAGCTATCAATACAGCTTGCTATGTACAAAATAGAGCTCTAGTGAATAAGAGGTTGATGAAAACTCCATATGAAGTTCTTCATCATTTGGCCCCTCTAATTTCATTCTTTAGAGCTTTTGGATGTCCTTGTTTCATTCTCAACACAAGGGATCAACTCCAAAAATTTGATTCTAAGGTGGATGCAGGATATTTTGTTGGTTATTCATCAACTTGCAAAGCATACAGAGTCTTCAACTGTAGAACAAAGATGGTTGAAGAGACTCTACATGTTAAGTTTAATGAATCTCCAAAGGACAAGATTCCACAAAACCCTGTGGAGATATTTGATTTGGACATACTACAATATGCTCCTCATCGAACTCCTGCTGTTGCTCCTGTCAACAGATCTCCACCTGGTGGTACTGCTGGTGCTGATGATGATGATAGTAGTACTCACCTCTTCAGCTTTACTGATCAACTGCCTGATTCAGCTAGACCTGATGTTCCTGCAGCTCCAGCAGCTCAATCCACAACAAATGCTGATGAGATTTCTACAACTTCAACTTCCTTTGAACTACCATCAACTGATTGGTTTCAAGGAAATTCTTCACCATCACCATTGTTGCTGCTGAGCCTGCTACAAACACTTGCACTGATCTCATTGTGTACCAAGATCTGAAGAATCACCCTATGTCTCAAATCATTGGTGATATCACTGCTGGAGTATCAACAAGAAGTCAATTGTCAAATTTCTGCTTCTATGCTCTCTTCATTAGTCAGCAAGAGCCAAAGAATTATCACATTGCCTTAAAGGACAATGGATGGGTTGATGCCATGCAGCTTGAGCTTCTTCAGTTCAAGAAACAACAAGTGTGGGAACTGGTTCCTCTACCTCCAGGTAAGTGTGCAATAGGCACTAAATGGGTGTTTAGGAATAAGACTGATGAAAATGGGCTTATTGTTAAGAACAAGGCCAGACTGGTTGTTCAGGGGTTTGCACAAGAAGAAGGTATTGATTATGATGAAACCTTTGCTCCTGTAGCCAGACTGGAAGCAATTCGATTGTTTTTAGCTTATGCTGCTTATCAAAATCTTAAAGTTTTTCAAATGGATGTCAAAAGTGCTTTTCTGTATGGGAAAATTAAAGAAGAGGTTTATGTATGTCAACCACCAGGTTTTGAGGACAACAAACATCCTAATTGGGTGTATAAGCTTGATAAGGCTCTTTATGGGTTGAAACAAGCTCCTAGAGCCTGGTATGAGACATTATCAAACTTTCTTCTTGAAAATAATTTTACTAGAGGCACCATAGATAAAACTTTATTCATTAAGAAAGCAGGGCAGCATAATTTACTTGTTCAAATTTATGTAGATGATATTATTTTTGCATCTTCTGATCCACAGTTGTGTGATGGCTTTACAAAGCTGATGCAACAAAAGTTTGAAATGAGTGCAATGGGGGAATTACAATTCTTTCTGGGTTTGCAAATCAAACAAAAGGCTGATGGAATTTTCATTCATCAGTCCAAATATACAAAAAATCTTTTGGAAAAATTTGATTTACAAAATTGTAAACCTTGTTCTACTCCCATGTGCAACACCACACAACTGGATACAGATCAGAAAGGTAAAGTGGTTCGATGAAACACTTTACAGATGTATGATTGGGTCCTTGATGTACTTAACAGCTTCTAGACCAGATATTATGTTTGCTACATGTGTTTGTGCTAGATTTCAGGCTGCACCTAAGGAGTCTCATTTGATTGCAGTCAAGAGGATCTTTAGATATTTGCAAGGCACTCCATCTCTAGGTTTATGGTATTCTACTAGACATTCTGGTAAATTAGTTGCTTTTTCTGACAGTGACTATGCAGGGTGTAAGTTGACCAGGAAATCAACTTCTGGTGGATGCCAATTCCTAGGCAACTGTTTGATTTCTTGGCAAAGTAAGAAACAAACCTCAGTTGCTACATCAACTGCTGAAGCCGAGTACATTGCTGCTGCAAGTTGTACATCTCAGGTATTATGGCTTCAAAACCAATTATTGGATTATGGCATAACTGAGACTAAGACTCCATTGTTAATGGACAGCTCTTCAGCTCTTTTTATTGTCAAGAATCCTGTCCAGCACTCTAGGACTAAACATATTGAAATCAGACATCATTTTATTAGAGATTGTTTTGAAAAAGGTCTGATTGATCCAAAATTTGTTCCTAGTGCTGATGAGCTTGCAGACATTTTTACTAAGCCTTTGGATAGTTCAACCTTCCACAACCTGGTGTTAAGGCTTGGTATGCTGCAGCTAGAATAAGTGACAACTACCGATAATCTCAGTAATAAATACTGATGATCATTGGTAACCATGTCATATATAAGTACTTTATTTGTTAAAACAGCTGATGTAGTTATAACAGCTGATGAAATCACAACAGCTGATGTAACTACAACTGCTAATGTCAGAAATGCAGATAAGTACTGATGACCAATGAAACATCAAACTCGGATTTAAATGTGGAGGTCAGACTGAAACAGCTGAAAAGCTATGAATTGACGACAACAGCTGATGAGTAATTTCTCTTCAGTTGTTTTTACAACTGCTGTTTCTAAACAACTGAAGCCACAACTATGTCTTCAGTAGTTTACAACTACTGAAGACTACCACTAAGTCTTCAGCTGTTTACAACAACTGATGACTGTCCTCAGTTATTTCACCACCTGAAGTCGGAATTGTCCTCAGTAGTTTTATAACTACTGAAGACTAAATCAAAGACTTCAGCTGTTTCAATGTCTGACGGTTAAACCCAAGTCTTCAGCTGTTTTATAACAACTGATGATCACACCAATACGGTCAGTCATTTCAAACTCTGAAAGTTAATGCCACGTCATCACTAGTTTCACCAAATGATGACAACACCAAAACCTTCAGTCGGTTCATAACCCTACCCTATAAATCCCTTATCTCACCAGAGTTTTTCTCACCTTTCCTCTCAAACCTAACGTTCAAAAACTCTGTACCCTCTCTTCATCCATGGCGACCATGCAACTAAAACCACGACACAACTGTGTCGCTCACCTTACTAAATCACCAATTTTGGACCAAGTTTCACAACGCCATTGATTTAATGGTCCAGTCACCTTACCAAACAGCTTTCTGATAAACCCCACCATATATGCCGAATCCCTTAGCCAATTCTGGACAAACGTCACTCTTGTCTCTGAGGAGAATGACACAGAGTCACTTCATTCGTTTGTCCATAGCCAAAAGGTGGTCATCAATCCAGAGATTCTTCGCCAAACCCTCAATCTGGATGATGCCACTTACCCGACTAGCTATCCAAAGGGCACCACTGATCTATCATTTGCCCACCATGGATACGAAGGCAACCTGAGTGCCTCTACCATATTGAAGAAACATTTCCAGGATGCTGAACGGCTTATCTTTCATATGGTTAATGTCTGCCTGGCCCCCAAGACTTCATCATGGGATCAAATGTCCACAAGGTGGCAACAGGTATTGTACTCTATCCTTGAGCAACAACCTTTAAATTTTTCTGAAATACTATTCTTAGAGCTCAAGGATATGGCCCAAAAACAACTTTCTAACCGTTGGATATTATATCCTCGGTTTATAATGGCCATAATTGAAAACCAGCTTCAAGCTGAGGGACTTGTTGGCCTGGGAGTCCCTGCTATGGCTGTATTGCCTGAAGTATACTCCCGGCACAACTCTGACCAATCACTCAAAATGGCTGCCAAGCTGCGCAAACCCACGCAGCTGGAACCCACAGCCACCACCACAAAATCCAAAGTCCCCACCAAACCAAAAACAAAACGAACCAAAACAGCTATTCAGGAAGATGAGTCCCCTGAAGATGCTCCTGTACCACCAAGACAGGATATACTTACTGGTGTAAACCCCCCAGTAGTATCAGAGACTCACCCAGCCACAACCGCTCAGGTTTCCTCTCAAAAGGAACCTGAAGCAACCAAAGAAGGGGTACCCACAAATCTGGAATCTTCCTCATTTGAGGAGATTGCCATTGAAACACACCATTCTCCCCAGGTGCATAATACCCTATCTCCTCATGAAAATGCCCCCCAAAGTCCAACACTTATAATTGCAAATGTGCTGACTCAGCTGCATGCCTCTCCTCCTCCCCAACAACCACCTAAAGGGAAAACCACAGATATTGAGGTAGAGGATCAACATGCTTCTGACAACCCACAGCACAGGGGTTTAAATGTTCAGTCTCCTAGTGTAGATACGGAGACAGAATATCTGGTGAGGCTGCCACCTCTTCTGCATCAGCACATGATCAGACTGAGGCTGGTAACATGGCTAAGACCTCATCAGAGGCAACAGCTGATGAAGGACATCGTCCTGAGGCTGGAAGTCCCCAGTTCCAAGAAAAAGGGACACATGCTACATCTGGTCTACACCCAGGGCATGTACATCTTGCTACTAGCAGGAGGTCAGGTGATTCAGCATCTGCTGATGATGACCTGGGCTTCTTTTATGATGTTCTAGCCCAGAACACAATTCTTGAGGAAGAAGTCAGTAGACTACAAAGACTACTTGACCAATTCTCTCAAGAAGCAAGTCCATCTGATACCACCATACACCCACAGATGGCACCTTCACCTGAAGGTCTCCTAAACACTCAGCCACTAAAAACATTCAATCCACCAGCCTCTACTTCTGGCACTGCTTCTCAGGGACAGAACCCCTCTGAGCAAACAGCTGCTATCTTTCATAATCCCTACCTCTCATCACCCCAATGATCACCGACATTGTGATCAAAACCTTGGATGACAGACTTCCCTCAATCATACAGCCACTGGTGGAGGAGATTATGAGCACAAGGCTTTCTACTACTCAAACCCTTGCAACCAATGCAACCAAAAAGGGGGAGAGTCAGTTAGTGAAAGACAAAGGGAAGATGATATTGATAGAGAGAGAACAGGAGGAAGAAGAGGTTGTGAAAGAGACTGAGAAGGAGGAAGAGTATGTGAAGGGAGCTGACACTGATCAAGTGAGTGAAAGTCACAAAGACTTTCACATCACATATAAGAAGAGGAAGATTGAAAGAAAAGAAAAAGAACTCCAACTTGATGAGATGGTCAAAATGGCGGATGCTACACATAGTAAATCTATGGACTCCATTATTGATCAACTATACAGACAAGGGTTCGATACTGCACAGCTTGACTCAGAGATTAGAAGACTTGAAGTTGAAGAAATTAACTCAAGATGGGCAAGTTATGATGTGTTAGAAAGAGAAAGACTGGAGATCATGATCAGATTCATTGCAAAGTATCTTGGAAGATCATTGATAGAGATTAAGTCATGGACCAGGGACAGTATCTTGGCAATAACCACCAAGATCTGTACGTCTGAAGCATACACAAAGGGATTAGTGATTGAAGCACTAAATGAAGCAGGTGCTGGAAACAGAAACGAACTAGCAAAATACTCCAAAGCCTCACTCATTACAAGAATGCTAGAACAACCTGCAAAACCTACCACTTCAAAATCACCACTACCACAACCCATTAAACCAACTCCTTTACCCTCAAAACCAACAGCCGATGATGCATCCAAGAAGAAGAAGAGAAGGATGTTGAGGCTAGAAGAAGAAGATGAAGAGGATGATGAGGAAGAAGATAGGTTGCCTCTTTCTGCAGTCCTAACTTTGCCTAAAGCCAAATCTATGCCCATCACTCCCACCTCACAGATGGAAACTGTGAGAGTAAAGATCGAAGAAGAGCAACTGCAAAGGCTTCATGATGAGGAGATGCTGAAGAGTATAGACAAAACTTATGCTGCTTCTTCATCAATAATAAGTATGAAGAAAGAAGCTCTGAGACTGTACACCCTTGCCAACACATTTCAATATCAAAAGGAAAAAGTGAGGATATGGCCTGATCCTAGGGTGGCTCACAGAATTGTGAAGAAGGACATTCCTGCAAGATACAAGGGCCAGATAAAAAGGATCGTAGATGAAGAGATCACAGTGGTCCTTGTAGTATCACCCTGGGAGATTGTAGTAGACTTCAAGAAGGCTTATGAGACTAAACAGCCTCCCCAAAAGATGTTAGAAAACAGAGTAATCAAGAAGGGGTTAGTCTACAAGAAGCTTGAGAACTTCAAACAAAATGAGCTCAGTCTGTTACTTGAAGGTAATCACCCAGATGAGTTTGCCTACAGACAGATCACAACAGTTGAGCTCAAAAATGGCAAACAGGCCAAATACATCTCAGAGCTGTATGGGCGTGAAGGATTGTTCGATGGTGAACCAGAGAATCTTACTATGGAAGAACAAATCATGTTTCTCAGAGCATACACCAGAGAATCCTACAGGCTTATACATGGGAAGTGAGTTTCATGGATGGGGGAACAGCTCAGTGTCCAATTCCCCAATACAGAGCTCCCATCCATACTTTGCCAACCAAATCATCAGAGACTTACTTCCAGGCGGTGCTTATATGGGTCATCTTCTCAACTGATCAAGAAGGAAAAAGACCAACCATTTTGCCAACAATAAGTGGGACCTCAATAAAGTTAAAGGTTTTGGCTGCATTGGTTCAGGGGGAGTTTGTTGGACCAAAAGAACCAATGAGCCGGATCAGAAAAACCTTTAAGTCCCACAGACGTCACAACAACTACTGAAGTCCACAACAGCTGAAGACAACAACTAAAGACAAAGTCTGAAGACAAGTGCTGAAGACAAAGTCTGAAGACAAGTGCTGAAGACAAAGTATCAGACGTTGTCACAACAGCTGAAGAGGACTTCTTCAGTAGTTGTGACGGTTTACTTTCAGTAGTTTTATGTTCTTTCTTTTTAGTAGTTCTGTAAAACGACTGAAGAGCTTGTTCTTCAGTCGTTGTAGTGTCAGTAGTTTCCTTTCAGTAGTTTTATGTTTTATACTTAGCACTTTGACATGTTCTCAGTAGTTGTGAACATTTCAGTAGTTTATTAAGTATTAGTTATTTTTGTACTAAATCTGCTAGTAATCACCATCCCGTGATTACAACAGTGATTGCACTCTATATAAGGAGTGCCAACCTTATTGTAACTGTGAATGATTTAGCAATAATATTGGGCATTATTGAAACATTCCTAATCACAGAAAAATATTCTCTCGCATTTGTTTACAAGTAACAAACTCTTGCTATAATTTGACTAATTCTTCTCTTCATTCCGCTGCATTACTCTCTAATACTTCAAACTTGTGATCGTTGATCCTGACACTATGTATTGGGTCCTTGATGACCCTGACGTTTCTGGTCCTGAAGCAGTGGTTTGGGAAGGAACAGATGAACTAGACACGAATGTTGTTTGTAATGGTGCTCCTGAAACAGCTGGAGATGAAACTGAGTTGTAGAGTGAAGGATTCTGAACGTAGGATCCTGTCTTTGACTTGTACTTCATCTGCAGTTCCTCCTCCCTTAACTTCAAGATGAATTCATTTATGTCTAACGTTTCAAGAAGGTCATTCTGTCTCAAATTAGACACAAATGAATCCCATTTCTCAGGCAAACCATCAGCAAAGCTTGAAACTTTATCTTCCATTGATGTGGTTACGCCATGAGTGTGCAGCTCACTCATAAGATGATAGAATTGTCAATAATATCATCTAAGCTCTCATTTCTTATCAGAGAGAAATTGTCAAATTCCTTTTTAAGAGCTTTTTCCCTTAGTGCTTTCAGAGTTGTATTCCCTTCGTATCTCTTCTCCAAAGCATCCAATAACTTCTTAGCCTGCTTGTTCTCTGAAAACTGATGAAAAATATCCTTTGGTATTGACTGAGTCAACAAGGCATAAAATTTCTTCTCAGCATTGAAGAGAACCTTCTAAGCTTCACTCATTCCTCCCAAGGTTAACTTGACTCCATTAGCACTGACTGGTATTGTGTAACCAGTCTCAATGGATGTCCAAAGAATGGGATCAACTCCATTTAAGTAAATCTCAAACAACTGTTTCCACTGAGGATATTCATCTTACGTTAACAACTTTGGCGGTTTATTATGATTACCAATCTCATTCTCCAGAAGTAGTAGATTCTGGATGCGTGAGTCCTTTCAGGCAGTAAACGCAGCAAATCGATCTTTCATTTTCTAAACTTGGTAATCGGAGAATAGAATAGTTTCAATCATGTGAATGAACTATGAGTATGGACCACTCGTGCGAATGAAGGGTGCGAATGAATTCAATCGTACGATTGGATTCAGTCGTGCGTATGAGCAAGACGAATGGACTCAAGCGACTGGAGTTGTTCAGTCGTGCGAATGAGGAATGCGACTAAGTTCAGTCGTGCGAATGGAGTATACGAATGAGTTCAATCGTACGAATGAGCTAATCGTGCGACTGAAGGCTGCTATTTTCGCAAAATCAAATATTTTGACACTTTGACACAAAATACGATTTTTCTAAGAACCCTAATCTGCCGTATAGTGAAAAATCGAAACTTTAATGCCAGAAAACGTCGAAAACACCTTTAGAAGAAAAGTGATGAATCTTTTGATTATAACGTAGGTTTTTGACACCAAACCTAATTGAATCAAATGCAAAATCAAGAGTCAAGGCTCTGATACCACTTGTTAGGGACCGTGTACGTACGGAGTACTAACTGATTCTGCGTTTATATCGAATCAAATAGTGCGGAATCCTATTTTATTGGCGATCCAATAAGTGAGAACGATAACCCGATCGATATAATATTGAACTAAACGTTAAGAACGAGTAGGAATCGATTAGGAACGATCTATGAACTTGGACAGGATGTTTGGGACGTTCTGGACAGCTAGGGTTTATGTGTATTTGCAATATCTCTTATTGTGTTCTTTTTTCCACGAATTAGGTGGTATTTATAGGTTAGGGTTTTTATTCGTACACCATTAGCATGCTTCAGTCGTGGGACTGAATCATGCGATTGAGTCATACGCACGACTGAAGGTTCAGTCATGCGACTAAGTCAATCTTATGTCTCAATCATACGACTGATCCAGTCTCCTGGTTCAGTCGTGCGACTGGTCCATAAGCATGATGTATTCATGCGTATGGTCCATAAGTATGTTCCATTAGCATGAATAATCACCCGACTAGGTTGAACATAATACTCAATCATAGTTGACTTAGAATTGTGTATAACAACCTCAAACCTATATAAGAAGTTCATTCATATGAATCAAAGATAAATAAACATCAAATCATATATCATTTTTTATTACTTCGTCAGATTACACATATGTAAGACATGAAAGACTTTTACATTTAAGCACATAAACTAGAAACATATGTATCTACACTCTAACTCTAAAGCTTATAGAGTTTATAACATTAAAAATCAACAATTTGAGGAATCTTTCAAAATTGTAGTTAATGAGCACACTCCTTGTGTTAGGGGGAATGGCACTGATCATATCTTTGATTTAGAATTGTTTCCAAACTATTCTAAACCATCTTGTGAGAACGTTTTAGCTGGAAAAGGTGCTCAAAGTGATGCTGATGATGACCAACTATTTGAGCTACCCAGACCTATTCAAAGTTCTCCAAAAGCTGCAACAAATCTAGCTCCCACTATTGGCAGATCTGATAGTATGACTATCTCAAGAAATAATGGAGCTTTAATCAGCGGTTCACCTGTTGACCCTCAAACTTCACAGGTGACACTGCACAATACCAAGCTGAGGGAATCAACATTTTGAAGGAACATGCAACTGTTAATGCTGCTTCACAGCAAATGAATGATGGGATGTTTCTCATTCATTCAATCAGTCCTCATTGAATGAGTTTGAAATAGCAACTGGACCAAGTGTTCAAGCTCCTGAGCAAAATATGTCCAATCTGGATCTATCTTTACAACTGGAGGTAATTCCTAGACTTAGGATTCACAACACTCATCTAGCTGAGAACATCATAGGGGAAGTCTCTGAAGGTGTGAGAACAAGAGGACAAAATCACAATGGGAATGTCTGCTTGTACTCATGCTTTTTATCCCAGATGGAACCCAAGAAGGTGGAAGATTCCTTGAAAGATAGTAGTTGGATTGAATCAATGCAAGAGGAGCTGCTTCAATTCAAAAGACAAAAGGTTTGGAACCTATGTCCACTACCATCTGGTCAAGTACCTATAGGCACTAAATGGGTTTTCAGAAACAAGAGAGATGATAGAGGCTTGATCATCAAGAACAAAGCAAGACTGATGGTTCAAGGATACACTCAAAAGGAAGGAATCGATTATACTGATGTCCTTGAACCTGTTGCAAGACTTGAGGCCGTTAGGATCTTTCTTGCTTATGTTGCATCCAAGAATTTTACTGTCTACCAGCTTGATGTCAAGTGTGCCTTTCTATATGGGAATATAGATAGGGAAATCTATGTGTGCCAACCTCCAGGATTTGAAGACCCACAGCATCCCAACTATGTGTGCAAATTGGATAAAGTTCTATATGGGCTGCACCAAGCACCTAGGCTGTGGTATGAGATGTTGTCTCAGTTTCTCCTGAAGAATGGTTACACTATAGGTACCATTGATAAGACTCTTTTCATAAGGAAGTCTGGGAAAGACATCTTGCTCGTTCAAGTCTATGTTGATGACATCATATTTGGTTCCTCAAATGACCAAATGTGTAAAGACTTTGAGAGCATCATGAAGAAGATGTTTGAGATGAGTTCCATGGGAAAAATGGACTTTTTCCTTGAAATTCATGTGAAGCAAATGAAGGAAGGGTTTTTCATCAATCAATGTAAGTATTCAATGACATCTTAGAAAGATTTGACATGAAAGATTGTAAAGCAGCCAAAACACCTATACCCAGAAACCATAATCTCTGCCCTGATTCTGAGGGGGAGGATACTGATCAACATCAGTATTGAGCAATTATTGGTTCTCTAATGTATCTCACAGCAAGTAGACTTGATATCATGTTTGCAACTTGTATTTGTGCAAGATATCAGGCTGCTCCAAAGGTGTCTCACTTAGTTGATGCCAAGAGAATCCTCAGATATCTCAAAGGAGCACCTAATATAGGTCTCTGGTATCCAAGGAATAGTGATTTCCATCTCTATGGTTACCGTGACAGTGACTATGGTGGCCGCAATATCAACAAGAAATCAACATCAGGAGGATGTCAATTTCTTTGGTGGAAAGATCATCTCATGGCAATGCAAGAAGCAATCCTGTGTCTCTACATCAACTGCTGAAGCTGAATACATTGCTGCTGCTAGTTAGTGTGCTCAGCTACTGTGGATTCAGAACCAGATGATAGACTACAAATTCAACTTCATGAGCACTCCTATCCACATTGACAACAACAGTGCTATCTCCATTACTGAAAATCCGGTGAAGCACTCAATGACAAAGCACATTGATATTAGGTACCATTTCATTAGAGATATTCATGAGAAAAATCTAATCAAGCTAATCAAAGTTGACTCAAATGAACAATATGCTGACTTGTTCACCAAAGCCTTTGATGAACAAAGATTCACATATCTCATTACAGCTATTGGGATGATAAACCTTGATTAGTCTATCTCCTTTGGAAACCTTTTAAATGTGTAAAGACTTGTGTCAAACAATCTAAGCCCTGTTACAAAAAGTTTTTCTCTAAAATTTTTACTTAGTATAAATTCTTCCGAAGAGGAATTAACCCTCGGAAGATATTTTACATATCTTCCGAAGCAAATTCCTCCCAGGGTAATTTTCTTCTCGGAAGAATGTTTAGTCTCGGAAGAAGCGATTGATTTCATATCAGATCTACTTCCGAAGCTTATAACATTCTCCATTCGGAAAGCAACATTTACTCTCGGAAGTAAGAACTTTACCTTCGAAAGTAAATTTGCCTTCGGAAGAACATTACCTTCGGAAATGCTTTATACTCGGAAGAAAGACTTTATTGTGTAACGGAAATCTTTTTCGGCCCCACACTCTAAAAAGTAAAGATTTTGTTAATGATGTCAGATTATTTAAATGGACTAAACCTTACCGCCCCTGTCACATCCTCCACTAAAACGTCCCATCATATTATCCAAACCCTTTAAACCGCCATTTCACCCATTTAAATATCCCCAACTAATTACTTACATCTTTTTACCAATTTTACTGCCTTAAAAGCTTCCTTCATCCCCAATTCACCTAATTCCGAACTTTCTTCCTACAACTTTCTCAAATGGCACTTAACCCTCAACACAACCAAGTCGCACTTCTTGATTGTTCAAGAGATGCTGACTTATCAGATATCATCTCAGTTCTTACCCAATCATCTTATTACACTACTGTGACTGTTAACCCCACAATTTACTCAAATCACATGGCTGAATTTTTGGCCAATAGTCAGATTGAAACCCTAAATAGGGTTAGGGTAATAAGATCGAGCATTTGTGGCCAGGAGTTGGTCATTTCTGAACAACTCATCAGGGAGCATCTCGAGCTTCATGATGAAGGCGCTCCTACAGAGTTCCTCAAGGGAGATGTGGACAACACCTATATTCAAATGGGATATGGTGGAGATGTAAGCAGGTCAACTGTCTACAAGTTTAACTTCTCTTACAATTGGAAGTTCCTACTGCATGTTGTCCTTCATTGCTTGTCCAACAAATCTGGGGGATGGGATTAAATCCCATATGAACTAGGGTGCCTAGTTCATGGATTGGTGAGACGCCTCCGTTTTAACTACTCAAGGTTTGTGCTGACCAATCTTATAGGGAATCTCCAAAGGGACACATTCTTCATGTATCCTAGGTTCCTTCAGCACATAATCAACTGTGAGCTGGACCAGGGTCAGCTTGTCTGTGCAGCTGCTCTGACTACTCCTCAAATAAGGCTGACCATCTTCAAGACTTTGAAGAGAGTGTCCACCAATTTCATCGAAAGATATAGTGTACTTCTTCCATGTATGACTAAGCCAATGGCTCTTGGTGACCTCCCTGTTAACCCCACAGGTGATGAACCCACAACAGCAACTAACCTCACACTGCCAAATCTACCTTCTCACCCCATCAATATTAGATATCAAAGACGTCCCAACCGAACCCTTGTTCAATCTTCTCTGATTGAACAAGCTCCCCCTGTTCAATCCAAAAAGACTAGAGTGGAACAATGGGCTCCCACTCAGGCTGAGGTCCAACCATCCTTCACAATTTACCTCAATATGGGTTTTGAGTCTCTTCAGTCTCAAACCCATGAGCCCAAATCCCAAGCTAAAAACCCTTAGGGAGAGTCTTTATACTCCCCTGAGCAGCCAAAAAGGGACAGCCCCACCATAGGCTCAATGCCTTTAGACATTGATCAAAGTCCCAGGTCATTAGGCTTAACCTCTATATCCTTTACTGACCTACTAATAGGAACTGATGAAGAGATTATGTCTCTTCAAGGCAATGAAGTTAATCCACAACACCCTCTCAAGGATCAACAGAGCCCAGAGAGATCTCTTATCTCTAGCCCCCAGCAGCAAACCTTTACTGAGGTGAGTCCTACTAATATGGAGGGGAATCATGTAGATTCAGCTGCCACTACTGAAGGAGCCTCAATGGACCTTCAGGACAGTACTAATATCATTGAGACTGAATCTACGGCAACCATGCCCTTTGATGACTCTGAAAGAGACATCATTGAGCAAGGGAAACCAGGGCGCCAAGAAACCACATCTAGTGATAAGGATGAACATACTAGGTATGTTACCTCATCTCCCCGTGATTCTTCAAAAGAAGATGAGGCAAGGCTGCAACTTACCATTCAAGACCTACTCTCTAAAATCTCAAACCTTGAATCCAAGGTTAGGACTTTAGAGGATAGGTCTGCCACTCAGCAACTTGAGATTGAAAATCTCAAGGCCAAACTAGCTTCTAGACAGATTGAGAGGTCTGTTAGGCGTGTACCAATTCAAGTCTCATTGACCTCTTCCTCCAGCTCATCAAGCTCTCAAGATAATGCTACCAAAAAGGGGGAGAGTGTTCAGGGACAAAGCCAAAGACAAGAGGAACCACAGAGTCAAGCTCTCACTCCCTTAAGTTCAAGATACCCTATGCAACAAGCTTCAGTTTTTCCTGAGCCTCCTCCAGTTGTATTTCAAGCGGATCAAAGGATGCTCTAAGCTCTCAACAGGTTCTTCAACAAGTTCCTGTTGGAATCTCTCATTGAACAGCCAAGTCCTGACTTGTCTGTGATTTACTTCGGAGCTCAAGAGCTTCAGAGGTTAAATGCACCTTCTACTACTATTGAGGAAGTTGGTCAACCTAAGGTCCAAATGGAACCTGTGATTAATTTCGAAGGGGAAACAAGGACTGGTGGCCCAGCAACTGAGTCAATTGGGACAGATAGTGCATTCTCACAGACTTCCGAAGCACAAGTCAAAGCCTTGGAAGAACAACTTCAATCTTTCGAAGCTGAGATTGCAGCTGTGGAAGGACTATTCTCTTTATCCGGTGATCTAATAGTCACAAATGCAATCCTAGAACTTGCATCTGAGGTTAATAAGGAGGATTTTCTCACCCAACCCCTAGCTCAAACATCAGCATTAACTCCAGCTCCCATCTCCACCACTCAACCTGAACCGTCCATCTAAGAACCCCCAAAGTCTAGCACTTCCGAAGACATCAAAGGAAAGAGGAAGATGACTAAGGAATAGCTTCAGGAGGAAGAAAGGTTAGAAATCTCAAAAGAAAAGGCAGACTTCCAACTGGAAAACTGCTAGCTGCCAGTAGCAAAGCACCTGCAGCCAACCTGGAGGCTTTCAACAATAGAAGAAGGGTGGAAATCATTGACAGAGTTGTCAATCTAGGAGCTGTGAATGAAGATGTACTCCTTCTACCACTAGAGGAGTTAGTTAAGTTGGAAAAGGCAACTTTGCTACAAAAACAACAAAAACAAGAAGCATCATGGTTGGCCTTAGAGGAAGAAAGGGAGAGGAAAGAAAGAGAAGTTGATCAGCAGCTCAGGAGGGAAAGGATAACTTTCCTAACCTCCAAGGGTTTCTCTCTAGAAGAACTATCTCCACACAACAATGATACGATCTTATGGCTCTTCAACAAAGAGCAAGATCAAATGGAGAAGGAAAGAACAAGAGCTGCCAAGGAAAAGCTGATATTAAAGAGGAAGAAGGAAGAGGAAGCAGAACTAGCTGCTGCCAAGAAGATAGGTGAAAAGGCCTGGATGAAAGACTATCTCTGGGCTCATGGCTTCTCTGATAGGCAAGTGGGTCCTATGTCTGAAAAGACCCTCCAGCGACATGTCAGTGACATAAAGGCTGACATTCGCTCGGGGAAGAGGAAGGAGATGTATAGAAGGGGACAGGGGATGATTTTCAAACCAACTACTCAACCTCAACCTCAAACCCAACCACTACCTGAACCAACTCCTTTTCCATTCCCCATCAAAACCGAACCAACCACTGAACCTTACACCCCTGAACCTACATCATCATCCTTACCAACCTCATCACCTCAACCACCTAAACTACCCATCATCCAACCCAAAACACTAGCCAGAACCCAAACACCACAATCTACCCAGCATCCTTCCAAACCATCCCCTCAGCCTTCTAAACATCTCTCCTTAGAGGAGTTCAAGGCAATCAAGACAAAGCTCATCAACTGCACAACCCTGAGCGACATCTCCTGTGAGGAGGATTCTGTCAAACGGACTTATGTTTATGGATCCTCATGTTCCCTCACTAGAGATCAACTTCTTGATCTGCCCAGAGGAACATTTGACCAAGCTACAAATCTCCTTGGCCTCAATTCAGACACTTTGAATGAGGAAGAAAAGAAGCTAATGAGAAGGCTGGTGACTCTGCTGGATACTAAGAAAAGTGACAAGGTACCTAGACAACCCCTTGTGCCTAGGAAAAAGATCATCCAGTGGAGGTTCGAAGACTCTTCTCACAACTTGTTGAGAGAGAGAGTGGAGAGCTCAATAGGCTAAATGCCTCATCTCTGCTACACTTGAGCAGATTTGATATTGCTGAGTTAGCAAAGAAGTCACTCTCCAACCCCTCCAACTCTAAAGTAGCTGCTCACATCAAAAATCATCTGGGCAGTCTTCATCTGGCCGAGCTAACTGCTAGGACCAAGATTGAGGAAGAGCTGAAACTGAGAGAGGAAGAGAAAAGGAAGAGATCAACAACGAAAGGCAAAGCCTTTCTACAAATGGTTGAGGGTCCTGAACTTGAATCCATAGTTAGATGGGAGTATGACTATAACTCCCGGTAACTAACTCTTTTCAGGGGGGCACAAAAAAGGGTACATGTCATTCAGGGTACATCTCCTATCCACTAATGACTTGTACAAACTTCTCAGCACCACTTCGGGGAAGAACAAGGACACAAACAAATATCTTCTGTCCCTGGTGTTGAAGGTTTTGAGAAGCAGAAACAAGTGAGGTTTTGGTAGCATCAACCTAGGGGGAGTTTGTTGGATCCAGAAAGGCTGGTGCAACCAAAACCAAATCATTTAGACTATTTTGGTACAACTAATCAAGGACTTCCGAAGCTAAGTGTTGAACTTCCGAAGACAAAGTATTCACTTCTGAAGATCAAGACTTAGAGTGAAAGATCAGAAGTCAACTTCCGAAGTATGAAAGAAGTCCTCAAGCCTCGGAAGTATAGTAGCCTCTTCCGAAGTATAAGTGGCTTCGGAAGAACTTGCTCTTTCGAAGCCAACTCACCTTCGGAAGACACTACTATTATCCAGTGGACATAAGTAAGGTCTCTTTGACACTTCGCTGCAGACCTCTGAGATACTGCATGGCGTTTTCTCATAAGCCATGTAGTTGACCATACTTTATTCCACTGTTTACCTTTATCAGTTAGTACATTTGCCAACTTTAGTTGGTGACAAAAGGTAAGTCATGGACATTTCATGACTACCATATATTAGATAATACTTTATCTAAGATACCTTAACTTTAGCATTGTAGTATATGCTTTAGTCTTAGGTTTCCAGCTGGTATCAAAGTGTATCCGGCTGTAGGTTCTAGTATAAATAGTTTCTCATTGTAACTCATGAAACATGCTTGTAAGAGTCTTGTAATACTTTGAGTTGAGAAATTATATATACAAGTTCCTTGAAAATTATTTCTTTGTGTTCTTTGCAACTTATTATATTATTATCAACTCTTTGAAAAGACTCTACTTCATCTGATCTGAGTGTAGTATAAGTGAGTTTGAGAGAAATCCAAGTGTTATGTGACAAAACCCGATCCTGAAGATGATTATGATTCTACAATTTGTATGGGATACAGTAATCCGAACACTAACAGTCAAGATAATGATTGTTCAGTCTCGATTGTTTGTAATTTTGTATCTACTATTTCTTCTCACTTTTTTGATAAGTTTAAACCAGATGACATTCCTACTTTTTAGCCTGTCAGGATTGTGAAAGAAGAGATAAATCGGGAATCACCTGATCATCAAGCTCCAACAACGGCAACACCTCATATTCCTGTCAATCAAGATCCTTGAAGCAGATCTGTGTATCCGAGACTGGTCAAGCTCAGATGATGAATCAAACACAGAGGACCGTGTCGGTCCCTCAACGATCAAGATATCACCTGAAATTGTCAAGTCTCAAACGCTTCCAAAAGCTGATCAAGATCAATACGGATCTCTTATCCAACTGCAACACAAGCCAGTCAACCAGTGCAGATCTCATTCACTGTTCAGCACGGGAAACTTCAGAACAAGCAAGAATCTACAACAACCGCAAAGCAATCTCCAACTCCAAATGTGCAGGACCGTTGAAGGGTATGTACTTACAACACAACAACACAATAAGGAGAGTTACTTAATACACTTAACAGATCAAATAGGGAACTGGTTAACTTTAGTGTAAGAAGCTAAGAATACAAGTAAGAATAAGACAGAACAAGATGGCAAACAACACAAGTAATTGGTTTTTCAAGAATGATGTATATTGCTTCTCAAGTTCTAATACATGTTACAAAGCATACTTTAAAAGTTACAAGTACTTGAGATACATATACTACATTCTACAGCCAGCCATACTTTGAAGGCCAGCTCGATACATATGACTAGACAACAAACAAAATCAAATGTAGAGTTAAAAGACAGATTGCCTTTTGACTAGTGACTATGACATGCCATAGCTCACATCCTAATATATTACAAAAAGGATAAAAGTACTCAAAGTAGAAAGCCCAGACTCAAGACCTCAATGTATAGTTACCAAAAACATGGACCTTTTCACCAACTCATGTAAGTTGGTGACTTTACAGAGTTGCAGCGGAAAGGTGGTCTAGCTTTATGGTAAAGTACCTCAGATAAAGGCATGTCTCTAAAAGTCTTTGGAAGAAATCTGTCTTCACTCTTTGGCTTCAGAAGACTTTGTCTTTGAAGCTTCAGAAGACTTCACTTTTGGCTTCAGAAGATGTTGGTCTTGGTTTTGGATAATTTTACACTTAGAATATTTCTAGTGCAAGGTGTAAAACTTCCGAAGCATTTCTACTTTTGTTCTTCAGTGCATGCATGTAGAGAGACTTTGGATGTTTTGGCTGCATCAGACTTATAGGAATCCTTACAAACTCCCCCTAGGCTGATACTACCAAAACATTTAAAGATCCTCTGCTGTTGACAGTCCTCATGATGATGATCATATGCCATTTCTCTGGATTAGTTGTGAAGGTCCAGGATAAGATGGATCTCTTAGCTGCAAGAGGAGCCACTTGGATTGGAGTTGATTGCGCTGCCTCTTCATGCACTTCCTCAGGTTGATCTGACTTAGCCTGAGGTCTAGAGGTGGAAGATTTAGGCTTCTTCTTGTTTTTTGACTTTGGCTTAAAAGCCATCCTCTTCCTCCTCTTTGAAGTGGTCTACAACACCTTGTTGATCAGTCTTATCTTGCTCAGTTGGGTGTTCCTCCCTCACAGGTTTAGAAGGAGAAGGAGTTTGACCCTGTTGTGGATCAGAAGATGAAGGTTATTGAGGCTCAGCAGGAGGTCCAGGTTGTGTTGTCTCAGGTTGTTCAACCATAACCTCCACTTCAGGTGGGACTTGACTTGGAGGGGAGTGTAAGTCAGCAGACTTCTTCATACTCTTTTGGATGATGGCTCTTGACTTTGCAGCCTCTTCTCTCAAATTTCTCTTTGTTGTATTTTGTTCTTTGAGCACTTGAAGTTCAAACTGTTTGAGATACTCAAACTCAATGTACTCAAAGGACAAATGAAGAAGTGCAGATGCCTGGTAGAGACCTGTGGCACTCAGGTAGTTGATCATGTTTTGCCTATTTGTTTCCTTATCTACCTGAGGTTCTTGTGTAGCTGCCACAGCCTCTTGCACAGGGCTTTCTTGAACTGGAGAGAGAGTAGGAACATGCTTGTATAATCTTTTCCTTCTTTTCTCCTCTCCTCTTTGAATTGGAGAAGTAGCCTTGCATCCTCTGCTTCCTTTATCTCTCTTTACAATTCCATGTCAGCCAGTTCATTTAGTTCCTCTAAGGGGAGAGATATAATCTCATCCATGTCATAGTTCCTGCTCTGCAGGTAGTAATCTTGAGTGCCCTCAACTCATCATCTTGAGTGTTTGGTCTAGGGGCAGCCCTGATTGCAGCTTGCATAAAGCCTGAAGACCCAGATGAACTTTCTCCCCTTAGCTTCCTCTTCCTCTTTCTCTCCTCCTCCTCAATCTCTTTAGGAGTTAGAATCCTTTTCCCTTTGTCACCCACAGACCTTTGTGACACAGGGTGGAGAGAGCTTTGGCCTTTATTGCTTGGTGTAGCATCCAAGCTCTGGCCAGAGAGAGGTTGTGAGACACCTTCACCAGCAGGTGTTTCACTGAGGGATGAATTTCTGAAGTAGTTATTGGTGTGATAGGGCTTTAAGGCTCTATCACTAGGCTTTCAGCCAAGGTTTTCCCTTTGAAGCTAATCTCAGGATCTGCCTCAACATCTAGTTGACCAATGACATTACCTGATTGCCTTTGTCTCCTTCTTAGACTGAACTCTTTAGTAATTATGTCTCGAATCCTGAGTGCTAACTTGTCAGCTTGTCTAGATTGACTTGGTTGACAAGTGGCATGTTGATCAGGTAAAGACCTTCATAGTAGTTCAAGGTCTAAAACTTGAACACCTCTTGCTGCCCTTGAACTCTTTGAAGAATGAGGGCTCTTCTATCAGCATCATACCTCCACCCAATAATATAATTTGAAGTTTCCTGGGGTGGAGATGATATAGCCCTTGGAATGCCTTCCTCAAAGAGACTCTTAATGATAGAGTCCATAGTGTCCATATCAATGTGAACTTGATGAAGTTGCTGAGTATTCACAATTGCAAGTGAGGATGGTGAATCCTCAATATCCATACTCCCTGAAGAACTCCCAGGTTCTATGACTGTAATGACATTCTCCCCCTTTTTGGTAGCATCACCCTCTTGCATAGGTGCGCTAGGAGTTAGGTCAATCACATTCACAGGTTCTTGTGTTCCTGGTTGAGCTCTCCTTAAAGGTCTCCCAGCTAGTTTTTCCCTGAGATAAGATATCTCAAGTTGTTGATCATTGACCCTGTTGTGCAGGGTAGTCACCTGAGATTCAAGGTGACTAACCTTAGAGACTAAATAGGAGCATATTTTTGACAGTTTTTGCACCTTTAGTCTCAAATTCCCATCATCTTCATCAGAAGAATCATTAGGGGATGAGATGATTGGACCAAAATCCTCTCTCTCACCACCAGTTTCAGGTTCTTGGCTGCTGGATTTCCTCTGCAGACTGATAGCCTCAGTTGAAGTGTTAATGGGCTGAGTTGCCATGGTTGAGGTCTTAATGATGTAATCACTTGCAGAAGTGAGAGCCTCTTCCATATAGACCTCCTGAACAGGTTCAAGGAGATCCACCTCAGTGATAGGTGACTGATGTGTGATAGACAAAGGAGACTCGGAGTACTCATCTCTCTTTGAGTAGGGGAAGAGTAGAGAGACTCATGGTACTCACTAAAACCTAAGTCTTCATCAGTATAGAATGAGAGGTTGGGAATGGGTTGATTTAAGTCTAAAGGCTGGGGATGGTAACTATCCCCTGAAGGTTGTTCACTTAAGTGTTGAGACTTAGAGTAAAGGCTTAAGGCAGTTGGGCTTGTGAGCTCATCAGAGTGAGCATTAGGAACCTCACCACTGATTCTTGAAGAGATGGGAGTGGTTTGCTCCTCAGTAGAAGTAGGAGCTCTAGTGTCCACTTCCTTTTGTATGGGTGAGTATATGGGGGTTGCACAAGCTCAATAGCTTGAGTAGGGGTTTGTTTGGATTTTCTTTGGTAGGTAAGGGTGATTTGTCGTCTTTTTGGTGGTTGGGAGGTAGAAGGTGTGGGTTCAACACTAGCTTGTGTTGCTAGGTTGTCACCTTGAGCAATGAGCTCTGACATTTTTTGGACAAGGACTGTTTCTACCCCTGAGAAGCCTACACTTTGTCCCACCCTCCATGCTTGTTTGACAAGCTGTGGATAACCACATGGAGCAGGTATTTCCACTGGGATGAGACCTTCCCTTCCATGAAGGTCTTTACAGAGAAATCTCCCTCATAGCCCATCTGCTTAATGGAATGATTGTTAGCTTCCTTTGAGAAGGACACCTCACCTTCTTCATCATCCAGCTTCAAGTGAGTGTTGATGATGGCTGGAGTGATGAAGATTGTTCTCCCCTGCACTGTGGCAGACAGTGCCTTCTCCCCATCCATAATGACCTCTTAGCAGGTCTTCTAGAATTCAAGCAGATGATCCTCATAGAGAGTAGGATCAATGGTCAGGGAGGTGAAGTAGTTGGATAGAGCCAGGAAACGGCAAACCTCTGAGAAACTTTCATCTTTCTCAGAGCTTAACAGAGCAATTTTGTTGTGTTGTCTGTGAAGTTGAATGGAGAAATCTGGGTTGTTTTTGTGGTTTAGGTTGGCCATTTTGAGAAACTTAAGAAGGAAGGAAGATGAAGAATAAAGGCGGTTTGGGAGAATTTAGGTTTAAGGAATAGTGTAATTTGAAGAAGATAATGAAAGAGGGGAGAACCGTTAGGTATTTATGTGAAAAGGATTTGAGACAAAGTTAATGAAAGAGGATAAACTTTGAAATCTGGATGTCGGTCCCACCTCTGAAAAGTAGTTTAATTTTGCCCAAAAAGTAGTTTTCTTGGAAGTCATGAAATCTTCCGAAGATTATTTGCTTTGGAAGTTTTGAAGAAAAAGCTTCCGAAGGCAAATTGGCTTCGGAAGATATTTCAAAGGTGTTTGAGAATTTTGCTTCGGAAGAGAATTAACACTCAGAGTTTTCCGAAGGTAAATAGCTTTCGGAAGAAACTTGTTCTTTTAAAACATAAAGGCACTTAAGTTGATTTTAAGCTTCGGAAGATAATTCATAAATTTTTTCCGAAGGTAAAATTTACTAAAGTAGTTATTTGTTTACGATGACATAAAGTTCTTCCAAATGTAGTTTTAAATCTTCCAAAAATAAAAGAGATCAAATTTTTAAAAATCTAAGAAATGTCTATTGAAAATATTTTTCTTCCAAAGAAAACAAGGGCTTATGAAGGTGATAAAATAGACAACTTAGGACACACAGGTTTTAGAAATAATATCATTTAGTTTTAAGAAAAGCTATTCAAAGTTAATTATCCCAATAGCTGATACAAGATATTTAAATCTCTGTTCATCAAAAGCTTTGGTGAACAGATCAGCATATTGTTTATTTGTGTTAACTTTGACTAGTTTGATTAATCCATTTTTCAAAGTTATCTCTAATCAAATGATACCTGATATTGATATGCTTTGTCCTTGAGTGCTGCACAGGATTTTGTGATTGAGAGAACACTGTTGTTGTCTATGTAGATGGGAGTCTTTTTAAAATTGAATCCATAGTCCACCATCTGATTTTTAGTCCAAAGCACTTGAGCACAGCAGCTTGCAGCAGCAATGTATTCAGCCTCAGCAGTTGATGCAGACACGCAAGATTGTTTCTTACATTGCCAAGAGACAACTCTTCCACCAAGAAATTGACATCCCCCTAATGTAAACTTTGCAGTCATGTTGCAACCACCATAGTCACTATCTGTATAAGCATACAGATTAAAGTCAGAATTCTTTGAAGACCAAAGGCCAAGTGATGGAGCACCTTTGAGATATCTTCAAATTCTTTTGACAGTAACCAGGTGTGACATCTTGGGGTTGGCTTGATATCTTGCACAAATGCATGTCGCAAACATGATTTCAGGCCTGCTAGCGGTGAGGTACATAAGAGACCCAATCATTGCCCTGTAGAGATTCTCATCAACACACTTCCCCTCAAGATCAGGTCCAAGGGAGTGGTTTCTGGCTATGAGTGTCTTAGCAACCTTACAATAAGTCATGTTGAACCTTTTATGTATGTCTTGTACATACTTTGACTGACTTATGAAGATTCTATTATCAACTTGCTTCACTTGAATTCCTAGAAAGAAATTATGTTCCCCCATGGCACACATTTCAAACCTGTCCTTCATCAGCTTCTCAAAGTCTTTGCAGAGTTTTGGATTAGTTGACCCAAATATAATGTCGTCTACATATACTTGAACTAGCATTATGTAATTTCATGTTCCTTTGATGAAGAGAGTTCCATAAATAGTAACCCTTTTGTAGCGATGCTGACAGAGATACTGAGATAGAGTCTCATACCACTTCCTTGGTGCTTGGTGCAATCCATAAATAGCTTTATCAAGCTTGCAGACATAATCAAGATGATCAGGATCTGCAAACAAGGTGGTTGTTTGACATACACCTCTTCATCAATCACGCCATAGAGAAAAGCACACTTGACATCTAGTTGGTAGACCTTGAAGTTCTTGGATGCAGCAAAAGCTAGAAATATCCTAACAGCTTCAAGTCTTGCTACAGGAGCAAAAAAATTTGTGTAGTCAATTCCTTCTTCTTGAGTATACCCTTGAACAACTAGTATTTCCTTGTTTTTGATGACAAGTCCTCTATCATCCTTCTTATTCCTGAAAACCCCTTTGGTTCCTATGGTTGTAGCATCACCGGTGAAGGGTATGCACTTACAACACAACAACACAATGAGGAGAGTTGCTTAGAACACTTAACAGATCAAATAGGGAACTAGTTAACTTGTTTAATGAAAGATACTAAGAACACAAGTAATTGTGAGACAGAACAAGATTGCAAAAAAAAACACAAATATTTGGTTTTCAAGAATGCTGTATATTGCTTCTCAAGTTCTATTACAAGTTACAAAGCATCGATAGAAAGTTACAAGTACTTGAGATACTTTATACTACATCCTACAGCCGGTCATACTTTGAAAGCCAGCTGGATACAATTGACTAGACAACTACAAAATCAAATGTAGAGTCAAAAGGCAGATCTGCCTTTTGACTTGTGACTATGAAATGCCATAACTCACATCCTAATATATTACAAAAAAGATAAAAGTACATAAAGTAGAAAGCATGGACTCAAGACCTCAATGTACAGTTACCAAAAGCATGGACCTTTCACCAACTCATGTAAGTTGGTGACTTTACAGAGTTGCAGCGGTAAGGTGGTCCAGCTTTATGGTAAAGTACATCAGGTAAAGGCATATCTCTAAAAGTCTTCGGAAGAAATCTGTCTTCACTCTTTGGCTTCGGAAGACTTTGTCTTTGAAGCTTCGGAAGACTTCACTTTTGGCTTTGGAAGATATTGGTCTTGGCTTCGGAAGATTTTACACTTAGAATATTTCTAGTGCATGGTGTAAACTTCCGAAGCATTTCTACTTCTGTTCTTTAGTGCATGCTTGCAGAGAGACTTTGGATGTTTTGGCTGCATCAGACTTATAGGAGTCCTTACAAACTCCCCTAGGCTGATGCTACTAAAACATTTAGAAGATCTTCAGATGTTTGTAGTTTTCAGCACAATGATGACCATACCCTTCTTCATTAGATGGTCAGGATCATTCACACTCTCATAATATCTTCTCATCTCAAAAAAATCATGCAGAGGTAAGTTGATTATGTCTTGCCATGTATAGACATTCTCAACACCTTGATCTTTGATCACATGCCATCTCTCTGGATTAGTAGTGAAGGTCCAAGATAAGATGGGTGTCTCAGCTGCAAGAGGAGCCACTTGATTTGGAGTTGATTGGGCTGCCTCTTCATGCACTTCCTCAGGTTAATCTAACTCAGCCTGAGGTGTAGAGGTGGATGATTCAGGCTTCTTCTTCTTAGACTTTAGTTTAGAAGCCATCCTCTTCTTCCTCTTAGAAGAGTTTAACTGAGAAGACTGGTTTGTAGCACCTTGTTGATCATCCTTGTCTTTCTCAATTAGGTGTTCTTCCCTCACAGGTTCAGAAGTAGAGGGAGTTTGATCCTGCTGTGGATCAGAAAAATAAGCTTGCTAAGGCTTAGCAGGAGGTCCAGGTTGTGTTGTCTCAGGTTGTTCAACCTTAACCTCCACTTCAAGTGGGATTTGACTTGGAGGATAGTATAAGTCAATCAGCTCTCCGCTCTTGATCTTCTGCTTGATTACCCTAATATGCTCATCCATTGTTGATAGAGACATAGGGCCAAGTCTCCTTCCGGAGAATCTATACAGCTTCAAGAAGCTCATCATTCTTTGTCTGTTAGTAGACTTTTTCATACTCTTTTAGATGATAGCTCTTGACTTTGAAGCATCTTCCCTCATCTTTCTCTTTGTTGCCTTCTATTCTTTGAGCACTTGAAGTTCAAGCTGTTTGAGATACTCAAACTCAATGAACTCAAAGGACAAGGGAAGAAGTGCAGATGCCTGGTAGAGATCTGTGGCACTCAGGTAGTTGATCATGTTTGCCTATCTGTTTCCTTGTCTACCTGAGGTTCTTGTGTAGCAGCCACATCCTCTTGCACAGGACTTCCTTGAACTAGGGAGAGAGTTGGAGCATGCTTGTATAATCTTTTA
Organism: Flaveria ramosissima; assembly: GCA_025215565.1. Taxonomy (NCBI): domain Eukaryota; kingdom Viridiplantae; phylum Streptophyta; class Magnoliopsida; order Asterales; family Asteraceae; genus Flaveria; species Flaveria ramosissima. Next base: position 19,718,835 of record CM046036.1, on the reverse strand, counting down.
TGTCTCTTCTCTTCTTTGAATTGGAGAAGTAATCTTACATCCTCTTTTTCCTTCATCTTTCTTAACACTTCCATGTCAGCCAGTTCATTTAATTGCTCAAAGGGGAGAGATATAATCTCATCTATGTCGTAGTTCCTGGTCTGCAGGTAAGTAATCCTGACTGCCCTCAACTCATCTTCTTGAGTGTTTGGTCTGGGGGCAGCGCTGAGTGCAGCTTGCATAAATCCTGAAGACCCAAAGGAACTTTTTCCCCTTAGCTTCCTCTTCCTCTCTCTCTCCTCCTCCTCAATCTCCTCAGGAGTCAAAATCCTTTTCCCTTTGTCACCCATAGACCTTTGCGACTTAGGGTGGATAGAGGTTTGGCCTTCATTGCTTGGTGTAGCATCCAAGCTCTGGCCAGAGTGAGGCTGTGAGACACCTTCACCAGCAGGTGTTTCACTGAGGGAATGAATTTCTGAAGCAGTTGTTGGTGTGACAGGGCTCTCACGCTCTATCACTGGGCCTTCAGCCAAGGTTTTCCCTTTGAAGCTAATCTCAGGGTCTGCCTCAGCATCCAGTTGACCAATGACATTATCTAATTGCCTTTGTCTCCTTCTAAGACTGAACTCTTCAGTAATTCTTTCTTGAATCCTGAGTGCTAACCTGTCAGCTTGTCTTGATTTGCTTGGGTTGACAAGTGGCATGTTGATCAGGTCAAGACCTTCATAGTAGTCCAAAGTCTGTAAATTAAACACTTCTTGCTGCCCTTGAACTTTGTGAAGAATGAGGGCTCTTGAATCAGCATCATACCTCCACCCAATAATGTCGTTTGAAGTTCCTTGAGGTGGAGATGACACATCCCTTGGAATGCCTTCCTCAAAGAGACTCCTATAGACAGAGTGAATTATGTCCACATTAATATGAACTTGAGGAAGCTGCTGAGTATGCACAGTTGCAAGTGAGGATGGTGAAACCTCAATGTTCATACTCCCTGAAGAACTCCTAGGTTCTGTGACTGTAATGACTTTCTCCCCCTTTTTGGTAGCATCACCCTCTTGCATAGGTGAGCTAGAGGTTAGGTCAACCACATTCACAGGTTTTTGTGTTCCTGGTTGAGCTCTTCTTAAAGGTCTCCCAGCTAGTTTTTCCCTGATATAAGATATCTCAAGTCGTTGATCATTGACCCTATTATGCAAGGTAGTCACCTAAGATTCAAGGTGACTAACCTTAGAGACTAAATAGGAGCATGTTTTTGACAGTTTTTGCACCTTTAGTCTTAGATTCCCCTCTTCTTCATCAGAAGAATCATTAGGGGATGAGATGATTGGACCAAAGTCTTCTCTCTCACCACCAGTCTCAGGTTCTTGGCTGCTAAATTTTCTCTGCATATTAGCATTCTTAGTTGAGGTGTAAATGGGCTGAGTTGCCATGGTTGAGGTCTTAATGATGTAATCACTTGCAGAAGTGAGAGCCTCTTCCATATGGATATCTTGAACAGGTTCAGAAGTATCCACCTCAGTTATAGGTGACTGATGTGGGCTAGACAAAGAAGACTCAGTAGTACTCATCTCTCTTTGAGTAGGAAAGGAGTAGAGAGACTTATGGTACCCACTGAAACCTAAGTCTTCGTCAGTATAAAATGATAGGTTGAAAATGGGTTGATTTAAGTGTAATGGCTGGGGATGGTAACTGTCACCTGAAGGTTGTTCACTTGAGTGTTGAGACTCAGAGTGAAGGCTTAAGGCAGTTAGGCTTGTGAGCTCATCAGGGTGAGCATGAGGAACCTCAGCCCTGATTGTTGAAGAGATGGGAGTGGTTTGCTCCTCAGGGGAAGTGGGAGCTCTAGTGTCCACTTCCTCCTGTATGGGTGAGTATATGGGGGCTTGCACAGACTCAATAGCTTGAGTAGGGTTCATTTGGATTTTCTTTGGTAGGTGAGGTTGATTTGTGGTCTTTTTGGTGGTTGGGAGGTAGAAGGTGTGGGTTCAACACTAGCTTGTGTTGCTAGGTTGTCACCTTGAGCAATGAGCTCTAACATTTTTAGGACTAGGGCTGTTTCTACCCCTGAGAAGCCTATAGTTGGCTTCTTCATAATTTCAAAGATGCCGAGCTTCATCTGTCCCAATTTAAGAATATTATCTGTTTCCCTCAACTGCGAGCCCAGTTCACAGTTGAGCATTTGTTGAACATATCTAGGAAACATATAATACTCGAAGGAGTCCAAGTTAGCAAGCAAGTTTGTATAAACAAATTGAGAGTACCTGAACTTGACCCCTTGAACCATTCCATGTACTATGAAGGAGAGATCCTCAGGAATCTGGTCCCACCCTCCATGCTTGTTTGACAAGCTGTGGATAACCAGATGAAGCAGATATTTCCACTACGATGAGACCTTTCCTTTCCTGAAGGTCTTTACAGAGAAATCTCCCTTATAACCCATCTGCTCAAAGGAATGATTTACAGCTTCCTTTGGGAAGAACAACTCACCTTCTTCATCATCCAGCTGCAAATGAGTGTTAATGATGGCCAGAGTGATGAAGATTGTCCTCCCTTGCGCTGTGGCAGACAGTGCCTTCTCCCCATTCATAATGACCTCTTGTCAGGTCTTCCAAAATTCAAGCAGATGATCCTCATAGAGAGTAGGATCAATGGTTAGGGAGGTGGAGTAGTTTGATAGAGCTAAGAAACGGCAAATCTCTGAGAAACTTTCATCTTTCTTAGAGCTTAACAGAGCAACTTGGTTATGTTGCCTGTGAAGTTGCATGGAGAAATCTGGGTTGTTTCTGATGTTTAGGTTGGCCATTTTAGAAGCTTAAGGATGAAGAAAGATGAACAAAAAGCGGTTTGGAAGAATTTAGGTTTAAGGAATAGTGTAATTGAGGAAGATAGTGAAAGAGGGGGGAACCGTTGGGCATTTATGTGAAAAGGATTTGAGACAAAGTTAATGAAAGAGGATAAACTTTGAAATCCGGATGTCGGTCCCACCTCTGAAAAGTAGTTTACTTTTGCCCAAAATGTATTTTTCTTGGAAGTCGTGACATCTTCCGAAGGTTATTTGCTTCGGAAGTTCTGAAGAGAAAGCTTCCAAAAGCAAATTGGCTTCGGAAGAGATTTCAAAGATTTTTGAAAATTTTGCTTCGAAAGAGAGTTTTACACTCAGAGATTTTTATTCTAAGAAGAATAAATACTTCCGAAGGTAAATTGCATTCGGAAGAAACTTGTTCTTTGAAAACATACAAAGTACTTAGGTTGATTTTAAGCTTCGGAAGATAATTCAGAAATTTCTTCCGAAGGTAAAATTACTGAAGCAATTATTTGTTTACTAAGACATAAACTACTTTCGAAGGTAATTTCAAAGTCTTCCTAAGAGATCAAGATTTTCAAAAATGTAAAGTCTTTTGAAAAGATTTTTCTTCCAAAGAAAACAAAGGGCTTATGAAAGTGATATAATAGACAACTTAGGACACACAAGTTTTAGAAATAAATATGATTAAGATTTAAGAAAAGCTATTCAACGTTAATCATCCCAATAGCAGATACAAGATATTTAAATCTCTGCTCATCAAAAGCTTTGGTGAACAGATCAGCATATTATTCATTTGTGTTAACTTTGACTAGTTTGATTAATCCCTTTTCAAAGTTATCTTTAATCAAATGATACATGATGTTAATGTGCTTTGTCCTTGAGTGCTGCACAGGATTCTCTGTGATGGAGATAGCACTATTGTTGTCTATGTGGATGGGAGTCTCTTTAAAGTTAAATCCTTAGTCCAGCATCTGATTTTGAATCCAAAGCACTTGAGCACAACAACTTGCAGCATCAATGTATTCAGCCACAGCAGTTGATGCAGACACACAGGATTGTTTCTTGCATTGCCAATAGACTACTCTTCCACCAACAAATTGACATCCCCCTGATGTAGACTTTGCAGTCATGTTGCAACCACCATAGACACTATCTGTATAAGCATACAGATTAAAGTCAGAATTCTTTGGATACTAAAGGCCAAGTGATGGAGCACCTTTGAGATATCTTAAAATTCTTTTGACGGTGACCAGATGTGACATCTTGGGGTTGGCTTGATATCTTGCACAAATGCATGTAGCAAACATGATATTTGGCCTGCTAGTTGTGAGTTACATAAGAGACCCAATCATTGCCCTATAAAGGTGTTCATCAACAGAGTCCCCCTCAAGATCAGATCCAAGGGAGTGATTTCTTGCTATGGGTGTCTTAGCAACCTTACAATGAGTCATGTTAAACCTTTTAAGTGTGTCCTGTACATACTTTGACTGAATTATGAAGATGCCATTGTCAACTTGCTTCACTTGAATTCCTAGAAAAAAATTGAGTTCCCCCATGGCACTCATTTCAAACCTGTCCTTCATCAGCTTCTCAAAGTCTTTTCAGAGCTTTGGATTAGTTGACCCAAAGATAATGTCATCTACATATACTTGAACTAGCATTATGTCATTTCCTATTCCTTTGATGAAGAGAGTTCCATCTATAGTACCTCTTTTGTAGCCATGTTGACAGAGATACTGAGATAGAGTCTCATACCATTTTCTTAGTGCTTGGTGCAGCCCATATAGAGCTTTATCAAGCATGCATGCATAATCAGGATGATCAGGATCTGCAAACCCAGGTGGTTGTTTGACATATACCTCTTCATCAATCACCCTATAAAGAAAAGCACACTTGACATCAAGTTGGTAGACCTTGAAATTCTTGGATGCAGTAAAAGCTAGAAATATTCTAACAGCTTCAAGTCTTGCCACAAAAGCAAAAACATATGTATAGTCAATTCCTTCTTCTTGAGTATATCCTTGAACAACTAGTCTTGCCTTGTTTTTGATGACAAGTCCTCTATCATCCTTCTTGTTCCTGAAAACCCATTTGGTTCCTACGGTAGTCTTCCCTTGAGGAAGAGGACATAGGTTCCAAACCTTTTGCCTTTTCAATTGAAGCAGCTCCTCTTGCATAGCTTCAACCCAACTTCCATCCGTTAGAGCCTCATCAATTTTCTTTGGCTCTATCTGGGACAAGAAACAAGAGTGAAGACAAAAATTTGCTTCATGGGTTTGTCCTCTTGTTCTCACCCCTGAATCAACATCTCCAATGATGTATGTGGTAGGATGAGACTTATTGATCCTTAGCTAAGGAATCACAGCAAGTTTCTTAGACAGATCTAGATTTGAAAATTTTTGATCTGGCAAAGAAGATTCACCCTTCACATTACCACACTTATCAAGATTGACTTGATCCAATGAGTGTATTACAGTATTGATGTTGTCTTCAATGTAGTGGTTATCAGCATCATGAAATTCTTGATCACTTTCACCACCACCATTTTCTCCAACATTTGAAGCTCCTTCTTCTGAGTTTTGGGCCTCTAAGCTGGAATTTGAAGGCACCCCAGAAGCATCAGCAGGATTTGTCATTGATGTGCTGGTAGAAGCTTCATTTGTAGGAATAGTTACCACTGGAGCTGAAGATGTGTAACCTGAGGGTCTTCTTAGCTCAAATCTTGGGTTAGGATCACCTGTTGGTAATATATCTGTAGATCCTGAAACATTCTTACAAGATTTGTTAAAACTGTTAGTAACTAAATCAAGATCAAATAGCCAATCCGGATCAGAACCTTTCACACTAGGAGTGTGCTCATTGAAAGTCACATTGGCTGACTCCTCAACTACTCTAGTTCTGAGATTGTATACTCTATAAGCCTTAGCTTGAGAAGAGTATCCAATAAAGTGTCCATCATCTGATTTCTCCGCAAACTTGGCAATTTGATCCTTGGTATTCAAGATGGTGCAAGGACATCCAAATGACCTGAGAAAACCACTGAAGGGTTTTCTCTCGTGCCAAAGTTCATAAGGAGTCTTACCATGTGTCTTAACCACTAAAACTCTGTTTTGCACATAGCAAGCAGTGTTCACTACCTCTGCCTAGAAGATGATGGGCAGTTTAGAGTCAGACAACATAGTTCTTGCAGCTTCAATTAGTGTCCTGTTTCTCCTTTCAACAACACCATTTTGCTGAGGAGTCCAAGGAGCACTATATTACATTGTAATACGTTTTTCATCACAAAATGTATCAAGGATTTGATTCTTGAATTCAATTCCTTGATCACATCTTATGGTTTTGACCTTGTGATCACATTGATTCTCAATCTTTAAGATGAAATTCTTCAGAATCTCAAGAGTCTCATTATTAGTTCAAAGAAAGAAGACCTAAGTGAATCTTCTAAAATCATCTATGATCACCAAACAATAAGAGGTCCTTCCTAGACTCATTACACTGGTGGGTCCAAAGAGATCCATATGTAATTTCTTGCTTTCTTTCTTTTGGCTTATGAGATACCTTGTATTTCTTTCCTTTTAGGCATGCAACATAGTGGTCATCACTTGTAAACTCTTTCTTTGGTATTCTAGTTACCAAATCATTCTTAATTAATTTTTTCATGTTTTTAAAGTTTACATGGCATATTCTTATATGCCAGAGGAAAGATTCATCATTATTTGCTTTAGATAGAAAGCAAGAAATTTCTCCTGAGATAGAAGTTTCTTGCAAGTCCATCTTGTACATGTTCTCTTTTCTAGGGACTCTGAGCAAGATGTGCTCATGAGGAATGACCACCTCGGGGCTGAGAACAATGCACTCATGCTTAGTAAAGAGCATGTTATGACTCTGATCACAAAATTGGGATACACTCGGAAGATTGTACCAAGTTCCTTAACAAAGTTTACCTTCTCAATGCTGAGCTTACCATTTGTGACCTTGCCCCTTCCAGTAATGTAACCTCCTGCATCTCCTCCAAAAGCAACTGGTCCTCCATCATTTCTTTTAGACTTTTGGAGTAGTGACCTATTGCCTGTCATGTGCCTGGAACAGCCACCATCAATGATCCATACATTTCTGTTTGTCTTGAGTTGTCCCTGCACAAAAGAGATGATTAGTTACATTTGGAAACCCAAGCCTCATTGGTCTTGGGCTTATCAAAAGAAGTTGAAGATAATACAACAGTAATTGATCCTATAGTCATGCTAGAGGGATCATTTGCTGATGTTGATGAAGAACTCTCAGCCGTTTGGTCTTTCTTTGACTTCCATACCACCTTTGGAAGCTTAGACTTGACCTTCAATGCTTCAGAAGTTTGTATGACTTCGGATATTTTGATGACTGGCCCTTCGGAAGATCTTGCTTTCACTGCAGGAGGCTTCAGCACTTCGGAAGTATTCCTTTCTTCCGAGACCAAATTCTCTTCCGAAGGCAAGTTTCCACTTGTCTTCTTCTTCATTTTAGAGCTTCCGAAGGAAACAGATTTTCCTTCCGAAGCTTGCTTCTTCTTCTCCAAACTCTTAGAAGTTTCTTTCTTGGTCATGTGGAGAGTACTCCTTGGATTGTAAACACAATCTTTAGCAAGATGAGACGTACTCCCACACATAACACAATCCATTTTCTTCCTTCTAGGAGTTCTTCTTTGTGAACAAGGCTGAACTTGATCACTTTCCTTCTCCATCTTCACCTTTGCAGATGTTGTAGCAATTCTTATGGGGTTAGAACTACCTTTGGAGCAGGATGGTTCAGGTTGTACAGCAACAATGCACAACTGATCAGCCTTCTTCTTGATGATGGGATGATTTGGACATGAACTAGAACTCTTGTTGATGGAGTTCAAGTTTGTGTCTTCAGCCTTTACTACTTCAAATCCTGTAGAGATGAAGACTTGTTTCTGTGTAGAATTGAAGGTAGCCTTGATCTCTTGAGCCTTTTTGGACTTTCTTTTGGCCTTCCTGAACAAGTTCTTTCTTCTTGACTTGGTCATCCCAATAGCTTTGCTCTCCTCAGAGGAATTGTGACCCTTCTTAAAATGCTCTTCTTCACTCTTCTCAGAGTCATTCCCCACCATCTCCTCTTCATCCTCTTCAGTCACAGGATCTATGAAGGGAAGCTTATCTTCACAAGTTCCACACCTAGGAGATCTTACAGACAAGATTGTGTGTAGAGGAGCTATCTCACAAGATCCTAGTCCCTGCTTATTCAGATAACAAACTTTTGCATGCAAGGATGAGGATATTATGTTCTTGATGGTCTCTTCTTCAAGAACACATTTTTCTGCCTTGGCTTTGCTGATCACAAGCTCAGCCTGGCATTCAGTTAATTTAGTAATGAGATCTTTGATCTGAGTCCTGTAGTTTGTATGCTCATGTTTAAGAGTTGAAATGGTTTTCTCTAAGTCCTCTATCTTTAGTTTATAATCATTTTTTAGCTTTTTTAAAATCAGCTTTTAAAATATTTAAGGACTCAAGGTCAGATCTCATTTCTAAATTATAAGACTTGTATCTAATTACTTTAGCAATGCATTCAGGAGTGCAAAGATGTTCCAATACCTTGGCTTCATCGTTGTCTGCCATGAGTACTTGGTTTGGAGATGCATCTTCTATTTGAAAGCTCCAGTCAAAGCCTCCGTCTTCAACAACAACTGCAGCTTGCTGCTTTGGCTTCTCATTCTGGGGGGCTTTCTCAGTGTAATTTGGTCTGGTTTGTGCTTGGCCACCATTTGTCCTTGGTGCCTTACACTCTCTTGCAAAGTGTTCCATCTGGTTACAGTTGTAACACTTTACTTTGCTTTTGTCCAGCCCAATCTTTCCACTAGCTGCATTGCTTGGAAACTTTCTCCCTGTCCTCTTGTAGAACTTCTTGGCTCTGTGAGTGAGAAGAGCCATCCGCTGGACTATCTCCATGTACTCCAGATCATCTGGATGGATACAGTCCAAATCTTGAAGAGTGAAGAGAAAGTTGCCTGAAATTTCATCAGCAGAGACAAAGGAATGAGAAGAACTTGTCTCTTGGAAAGGACTTCCTTGAGTGTAGCTTTCCCTTGGAGTCTCTGGGAAAGTGATGAAAGGGCCCTTTTGTGAGTTGTCATGGAAGCATATAAGATGATGTTGTGGTTCAATGCTTTCCCTTTCAACCACATGGAGGGCTGAACTCAGTTGATTGCTGGAGTTACCAGATGGGTTTTGCATATTCATCTCCATCTGGTAGCCACTCAGAATACCATACAACTCTGTGAGAGTAAGAGTCTTAAGGTTTTCAGTCCTCTTGATAACAACACAATAATATGTCCATTGTCTAGTAAGAGAGGAAATAAACTTCCTTACAATGTCCCTGTTCTCAAGAGTTACTCTAACATCCATTACAGTATCCACAATCTCAACATACCTGAAGTATTGTTGAGTCATGGTTTCACCTGCCTTGAAGGTGAAGTTTTCAAACTGCTATTTCAGGAGATCCTTCTTGTTCTCCTTTGCTTCAGTAGACCCCTCATACTTTAGCTTCAGTGTCTCCCATAGTTGCTTGGTAGTTTTGCACTTCTTGAAGCCTCCGTAGATGGAGTTTGGAAGAGCAGTTTGAAGGGCTGTCATGGCTTTTTGATCAATCTCTATTCTCTTTCTATCTGCTTCAGAGTAATCAGCCACAGCCTTAGGAATCATACCACCACCAGTAGCAGAAGTGGTGCTTGGTATGTAAGGTCCTTCAATAACAGAGTCCCACATCCTGAAGTCTTGAGACTTGATGAAGCCTTCCATTCTTTGACACCAAGTATCAAAGTCTTCAGGAGTGATCAGTGGAGACTTTGTTATAGTTCCAGTTTCCATATCAGCTTTAATTATAGCTTCCATTTGAGTTGTTAAGTATTTTGTGTGTGTGAGGGATCTTAAGATGGTGAGATCTTATATCAAGAGCTTGAAATGCTCTGATACCAAATGCAGGACTGGTGAAGGGTATGCACTTACAACACAACAACAGAATAAGGAGAGTTGCTTAGAACACTTAACAGATCAAATAGGGAACTGGTTAACTTGTTTAATGAAGGATGCTAAGAACACAAGTAATTGTGAGACAGAATAAGATTGCAAAGAAAAACACAAGTATTTGGTTTTCAAGAATGTTGTATATTGCTTCTCAAGTTCTACTACAAGTTACAAAGCATCGATAGAAAGTTACAAGTACTTGAGATTTTTTATACTACATCCTACAGTCAGCCATACTTTGAAGGCTAGCTGGATGCAATTGACTAGACAACAACAAAATCAAATATTGAGTCAAAATGCAGATCTGCCTTTTGACTTGTGACTATGACATGCCATAGCTCACATCCTAATATATTACAAAAAGGATAAAAGTACATAAAGTAGAAAGCATGGACTAAAGACCTCAATGTACAGTTACCAAAAGCATGGACCTTTCACCAACTCATGTAAGTTGGTGACTTTACAGAGTTGCAGCGGTAAGGTGGTCCAGCTTTATGGTAAAGTACATCAGGTAAAGGCATATCTCTAAAAGTCTTCGGAAGAAATCTGTCTTCACTCTTTGGCTTCGGAAGACTTTGTCTTTGAAGCTTCGGAAGACTTCACTTTTGGCTTTGGAAGATATTGGTCTTGGCTTCGGAAGATTTTACACTTAGAATATTTCTAGTGCATGGTGTAAAACTTCCGAAACATTTCTACTTCTGTTCTATAGTGCATGCTTGCAGAGAGACTTTGAATATTTAGACTGCATCAGACTTATAGGAATCCTTACAGTAGTCTTCCCTTGAGGAAGAGGACATAGGTTCCAAACCTTTTGCCTTTGTAATTGAAGCAGCTCCTCTTGCATAGCTTCAACCTAACTTCCATTCTTTAGAGCCTCATCAATTTTCTTTGGCTCTATCTGATACAAGAAACAAGAGTGAAGACAAACATTTTCATTATGGGTTTGTCCTCTTGTTCTTTCCCCTGAATCAACATCTCCAATGATGTTTGTGGTAGGATGAGACTTCTGGATCCTTAGCTGAGGGATCATAGCAAGTTGCTTAGACAGATCTAAATTTGAGAAATTTTGATCTGGCAAGGAAGATTCACCCTCCACATCAGCACACTTATCAAGGTTGACTTGATCCAATGAGTGTTACATCATTGATGTTGTCTTCAATGGAGTGGTTATCAGCATCAAGAAATTCCTGATCACTTTCACTACCACCATTTTCTCCAACATTTGAAGCTCATTCTTCTGAGTTTTGTGCCTCTAAGCTGGAATTTGAAGGCACCCCAAAAGTATCAGCAGGATTTGTCATTGATGTGCTGGTAGAAGCTTTATTTGCAGGACTGGTTACCACTGAAGCTAAAGATGTGTAACTTGAAGGTGTTCCTAGCTCAAATCTTGGGTCAGGATAACCTGTAGGTAGTATATCTATGGACCCTGAAACATTCTTACAAGATTTGTTAAAACAGTTGGTAACTAAATCAAGATCAAATAGGCAATCCGGAACAGAACCTTTCACACTTTGAGTGTGCTCATTGAAAGTCACATTGGCTGACTCCTCAACTACTTTAGTTCTGAGATTGTATATTCTATAAGCTTTAGCTTGAGAAAAGTATCCAATAAAACGTCCATCATCTGATTTCTCAACAAAGTTGGCAATTTAATCTTTGGTATTCAAGATGGCTGGTGGTAGATCTCCTAAGGTATTGTCAGATGAAGGTTGTGGTTTACGTGGTGCTGGATCACGTGTCACGAGGAGCATGACAAGGGCTGCTGAAAGAGGCTGTGGTTGCGGGAGTTCAACAAGCGATGCAGACGATTCTGCCGTTTATGGTGACTGAGGTAATTAGGGCGGTGAAGGAGACGACTGTGATTGAAGTGAACAATGAGGGTAGCAGCGACAAGAATTGGAAAGGAAAGCGGATTGAACGTGAGAGTTTCACTCGAAACAACAAGGCTGCGAGGGTGGATGACCGACGTGTGGTCACATCCAATATGGGGGTGAAGGGTTGTGGTAACTGTGGACGAAAACACCCCGGGGAATGCACATTGGGGATCAATGTCTGTTTCCGTTGTGGAAGGACGGGACATGTGGCGAAGAACTGCAGAATGGGGAGGTGTTATTCTTGTAGTGGAGAAGGCCACAAGAGCACGGACTGTAAGAAGCCAAGGGCGGAAGGTTCGGGAGTGAAGAAGATCGGAGGAAGCTAGGTTGGACTTCGATGTTGTGTTAGGTATGTTTCTAGTAAATAGATCCTTAGCCTTTGCGTTATTCGATGCTGGCGCTAGTGAAAGTTTTATTCATATCGCTTTCTGTGCTATTGCCTGTTAGTGGTAAGAATATAGATACGCCCTTAGATGTAGTCCTAGGAGTGGATTGTTTGGCAGACTATGGGGCGAACATTGTGTGTCGCAGGAAAATGATACAGTTGGCAACGCCTGACCGGATCACGGTGACGGTTTAAGGTAATTGAGTCACGACGATTCCGAAGGTGATTTTGATGGCAGTGGCGGGAAAGTGCATGAAGCGTGAAATGGTGGAGTACGAGATTAAATGCCTTACTTGTTTTCAAGTGAAGGCCGAGCACCAAATGTCATATGGGAAGTATTGAGGTGATCAAGGCCACGATCGAGAAGCTCGAAAGGATCAAAGCTTTGATGAAGGTAGCCAGAGATAGACAAGAAGTCGTGTGTGTATAAACGACGTATACCGATTGAACTCCAGGTAGGAGATTGGAAAAGAGATGAGACAGTATTGCCCGCGACGGTTTAAGGAATAACAGTTTTCGGGGACGAAACCTATATAAGGGAGGTGGACTTGTAACGCCCGAAAATTTTCTTTGAAGCCGACGAAGGAAGAAAAAGAAATAAAGTTCAAAGTTGAGGGATCAAACTCGCTAACGAGAGAAACTTCGATGAATGGGAGTATAAAAGGGGGAGAGCACCCCATTCTTGCCATTTTTCAGCCAAGAAGAGAGGAGAGGAGAAGAGAAGGAGAAAAAGAGGAGAAAAGCTTGGTTCGGGTGGATTCGAGCGTGGAAATCGTCGTGTAGCGGGTCAAATCGAAGCTCTACTTGAAGAACGTTTGTGTGAGTTCTAAGACCCCTCTTTTACACGTTTTCAACTGATTTTAGGGCTGGAACACATCTAAAAACCCATTTTTGAGTTTTTGGGTGTAAACTCGTTTTTATGCATGTGTGTATGTGTATGATTCGTTTGAGGCTTGATTTCTTGCTTGGTTATGCTTTAATGAGGTCATGGTATGTTTCCCTAAGGTTTAGAATGGTTGATTTGAGCTTAAAAGAGGTTTGGAAGAGGTTGGAGGCTGAAAACCGTCGGCTGCAGTCGGGATGAACTGCATTCTGCATCAGCTAGGGCTAGGCGACCGACTGGAGTGCAATTGGAGACCATACGGCTGATTGGCGTGCGACTGAGGTCCATGCGCACGATTGCCATGCGACTGAGGTCCATATGCATGATGGTCATGCGACTGAAGTTCATGTGCCTGTAAGGCATGCGATTGAAGGAGTGTGCGAATGAGGTTCATTCGCACGAAGATCGGCCTAGGTCCGGTACCATGAGCATGAAGGGTAAAGTTCATGGTGTTGTTAATGGAAAAGATGTAATAATTAACGAATTAATGAATGAAAGTATGAACGAACGAAAGCTAAAGTACGAATGTAATTATGAAGATAATAATTACATTATCTATGTATATGTATGTTGTGTGATCGCTTACAAAAGTAACGAAAGGTTTTATAAAGGATGTAAAGTATGTTTTATTATAAAACTAGAACTCACTCAGCAACGCTGACTTTGATTTGTTTCCAGTTGGCAGGTATGTTGCTGAGGATAGCACGGGGCAGCTACTCAGCGTATTTTGGATGGCATCCTTATGTTTAATGCTTTTGTAATGAATGTAAAATGATATTGTGTAATGAACAGTTGTTTTATTTTGCAAAAGCATTTTGATGAAATGAAATTGTTGTTTTTAATGTTTCCGCTGCAACGATTTATGAAAGGAAAATGTAATTATATGTTTTATGTGCGATGAGGATCCAACTGTTAGAATCCCGGGAACAAAGCCTTACATTGGTGTTGTGTATTGTCACCGAATGAGTTTTGAGGCTCACTTTGTTGACAACCTGTTGAAGCTCCACTAGTTCCTGAGATAGTTATGCTATCAGATCAGCCATTATGGGAGCTTGATTTTCAGTAACTATTGGAGAACTTGGAAGAGGTTTGGGTAACTCAAACAGTTGGTCATTATCAGAATCACTTTGAGTACCTATTCCAGCTGAAACATTCTCAAAAAAGGGTTTAGAATAGTTTGGAAACAATTCTAAATCTAGAATATGATCAGGGCCATTCCCCCTAACACAAGGAGTGTGCTCATTAACAACAACATTGGATGATTCCTCAAATCATTGATTTTTAATGTTATACACTCTATAGGCAATAAGGTAGAGGAATATACAACAAAGATAGCATCATCTGACTTTTCAGCAAATTATACCATATTGTTATTTGTGTTAAGTATGGTACACCTGCTGCCAAAGGACCTAAGAAAACCAATAAACGGTGGCCTCTTGTTCCTTAACTCATAAGTGGCTTTTTCATGTGTCTTAACTACAAGAACTCTGTTCTGCACATAGCATGCAGTGTTGATTGTCTCTTCCCAAAATGATAGAGGCAGCTTTGAATCAGCTAACATAATTCGAGTAGCCTCAATATGTGTCATATTTCTCCTCTCAGCAACACATTTTGTTAAGAAGTTCTAGGAGCACTATATTGTTCGGCAATCCCTTTTAAGTTACAAAATAAGTCAAGAACTTGATTCTTAAACTTAGTCCCTTGATCATTTCTAATTATCTTAAGCTTGTGATCAATTTGATTCTCTATTTTAAGAATAAAAGATTTTAAAGTTTCAGCAGTTTTATCTTTAGTTCTTAAAAAGAATACCCATGTAAATCTTGTAAAATTATCAACAATCACAAGACAGTGTGATTTTCTCCCAATGCTTATTATACTTGTGGGACCAAATAGATCCATGTGCAATAAGTGTAATGGTGTGGTGATAGAGTTAACTTATTTGGATTTGTGAGATGCTCTATGTTGCTTTCCTTTCAGACATGCAACACAGTTGTCTCTACAGAAAAATTATTTTTTAGGCACACCATGTACTAAGTTATTTTTAACCAATTAATTCATGGTTTTAAAATTGACATGACACATACGTTTATGCCATAGATTTTACTCATCCCCATCTGCTTTTGAAAGAAAGCATGATACTTCACCCAATGGGGAAGCATTGTTAATATCTAGCTTGTACATATCCCCTTTTCTGGGAGATCTAAGAAGCACCAATTTTTAAGGAATTGTCATCCCAGGTTTGTGGATAATGCACTCGTGTTTTGTGAAAAGCATTTGGTGCTTTTGATCACAGAATTAAGAAACACTTAAAAGATTGTGTTCAAGCTGTTTGACAAAGTTTACTTTGTCGACCGTTAACTTCCCATTGGATACACTTCCTCTGTCTGAAATGTATCCTCCGGTCTCACCTACAAATTTAACAGGACCTCCATCAAAATGTTGAAATTAATGAAGAAGATATTTGTTTCCAGTTATACGCCTGGAGCATCCACTGTCTACAATCCACACATTGTTATTCTTGTCATGTGGACGTCCCTGTACATAAGGTGAAAAGTTAGTTATGATTGGAAACCCAAGCCTTTCTAGTCTTGGGTTCTACCAATGAGGATTACATAATTGAACCAAAAGATATAGGAGAGAGTTCAATAGATGTCTATAAAGAAGAGGTTTGGGCAGAAGCATCTTGTCTTATCTTCCGTTCCATCCCTGGCTGATCAGTGTAGATGAGTTTCTTGAAGCTTGATCAGCATGGCATTCTTCCAAATCTTCTTTCTTCTCAGAAGATTCATTCACCACCTTTTCTTCCGAAACAGTTTTCTTCTCGGAAGGTTTCAAAGGAACTTTTTTGTTCTTTTTAATTTTCTTTGGCTTAACATCCGAAGCTATTTTCCCTTCAGAAGAATGAGTTTCTTCCAAAAGCAATTTTGCTTCAGAAACAAGCTTTCTTTTCCTCATCACTTGAACCATGTGATCAGGTCCAAATGTGAAACCCTCCTTGACTCCTTCTTTCTTAACATTATTTGCATAATGTGTGCTTGCAAGATTATAGTAACAATCTTTAGCCCTATGGTTTGCAGACCACACATTATGCATGCAATGTTAATCTTTCGGGGATTTGAGCACTGTTGTTTCTTGCTCTTCTTGCCTTCATCAACAGTCTTCCCCTTTAACTTCTGATCCTTTAACAGGACAGGAGTGCTGGCACTAGTCTCCTTTCCAGTATCAAAATTTCCAACCACCTGGAATCCGGCTGAAATGAACACACCTTTTTGTTTTGGTTCTATCTTCAGCTTGGATTCAGCCACTTTCTTTGTAGTTTTCTTGGCTGCCTTAGCTCTATTTCTTCTAGCTTTGGTGGTTAGTGGTTGATCATCACTAGTGAATGTGGGTTGATTTACCTGGTTCTTCCCTGTGATGGTCTCCATAGTTGCATCATTCTTCAACTCATGAGGAGGTCAGTCAGCATATGGAACCTCTTGCTCTTTAGTCCCACATCTTGGTTATCTAATAGACTCATAAGAATATGGTGAAGCAGTTTCATTGGTTTCCAACCCACCTTTGTTTTGATAACATATTTTGAGTGCGAGGATGATGCAAGAATGGCCGGAAGTTTTTCTCAGAAATAGCATGCTTCTTGGCTTGAGCCTCGGCTATTACTAGCTGGGCTTGAGCCTTGGTCAATTTGGAGATTAAATCATTGATTTGAGTCCTATAATTGGTATGTTGATGTTTTAAAGAGGACACAGTTTTCTCTAACTCTTCAATTTTCTTTTGATATTCAGTTTCAGTCCTTTTAAAATCAGAATTTAGGATATTCAAAGACTCAATATCATATTTAATTTCAATACTGTAGTCTTGATACAATTTTAACTTTAGTAATGCAAGCTAGAGTACAGAGGTGTTTCAAATACCATGTTATCATCAGTTCCATCCATCAATGCTTAAGTAGGGGTCACATCATGTACCATGAAGCTCCAGTCAACTTCTTGAGCCACAACAGTTGTTCTTTGATCAGTTGTCTTCCCGATGGCCTTAGGTGTTATGGGATGTATGTAGGCATGAGTGGTTCTCGGATTGGATTTGGGATCCTTGCATTCCCTGGCAAAGTGGCCTAGCTGATTATAATTGTAACACTTGGCCTTTGTCTTGTCAAACCCAAACTTGCTGTTAGTTGGGTTTTGAGGGAATTGCCTTCTAGTTCTCTTCAAGAACTTCTTCGCCCTATAAGTTAACAAAGTCATTTGTTGGACTATGTCCATGTATTCCACATCATCTGGGCTAAAACATTCTAGATCATCAAAACAAAATTGAAAGTCACTAGAATGTCTATTTCCTAAGACAAAAGCACAGCTGTCCTAGAAGCGACTTGGCTAAGCCTTTTGAGACCTTGTAGTCTCAGGGAATGTGATGTATGGCCTAGAAGAACAAGATGGTTGCTGGAAGTAAGTCAGGTACTGCTGAGGTTGAGGGGTTCTTGAGCCTTTAACAACCATTAAAGCGTTGCTAGCAGGAAGGCTTGAGGATCTGCTCACCTGGTGGCCTCTCTTGTTCTCCATCTTTACACGGTATCCATCAAGGATGCGATATAGTTCAGTCATGGTGAGGGAGTTGAGGTTTATGTCCTCTTGATAGAGACACAGTAGAACGTCCACTCATTTGGGAGTGCACACTTGAATTTTCTTGAGAAATCTCTCAATTCAAGAGTTATTCCGACATAGTGAAGGGAGGAAATAAGATTAATATACCTAAAGTATTGCTGACTAAGGGTTTCTCCATCAATATAAGTGAAATTCTCAAATTGTTGCTTCAGTGAATCTTTCTTGGAGTCATTTGAGCTAGAGTACATCTGCGTCAAGGCATCAAATAGTTTGTTGGCTGACTTACAATGCTCAAAACCCACCATGATGGAGTTGGGTATAGCAGTCATCAAAACAGTCATAGCTTTGCTATCGATGTCCAGCCATTTGTGGTCTTCATCAGAATAGTCTTCAACCGCCTTCTCTATTATAGCACCATTTCAACCCTGGTGCTGCAACTTTTGGCTTGTAAGGTCCATTGGTGATAGACTTCCATATTTTGCTGTCTTGATATCTGATGAAGCCTTCAATACGTCTGCTCTATGATTTGAAGTTATCAGGGGTGATGATAGGTGCTTTAGTCATCGTCCCCAACTCACATTCAGATTTTTGGTTGAGGGCCGTTTTGAGTGAAGTGAGTATATAAGTGATAAAAAGGTTGATTTGGATGGTGAGATCTCACAATCAAGAGCCTAAGATGCTCGGATACCAATGGCAGGATCGGGTTTGTTCACCTAACATGATTATGGTCTCTCAAACTCACTAAGTCTCACTCATATAAATAATGCAGAATCCTCCAAGAGTTGATAATATATACTAAATATAAATCGACAAAACACAAAAGAATGGTTTTTCAATATACTTGTATATATTACTTCTCAACTCAATGTTTTAAAAGACTCTCTTAAGCATGATACATGAGTTACAATGAGAAACTATATAGACTACTATCTACAGCCGGATATATTTTCATACCAGCTGGAACTTACAACTAGACAAATACTACATTACTAGAAGTAGGGTATCTTAGATAAAATACTATCTAAGATTTGGTAGTTGTGATATGTCCATGACTTACCTTCTGTCACCAACTAAAGTTGGTAACTGTACTAAATGATAAGAAATGAACAGTGGAATAAAGTACGGTCAACTATATGGGCGTGGGAAAAGCACCATGCAGTATATCAAAGATTTGCAGCGGAGTGTCAGAGGAACCATATTTTTGTCCACTGGTTCATAGTAGGTTCTTCCGAAGGTTAATAAGCTTCGGAAGAACAAGTTCTTCCGAGTCCACTTATACTTCGAAAGAAACTACTTCTTTCGAGGCTTGAGTTGTTCTTTAGGCCTTCATGCTTCGGAAGTCATTGTCTTGAATTCTTCTAAGTGCTGAACTTCGGAAGAAGGAAGATTTTGTCTTCGGAAGTTAGAGTTCCTCTTCGGAAGCTCTTTCAGACTTGACCTTTGGAAGTTCTGCTTTTCCCTTCGGAAGTTCTTCATCAGTTGCACCAAAATTATCTATGTGTTTGTTTTGGTTGCACCCGCCTTACTTGATCCAACAATCTTGGTGAGAGCACCTTCATGTTATGAATGGGAGAGTTGTGAAAGTAATCAAAGTATTTTCTAGTTCCTGCTTGAGCATCAGCAGCACTTTGAAGACTTTCATCATTTAAAGTTCTCTTAGTTTCAACTGGTAGTGTAGCTGGATCTTGAATTCCTACTTCAGTAGATGGTTCTTTTGAAGGAGATGGAAGTGTACTTGGAACAACCTCTGTTGAAACACTCTCATTCTGAGATGCTAGTCTGACAGGATCACTGGAAAATCATTTCTTCTTTCTAGTGATTCAGAAAATTCAGTTGATTGTAGGTTACCTGCAGCAGATTGGTGAATTTATCAAATGACCTTGTAAATGAGTCAATATCAAACAACTAGTCAGGACCATTTATTGATTTGGGAAATGAATGCTCATTGAATTGAACATTTGTTGATTCATCAATAATGTATAATCGAGGATTGAACACTCTATAAGCCTTTGAGATAGAGGAATAACCTATGAAGAATCCTTCATTAGACTTTGGAGCAAACTTTCCCAAATGGTCTCCGGTGTTCAATATTGACACAGGACTACCAAATGACTTAAAAAATCCAATGAATGGTTTTCTATGAAGGAGAAGTTCATAAGGAGTCTTGTTGATTTCTTTTACAATCAAAGTTCTATTTTGTACAAAGCACGATGTGTTAACTGCTTTTGCCCAAAAGGTAATTGGCGGTTTAGCAACTAGCATAGTCTGTGCTGCTTCAATCAGTGTTTTATTTCACGTTTCAGCTACCCCATTTTGTTAAGGAGTTCTAGCTGCAATGAATTGATGAGCAATGCCTTTGGTTGTATAAAAAGAACTCATATCTTCATTTTTAAATTCAGTCCCACTGTCAATTCTAATAGATTTAACTTTAAGATCAATTTGATTTTCAATTTTTGTGATGAAATCTTTTATTAATTGGGACGCTTCGTTTTTATGAAGTAAGAAGAAGACCCATGTGAATCTGGAAAAGTCATCTATGATCACCAAACAATATTGTTTCTTTCCAACGCTCATGACATGAGTTGCTGGTAAAGAGATCCATGTAAAGTAACTTCAATGGATAATTGTTTGTGTTCACAAGCTTTGGCTTGTGGGAATACTTATATTGTTTCTCTTTGAGACAAGCTAAACAATGGTCAATAAAATGAAATTATTTTTAAGGTAAACCAAATACATGGTTTCCCTTGACCAATATATTTATGTTTTTGAAATTTGTATGTCCCAAACGTCTATGCCAAAGCTCTGACTCATCAAAAGATGCTTTTGATAGAAGACATGTTTCTTCTTTTGGTAGATTAGAATTGAGGTTTAAGACGTAGGTATTATTCTTCTGCGAGGTCTTCAAGACAACCCATTGTTTGGGAATTTGAAATCCTAGTTTCAGAATGTAACAATGAGTGTTAGTGAAGTGAGTGGAATATTTTTTGTCGCAGATCTGGGACATGCTGAGCAGATTGAAGTTCACTTGTTCACAATAGTTCACTCTATCAAAACTCAGCAGACCATTTGTCACAGATCCTTCACCAATGATTCTGCCACCTTGTGAATCTCCACCAAATGCCATAGTAGTTACTTGAATATGCTTGAAATCATAAAGGAGTGAACTGTCTCCAGTCATGTGTCGGGAGCATCCACTGTCCACATACCATAGACTATTGGACCTGTATAGACGACCCTACAAGCATGAAAAGAACTAATCAGAATATGGAACCCAAGCCATGATGGTCTTGGGTTTCCCGTTTCTATCCATGATAGTAACTTCTTGATATTTCCTTTGAATTGTGGCTTTAGAGGATGAAGTTTTGGTTGATTTCTGTTGAGATCTTGCTAATTTCATCTCATCAACTTCAACGGAAGAGTCAGAAGAGTATTCAAACCTTTGGCCCATGTTTCTTTGAAGAAATTTGACCCGTTTTTTATTATCAAACATCATTTTTGATTTATCTTTTGAACGAAAATCATGTGTTTGTTTGATATTATGGTTTAAATTTCATTGGACACTCTTCAACTTCTTCTGATTACATAAGTCATCATCAAAAGTTGAAACCCTGGATTGTTTATTATAAAAGGACTTTTGATTTTTAGTTTCACAGTTGAGATTGATGAGATGGGCTTCTTTTAAGGAATTCTCAAGCCTTTTTGTTTGAAGAGACAATGTGATGTGTTGTGGTTTGTCATATCAAAGACAGAACAATATTTGTTAAAGTAGCATTTTTTTGTGGAATGATTGTTCATGTCACAGATTGAGCAGTATTGATTGAAATAGCACTCATATGTTCTGTGATTTGACATTTCACAAACGTCACAATACATGAGTTTGTCTGTTGTTGTTGACCTTGAAGTTGATGTTTCAGTAGATTTACCAGTTTTCAACTTAGCATCAATCTTTGATTTTGAAGAGGAAGCAATATCAGCCTTGTTAATAGTTTGTTTCACAACACTACTGTTTTTCACTCTTTTAGACTGTTTTTGTTTCCTTTTGCCTTTTCTATCCTCCTTTTCATGCTAGTTTACATGATCTTTATTAAAGATGTCAAAACCAACACCTTGCTTTAGTTTTAATGATTGAAAATTTGTTTTGCTTTTTGTCTTTTGAATCAGAGGAGTTTTCCCTTTGTTTTTATGTGAAACTTTACCTGACATGATTGAATTCTTTGAAGATTTGATCTCACACTCAGATCTGCTTTCAGCAAATGGTTTTATAGAAGCTTCAATTTTCTTTTTTATTTGGGAATTTCATGGATGAATTTCACAAATGGCACTCTTGCCTTGACTGGGCTCCCTGGTTTAATAACATTTACAGACTTGTCTAGCACTCTTTGATTTTGATTGGATGACCTAACTTGATTTTGTCCTTATTTGTTTCAATATAAACACTTGGTTTATTTTGAGGATTTGTTATCTATGAAACTATAGATTTAGTTTTAATAGTTTTAGGTTCATTTAGCTTAGAAAGAGTGAGTGACTCAGGCATGACAGTGTAATTTTCATTGTAAGGTGGGGGACATGAATTATATCCAATCTCAGTCATGTCCTTAGGATCCTTTTGTGAATCAAGCAACTCTTACAGCTTGGCTAAAGACAGTTGAAACTTTTCAAGTTTCACTTCAGTAGCTGAATTCTCAGCTTTAGATATAGCTAACATTTCAGTTAACTTTTCATTTTCAGGTGCAAGAGTATACTTTTCCCGGTGCAGTTTTTCAATATCAGAGATTAGTGATTTGATTCTAATTTCAAAACTTTTCATTTCTCGTTTAAGCACCTCTGATTTTCCTTTTTCCTTTTTAATTTTAGCAGCTAATTTGTGATTGTGCTCACGGTATCCCTGCAGTTCAGTAATGCATTTATCACTGCAAATATTAGATTTTACCTCGGATGGCATAGGAGTTGGGCCATCATTTACGTGAGCCATAAGAGCATGATTTTGAAATTGAGGCTTCACTTTCTCAGCATACTGACTCTAATAACGTACTCCATCTTGTCTGATGACAAGAGCATTTGAAGTAGTTTGGTTGCTTCCATGGGCTTGATTAGTTAGTTGAGGCTGACTTTGGTAAGATTGTTGATGTTGATTTTAATGATGATATTGATGTTGGTTGTTTGATTGGAAGCTTGAGTTCGGTTGTGATGATGATTGGCCTTGAGAACTTCTCTGAAAGTTGTTGTTTCTTCTTTGAGCATTGCATTCTATTAAGAAGTGGCCAGTCATACCACAGTTGAAGCATTTAACCTTGAATTTGTCATATCCATGTTTGGTATTCTCATTCAGACTTAGCTTCCTACCCTTGCTGAAAAACGTTTTAGCCCTCATGGCTATCATAGCCATTTGCCACTATAGATCCATTTCTTCTACATCATCAGTGTCCATTTATTCATAGTCTTTTTGGACTAGATGAGCAGATGTGAGTCTTCCTCCCAAGTATGCTTCAAAGCTTGCAACAAAGGCATTGTAAGTAGCCTTCTGCTCTTTAGATCTCTAGTCTGCAGGCATGCTTGAGGAAGTGGCAGTGAATCCAGTTGATTGTAATAAAGTTGATGGCTTGTTAGTTGATGGAGCAGCAATGAATCCAGTTGATTTGATTTGATCTCTTGATGAGAGAAAATCATCTTCTTCATTAATGAATGCATTTTCTACAAGAATGAGTTTTTGATGGAAATTTTTAAGCCTTAGTGACTTGTGGTCACACATTCATGCAGGGGTCATTAGTGGTACTTTATGGGTATTCTGTGACACTTTTTGTGTGTCATTGTACGGCAATTTTTTTGTAGTGTGCTTTTCGGATCAAGTGTGTTTTTCAGCATGGTTACATTCTGCTTTCAACTCTCAAGATGGTTGTGTAACATCTTCTGTTCATCTCCTTTTCTTTATATGTAACGCCCATGATCTCAAAATCATTGATCAACTGCACAAAACGGTGTAGTTGTTTTGTGATTGACTCCCCTTTGGAGTGATGTAAGGTTTCATATTGATTGACCAGCTTGTCTTTGTTGATTTCAAACACTTCACTGCTTCCTTCACACATGATGAGTAGTGCATCGCACACTGCTTTTGCTATTCTATATTTCTCAAGCCTTTTGAGTACATCCATTTTTAACGCTGGTGTGAGGATGGAGTATGCTTTAAGGTCAATCTTTATCTTCTTATACTCATTATCATCAAGAGTTAAGTTAGGATCTTCAATGGGTATTCTTGCTGTTTTGTATAATGTAGCTTAGTCAGCCGAGAGTGACACAAGGATGTAAGGTCCTTTGCATATGGAAATCCAATAATCCGGATCTACACCTATGATATAATTCATAAACCTGATTTTTCATTGCTTAAACTCATATTTGTGTTTAAGCATAGGAGGTCTAGGAGCATGACCAAGTTCAGACAAGTTAAGTGAATCCATTGTAATAAACTTGTTTTAGAATGTTTGAATAAGTATTAGATTAATTTTTTAAGTACAAGTTGTTCAAACAGTCCAAATTTTGATTCTTATAATGGTTCTTGTGAACAGTAGCAGTTGCTTTTCTTGTGAACTGTTTGAGAATGCTGTTGCAACTTTGCTGTTGATTTTAGGTCAGATTTTTATGAAGTTGATGATGTTGTTGTTCTGATTTTCGAGTAGAATAAGTTGTTCGAAGATGTGTTCTTAGTTCGGGTACAATTGAACAGTGAATCCAGTCGATACTTCAAGGAGATTTCAGCATTAATACATGTTAGAAATCGATGAACTTGCTAACACTAACTCAATCACTAGTTCAATTGAGTTTCGTTTAGATCTGTGCATATTTGAAGCAAATCCGAGAGCCAAAGCTCTGATACCAATTGACTGGGTTACGAGAATGATATTCTCGGTTGATGTGAATCAACTAGGATCGAAAATGATGATTGAGTAAGTAATTATATTGCGGAATTATATAACCACAGATCATTGAATGCTTGAAATACTCATAAATGCTTTGTATTAATGATGGTAAAAAGTTACAATGAATGCTAGGGCTTAGCAAAGAACAGTAACTTGACACTTCTGAAACATATGACTATTGAAGATTCTAAATATTCTAGTTGTCCCAAAAGTAGGGTTTTCTATTCTATTTATAGACTGCCAAGAGGCCTTTATAAAATGATCAAACTACCCATGTACCATACATCAGGAAACTAGTCTAAGTACAAAAGTCTCGTTAGTGTTTTCTTCTGTTCATCCACATTAACTAATGCGGATGTCTTGATCTTCATCAGCATTTCTTTTTGTTCATCAGCATTGGTGTTTGGTTATCAACATTGACAAATGCGGATGAACAAACACTTATGCGCATTTGTTGTTGAACATCCGCATTAGTAAATGCGGATGTACAAAAACTTATCAGCATTTGTTCGGTTGTCCGCATTTGTTAATGTGGAAAAAAAAATACTTGTCAGCATTTGTTCAATGGTTATCCGCATAAACAAATGCAGATAGCCGACACCTGTCTTTTTCTTTATGCAGATTTTTCATCTGCATATCTTCTTGGACTTGGAGAGAATTCCCGCAAAACAACCATCAACCACCACTTGAATTGACATGTATGATCCAGGGTCTAACAAAGTAGTTTTTATACATTTTTTTCTTGGTTTTTTAGATATATTTATATATTTTTATATTATGCATAATCATGATAAAAATAATCAAATAATATGTATAATGCTATAAGTAAAATACATAAACACACACACATATATATAAATATATTTGTATATATTGTGTCGAGATTTTTCAAAAACTTCTGAAGATTGTTAGAACCACGGGAACCAATATTAGCCATTTATTTATGTAATTGTTATTTTACATTTGTTTTTATAGAAAAGAGTAATAAAATAAATTAAAAATTATTTCAATTTTGAAACTCCCTGGCTTTCCTCCTCTTAATTCTGAAAATTGATTTCCTAAAAAAATTTAAATTTTCAATTTCATGTTGATCTGTATGCCTCCTAGCTAGCGATTCGTGATTTAGAGACCTGTTCATTTAAACCACAATAATGTTATCTTCCTCTACTTTCTCAACAAAACCACATAATTATCATCTTCCCATATGAGATCAACAAAGCGTCAAGTGAATCCTATATCATGAATCTAAAGATGATTAGATGTGTTTGAAACCAGTATATAGAAAAATATTATCATGAGCAAGAAAAGATAATTTCACGAAGTTCTATAATGTATAGAAGGTTTGAAATGAATCAATTTGAATTTATTTATTTTAATGATTATTCACGTTTTGTTTTTTTGGAATTTTCGATATCATAATAGTGCTTTCCCATTTGTTTTCCATTACAAGCAATTAGTTTGTTAATTATTTTGTTATTCATTTAAAGTGTTATTAGTTAAAAATTAAGTTTACTTTTTATATTTAACTACATAATCAAAACACTATCAGTTATCTCTTAGCCACCAAAGCACGCTTTTGCCAAGTTTTGTGAAAATCAGGGAACCTTGCCAACTTATATATTAGTCGAGTTGGAAGATATTTTGGTTCTAGGAACCAAGAAGAAACACTTGAGGTTTGGAAACCTAAGTTATAACTTGATTACATATGACTCCTATGAAAATATCAATTCTTACATGCATGTAAAAAAACAACTCAAGAGAAGTATCTATAGATATTAATAAAAGAAGATTTCTTTTGCCACATGTCATATTTTTAAACCACCTTTTTGACACTTGTTATTTTTTTAAACATCTTCACTTTATTTTCCCTCCAAAAGGATATTAAAGTAATTTAAATACTCAAACAATTTCTCTCTCTTCATAAAAATTAATTTGGTCAATTAATATATTTTTCTCTCTCATCTATATTTTTTTAAAATCAAACTATGTTTTTAAAAATAATTTTTATTAAGAAAATTAAAATTCATATATTTTCTAAAACATTGAATAAGTCCTTTTAAAAAGTAATTATAAAAAATATGGAATTTTCTAAAAGTAGTTTTATTAAAACAACAAGAATAATTAGAAACTTGAGTTTTTAATAAACAAGATTTTTATAAACAATAAATTTGTATAATAAAATCTTAAAATAAATATTTAAAATGAAACTATTTAGATAACAGATTTATAAATAGTATAATTGTTTTATCTCTTGAACGAGTATACATATATAATTTTACATATCTTATATTAAAATATCGTACTGTAACTTTTCGTGTTTATTATTAACTATAATTCGTTTAACTAGACTATCTATTTATCTATATATATATCTGTCTATAATCTATATATTGTTTATTTACTTGAAATAGCTATTCATATGCAATTAAAATCATATTTTATCTTCAAAAATGGTTTTATAATTCATAAATTTTTATTATTAATTATTTATTATTTTATTTATTCAACCCGTGTAATACACGGGATACTAACCTAGTATATATATATATATATATATATATATATATATATATATATATATATATATATATATATATATATATATATATATATATATATATATATATATATACATATATATATATATATATATAAAATAAATTAACACATATGTAAAACATCAAGTTAATTTACACATTAGGTAATGTAAATAGTCCATCTACACAAATGTATAGATATAGTGGGTTGGTCCACGTACGCCGACAAATTTCACCCACGCTCTTTTCCAACCTATGCTAAACACTGATTATATTTGAGGTGTTTACTCGTACTATAATTATTATTATTATATCATCATTATTGTTATTCTTCTATTTGTTGTTGTTGTTGTTGTTGTTGTTGTTGTTGCTGTTGTTGTTGCTGGTGTGCTGCTACTGCTGTTGCTATTGCTGCTGTTGTTGCTTTTATTGTTGTGTTGCTGTTGTTGATGTTGTTGCTGTTGTTGTTGTTGTTGTTGTTGTTTCTATTGTTGTTGCTGTTGTTGTTGTTGTTGTTGTTGTTGCTGTTGTTGTTGCTGTTGTTGTTGTGGTTGTGGTTGTTGTGGTTGTTGTAGTTGTTGTTGTTGTTGTTGTTGTTGTTGTTGTTGTTGTTGCAGGACTGGTGAAGGGTATGCAATTACAACACAATAACACAATAACACAATGAGGAGAGTTCCTTAGAACACTTTACAGATCAAATAGGGAACTAGTTTACTTATGTGAAAGATGCTAAGAACACAAGTAAAAATGAGACAGAACAAGATAGCAAACAACACAAGTATTTGGTTTTCAAGAATATTGTATATTGCTTCTCAAGTTCTTTTACAAATGTTAACAAAGCATAGATTAAAGTTACAAGTACTTGAGATACTTTATACTACATCCTACAGCCTGCCATACTTTGAAGGCCAGCTGGATACATAAGACTAGACAACAACAAAATCAAATGTAAAGTCAAAAGGCAAATTACCTTTTGACTAGTGTTTGTAACATGCCATAGCTCACATCCTAATATATTACAAAAAAGATAAAAGTACATAAAGTAGAAAGCTCAGACTCAAGACCTCAATGTATAGTTACCAAAAGCATGGACCTTTTCACCAACTCATGTAAGTTGGTGACCAAAACAGAGTTGCAGCGGAAAGGTGGTCCAACTTTATGGTAAAGTACATCAGATAAAAGTATATATCTAAAAGTCTTCGGAAGAAATCTGTCTTCACTCTTTGGCTTCGGAAGACTTTGTCTTTGACGCTTCGGAAGACTTCACTTTTTGCTTCGGAAGATGTTGGTCTTGGCTTCGGAAGATTTTACACTTAAAATATTTCTAATGCAAGGTGTAAAACTTCCGAAGCGTTTCCACTTCTGTTCTTCAGTGCATGCAAGCAGAAAGACTTTGGATGTTTTGACTGCATCAAACTTATAGAATTCCTTACAAACTCCCGCTAGGCTGATGCTATCAAAACATTTGAAGATCTTCAGCTTTTGACAGTCCTCATAATGATGATGACCATGCCCTTCTTTGTTAGATGGTCAGGATGACTCAAACTCTCATAGCATCTTCTCATCTCAAAGAGATCATGCAGAGGTAGGTTGAATAGGTCTTGCCATGTGTAGACATCTTCACCACCTTGATCTATGATCACATGCCATCTCTCTGGATTAGTTTTGAAGGTCCAGGATAAGATGGGTCTCTCAGATGCAAGAGGAGCCACTTGGATTGGAGTTGATTGGGTTGCCTCTTCATGCACTTCCTCAGGTTGCTCTGACTCAGCCTGAGGTATAGAGGTGGATGATTTAGACTTCTTCTTCTTCTTTGACTTTGGTTTAGAAGCCATCCTCTTCCTCCTCTTTGAGGACTGTAAGGATTCCTATAAGTCTGATGCAGCCAAAAACATCCGAAGTCTCTCTGCATGCATGCACTGAAGAATAGAAGTAGAAATGCTTCGAAAGTTTTATACCATGCACTAGAAATAATCTAAGTGTAAAATCTTCCAAAGTCAAGATCAACATCTTTCGAAGCCAAAAGTGAAGTCTTCCAAAGCTTTAAAGACAAAGTCTTCCGAAGCCAATGAGTGAAGATAGATTTCTTCCGAAGACTTTTAGACACATGCTTTTATCTGATGTACTTTACCATAAAGCTGGACCACCTTTCCGTTGCAACTCTGTAAAGTCACCAACTTACATGAGTTGGTGAAAAAGGTCCATGCTTTTGGTAACTGTACATTGAGGTCTTGAGTCTGGGCTTTCTACTTTATGTACTTTTATTCTTTTTGTAATATATTAGGATGTGAGCTATGGCATGTCATAGTCACTAGTCAAAAGGCAAATCTGCCTTTTGACTCCATTTGATTTTGTAGTTGTCTAGTCAATTGTATCCAGCTAGTTTTTAAAGTATGACCGGCCGTAGGATGTAGTATATGTATCTCAAGTACTTGTAACTTTCCTTTATGCTTTGTAACATTTGTAATAGAACTTGAGAAGCAATATACAACATTCTTGAAAACCAATTACTTGTGTTGTTTGCCATCTTGTTCTGTATCATATTTACTTGTGTTTCTAACATCTTTATCTAAAGTTAACTAGATCCCTATTTGATCTGTTAAATATTTTAAGCAACTCTCCTCATTGTGTTGTTGTGTTGTAAGTGCATACCTTTCAAAAGGTCCTGCATTTGGTATCAGAGCATTTCAGGCTCTTGATATAAGATCTCACCATCTTAAGATCCCTCATACACACGAAATACTTAACAACTCAAATGACAGCTATCTCCAAAGCTGATATGGAAACTGGAACTATGACAAAGTCTCCACTGATCACTTCAAAGGCTTCATCAAGTCTCCAGACTCCAGGATGTGGGACTCTGTTGCTGAAGGACCTTACATACCAAGCACCACTTCAGCTACTGGTGGTGGTATTATTCCTAAGGCTGTGGCTAATTACTCTAAAGAAGACAGGAAGAGAATAGAGATTGATCAGAAAGCCATGACAGCCCTTCAAACTGCTCTTCCAAACTCCATCTACAGAGGCTTCAAGAGGTGCAAAACTGCCAAGCAACTATGGGAAGCACTGAAGCTAATGTATGAGGGGTCTACTGAAGCAAAGGAGAACAAGAAGGATCTCCTGAAGCAGCGGTTGAAAATTTCACCTTTAAGGTAGGCGAAACCATGACTCAACAATACTTCAAGTATGTTAAGATTGTGGATACTCTAATGGATGTTGGATTAACTCTTGAGAACAGGGACATTGTAAGGAAGTTTATGTCCTCTCTTCCTAGACAATGGACACATTACTGTGTTGTTATCAAGAGGACTGAGAACCTTAAGAGTTTTACTCTTACAGAGTTGTATGGTATTCTTAGTGGCTACCAGATGGAGATGAACATGCAAAACTCATCTGGTAACTCTAGCAGTCATCTGAGTTCAGTCCTTCATGTGGTTGAAAGGGAAAGCATTGAGCCACAACATCATCTTATATGATACCCTGACAACTCACAAAAGAGCCCTTTCATCACCTTCCTAGAGACTCCAAGGGAAAGCTACACTTAAGGAAGTCCTTTCAAAGAGACAAGTTCTTCTCATACCTTTGTCTCTGCTGATGAAATCTCTGACAACTTTCTCTTCACCCTTGAAAACTTGGACTGTATCCATCTAGATGATCTGGAGTACATGGAGATAGTCCAGCAGATGGCTCTTCTCACTCACAGAGCCAAGAAGTTCTACAAAAGGACAGGGACAAAGTTTCCAAGCAATGCAGCTAGTGGAAAGTTTCGGCTAGATAAAAGCAAAGTAAAGTGTTACAACTATAACCAGATGGGACACTTTGCAAGGATGTGTAAGGCACTAAGGACAAATGGTGGCCAAGCACAAACCAGACCAAACTACACTGAGAAAGCCCCCTAGAACGAGAAGCCACAACAGCAAGCTGCAGTTGCTATTGAAGAAGGAGGCTTTGACTGGAGCTTTCAGGTAGAAGATGCATCTCCAAACCAATCACTCATGACAGATCACGATGAAGCCAAGGTATGGGAACATCTTTGTACTGCTGAATGTATTGCTAAAGTCAATAGATACATGTCCTATTACTTAGAAATGAGATCTGATATTGAGTCCTTAAATATCTTAAAAGCTGATTTTAAAAGAGCTGAAAATGATTATAAATTAAAGATAGAGGACTTAGAGAAAACCATTTCAAATCTCAAACATGCGCATACAAACTACAGGACTCATATCAAAGACCTCATTACTAAGTTAACTGAATGCCTGGCTGAGCTTCTGATCAGCAAAGCCAAGGCTAAAAAATGTGTTCTTGAAGAAGAGACCTTCAAGAACATAATATCCTCATCCTTGAATGCAAAAGTTTGTTATCAAAATAAGTAGGGAATAGGATCTTATGAGATAGCTCCTCCACACACAATCTTGTCTGTAAGATCTCCTAGGTGTGGAACTTGTGAAGATGAGCTTCCCCTCATAGATCTTGTGACTAAAGTGGATGAAGAGGAGATGGTGGAGAATGGCTCTGAGAGGAGTGAAGAAGAGCATTCTAAGAAGGGTCACCATCCCTCTGAGGAAAGCAAAGCTGTTGGGATGACCAAGTCAAGAAGAAAGAACTTGATCAGGAAGGCCAAAAGAAAGTCTAAAAAGGCTCAAGAGATCTAGGCCACCTTCAATTCTACACAGAAACAAGTCTTCATCTCGCAGGATTTGAAATGGTGAAGGCTGAAGACACCAACTTGAATTCCATCAACAAGAGTTTTGGTTCATGTCCAAATCATCCCATCATCAAGAAGAAGGCTGATCAGTTGTGCACCACTGTTGTACAACCTGAACCATCTAGCTCCAAAGGTAGTTCTATCCCCACAAGAACTACCACAGCATCTGCAAAGATGAAGATGGAGAAGGAAAGTGATCAAGTTCATCCTTGTTCACAAAGGAAAACTCCTGAAGGAAGAAAGTGGATTGTGTTATGTGTGGGAGTACTTGTAATCTTGCTAAGAATTGTGTTTACAGTCCAAAGAGTACTCTCCACATGACCAAGAAAGAAACTTCTAAGAGTTTGAAAGAGAAAAAGCAAGCTTCGGAAGGAAAATTTGTTTCTTTCGGAAGCTCCAAAATGAAGAAGAAGACAAGTGGAAACTCGCCTTCGGAAGAAAATTTGGTCTCGGAAGAAAGGAATACTTCCGAAGCACTGAAGCCTGCTGCAGTGAAAGCAAGATCTTCCGAAGGTCCAGTCATCAAAACTTCCGAAGTCATCAAAACTTCTGAAGTATTGAAGGTCAAGTCTAAGCTTCAAAAGATGGTGTGGAAGTCAAAGAAAGACCAAGTAGCTGAAAGTTCTTCATCAACATTAGCAAATGATCCTTCTAGCATGACTATAGGAACAATTACTGTTGCATTGTCTTCAACTTCTTTTGATGAGCCCAAGACCAATGAGGCTTGGGTTTCCAAATGTAACTAACCATCTCTTTTGTGCAGGAATAGCTCAAGACAAACAGAAATGTATGGATCATTGACAGTGGATGTTCCAGGCACATGACAGGCAATAGGTCACTACTCCAAAAGTTTGAAATAATTGACGAAGGACCAGTTGCTTTTAGAGGAGATGCAGGAGGTTAGATTACAGGAAGTGGCAAGGTCACAAATGGTAAGCTCAGCATTAAGATGGTAAACTTTGTCAAGGAGCTTGGGTACAATCTTATGAGTGTATCCCAATTTTGTGATCAGAGTCATAACATGCTCTTCACTGAGCATGAGTGCATTGTTCTCAGGCGCGGAGTGATCATTCCTTATGAGCACATCCTGCTCAGAGCCCCCACGAAAGGGAACATGTACAAGATGGACTTGCAAGAAACATTTCCCTCAGAAGAAATTTCAAGCTTTCTATCTAAAGCAAATAATGATGAATCTTTCCTCTGGCATAAAAGAATATGCCATGTAAACTTTAAAAACATGAATAAAAATAATTAAGAATGATTTGGTAACTGGAATACTAAAGAAAGAGTTTACAAGTGATGACCACTGTCTTGCATGCCTGAAGGGGAAGGAACACAAGGTATCTCACAAGCCAAAGGAAATAAATTCCATCATTAATCCCCTACACGTATTACATATGGATCTCTTTGGCCCTACTAGTGTAAGGAGTCTAGGAAGGACCTCTTACTGTTTGGTGATCACAGATGACTTTACAAGATTCACTTGGGTCTTTTTTCTTAGAACTAAGGATGAGATCCTTGAGATTCTGAAGAATTACATCTTAAAGATTGAGAATCAATGTGATCACAAGGTCAAAACCATAAGATGTGATCAAGGAACTAAATTCAAGAATCAAATCCTTGATACATTTTGTGATGAAAAAGGTATTACAAGATAATATAGTGCTCCCAGGACTTCTCATCAAAATGGTGTTGTTGAGAGGAGAAACAGGACACTACTTGAAGCTGCAAGAACTATGTTGTCAGACTCTAAACTGCCTATCACCTTCTGGGCAGAGTCAGTGAACACTGCTTGCTAGGTGCAAAATCGAGTGTTAGTGGTTAAGACACATGGTAAGACTCCTTATGAACTTTGGCACAAGAGAAAACCTTTCATTGGTTTTCTCAGGTCATTTGGATGTCCTTGCACCATCTTGAATACCAAAGATAAAATTGCCAAGTTTGCTGAGAAATCAGATGATGGACACTTTATTAGATACTCTTCTCAAGCTAAAGCTTATAGAGTATACAATCTGAGAACTAGAGTAGTTGAGGAGTCAGCCAATGTGGCTTTCAATAAGCACACTCCTAGTGTGAAAGGTTCTGGTCCAGATTGGCTATTTGGTCTTGATTTAGTTACCAACTATTTTAACAAATCTTGTGAGAATGTTTCAGGGTCCACAGATATACTACCTACAACTGATCCTAACCCAAGATTTGAGCTAAGAATACCTTCAAGCTACACATCTTCAGCTCTATTCGTAACTAATCTTGCAAATGAAGCTTCTACCAGCACATCAATAACAAATCTTACTGATACTTCTGGGGTGCCTTCAAACTACAGCTTAGAGGCACAAAACTCAGAGGATGGAGCTTCAAATGTTGGAGAAAATGGTGGTGGTGAAAGTGATCAAGAATTCTTGATGATGATAACCACTCCATTGAAGACAACATCAATGATGTCACACACTTATTGGATCAAGTCAATCTTGGTAAGTGTGCTGATGTGGAGGGTGAATCTTCCTTGCCAGATCAGAATCTCTCAAATTTAGATTTCTCTAAGCAACTTTCTATGATCCCTCAGCTAAGGTTCCACAAGTCTCCCTCTACCATAAACATCATTGGAGATGTTGATTCAGGGGTGAGAACAAGAGGACAAACCCATGAAGCAAATGTTAATCTTCACTCTTGTTTCTTGTCCCTGATAGAGCCAAAGAAAAGTAATAAGGCTCTAAAGGATGGAAGTTGGGTTGAAGCTATGCAAGAGGAGCTACTTCAATTTAAAAGGCAAAAGGTTTGGATCCCATGTCCTCTTCCTCAAAGGAAGACTACCATAGGAACCAAATGGGTTTTCAGGAATAAGAAGGATGATAGAGGACTTGTCATCAAGAACAAGGCCATACTAGTTGTTCAAGGGTATACTCAAGAAGAAGGAATTAACTATACAGATGTTTTAGCTCCTGTAGCAAGACTTGAAGCTGTTAGGATATTCCTAGCTTTTGCTGCATCCAAGAACTTCAATGTCTACCAACTTGATGTCAAGTGTGCTTTTCTTTATGGGGTGATTGATGAAGAGGTGTATGTCAGACAACCTCCTGGGTTTGCAGATCTTGATCATCCTGATTATGTCTACAGGCTTGATAAAGCTCTTTATGGGCTACACCAAGCACCAAAGAAGTGGTATGAGACTCTATCTCAGTATCTCTGTCAGCATGGCTACAAAAGGCGTACTATAGATGGAACTCTCTTCATCAAAGGAACTGGAAATGACATAATGCTAGTTCAAGTATACGTAGATGACATTATCTTTGGTTCAACTAATCCAAAGCTCTGCGAAGACTTTGAGAAGCTGATGAAGGACAGGTTTGAAATGAGTGCCATGGGGAACTCAATTTCTTTCTAGGAATTCAAGTGAAGCAAGTTAACAATGATATCTTCATAAGTCAGTCAAAGTATGTACAAGACATACTTAAGAGATTCAACATGACTGATTGTAAGGTTGCTAAGACACCCATAGCCAGAAATCACTCCCTTGGACCTGATCTTGAGGGGAGTATGTTGATGAGCATCTCTGTAGGGCAATGATTGGGTCTCTTATGTAGCTCACAGCTAGCAGGCCAGATATCATGTTTTCTACATGCATTTGTGCAAGATATCAAGCCAACCTCAAGATGTCACACTGGTCATTGTCAAGATGTCACATCACTTGGCCTCTGGTATTCAAAGAATTCTGACTTTAATCTGTATGCTTATATAGATAGTGACTATGGTGGTTGCAACATGACTGCAAAGTCTACATCAAGGGCATGTCAATTTCTTGGTGGAAGAGTAGTCTCTTGGCAATGAAAGAAACAATCCTGTATGTCTGCATCAACTGCTAAGGCTGAATACATTGCTGTTGTAAGATGATGTGCTCAAGTGCTTTGGATTCAAAATCATATGTTGGACTACGTATTCAACTTTAAAGAGACTCCCATCCACATAGACAACAACAGTGCTATCTCAATCATAGAAAATCCTATGTAGTACTCAAGGACAAAGCATATCAATATCAGGTATCATTTGATTAGAGATAACTTTGAAAAGGGATTAATCAAACTAGTTGTTAGGACCTGGTATTTGAACGAAATACCGAGTGATTGCGTGTTAAACCAACTCAAATAGTGCGGAATCCTATTTGATTGGCGATCCAATCAGTGAGAACACACGATGAATCAATCAAGAATTGAAATCAACGTCAGAAATCGATTAGGAACCGATCTGATGTGTTCTGTGAACTTGGAGAACGATTTGGGAGGCTTCTGGACGGCTAGGGTACGTCTGGAATCGTAATGGGATGAATCCTTACGTTTTCCCACGAATTGGGTCTATTTATAGGTTAGTATTGTTCAATCGTGCGACTGGGCCATAAGTATGGTTCAGTCGTGCGATTGAACCATGCGGTTGATTCATCCGCACGACTGAGTGTTCAGTCGTGCGATTGAGTCAATCTTATGTGTCAATCATACGACTGATCCAGTCTCCTGTTTCAGTCGTGCGATTGAGTCAATCGTATGAAGTTATTCATGCGTGTGGTCCATTCGCATGGGCCATTCGCATGAGAACTTCATTAAGTTAAGTTTGAATGTTTTATTTAATATAACATAATGTGCACTCATTCAAACATTCATAAACCCAATCAATTCAATCACAACTCATTAATGAAATATTAAACATCACATGTAACAAACAATTCATTTCATTTCATTAATCAATACAACTTACATCATAATCAGACAGACAAGATTTATTACATTACAGCTCATGATCTAGGGACATACATGCATCAACAAACTCCCCCTTGGACCTAGATCTATCTATTCTCTTGTCTTCTGCATCACCTCCTTATACTTTTTGTACTTCTCCTCTTTAGTGACTCCTGCGTGTATCTCAAACGCAAAGCAGAGTCTTATGACATTTTGGAATTGGAGGGCTTGTACAATATCTTGCGTGTCATAGAATAGTGGCCACTTGTATAATGTGTAGACATCATTAGCAGACAAGTTGGTTAGCCACATTGGGTCGAATACCCTGATCGTATCCATTTGGCCCTCTTTATTCAACACTATGACAGCTTCAGCGGTTCTCCAATCATAGTACCACCATTTGAAGTGTGGAGTGAAGTCCTGAGGCATTTCCCTGAGAGGAATTCTTGACATAGTACGCGGGGGACTCCACTTCAGCACTATCTTTGGTTTGCCCGTAATGGCATCAACCTCAGACCTTCTTATATACCTCGTAGGCTGTTGTGGTCTGAAGTTAACCCATCGGGTGTGGTACTCCTTCTTCAGGGCAGCCTCAAACCAGCCTGACATCTTTCTCGGGTCAGCATACAGCAGCTTTAGCTTAGCCAGCTGGTTAAGCTCAAAACCAGGTAGAGTCTTCAGATCATGTGGGAACCTGAAGTACTCTATGCCCTGCTCTCTCTTAACTGCATAAGCGTTAAGGTCTTCAAAGTAAGCCCATGAGATAATCCTGCCTGACACCTTATGGTGTTTCTTGACTCTGTAGAGCTTGGTGTAGGCATCTCTCTTTGGTGCAGCGCGCTGGGCTCTTACTTCTTCAAAACAGGCAGCCCACTCAGCCTTGCGAATATCTACGTCTGCATTGGAGGCTTGGGCTGTTCCTTCAGTCTTTTCCGTTTCCTGCTCCATCTTGTCTAGTACCTCAAAAGTATCACTGACTAGGGATTCACCCAGATTGGGGACCACATTTCCCTCGGCGTCAGCATACTGAGGGTACTCTTCTGCAGTAATGTCTTCAACCTCAACTTCATCAATGTCATTCAGTTCCTCATCACTGGTTGAATCAACTGTTGGAGCGTCCTTGACTATTTCATCGGGATTGAGTCTGAACATCTCTGCCAGTTGCTCATCAGACAGGTCATGGATTATCTCCCCTTCTTCAGGGGTATAACTCACAGACCGTCTCACTATCCCTTGTAGGTCAAGAATCATGGTTAATTGAGTCTTGACCATTTGAAGGGGAGCAAAGTCAAACTCATCCCTTTGAAAGTTTGGATCTGTTTGATATAAACATTCAACACATAAACCATTAGTAATTAATCAAACAAACTTATATTAACTTAATATATATAAACATTTAATACACTTGTTTTCCATTACATGATTCAAGTACAAAATAAATAAATACATAAAACATCTAATCAGTACTTTTGTCTTGAATCTGGGGCGTGTCGCTCGGAGGAGCAGAAGTAGTGGATGACTGGTCTTGTCGATGCTTAGATCTCCGCTCTTGACCTGAAGCAGAGGCCGATGCAGCCGCATCCCCTCCTTCTGCATCGTCATCATCATCACGTCCTTCTGTCCTGTCTTCTTCAGTCTCCTCATCATCATCATCTTCCTCATCATCATCCTCATCTTCATCATCATCATCTCCATCATCCCCGTCTCCTTCCTTTAGCTTCAGGGGCTCATCTTTCGACCCCTTCAACCTCAACATAATAGTCTTGTTGGTCGTCTCCAACTCCTCTATACGTTTGACGGACTGAGCCTGCATGTCCTGGAGTTGGGACACCTCGACTCTCTGCTGGTCGATCACCCGAGCCTGCTCTGCCAGTTGCTGAGACTGGGCAGCAGTCAGGTCGGTCAGCTGGCGGATCTGCGCGCCTTCTCCTCATCCGCAGCAAGCAGACGCATCACCATACGGTTTAGCGCTGAGAGCTGCTCCTCTACCCCGATGTGAGGTAGAGTGAATCCATAAGCATGTGAAGGCTGGGCTGAAGGTCCAGCATGATGTGTGGTGGTGGTGGCAGTGGCAGTGGTGAATATGGGTCGGTGGGCTGATGCTGGTGAAGTAGTGGTGAATGGTCTGGTGGTGGATGGGAAGGATACGGTGGTGGTAGGTAAGGTGGTGGATGTGGTAGTGGGAGTAGTGGCTGTGGTGGCTGTGGTGATGGGTGGTATGTCAGTAGTGGTGGTAGTGGTGGCTGTGGTGCTGGAAGTAGTAGTAACGAAGGTCAAGCGACGCTTCTTCTTCTTCAATCCATGGGTTGAGCCATCCGCTTCCTCCTAGTTCCGGTGGAAGTGGATGCTCCCCCTGCAGCTCTGCTTACTGAACCCGGAACATAGTTCGGGTCAGTGTCTCTCTCTGAGGAGTCCCTAGGGTGTTCACCAACCACCCTAAGCCCGTGGTCTGTGGGAACAACTTTACTTCCCACAGTCCTGGTGAGGGGCTCCTCATCTGACTCCTCCTCCTCTATATCACCAGTCACAAACTCTTGATGGAAACCGGCCATCTCAGCGACCTCTCCGGCAGTGGCTGACCCCGGGGGAATAACGTCTGAATCAGTGCCTCTAGATGGGGCAGGCATATCATCCCCGGCGTCGCCGCTATCATCATCATCAGAGTCGGTATCTGGTATGGCAATATGCTCAACATCCGAGTCACTGTCCTCGTGGCGCCACTTTCTCTTGGCTGGCGCCACATAATCAGCACGGGCCAGATGCCCAAACAACCTCCTGACAGGGGGCTTCACCTGCTTCCCCCTGTATACCTTCATCCGGCCAAGTGTAGTGTCGTCCATAACCTCAAGAACAACAGCGTCCTCCTTCTCCTTCGGCAGGGAGGGAAGCTTCTGGTCAATGATCATCTGTAGAAATCTGGGGTACATACAGAAGCCTTCCTTCCCTTTCCCCTCGAGGTTCTCCACCAGGTAGGTGAATATCATCTTGGAGAAGCTGAACGGGTGGTTCAGCACCAACGCAGCATATGCGTTCTGGATCTGGTCGGAAAGCTCATCAAAACCTCCCTTCCTGGATGCTATACACTTCAGCAGCACGTGCGCAAGATACTTAAACTGGGGACAGAGGTTACTCTTGTTGAGTACCCCAGCATTGATGTCCCCAGAGTACTTGGCTCTCATGAACATCCTCTAACAGTGAGGGGGTGTAGACGAGTAGGACAATCCGCATCATCCCCAAACTGTAGTACAATCCTCAGATCCTCCTCTGATATAGTGATAGCCTCACCAAAAATCGAGCTCCTGATGCAATGAGGCTCAGTGGATCTATCTACAGACGCGCCTTCCCAGAAGGCCTGCTGCACTGATCTGTATGGTGTGCATGGAGTGGATATAGCATGAGCGATCCTGGATCTCTGTAGAAATGTAATAATGCCTGTGAAGTCAGCTGCATTCCTGGATGTCAAATCCAGGTGAGCACATATGTTGTGCTTGGTGCTCATGTTCCATCGACTCGCCATCTGTAACACATAACAATATAAACGTTAGTTCCGTTGGCTAAGAGTATAATGAAACACTTAGACTTTGAATAAACTATCTGTCATGCGATTGAGGTTGTACGACTGAAGACAGTCGTGCGACTGAATCGTGCGATTGAGGTTCAGACGTGCGATTGACCTCATGCGCACGACTGAGTGTGCGACTGGACTCATGCGCATGTACTCTTATGCGGTTACACCAGTCGTGCGACTGAGTCTCATTCGCATGGTTCAGTCGTGCGGTTAAGTGAATCGCTTCCTTCAGTCGTGCGACTGAAGTTCATCTGGACGACCAGTCGTCTGTCTCAGGTGTTCAGTCGTCAAACGTTCGAATCTACACAAACTAAGTCTTATAACTCAATTAACCGGTTCTTTAGTGTCGCATTCTCTTTACTAACAACCTATTTTACTTAATTTTAACATTTTGCTTGGTTTTAATAGGTTATTAGGGTTTGCGTGTCTCGGTTCGCATTTCACAGTCGAGTTAACCCATTTAGGGATTCCAATCCTTCTGTTTTTGATGGAAGAAGACTTCAAAATACCTGTATGATGATTAGCGAACGTCAGTAACACACAATCAATGAGAAAACTAAGTCAAATCAAATTTTGGCAGAGTAACGGTAGGGTGTGCGATTTAGGGGCGATTTGAGGGTGATGAGTCTCTGCGACCGACTCCACCTCTATTTATATCAACCCTAGATCCAATCGTGCGACTGAGTTCATACGCACCTTTCAGTCGTGCGAGTGGGACTCAGTCGTGCGATTGGGTCAGTCGCCCTTCTCCAGTCGTCCGACTGAAGTTCAGTCGTGCGACTGACTCACTCGTTCGCACTTAAGCCTCCGACTGGACTAATCGTATGATCCATTCGGTTGGATGGTCCATACTCATAGTTCATTCGTGCGAATGGACGTCATTCGTATGGTTAGTCCATACGTATGGTCCATTCGTGCGAATGGGTCATACTTAGTTAATTTTCTGCCATTTTTACCAATTTACATTTAAAACTCTTTTTGATTAATTAAATTTACATTATGAGCCTTTGATCATCTCAGACATGATCTTTTTATCTTAAAAACACTTAGATCACCTCAGACGTGATCTTTTTCACCTTTCAAAGCACATATGGTCATCTCAGACATGACCCTTTTAGTGAGTTGATTCCTTCTGATTTTCCTGATGTAGCCCGACACTTGACTCAAATTAAAACTTAAAACGACTAACTAATTTAAAACTTTAAACTAATTACATAAACAGACATATTTTTGGCTTTTTGTGAGAGATAAATCCAGAGATTGATATCTGCGGGATTTGGTTCGGGAATAGATAGCTTCAACTTAGATTTATCATATCTGGACCAATTCAATTTTTGGAATCATACAGGCAATTCAAATCATTTGGGACTAGTTATTAAACCTTTTGATGCTCAAGTTCTCGTGTTCATCCAGAGTCGTTAGCAACAAAGGAAATCATACTGAAACTCTTAGATTTTCACATTGATTTGAACCTTTGAGAATGTAGCCACAATGATTGTCAGTATGTTTGTCCACTTAAATCCATACACAGACTTTTGACACAGACTGGTGACTAATTTAGGTTTAATTATTTCAACTAACATTTGTGGATCCCACACTTATATGGTAATCAACATTCCTCAGGAGCTTTTGAGCGGTCTACGGGTATTATTACAAGAAGAGACTATTCTTAGAGCTTTCAAAGAGAAGCCTGTCCTCAGGTCAGTGCCATCGCACAGCAGAGAGGCGGCAAACAACAATGAATTCTAGAATATCTAGGTTATGCTTATCCTCAGGTCAGTGCCATCGCACAGCAGAGAGGCACACAACCTATCTCCTTGTTAGAGCAGATTATTTTATTTTGCACAAAATGCACCAACAACATAAGTCATTAGCTTTATTGCATTTGTCTTTATTTTTTCTTGCTTTGCTCTAGTTATGGTCATCCGCACACATTTGTGGCGTTTACTTGCTCATTACACCTTATTGGAATATTGTTGATTGTGTTAACCAGTGATAAGATGGAAGCCCACAGTCAGTTGAACAACTTAGTTTTATCTTGAAATCACCAATCCGGTCTATTGTCTATTGTGTTGAATCTACCAACATATCATATATGGTCTAGCAGCCTCTAAGTCTACTCTCTT
Organism: Flaveria ramosissima; assembly: GCA_025215565.1. Classification (NCBI taxonomy): domain Eukaryota; kingdom Viridiplantae; phylum Streptophyta; class Magnoliopsida; order Asterales; family Asteraceae; genus Flaveria; species Flaveria ramosissima. The sequence continues at coordinate 19,676,720 of CM046036.1, read as the reverse complement.
TGTGTCACCTTAGGAGTTGCCAGTTTTCTATCATCTTTCCTTTTAGTATTGCTTAGACTACACAGATTTATACTTTGAACTTTTGCATCTTTCTAAAACTTAAATTTTAAAGTCCCTCTTGATTTGTTCCTGTGTACTATCATTTTCCAAAGGTATTGAATCGGTATCACAGACACAATCTACCTTATTTCAGCTAGCTACTCCTTCTCCCTCATTTTTTTTTTTTTAATGTTAACTTGCTGACATATTCTCCCCCTAAAATACTAAAATCATTTCTGGTTTAATTATTTTAGGATTTTAATTAACAGCAAAATAACATGGTTAAATAAAAATAAAATCAAATAGACAAATCAAATTAAATAAAATAAAATTTAACTAAACGACATCGGACTACACATTTTCATCATCAGGAATTACCTCACTTTTCTTTTTAACGCCGTTGACCTCTAATAAATATTGAAAACGTGGTTTATCAAAGGCTTTAGTATAGAGGTCAGCGCGTTGAAAATCAGTATTAATTTTAACCACATCAATTAAGTTCTTTTCAAAACAATCTCTTATGAAATGGTATTTAATACCGATGTGTTTGGTCTTAGGATGTTGGACCGGATTTTTAGTTACTGCAATTGCAGCAGAGTTATCAACAAAAATAGGAGTAGATGAGAATTTTAAACCGTAATCCCGCATTTGCTGTTGAATCCAGATGATTTGTGAACAGCAACTTGCAGCAGCAACATATTCGGCTTCACAGGTTGACAATGCAACCGATGTCTGCTTCTTACACTGCCAGGTAACTAATCTTCTCCCAAAGAATTGACACCCCGCTGATGTAGACTTGTAGTTCATCTTGCAGCCCCCGTAATCCGAGTCACTATACGCGGTAAGCTCAAAGTCATCATCATGAGGGTACCACAATCCAAGTGTGGGTGTACCCTTCAGATAACGAAAAATCCTCTTGACCCCGATCAGATGGTTGACCTTTGGTTTAGCCTGATATCTTGAACATAGACATGTAGCATACATAATATCAGGTCTTGAGGCAGTGAGATACATGAGGGATCCGATCATTCCTCGGTACATAGTGGCATCTACTAGATCTCCATTCTCATCAGGTGCTATATCATGATTCGTAGCAAGTGGAGTCCCAGCAGCAGAAGCATTCTCCATGTCAAAGCGACTGAGAATGTCTCCTACATACTTGGTCTGATGTAGAAAGATTCCATTAGGTGTTTGATCCACCTGTAACCCGAGAAAGAACTTCATCTCCCCCATGGCACTCATCTCAAACTCTTTCTTCATTACTGCTTCAAACTCTTTACATAACTCTTCGTTCTTTGACCCGAAGATTATGTCATCAACATATATCTGTACAAGCAGTAGGTCGCCATCCTTTTCTTTAATAAACAGTGTACAGTCAATTACTCCCCTGCGAAAGCCGTGTTTCACAAGATGAGTTGAGAGTTTCTCATACCAAGCTCGAGGAGCTTGATGAAGCCCATACAAAGCTTTGTCGAGCTTGTAAACTCTATCCCGATGGTAAGGATCTTCAAAACCCTCGGGTTGACTTACATAGACTGTTTCTCTGATTTCCCCATGAAGGAATGCACTCTTTACATCTAATTGGTAGACTTTGATCTTCATGTACGATGCATAGGCAAGGAAGATACGAATAGCTTCCATCCTTGCCACGGGTGCAAACACCTCATTGTAGTCAATTCCCTCGACTTGGCGAAAACCTTGAACCACCAGTCGAGCTTTGTTCCTGATAATGACCCCTTGGTCATCCTTCTTGCATTTTAGTACCCATTTAGTGCCAATGACTTTAGCACCTTTAGGTCTATCAACCAGAGTCCATACACCTAACTTCTTAAACTGCAGAAGTTCTTCTTGCATGGCACTCACCCACGCCTCATCATTTAGTGCCTCACTGACATATTTTGGCTCAACCTGCGAGACAAAACATCGATAAGCACCATCATGAATGTATCCTTTCTCCATAACCGAGGCGTAATCAGCTGAGTATAACTGATTTCGGGTTTGTACTCCTGATCTGACATCCCCAATAACATTGTCAAGGGGATGATAGACGTTTAGTCGTGATCCTGGAGTAGTTGGAACAGCCACCTCAGAACCAAGATTATGAACATTTTGTTCTGCATCTGAGGTAGTTGGAGTTTGAGGTTCTGAAGTCGAAGGTGCATCACTCGTAGATGCTTGTGGACTTTCAGGAACTGGAACCTGTTCCTCCTGACTGTTCTGGTCATCTGCTTCAGTTTCATCTTCAGAGGAGGAGTCACTGTCATCGACTACTCCCCCTGACTGAGTAGATGATTCTCCCTGTGTGCTAGATGGTGTATTCAGAATATCATACATCATCCTAGTAGCTAACTCATCATCCGAGGGAGAGAGAGGTATGTTGAAGGATTTGAAGAATCCATCATAATCGAAGAAGTAGGCAGGTCCTTTGCCTGTAGGTGGCGTGGTATATCTCTGAACGTCGACATTACACCACACTTCTACAAGACCCGTTGAGTTATTGTAAACTCGCTTATTCGGTATGTTGTATCCTAGAAAGATTCCTTCATCTGCCTTCTCGCTGAATTTTCCTTCTTGCGTCTTCTTCAGAAGTGTACACGGCGCGCCAAAAGGTTCAAGATACTCCAAATTCGGTTTGCGTCTTTGTAGTAGCTCATAACATGTCTTTCCGTGGCGCTTGACTATTAGGACTCGATTCAGTGTATAACATGCATTTGCTACTGCCTCATTCCAGAATTGGATAGGCAGTTTCGAGTCAGCCAGCATAGTCCGTGCAGTCTCTATCAAGCTTCTATTTTTCCTCTCAGCAACACCATTCATCTGAGGCGTGTAGGCTGAAGTGAATTGATGAACAATTCCCTTTTCCTTGCAGTATGCCTCCATCCATTGATTCTTGAATTCTGTCCCGTTGTCTGAGCGTACTTGTCTAACTTTTAGCTTGTAGAGAGATTCCAGAGTGGTGACTAATTCCTTGAATGACTCAAATGTTTCTGATTTGGATTTCAGAAACATTACCCAAGTGAACCTTGAGTAGTCATCAGTGACCACAAAACAGTACAAGTCGCCTGCAATGCTCCTTGTACTGACTGGACCAAACAGATCCATGTGAAGAAGTTCAAGAGGAAGTTCTATTGAATGAACTTTCTTTTCCTTATGAGACTTCTTTGTCTGTTTGCCTTTCTTGCAAGCTACACAAAAGTCAGGAAGTTGGAAGTTCTTGACATTTACTCCTCTCACTAAATCCTTCTGAATCAAGTGATTCATCTTCCTTTGACTAATGTGTCCCATTCTCCTATGCCAGGAGATTGAGTCCTTCTCAGTAGCTTTAGATAGAAAGCACTGCACCTCATGATCCGTTGGAGCAGCTGTTGACAGATCCAAGACATAAAGGTCCTTATATCTTGAAGCAGTCATCAGAACTTGGTCCTCTGGAATCATATAGTCTTTCTTCAGCACGTAACACTTCTTGTTGTCGAAGATGACTTTAAATCCTTTATCGCAGATTTGGGAAACAGAAAGTAAGTTATTCTGAAGTTGTTGAACGTAGTTCACCTTATCAAACTTAACTTTCTGATTTCCCACTTCTCCCTGTGCTGTGATGTATCCTCCCTTGTTTCCTGCAAAGGAAACATGCCCTCCTTTTATTTGTTTGACGTTTGATAAAAGGGCTCTATTTCCTGTCATGTGCCTGGATGCTCCGCTGTCTATAATCCACGTGTTAGTCTCAGCGCTATACCGAACACCCTGCACATATCAAGTAAATGTATTAGTTTAGGTTAGGAACCCAAGCCTTTACTGTCTTGGGTTTCCCAGAGGCATCACACATCATAAACTCTACCCATTGACCTTTAGAGGGTGAGGGTAGCTCAGATTCCTTCTTGTCATCAGTATCAGACACACAGGATGACTTCTCTTTCCATAAGCCAGATTTGTGCAATGCCTGTTTATGATAAACAGTCGTCTGGCTTACAGGTTGGACTTTAGGTTCACTAGATCTTCTAGGTGGAGTTAGAGAACTCCTCTTAGAAGACCTAGGTCTAGAGTCCTGAAGATCAATCTTCTTCCTAGGTGTCTGATAGAAAGGACAATAGGAAGCAATGTGTCCACATTCTCCACAGTTGTAGCATAATCTGCTATCAACTTTATGAGTAGACTTTCTTTGTGGAGAAATGCGTGACACTTTAGGAACATCAATCACTTTAGGTTTTGACTCTTGCATGTTTGATGTTTTCTCTGGTTTAACAAATTTAACTGTTTTAACCTGTTTAACTTGTTCCACTTTTTGGTTAACTGGTTTTTGACTTGTAGCATGTGAAAAATTAACGTTTGAAGTCTTTTTGGGTTCTGATTTGACTCTGTTTGACCCTGACTTTAAGTTAACTTTTTCAAATTCATTTTCCAGATTAACACAAGGCAATTTACCCTTTGCCTTTGAAGTGGCCTCCTTTTGTTTCTGTCCAGATTCAGTAGATGAACATGATGTGTCTGGATCAGTAACAAGAGGAGTGGTCACCACATGATCCTTGATGGGGTTGTTGTTTACTGGTTTAGACTTGGTGTTCATCAAGGTCTCAGGTGGTGGTGGAACCACTTTGTAGCCTAATCCCTCCCCGTTATTCCTTTCTCTCACTAAGTGTTGAACTATGTGTGAAGAACTAGTCCAACTATGCAGTTTCTGTTTTAAGGAGTTAACTTCTACTTCTAGAACTGCCTTTTGCTTCTTAGTGTCCTCTAGGGAGTTTAGATAGTACCTAATGTCATTTGCTTGGTTAAAGGCAACTACTTCGGTTTCCCTAAGCTGTTTAGTCAATAGGTCTATCTTTTCTTTATAACTATGCTCATTTTGTTTTAGAACTCTATTGGCCTCAGTGCATAGTTGTAAATCTTTTACTAAGTTATCATTGTGATCTAATAACCTAGCAAATTTTTCATCAATGCTATTCCTAAACATATCACAGTTAGAACAAGCATGATTATTAAACATTTGGTCAGTTGTACTTACCTGTGTTGTTTCAGAAGAGTTAGCCATCAACGCAGCATCAGACGTCTCTGGTTCTGGTGATTCTGACTTTTCTGTTTCTGACGTGGAAGTCTCCTCCTTTGGTGTGTAACTGACCTCAGCTGCAGTTGTTTCTTCACTGTGTGACATCGCTATTTCAACTGCTAAATCACCTTCACTCGCAGAATCATCATCAATATCTTCAACACTGGCAATGTTAGATTCTGGTGAGACAAATCTAAAACTCCAGTCCTGTCCTTCATCATCATGAGCAGTCAAGGCTTTTGGGTCCTTGTTTGATGAAGTAGAACTGGAAGCTTGTTTGTCTTGGCGAGTAAAGGATGAGAACGGGTTCCCATTACCCGTCTTCTTTGGCTTGACACATTCTCTCTTGAAGTGCCCTTTCTCTCCACAGTTGAAGCAGGTCACTTTGCTCTTGTCAAAGCCAAATGTGGTATCCTTAGTAGCTATCAAATTTTGTCCTGTCTTCTTAACAAACTTCTTCGCCCTTCGGACAGCGCTAGCTAAGGCCCACATTATATCCATTCTTTCAAGCTCCATTTCATCTACCTGCTCGTAGTCTTCATCTGCCAGATGACAGTTTCCAATCTTCCCAGCCACAAGTCCATCATATGAATGAACTACTGCGGCTAGAAGATCCATATGCTCTCGTGCTACTTCTACGGTCACATTACCGAGGTTCTCGGTCTTCAATTTGGTAGCACTTGCTTCTGATCCAATATAGTGGGTACATGACGACCCTGACGTGTCTGATCCAGAAGGAGAAGCATGTGAAGGACCTGACGAGCTAGACACAAATGCTGTCTGGAGAGGTGCTCCAGATGTCTTAGCTTGAGGCGTGGCATTGTATAAAGCTGGGTTTTGTGTATACGAAGACTTCTGTGCTCTATACTTCATCCTTAGTGCTTCTTCACGCAGCTTGAGAATGAAGTCATTTATATCCAGCTTTACAAGCATTCCATTCTGTCTAAGATTAGACACGAATGAAGCCCACTTATCAGGCAATCCGTCTGCGAAGTTGCTTACTTTCTCTTCCATAGTCGTTTCCACTCCATGTGTATGCAACTCGCTCATCAAGTGGTAGAATCTGTCTATGACTTCATCTAAACTCTCGTTACCAATCGATGAGAAGTTATCGAATTCCTTCTTTAACTCCTTTGCCTTGATTGCCTTCAATGATGCATTCCCATCATATCTCTTCTCTAGCTCATCCCACAGTTTCTTGGACTGCTTGTTCTCTGAGTACTGGTGGAATATGTCTTTGGGGATTGACTGAGTGATCAATGCATAAACCCTTTTCTCTGCATTGTACTTTACTTTCTGTGCGTCAGTCATCCCACTTAACGTTAATTTTACTCCATCTGCTCCCACCGGTGTACTATAACCAACCTCGATAGCTTCCCACAGATTAGGATCTACTCCATTGAGGTAGATCTCAAAACGTTGTTTCCAGTAGGGAAACTCATCTAAAGTCAAGAGCTTTGGTGGTTTATTGTGATTACCCACCTCACTCTCAAGCAACAGCAGGTTCTGAATTCTTGAGTCCTTCCCAGCAGTAAAGGCTGACATCTGATCTTCCATGGCTAATAAACTTAGAATCTAATCAAATAAACTTTAACTGATGCGACTGAAGGATGCGAATGGTCTTATCGTGCGTATGAACTCTGCGATTGGTTCAACCGTGCGACTGAACAGGGCGAATGGTTCAGTCGTGCGAATGAATCTGGTGCGTATGAGCTATGCGAACGAACGGTTCAGTCGGCCGAATGAGGGTGCGACTAGGTCCAGTCGTGCGAATGAGCACTGCGAATGGAGTCCAGTCGTGCGAATGGATCACTCGTGCGACTGAAGCTGCTGTTTTGCGAAAATTTCTAGGTTTGACGGGTTTCAGCCGTAAAAATTCGAAATTTCGCAAGTCCAAATCGCCTAAGTCTGTAGAAACTGAACTTCGATGAGCAGGGAACGTCCAAGATCACTTTTGATGCCAAAGATTGCGTTTTTCGTGCAAAAATACAAACTTTTATGCAATCTTGATTGAATCAACACGAAATCAAGAGCCAAAGCTCTGATACCACTTGTTAGGACCTGGTATTTGAACGAAATACCGAGTGATTGCGTGTTAAACCAACTCAAATAGTGCGGAATCCTATTTGATTGGCGATCCAATCAGTGAGAACACACGATGAATCAATCAAGAATTGAAATCAACGTCAGAAATCGATTAGGAACCGATCTGATGTGTTCTGTGAACTTGGAGAACGATTTGGGAGGCTTCTGGACGGCTAGGGTACGTCTGGAATCGTAATGGGATGAATCCTTACGTTTTCCCACGAATTGGGTCTATTTATAGGTTAGTATTGTTCAATCGTGCGACTGGGCCATAAGTATGGTTCAGTCGTGTGATTGAACCATGCGGTTGATTCATCCGCACGACTGAGTGTTCAGTCGTGCGATTGAGTCAATCTTATGTGTCAATCATACGACTGATCCAGTCTCCTGTTTCAGTCGTGCGATTGAGTCAATCGTATGAAGTTATTCATGCGTGTGGTCCATTCGCATGGGCCATTCGCATGAGAACTTCATTAAGTTAAGTTTGAATGTTTTATTTAATATAACATAATGTGCACTCATTCAAACATTCATCAACCCAATCAATTCAATCACAACTCATTAATGAAATATTAAACATCACATGTAACAAACAATTCATTTCATTTCATTAATCAATACAACTTACATCATAATCAGACAGACAAGATTTATTACATTACAGCTCATGATCTAGGGACATACATGCATCAACACTAGTCAATGCTAACACAAATGAACAATATGCTGATCTGTTTACCAAAGCTTTTGATGAGCAAAGATTTAAATATCTTGTATCAGCTATTGGGATGATTAACTTTGTATAAATTTTCTTAAAACTTAATCATATTATTTCTAAAACCTGTGTGTCCTAAGTTGTCTATTTTATCACCTTCATAAGCCCTTGTTTTTTTTGAAAGAAAATCTTTTCAAAAGACTTTTCTTAGATTTTTCAAATTTTGATCTCTTTTCTTTTCGGAAGATTTAAAATTACCTGCCGAAGAAATTTATGTCTTACTAAACAAATAACTACTTCAGTAATTTTACCTTCAGAAGAAATTTCTGAAATATCTTCCGAAGCTTAAAATCAACTTAAGTACTCTGTATGTTTTCAAAGAACAAGTTTCTTCCGAAAGCAATTTACCTTTAGAAGTTTTTATTCTCCTTAGAATAAAAATCTGAGTGTAAATTCTCTTCCAAAGCAAAATTCTCAAAAACCTTAGAAATATCTTTTGAAGCCAAATTTTTTTCGGAAGCTTTTTCTTCAGAACTTCCGAAGCAAATAACCTTCGGAAGATTTCTCGACTTCCAAGAAAACTACTTTTTGGGCAAAAGTAAACTACTTTTTAGAGGTGGGACCGACATCCAAATTTCAGAGTTTATGCTCTTTCATTAACTTTGTCTCAAATCCTTTTCATATAAATACCCAACGGTTCCCCCCTCTTTCACTATCTTCTTCAATTACACTATTCCTTAAACCTAAATTCTCTCAAACCACCTTTGTTCTTCATCTTCCTTCACCCTTAAGCTTCTCAAATGGCCAACCTAAACCGCAGAAACAACCCTGATTTTTCCATGCAACTTCACAGGCAACACAACCAGGTTGCTCTGTTAAGCTCTAAGAAAGATGAAAGTTTCTCAGAGATTTGCCGTTTCTTAGCTCTATCCAACTACTTCACCTCCCTAACCATTGATCCTACTCTCTATGAGGATCATCTGATTAAATTCTGGAAGACCTGTCAAGAGGTCGTTATGGATGGGGAGAAGGCACTGTCTGCCACAGTGCAAGGGAGGACAATCTCCATCACTCCGGCCATCATCAACACTCACTTGCAGCTAGATGATGAAGAAGGTGAGTTGTCCTTCCCAAAGGAAGCTGTAAATCATTCCTTTGAGCAGATAGGCTATGAGGGAGATTTCTCTGTAAAGACCTTCAGGAAAGGAAAGGTCTCATCCCAGTGGAAATACATGCTTCATGTAGTTATCCACAGCTTGTCAAACAAGCATGGAGGGTGGGACCAGATTCCTGAGGATCTCTCCTTCATAGTGCATGGAATGGTTCAAGTGGTCAAGTTCAGGTACTCTTCATTTGTATATACAAATTTGCTTGCTAACTTGGACTCCTTAGAGTATTATATGTTTCCTAAATATGTTCAACACATTCTCAACTGTGAATTGGGCTCACAGTTGAGGGAAACAGATAATATTCTTAAATTGGGATAGATGAAGCCCAACATCTTTAAAATTATGAAGAAGCCAACTGTAGGCTTCTCAGGGGTAGAAACAGCCCTTGTCTCAAAAATGTTAGAGCTCATTGCTCAAGGTGACAACCTAGCAACACAAGCTAGTGTTGAAACCACACCTTCTACCTCCCAACCACCAAAAAGAACACAAATTATCCTCACCTACCAAAGAAAATCCAAACGAACCCCTGCTCAAGCTATTGAGTTTGTGCAGGCCCCCATACACTCACCCATACAATAGGAAGTGGACTAGAGCTCCCACTTCCCTTGAGGAGCAAACCACTCCCATCTCTTCAAGAATAAGTGTTGACGTTCCTCTTGCTCATCCTGATGAGCTCACAAGCCCAACTACCTTAAGCCTTCACTCTGAGTCTCCACACTCAATTGAACAACCTTCAGGGGACAGTTACCATCCCCAGCCTTTAGACATAAATCAACCCATTCCCAACCTCTCATTCTATACTGATGAAGACTTAGGTTTCAGTGAGTACCATGAGTCTCTTTTCTTTTCCCTACTCAAAGAGAGATGAGTACTCCTGAGTCTCTTTTGTCTAGCCCACATCAGTAACCTATCACTGAGGTGGATCTCCCTAACCCTGGTCAAGAGGTCCATATGGCTCTCACTTATGCAAGTGATTACATCATTAAGAGCTCAACCATTGCAACTCAGCCCATTGACACTTCAACTGAAGATGTCAGTGAGCAGAGGAAATCCAGCAGCCAAGAACCTGAAGCTGGTGGTGAGATAGAGGACTTTGGTCCACTCATCTCATCCCCCAATGATTCTTCTGATGAAGATGAGGGGAATCTGAGACTAAAGGTGCAAAAACTGTCAAAAACATGCTCCTATTTAGTCTCTAAGGTTAGTCACCTTGAATCTCAGGTGACTACCCTACAAAATAGGGTCAATGATCAGCAACTTGAGATATTTTATCACAGGGAAACACTAGTTGGGAGACCTTTAAGGGGAGCTCAACCAAGAACACAAGAACCTGTGAATGTGATTGACCTAACTCCTAGCTCACCTATGCAAGAGGGTGATGTACCAAAATGAGGGAGAAAGTCATTACAGTCACAAAACCTCGGAGTTCTTCAGGGAGTATGGACAGAGGACTCACCATCCTCACTTGCAATTGTGCATACTCAGCAACTTCCTCAAGTTCATATTGATGTGGACATTATAGACTCTGTCATTAGGAGTCTCTTTGAGGAAGGCATTCCAAGGGCTATGTCATCCCCACCTCAAGGAACTTCAAACTACATTATTGGGTGGAGGTATGATGCTGATAGAAGAGCCCTCATTCTTCAAAGAGTTCAAGGGCAGCAAGAAGTATTCAATTTTCAGACCTTGAACTACTATGAAGGTCTTGACCTGATCAACATGCCTCTTGTCAACCCAAGTCAATCAAGACAAGCTGACAGGTTAGCACTCAGGATTCAAGACAGAACTGAAGAGTTCAGTCTTAGAAGGAGACGAAGGCAATTAGGTAGTGTCATTGGTCAGACCCTGAGATTAGCTTCAAAGGGAAAACCTTGGCTGAAGGCCCAGTGATAGAGCCTGAGAGCCCTGTCACACCAACAACTGCTTCAGAAATTCATTCCCTCAGTGAAACACCTGCTGGTGAAGGTGTCTCACAACTTCTATCCAGCCAGAGCTTGGATGCTACACCAAACAATGAAGACCAAATCTCTCTCCTCCCTGTGTCAGAAAGATTTGTGGGTGACAAAGGGAAAAGGATTCTAACTCCTGAGGAGATTGAGGAGGAGGGGAGAGAGAGAGGAAGAGAAAGCTAAGAAGAGAAAGTTCCTCTGGGTCTTCAGGCTTTATGCAAGCTGCAATCAGGGCTGCCCCCAGACCAAACACTCAAGATGATGAGTTGAGGGCAGTTAGGATTACTTACCTGCAGACTAGGAACTATGACATAGATGAGATTATATCTGTCCCCTTAGAGGAACTAAATGAACTGGCTAACATGGAAGTGTCTAGAGAGATGAAGGAAGCAGAGGATACAAGGCTACTTCTCCAATTCAAAGAGGAGAAGAGACAAAAAAGGTTATACAAGCATGTTCCTACTCTCTCCCCAGTTCAAGAAAGCCCTGTGCAAGAGGCTGTGGCAGCTACACAAGAACCTCAGTTAGACAAGGAAACAGATAGGCAAAACATGATCAATTACCTGAGTGCCACAGGTCTCTACCAGGAATCTGCACTTCATCCTTTGTCCTTTGAGTACATTGAGTTTGAGTATCTCAAACAGCTTGAACTTCAAGTGCTCAAAGAACAAAAGGCAACAAAGAGAAAGATGAAGGAAGAGGTTGCAACAAGAGCCATCATCCAAAAGAGTATGAAGAAGTCTGCTGACAGACAAAGGATGATGAGCTTCTTGAAGCTGCATGGATTCTCTAGAAGGAGACTTGGCCCTATGTCTCTATCCACAATGGATGAGCATGTCAGGGTAATCAAGCAGAAGATCAAGAATAGAGAGCTGATTGACCTACACTCCCCTCCAAGTCAACACCCACCTGAAGGGGAGGTTAAGGTTGAACAACCTGAGACAACACAAGATGGACCTCCTGTTGAGCCTCAGCAAGCTTCATCTTCTGATCTACAGCAGGGTCAAACTCCCTCTATTTCTGAACCTGTGAGGGAGGAACACCCAACTAAGCAAGACAAGACTGATCAACAAGGTGATGCAGTCCAGTCTTCTCAGTTAAAGTCATCTAAGAGGAAGAAAAGGTGGCTTCCAAACCAAAATAAAAGAAGAGAAAGAAGCCTGAATCATCCACCTCTACACCTCAGGCTGAGTCAGATCAACCTGAAGAAGTGCATGAAGAGGCAGTCCAATCAACTCCTATTCAAGTGGCTCCTTTTGCAGCTGAGAGACCCATCTTATCCTGGACCTTTACAACTTTTCCAGAGAGATGGCATGTGATCAGAGATCAAGGTGGTGAAGATGTCTACATATGGCAAGACCTATTCAACCTACCTCTGCATGATCTCTTTGAGATGAGAAGATACTATGAGAGTCTGAGTGATCCTGACTATCTAATAAAGAAGGGCATGGCCATCGTCATTATGAGGACGGTCAACAACTGAAGATCTTCACATGTTTTGGTAGCATCAGTCTAAGGGGAGTTTGTAAAGATTCCTTATAAGTCTGATTCAGCCAAAAACATCCGAAGTCTCTCTGCATGCATGCACTGAAGAACAGAAGTGGAAATGTGTTGAAAGTTTTAAATTATGCATTAGAAATATTCTAAGTGTAAAATCTTCCTAAGCCAAGACCAATATCTTCTGAAGACAAAAGTGAACTCTTCCGAAGCTTCAAAGACAAAGTCTTCCGAAGCCAAAGAGTGAAGACAGATTTCTTTTGAAGACTGTTAGAGACATGCTTTAATCTGATGTATTTTACCATAAAGTTGGACCACCTTTCCGCTGCAACTCTGTAAAGTCACCAACTTACATGAGTTGGTGAAAAGGTCCATGCTTTTGGTAACTGTACATTAAGGTCTTGAGCCTGTGCTTTCTACTTTATGTACTTTTATCCTTTTTGTAATATATTAGGATGTGAGCTATGGCATGTCATAGTCACTAGTCAAAAGGCAAATCTACCTTTTGACTCTATATTTGATTTTGTAGTTGTCTAGTCAATTGTATCCAGTTGGCTTTCAAAGTATGGTCGGCTGTTGGATGTAGTATATGTATCTCAAGTACTTGTAACTTTTCTTTATGCTTTGTAACATTCGTAAGAGAACTTGAGAAGCAATACACAGCATTCTTGAAAACCAATTACTTGTGTTGTTTGCCATCTTGTTCTGTCTCATATTTACTTGTGTTCTTAGCATCTTTATATAAAGTTAACCAGTTCCCTATTTGATCTGTTAAGTGTTCTAAGCAACTCTCCTCATTAGGTTGTTGTGTTGTAAGTGCATACCGTTAAATGGTCCTGCAAGGACTTTAACCGAGAAGACTGGTCTGCAGCACCTTGTTGATCAGTCTTGTCTTGGTCAGTTGGGTGTTCCAACCTTATAGGTTTAGAAGGAGAGGGAGTTTGACACTGCTGTAGATCAGAAAAGGAAGCTTGTTGAGGCTCAGCAGGAGGTCCAGGTTGTGTTGTCTCAGGTTGTTCAACCTTAACTTCCACTTCAGGAGGAGCTTGACTTGGAGGGGAGTGTAAGTCAATTAGCTCTCCACTTTTGATCTTCTGCTTGATTACTCCAACGTGCTCATCCATTATAGATAGAGACATAGGGCCAAGTCCCCTTCCGGAGAATCCATACAGCTTCAAGAAGCTCATCATCCTTTGTCTGTCGGCAGACTTCTTCATGCTCTTTTGGATAATAGCTCTTGACTTTACAGCCTCTTCCCTCATCTTTCTTTTTGTTGCATTTGATTCTTTGAGTACTTCGTTACACCATTCGTGCAGGTCGCTACTTATGCGACAAGGAATTTCGCTACCTTAGGTGTGTGACTTCATAAAAAGCAATCAAAGATAATATCGAAGAGAGTGAAAGGCACGTAGTGGTTATTTTAGTGGTTCCTTCTGATCCTAGAAATGTCCGATTTGAAGTTCAAGCTGTTTGTGATACTAAAACTTAATGTACTCAAAGGACAAGGGAAGAAGTGCAGATGCCTGGTAGAGGTCTGTGGCACTCAGGTAGTTGATCATATTTTGCCTATCTGTTTCCTTGTCTACCTGAGGTTCTTGTGTAGGTGCCATAGTCTCTTGAAGAGGGCTTTCTTAAACTGGGGAGAGAGTAGGGACATGCTTGTATAATCTTTTATGTCTCTTCTCCTCTTTGATTTGGAGAAGTAGCCTTGCATCCTCTGCTTCCTTCATCTCTCTTGACACTTCCATGCCAGCCAGTTCATTAAGTTCCTCTAAGAGGAGAGATATAATCTCATCAATGTCATAGTTCCTGGTCTACAGGTAAGTAATCCTGACTGCCCTCAACTCATCATCTTGAGTGTTTGGTCTGGGGGCAGCCCTGATCGCAGCTTGCATGAAGCCTGAAGACACAGAGGAACTTTCTCCCCTTAGTTTCCTCTTCCTCTCTCTCTCCTCCTCTTCAATCTCCTTAAGAGTTAAAATCCTTTTCCCTTTGTCACCCACATACCTTTGTGAAGAGCGTGGAGAGAGCTTTGGCCTTTATTGCTTGGTGTAGCTTCCAAGCTCTGGCCAGAGAGAGGTTGTGATACACCTTCACCAGCAGGTGTTTCACTGTGGGAATAAATTTCTGAAGTAGTTGTGGGCCTTCAGCCAAGGTTTTCCCTTTGAAGCTAATCTCAGGGTCTGTCTCAACATCCAGTTGACTAATGACATTACCTGATTGCCTTTGTCTCCTTCTTAGATTGAACTCTTCAGTAATTCTATCTTGAATCCTTGGTGCCAGCTTGCCAGCTTGTCTAGATTGACTTGGGTTGACAAGTGGCATGTTGATTAGGTCAGGACCTTCATAGTAGTTCAAGGTCTGAAAATTGAACACCTCTTGCTGCCCTTGAACTCTTTGAAGAATGAGGGCTCTTCTATCAGCATTATACCTCCACCCAATAATGTAATTTGAAGTTCCTTGGGGTAGGGATGATATAGCCCTTGGAATGCCCTCCTGAAATAGACCCTGAATGAAGGAGTCTATAGAGTCCACATCAATGTGAACTTGAGGGAGTTGCTGAGTATGCACAATTGCAAGTGAGGATGGTGAGTCCTTAATGTCCATACTCCTTGAAGAACTCTCAGGTTCTGTGACTGTAATGACTCTCTCCTCTTTTTTGGTAGCATCACCCTCTTGCATAGGTGAGCTAGAAGTTAGGTCAATCACATTCACAGGTTCTTGTGTTCCTAGTTGAGCTCTTTTTAAAGTTCTCCTAGCTAGTTTTTCCCTGAGATAAGATATATCAAGTTTCTGATCATTGACCCTGTTATGCAGGGTAGTCATCTGAGATTCAATGTGACTAACCTTAGAAACTAAATAGGTGCATGTTTTTGACAGTTTTTGCGCCTTTACTCTCAAGTTCCCCTCATCTTCATCAGAAGAATCATTGGGGGATGAGATAATTGGACCAAAGTGCTCTCTCTCACCACCAGCTTCAAGTTCTTGGCTGCTGGATTTCCTCTGCTCACTGACAGCATCAGTTGAAGTGTCAATGGGCTGAGTTGCCATGGTTGAGGTCTTAATGATGTAATCACTTGCAGAAGTGAGAGCCTCTTCCAAATGGATCTCCTGAACAGGTTCAGGTTGATCCACCTCAGTAATGGGTGACTGATGTGGGCTAGACATAGGGGACTCAAGAGCACTCATCTTTCTTTGAGTAGGGGAAGAGTAGAGAGACTCATGGTACTCACTGAAACCTAAGTCTTCATCAATATAGAATTCAAGGTTAGGAATGGGTTGATTTAAGGCTAAAGGCTAGGGATGGTAACTGTCCCCTGAAGGTTGTTGACTTGAGTGTTAAGACTCAGAGTGAAGGCTTAAGGCAGTTGGGCTTGTGAGCTCATTAGGCTGAGCATGAGGAACCTCCGTACCGATTCCTAAGAGATGTGAGTGGTTTGCTCCTCAGGGGAAGTATGAGCTCTAGTATCAACTTCCTCCTATATGGGTGAGTGTATGGGGGCCTGGACAAGCTTAATAGCTTTAGCAGGGTTTTGTTTGGATTTTCTTTGGTAGGTGATGGTTATTTGTGGTCTTTTTGTTGGTTGGGATGTAGTAGGTGTGGGTTCAACACTAGCTTGTGTTGCTAGGTTGTCACCTTGAGCAATGAGCTCTAATATTTTTGGGACAAGGGTTGTTTCTACCCTTGAGAAGCTTATAGTTGGCTTCTTCATTTTTTTAAAAATGTCAGGCTTCATCTTTCCCAATTTAATAATATTACCTGTTTCCTTTAACTATGAGCCCAGTTCACAGTTAAAAATGTATTGAACATATCTAGGAAACATGTAATACTCTAAGGAGTCCAAGTTAGCAAGCAAATTTGTGTAAACAAACTGAGAGTACCTGAACTTGACCCCTTGAACCATTCCATGCACTATGAAGGAGAAATCCTTAGGAATCTGGTTCCGCCCTCCATGCTTGTTTGACAAGCTGTGGATAACCACATGGAGCAGGTATTTCCACTGGGATGAGACCTTCCTTTTTCTAAAGGTCTTTACAGAGAAATCTCCCTCATAGCCCATCTGCATAAAAGAATGATTAACAGCTTTCTTTGGGAAGGACAACTCACTTTCTTCATCATCCAGCTGTAAATGAGTGTTGATGATGGCCGGAGTGATGAAGATTGTCCTCCCTTGCACTGTGGCAGACAGTGCCTACTCCCCATCCATAATGACCTCTTTGCAGGTCTTCTAAAATTCAAGAAGATAATCCTCATAGAGAGTAGGATCAATGGTTAGGGAGGTGAAATAGTTGGATAGAGCCAGAAAACGACAAACCTCTGAGAAACTATCATCTTTCTCAGGGTTCAACAGAGCAACCTGATTATGTTTCCTGTGAAGTTGCATAGAGAAGTCACGGTTGTTTCTGCGGTTTAGATTGGCCATTTTGAGAAGCTTAAAGGTGAAGAAAGATGAAGAACAAAGGCGGTTTGGGAGAACTTAGGTTTAAGAAATAGTGTAATTGAAGAAGATAGTGAAAGAGAGGGGAACCGTAGGGTATTTATGAGAAAGGAATTTGAGACAAAGTTAATGAAAGAGGATAAACTTTGAAATCCGGATGTCGATCCCACCTCTGAAAAAGTAGTTCACTTTTGCCCAAAAGTAGTTTTCTTGGAAGTCGAGAAACTTTCCGAAGGTTATTTTGCTTCGGAAGTTCTTAAGAAAAGCTTCCAAATGCAAATTGGCTTCGGAAGATATTTCAAAGGTTTTTGAGAATTTTGCTTCGGAAGAGATTTAATACTCAGAGTTTTTATTCTAAAAGAAATGAAAACTTCCGAAGGTAAATAGCTTTCGGAAGAAAATTGTTCTTATAAAACATAAAAGTACTTAAGTTGATTTTAAGCTTCGAAAGATATTTCAGAGGTTTCTTCCGAAGGTATAATCACTGAATAGTTATTTGTTTACTGAGACATAATTTTCTTCCGAAGGTAATTTCAAATCTTCCGAAGGATAAAGAGATCAAAGTTTTCAAAAATCTAAGGAATGTCTTTTGAAAAGATTTTCTTCCAAAGAAAACAAGGGCTTATGAAGATGATAAAATAGACAACTTAGGACACAAAGGTTTTAGAAATAATATGATTAAGTTTTAAGAAAAGCTATTTTAAGTTAATCATCCCAATAGCTGATACAAGATATTTAAATCTTTGTTCATCAAAAGCTTTGGTGAACAAATTAGCATATTGTTCATTTGTGTTAACTTTGACTAGTTTGATTAATCCCTTTTCAAAGTTATCTCTAATCAAATGATACATGATATTGATATGCTTTGACCTTGAGTGCTGCATAGGATTTTCTGTGATTGAGATAGCATTGTTGTTGTCTATGTGGATAGGAGTCTCCTTGAAGTTGAATACGTAGTCTAGCATCTGATTTTGAATTCATAGCACTTGAGCACAGCAGCTTGCAGCAGCAATGTATTTAGCCTCAGCAGTTGATGCAGACACACAGGATTGTTTTTTACATTGCCAAGAGACTATCCTTCCACCAAGAAATTGACATCCCCGTGATGTAGACTTTGCAGTCATGATGCAACCACCATAGTCACTATCTATATAAGCATACAGATTAAATTCAGAATTCTTTGGATACCAAAGGCCAAGTGATGGAGCACCTTTGAGATATCTTAAAATTCTTTTGACAGTGATTAGGTGTGACATCTTAGGGTTGGCTTGATATCTTGCACAATTGCATGTAGCAAACATGACATCAGGCCTGCTAGTTGTGAGGTACATAATAGGCCCAATCATTGCCCTGTAGAGATGCTCATCAACACACTCCCCCTCAAGATCAGGTCCAAGAGAGTGGTTCCTGGCTATGGGTGTCTTAGCAACCTTACAATCAGTCATGTTGAACCTTTTAAGTATGTCTTGTACATACTTTGACTGACTTATGAAGATGCCTTTGTCAACTTGCTTCACTTGAATTCCTAGAAAGAAATTGAGTTCCCCCATGGCACCCATTTCAAACTTGTCCTTCATCAACTTCTCAAAGTCTTTGCATAGCTTTGGATTAGTTGACCCAAAGATAATGTCATCTATATATACTTGAGCTAGCATTATGTCGTTTCTTGTTCCTTTGATGAAGAGAGTTCCATCAATAGTACCCCTTTGGTAGCCATGCTGACAGAGATACTGAGATAGAGTCTCATACCACTTCCTTAGTGCTTGGTGCAGCCCATAAAGAGCTTTATCAAGCCTGCAAACATAATCAGATTGATCAGGATCTGCAAACCCAGATGGTTGTCTAACATACACCTCTTCATCAATCACCCCATAGAGAAAAGCACACTTGACATCAAGTTGGTAGACCTTGAAGTTCTTGGATGTAGCAAAAGCTAGGAATATCCTGACAGCTTCAAGTCTTTCTACAGGAGCAAAAACATCTGTGTAGTCAATTCCTTTTTCTTGAGTATACCCTTGAACAACTAGTCTTGCCTTGTTCTTGCTGATAAGTCCTCTATCATTTTTCTTATTCCTGAACACACATTTGGTTCCTATGTTAGTCTTCCCTTGAGGAAGAGGACATAGGTTCCAAACCTTTTGCCTTTTGAATTAAAGCAGCTCCTCTTGCATAGCTTCAACCCAACTTCCACCCTTTAGAGGCGCATCGATCTTCTTTGGCTCTATCTGGGACAAGAAACAAGAGTGAAGACAAACATTTGCATCATGGGTTTGTCCTCTTGTTCTCACCCCTGAATCAACATCTCCAATGATGTTTGTGGTAGGATGAGACTTGTGGATCCTTAGCTGAGGGATCACAGCAAGTTGCTTTGACATATCTAAATTTGAGAAATTCTGATCTGGCAAGGATGATTCACCCTCCACATCAGCACACTTATCAAGATTGACTTGATACAATGAGTGTGTGACATCATTGATGTTGTCTTCAATGGAGTGGTTATCAGCATCAAGAAATTCCATATCACTTTCACCACCACCATTTTCTCCAACATTTGAAGCTCCTTCGTCTGAGTTTTGTCCCTCTAAGCTGAAATTTGAAGGCACCCCAGAAGTATCAGCAGGATTTTTCATTGATGTGCTAGTAGAAGCTTCATTTGCAGAATTGGTTACCACTGGAACTGAAGAGGTGTAGCTTGAAGGTCTTCATAGCTCAAACCTTGGGCCAGGATCACCTGTAGGTAGTATACCTGTGGACCCTCAAACATGCTCACAAGATTTGTTAAAACAGTTGGTAACTAAATCAAGATCAATTAGCCAATCCAGACCAGAACCTTTAACAATGGGAGTGTGCTCATTGAAAGTCACATTGGTTGACTCCTCAACTACTCTAGTTCTGAGATCGTATACTCTATAAGCTTTAGCTTGAGAAGAGTATACCATAAAATGTCCATCATCTGATTTCTCAGCAAACTTGGCAATTTGATCTTTGGTATTCAAGATGGTGCAAGGACATCCAAATGACCTGAGAAAACCAATGAAAGGTTTTCTCTTGTGCCAAAGTTCATAAGGAGTCTTACAATGTATCATAACTACTAAAACTTTGTTTTGCACATAGCAGGTAGTGTTCACTGCCTCTGTCCAAAAGGTGATGGGTAGTTTAGAGTCAGACAACATAGTTCTTGCAGCTTCAACTACTGTCCTGTTTTTCCTCTCAGCAACACCATTTTGATGAGGAGTCCTGGGAGCACTATATTGTCTTGTAATACCTTTTTCATCATAAAATGTATCAAGGATTTGATTCATGAATTTAGTTCCTTGATCACATCTTATGGTTTTGCCCTTGTGATCACATTGATTCTAAATCGTTAAGATGAAATTATTTAGAATCTCAGAGGTCTCATCCTTAGATCTAAGAAAGAAGACCCAAGTGAATCTTGTAAAGTCATATGTGATCACCAAACAATAAGAGGTCCTTCCTAGACTCATTACACTGGTGGGGCCAAAGAGATCCATATGTAATAAGTGTAGGGGATTAATGATGGAATTTTTTTCCTTTGGCTTGTGAGATACCTTGTGTTGCTTCCACTTCAGGCATGCAACACAGTGGTTATCACTTGGAATCTCTTTCTTTGGTATTCCAGTTACCATATCATTCTTAATTAATTTATTCATATTTTTAAAGTTTACATGGCATATTCTTTTATGCTAGAGGAAACACTCATCACTATTTGCTTTAGATAGAAAGCATGAAACTTCTCCTGAGGGAGATGTTTCTTGCAAATCCATCTTGTACATGTTCCCTTTCCTAGGGGCTCTGAGCAGGATGTGCTCATGAGGAATCACCACCCTGGGCCTGAGAACAATGCACTCATACTCTGTAAAGAGCATGTTATGACTCTGATCACAAAATTAGGATACACTCAAAAGATTGTACCCAAGCTCCTTGACAAAGTTTACCTTCTCAATGTTGAGCTTACCATTTGTGACCTTGCCCCTTCCTGTAATGTAACCTCCTGCATCTCCTCCAAAAGCAACTGGTCCTCCATCAATTCTTTCAAACTTTTAGAGTAGTGACCTATTGCATGTCATGTGCCTGGAACAGCCACTGTCAATGATTCATACATTTTTGTTTGTCTTGAGTTGTTCCTGCACAAAAGAGATGATTAGTTACATTTGGAAACCCAAGCCTCGTTGGTCTTGGGCTCATCAAAAGAAGTTGAAGACAATGCAACAGTAATTGATCCTATAGTCTGTTAGAAGGATCATTTGCTGAAGTTAATGAAGAACTTTCATCCACTTGGTATTTCTTTGTCTTCCACACCACCTTTGGAAGCTTAGACTTGACCTTCAATACATTGGAAGTTTTGTTGACTTTGAAAGTTTTGATGACTGGACCTTCGGAAGATCTTGCTCTCAGTGCAGCAGGCTTCAGTGCAGCAGGCTTCAGTGCTTCGGGAGTATTCCTTTCTTTCGAGACTAAATTTTCTTCCGAAGGCAATTTTCCACTTGTCTTCTTCTTCATTTTGGAGCTTCCGAAGGAAAGATTTACTTACGAAGCTTACTTCTTCTTCTACAAACTCTTAGAAGTTTCTTTCTTAGAGTATTCTTTAGATTGTAAACACAATCCTTAGCAAGATGAGAAGTACTCCCACACATAACACACTCCATTTTCTTCCTTCTAGGAGTTTTCTTTTGTGAACAAGGCTGAACTTGATCACTTTCCTTCTCCATCTTCACCTTTGCAGATGTTATGGTAATTCTTGTGGGGAAAGAACTACCTTTGGAGCTTGATGGTTCAGGTTTTACAGTAGTGGTGAACAACTGATCAGCCTTCTTCTTGATGATGGGATGATTTGGACATGTACCAGAACTCTTGTTGATGGAGTTCAAGTTAGTGTCTTCACCTTTCACCACTTCAAATCCTACAGAAATGAAGACTTGTTTCTGTGCAGAGTCAAAGGTGGCCGTGATCTCTTGAGCCTTCTTAGACTTTCTTTTGGCCTTCCTGATCAAGTTCTTTCTCTTGGACTTGGTCATCCCAACAACTTTACTCTCCTCAGAGGGATGGTGACCCCTTCTTAGAATGCTCTTCTTTACTCTTCTAAGAGCCATTCTTCACCATCTCCTCTTCATCCTCTTCAGTCAAAGGGTCTATAAGGGGAAACTCATCTTCACAAGTTCCACACCTAGAAGATCTTACAGACAAGATTATATGTAGAGGAGCTATCTAACTAGATCCCAATCCCTGCTTATTTTGATAACAAACTTTTGCATGCAAGGATGAGGATATTATGTTCTTGAAGGTCTCTTCTTCAAGAACACATTTTTTTCCTTGGCTTTGCTGATCACAAGCTCAGCCTTCCATTCAGTTAACTTAGTAATGAGGCCTTTGATCTGAGTCCTATAGTTTGTGTGCTCATGTTTAAGAGTTGAAATAGTTTTCTCTAAGTCCTCTATCTTTAGTTTATAATCATTTTCAGCTTTCTTAAAATCAACTTTTAAGATATTTAAGGACTCAAGATCAGATCTTATTTCTAAGTTATAGGACCTGTAACTATTAACTTTAGCAATACATTCAGGAGTACAAAGATGTTCCAGTACCTTGGCTTCATCGTGGTTTGCCATGATGCTTGGTTTGAAGATTCATCTTCTACCTAAAAGCTCCAGTCAAAGCCTCCCTATTCAATAGCAACTGCAGCTTGTTGCTTTGGCTTCTCATTCTGGGGACCTTTTTCAGTGTAGTTTGTGTCTGGCTTTGGTTGTCCTTGGTGCCTTACACTCCCTTTCAAAGTGTCCCATCTGGTTGCAGTTGTAACATTTTACTTTGCTTTTTATCCAGCCCAAACTTTCCACTTGCTGCATTACTTGGAAACTTCCTCCTTGTCCTCTTGTAGCTCTTCTTGGCTCTATGAGTGAGAAGAGCCATCTACTGAACTATCTCCATGTACTCCAGATCATCTGGATGGAATACAGTCCATGGAGGGCTGAACTCAGTTGATTGCTGGAGTTAGTAGATGAGTTTTGCATATTCATCTCCATCATGTAGCCATTAAGAATACCATACAACTCTATGAGAGTAAGAGTCTTAAGGTTCTTAGTCCTCTTGATAACAACACAATAATATGTCCATTGTCTAGGAAGAGAGGACATAAACTTTCTTACAATGTCCCTGTTCTCAAGAGTTACTCCAACATACATTAGAGTGTCCACAATCTCAACATACCTGAAGTATTGTTGAGTCATGGTTTCACCTACTTTAAAGGTGAAGTTTTCAAACTGCTACTTCAGGAGATCCTTCTTGTTCTCTTTAGCTTTAGTGGACCCCTCATACATCAGCTTTAGTGCTTCCCATAGTTGCTTGGCAGTTTTGCACTTCTTGAAGCCTCTGTAGATGGAGTTTTGCACCAGTAGCAGAAGTGGTGCTTGGTATGTAAGGTCCTTCAACAACAGAGTCCCACATCCTGGAGTCTTGAGACTTAATGAAGCCTTCCATTCTTTGACACCAAGTATCAAAGTCTTCAGGAGTGATCAGTGGAGACTTTTTCATAGTCCCAGTTTCCATATCAGCTTGGGTAATAGATGCCATTTGAGTTGTTAAGTATTTTATGTGTGTAAGGGATCTTAAGATGGTGAGATCTTATATAAAGAGCCTGGAATTCTCTGATACCAAATGCAGGACCGGTGAAGGGTATACAATTACAACACAACACAATGAGGAGAGTTCCTTAGAACACTTAACATATCAAATCGGGAACTGGTTAACTTATGTGAAAGATGCTAAGAACAGAAGTAAAAATAAGACAGAACAAGATAGCTAACAACACAAGTATTTGGTTTTCAAGAATGTTGTATATTACATCTCAAGTTCTTTTACAAATATTACAAAGCATAGATTAAAGTTACAAGTACTTGAGATACTTTATACTACATCCTATAGCCGGCCATACTTTGAAGGCC